>JAMPIT010000897.1:2400000-3000000 GCA_026261815.1 Monarcha castaneiventris obscurior
TTTGCAGTATTATTTGGGAATGTATTTGGGTGTCCCCCTCACCAATCAGCAATAATCAAGCTCAGGAAGAGGCAATTATGATCACTTAAGCTGCCTTCAGTTTTTCAAGGAAATGTTTTGAGTAAGTTCTAGACAACTGTAAACTATCAATTCCCAAAAATAAAATCTGGCAAGAAAGGTTTAAATCAGTGTTTTGGATACTGCTGTGGCAGTGTTGTAAGGGGGCACAGGATATTACATTTAACTTGGTGGCATTAGAAACTGCATCAAGTGGAAATGCCCAAGTAAGTTTTGATTATTATCTGCTAACCAGGTGATGCTGAATCTTACTGAATATCTCAAATGCTGTTAAATGTGTAAATGGCTACTGCACAAGGCTTTGCTAGTAAAAAACTGAAGACTTGTTTAAACATTGCAGCCAAGAATTCATCTTTGAGTCCAAGTTCTCCAGAAAAATGATTTTGAACGGCTTTGTATGCAATGATATGTGCAGAGTATCATGGAACGTACAAAATCTGGGCAAAGAAATTTTACTAATACTGGAATTAGTCTTCAAAAATGTGCAGTGAATGTTTGACTTCCTAGCTGATTAATTGGGGAAAGCAGTGAGAGAGTGTTGTAAAGTGTAAAAACCTTTAGCGTGATACAGTGTAAAACCAGGGTTAAAAAAGATCCCCAATGTCAGTTACCTTTTTTAATGACAGTTCACTAAAACACACAAGCTTTTAAAGCATTTTTAGAGTGTGGAATTCATTTCTCCATGATGTTGGGCACCTCATGAATAATCTCTCACCCTCAGGCTTAAGTGGCTAATTAAGAAAACAGCACTATTTTAATGGTTTTAATTGGATTTTCAAAAAATCTTTCTGAGCTTTGTTTTAAAGCTATATTGACATGTTCAGGGCTTTCAAAATGTTCAGCTGTCCTAGATTTCTGAAAACACATCCCCAGTAACTATTCCGTGTGTTCAAAATAAATATTTGCTGTAATCAGGCATTAATTTAACTTCAAGATTGCCCTCTTAAGAACCACTGCTTCATCAGTTTGAAACTGCCCAAGAAGCACCAAAGACATTGTCTATTTTAGAAGGCCTTAAGCTCCTGGAGGTCAGAGGTTTCCCTGCCTGAAAGCTTAACTTCTAAAACAGGAATCTTAGGCTGACGTCATAAGCTGTGCAAGGGTGCATCCCACTGCCGTTTGAACAATGATTATTTTCAATTGCTACATCTGTGCTATAAACAGCAATCAGCTGAAGTGTTGATTTAAAGTTGGTGGTGTTTGTCATGTCCCCTGTTAATCCCTTCAGTATCATTCTGAACCAGTTCAGTGTTTCATGGCATGATGGTGCCAGGACCTTCTCAATGGATGTAAAATGTCCAGGCTGAAACAGTTTGTTTTCCTACCTTTGGCTGTTTATATGGTTATTTTTGCCCTTTTTCCCAAGCCAGTTGAATTTCTAATTTGTACTTGTAATCCTGCTGCTCCACCTGCCTTACCTTCCCTGCCTGGCAGATGAAGTTTTGGTGTGAAGATCTTTGGCCCAGCGTGTTTCCTGGATGCTGACTTCACTGTTTAACAGTGCTTCCTACAGCTCCAAAAAAAGGACTGCAAACAGGAAAGGAAATAAACTTTGTATCCACATAGTGCCTATCAGGAGAGGGGAAGAGTTATTTACTGGCTTGGTTGAGCAGTGTGAAGGCGGTGGGGTTTTTTTAATGGTGTAAATCCAATGATACATTAAACTTTGGAGAACCATCTGGCCCTGTAAATTGGGCAAACCTGTTGTTTAATGCAGTCTGTATGTAAGGTAATTTGAAAGCACTATCTTAGCAACAGCAGGGTCATAATAAAAACAAAGCTTAGTGCAGTAAAAAATGGTAATTGCTGCCAGAGGTCTGATTATTTCCTCCCACGAAGGCTGGATGCCGCTCTAAGAATGCTTGTTTTGTCTTCCTCTGCATTTTCTGCCTCTGCCACTACCTGCACTATTGCTCGGCTGTGAATTAAAGCCATGTTTGTTTGGAAGAGGCCATTTTTGCCCAAATTCCTGCATATTTCCTTTAATCACAGCGTTAAAAACTCTCTTTTAACTGCAGTTGTGCCTGCAGCACTGCCAGCTTGGTTACAGGGGGGGACCGAGAAGAGCTTTGGGGGACCTTTGTAAGGCAGGGCCTGACTGGGGCTCTGAACTGCAGCACATGGAAACTTGCCCGGGGCAGCTCTCATTGTCTGTCTCTGCTGTGTGTGTAGGCAGCTTTGGACACGTCAATGCTCACTCAGAATCACCCAGCTCCTTACAGAGGCAAATACTTGCACTGCTGCAATGCTGAGCTGCAAAAAAAAGAAAGCGTGTGGCTCTCCTTGGGCTTCATTTGCACGGCAAGACACCCCATGAACAGCCCTAAAAGAATTCTGGTTGCAATCTTACATGGAAATTGCAGAGGTAACAGTAGGAATCGCAATTGATCTGGTTTTAGCACTAATTCATCCTGTGAGTCCAAAACTTTCTAAGCTGATGGGGTCCTAACTAATGAAGAAGCCTTTGAACCCCAGGCCTGGTGTCACAATTGTAGTTATGGTCTCCCATAAACAACACGGCTTTGTCCTGAGAAGTGTTAAACCCACAAAACCTAAGAGTCCAGGTAATTTCCAGTTATTTTAGGCAGTAAGGATTCTTTCATGAATTGACTTGGAATCTAGTCAAGGGTGGCACGTAGCTTCCTGCAGATTCCCTCTGTATAAAGTCCTTTGCTTCTGAAACAAATATGAGAACATCTCACATCTCCACACACTCCCTTTTCTGTCTCAGACAGAGCCTTCATCCTTGCCTGCCCTCCCTTAAAGCTTCAAGTTTCTTTTCTCTTGGATTTAAACGCCTTCAGTTTGTGCTTGAATAGTGAATGAACAGCCCTGTATCCAAGAAAGATTATTTTAATGAAGTTAAGAGCTTGAAAAGGTCTGAACTGAGAATTTCAGTGAACTTACATTAACTGCAGCCTTTGGCATAGGGAACAGCTGTAATCCTGGAACTGGTGCTGCACCTCTTATGTGCCTCATACCTAGTGACTTTCAAATTGTCTGTAGCCTGTGCAGGGTTGGGCAGAAAATATGCACCTGGAGGGGTGACAATCAACTTGACCAGAAGTTTTTTTTGAAGTCTTGGAAAATCAGGTTTATTTTTAGTCCAGACATGCGGGCAAGAACAACTTTCTCTCAGATTATCGATCTAGCCCATGAGATCAGGAGCATTCGAAGCCAGCAAGGACTCAATTTCTCACAGAAAGAACATTAGTATGCTAAATTTCTATAACCAATTTAAATGCAATAAATACACATAATTCAAATAGTGAATATACTAAGCTTGTAAGTTTTTAATAGCAATCGTAATAAGAGAAAGATAGATTCATTAAATGGGAGGGGAAGAAGAATGTGACTTTTCAAAAGAAAATACAGAAGTAATTCTTAGATAAGGTGAACATTTGCAGAAATTTCTTGCAAAAATAAAAGCAGTAGAACAAAGAGTTAAAATAAGTCTAGAAGCAAGAGTTTTTCTGTATCTATTTACAAATATTTGGTTCTAGCCAGATATGAACTGACAGGTTTCACTTCTGAGAAAAGAGTCTTAGACAGTAAACATTTTATAAAAAGGGCAATATACTGCAAATAATGTTAAAGTCAATTTAAATATAGTCAGCAATGTAAACTGAATTTGTTGGTGTTGTAAAATGTTGAATGAGTTTTATAACTGCCTCTAGCAATATATAATACCGTATCTTTATGTGAAATGCTCTTCAAATTGTGTTTACAGTGGAAGTAATTTTAATAGTTCTAATTTGTTCCTCATATGCTATTCATCAAAGTCAAATTATATTAAAGAATTTCAAGTCTTAGTGTCAGGGTTTTTTTCTCTGATGCTTGAGTTTATATTGCACTGAATGATTTTGGAAGATAAAGTGATAGTAGAATTTACTGGAGAAGAATAGTCTTGTCTTGAAAATGTATACACTTGTCTCAGCAAAGGGAAATCTGATCTATTTTTAGATATGTTTGCTTTGATAAGGAGAAATTAATACCCGTCCCACTTGAAAACCACTGGGAAGAGCTAATGTGGAAGCTAAACAGGAAAAAGGGTTTCATTGAATGTTGTGCAGGAGTACATGAGAGTTAGAAGGTCTCATTTTGTAGTATGTAGAAAATATTAGAAATTATTTCAATGGCAAATTGAAATTTCCTGGCATTTTGGCAAAACAGGAGGTATTGATCCACCGGTTCCCTCTGCTAAGAGGCTGTGTGTGTCCTGGGAGAGGGCAGAAGACTGTTGTTTATGGAAGGTACAATTTTTATGGAGGTACAGCTTTGACATCAGGCCTGGATTTCAAGGGCAGAAGACTTACAGGGATGGAATTCCAGAGGGGAGAGGTTTGGACGAGGTTCTGGCACTTCCAGGGCTACAGGTGGATCTGCCTAACCCTGTGCTCTGAGCCTGGAGGCCTCAGGCTGGTGGTGCTCAGGAAGGACCTTCAAGGGGAGAAGAATGTAACAATTCACTGGCTTGCAAGTTACTGGTTAAATTATGGTGAAAGAATTCTGTGCTAAATTTGGGACAGGATTTTTTAAAATTAACATAAACCCAGAATTTTTTCAAACCACGAATGGCCAGTGTTTGTCCTAGTGCAATTTGTGTTGTTGTGTTAAGCTTAGAGAAGAATTTATTTGTAGGGAAAACTGTACTGAACACTTCTATTGCAAATGCAGACAGAGCCTGCATGATATTTCCCATGTGTAAAACACAGAGGTAGGATTGCTTCATTTTCAGAGAAAACATAAGAAAACTTTCCAGAGAAGATAAATTGGGCAAAACAATTATGAGAAGGATGTCCTTCCCTATTAAAAACAAGGAAAATTTCAACCACTGGAAAGCAGTGGAGCCGAAATGGATGTGCAACGCTTGACAAAGAATTTTGGATGGATTACACAAGAAACCGGAGCTCGCTGCGGTGAGCTCGCTGTCTCTGCTATTGAGAGCCTTTCATACGGGCAATTTGTGTGTCTGCAGTCCCTGGCAGCTCTGCTCCGTGTCCCTGGGAATGCTCTGGAGGGTTTTGTAGGTGGTTTCCCTCTCTTCATCCTCCCCATCCCACCTGCGTGCTCCGGCCTGTCGGGAGCAGTCTTTCTGCCCGGTACCGTGGCACCTCAGCTGGGGGCAGGCAGAGGGGAACGGATCAGAAGCACTTCCCATCACTTAAGATAACACAACTCCACAAACCTGTGGGTTATCAAGACAATTTTCCAAGCCTCGTGCTGCCCGTCCACGGAGGATCCCCTAGCCCCGGAGGGCCTTTTCCCGTGGCGGCTGCCCTCGGGATGCCGTGCCTTTCCCGGCGTGCCGGGGGATGGATGCTCCCGGGGGATGGATGCGCCGGGCGGGGCCTGTCCCGGCCGCCGCCCCCGGCCCGGCGCGGCCGCAGCTCCGCTCCCGGCGGCGGGAGGGCCCTGGCTGCGACCGGAGCGGGACAGGAGCGGGGAAGGAGTGGGTAAGGAGCGGGACAGGAGCGGGACCGGGGCGGGTTTGCCCCGGGGGAGCCTCGCCAGAGCAGCGGGGCACGGGGGGGGTCCGTCCCAAGTGGAATTTTCCCGGTAGTTGAGGCGCAGCCACGAAGTTCTGGCTTGAAACGGGCCGGTGGATGGGGCTCTTTTGTTTTGGTTTACGAACATGGTACATTTAACGAAAGTATTTGGCTCCTTTTTCTTAATTTCCTATTTTTTTCCCCTCTTTTTTTTTTTTCCTTTCCTTTCCTCCCCCTCCTATTTCTTCCTTTCTTTCCCCCTTTCCCCTTCCTCTTTTCCTCTCTTCCCTTTGCCCAGGGGTACCGGGGCTTTGAATCACGGCGGATATCGGGAGGGTTTGGGTGCTGGGCATCCTACGGGATCCCGTTCCCATGACTTCTGCCTTGTTAGGGAGGAGACCGGAGCAAGCGAGGAATGTTTTTATTTAATACTCGAAGTGAATGGAACTCCTGGAGCCTCTCTCAGGTTTTCTAGTGGTTCGGCTGATGAGGATAAAGTACGCACGGAGGGTCACGGTGTTGGAAACCGCTGCTTGCAGAAACCTCTCCCATAAATCCAGCCGGGCACAGGGCTTTGGGAAAACAGGCGGAGCTGTTGCGGGAGGATGTGCTGCACAGGGCTGGGAGGATTAGACTGCACTGACCATGTGCACCCCTAGTGCAGACGCCGGGGATGGAGTTTCAAGGATAGCGTACATGAGGAAAAAAAACGTAGAAAGAATTCACTTTCTGGCTTTGGGTGAGTGCTCGCTGAAGGGGGGCTTTGCAGTGAGGTTTTTTAAAAGGTGTAGCTGCTCAGATACTAGCGGCAAGTGAGTGTGCTGAGCCAACTGCTGACTGAGCTGTTTTATGGACCCGAGTGAAAGTTACACAATTCTATGCTTCCTCAGTGTTTTTTCTGTGAGGTGGAGAAACCCTGAGTGATTTCTCTGAAAACAGGGCTTAGTTTTTTTTGGGAGAGTGGCAATGACTGACCGGGGAGGAGGGAACAGAAGTTTTGAAGCCTGAGGCTTTTAGACATGAACTGTTCATTTTGGTGTTAACTCGCTTTGCCCTGTCTGGGGACTGAGACTCTTCTGTAGCTGAGAAAGAAGAAAAAGCAGCAGCTGAAGGCAGCACTTTACATTGCCTGATTTTTGTGCAGTGGCAGAAAATGCTGTGAGGAAAGATTAGCTGCCTTCTTGCCTCTTTGTGTGAGTGGAGGAGAACTAAGCGCTGTGCTAAGTTGTGGCTGAGTTTAGGAGTAATTTGTACAACAGAGAGCGTGGCCAGAGATTGTATTTACCTGATGCAGGAGTTGTAAATCACACCCCTGGGAAAACCTGCCCCAAGGCAGGCACGAGGTCCTTGCTTCGTGCTCTGCTTTGATTGTTTTCCTTCTCCCTCATGAATATGTAGTAAGTGTTATTTTCCATCACTCTAAAAGTTGTTGGGGTTTGTAAGCTTAATGGCCCAGCTTGTTGATCACTGAGTAGCAAATTAATGTGGGTTTGTAAGTTAATCTGTGTGTGGGCATTAACTCCAACATGAAATGCAGCCAGTTGCACAAACAGAGATGCACTGTCTGGGGCAGTGTTTGACTTCGTGTTTGGGTAAACAAGGTCCCTCTAGTCCACCACTCCTTTTCTTCCATTTTTGATGGGTATAAACATAAGCTGACGTGTTCTGCTCCAGAAAACCAGGCTGCCCACGTGTCTGTCTTAAAAGGCTTTTGGAGAGGCACCCAAATGAGGCTTTTTTTGGTGCCTGTGTTATGAGTTATGCTTTCTGACATGACTGTCGCCAGTTGCTATTAAAAATACTTCTGTCCAGATAAACAAGGATTCAAGTGGCACACCTTCTCCTTAGTGCTAGTATTCCTGTAAGGCTTTGAGGCAGGGAGAAAGGGAGTATCCCACAGCGGAGGTGAGAGCTGTTCTGGCAGAAATTGTCACTGACGGCTGTCAGACTGTACTTTTCACGTTTAGAAGAGCTCTTCAAATCTTATGTCATGGGTTAGACTCCAGGAAGGTATTGCCACGTGTTTGTTGGGCACTAAAGCATGAGGCAGTTTTAAAGGCAGCTATGAAAACTGACTCAGAACCAAAACTAAGTTAAAAAAAAGGGGGGACTATTATGTTGTTCAGTGACTTTGCTAAATACAGTATTTCTGTTTGCTTCCCTACCTTTTGTTGCTCACTCTGAGATTAGTGGCAAGGGTTTTGAAGGGTTCTTCTGTGCTGTGTATTCTTTGTGGCATTTCATCCCTCCCTTCCCTTGGACACTGCAAACACTAGCAGAGGACCAGGCTTGAACTTCTTTCTGACCACAGCCAGCTTAATATTTTGATATGTGATCTGTGTGCCAAAGCACTCAAGCTTTTTTTTTTTTTTAATCCAGAGGGCTGCTTAATCCTAAAAAAAAAAAAAAAGGCTGTTGCTATTACAGAAGTGGGACAGCCACCCATAATTCCATTTCTTCTGCTTCTCAACCCATTATAAATCTCTGGCTCTGCTGCCCAGGGGGAGAAGAGAGGGAGAGGTTCAGGATGTTAAAGTACTTGCCAGAGCCCTGTGCAGAGCTGCCGTGACCAGAGCACTTCTGTGGGATGTGCGTGTGTTCCTAATAATAACATGTTTCCTAAACATAGTTAAAAATTGCTTCAGTAAATGCAGTAACATTCCATTAACTTAGTGACCTGCAGAAGTACTGCAAATAAAAATAGATTTATTTTCCTGTCTCTTCTAGGCAAGAGCATTTTTTTTTTTTTGATTGAAAAAACCCAACAAACTTTCTGTACAGTAAAATGTCAGCTGGTGTCAATAAACAGTTTACATGAATCCCTACTGTCCAAAGTCTGCCTGTGGGGTTTAAGTTCTGCCATCACTGTGGTGATGCTGAAGAGGGGTGAGATTCAGAGGATGAAGCAGGACTAGCCCAGTGAAGGGGCCCTGTGGGGAGGGGTGTTAAACATATGACAGGAGCACACGTGGGCACAGTGAGGTGAACTAAAAATGATTTACCTATCTTGTCTGTGCAGGCAGTGGGAAGAAATAAAGTGCAACAGCACAGATCAAACACCAGCCTCCAGCTGAAAAATATTTAAGGGTCACAGGTTTGCAGTGAGCACTTTCTAACATTAAAAAAACAAAGAAGTTTTCACAATACACAGCTACACGTAACTTGATTTGCTTTGAGAAGATTCAATCATGTGTTGCATCACACCTTGCAGTCACATCTTGCACACAAGGGGTGTGTCTTAGAAGGCACTGTGATGTCCAGAAAGGAAGAGAATGAAAACACTGAGTAGTTAATACTGATCTCATCAGGCTTTTTGTTATTTCTTCTAGGAAAAATGAGCTTTCTTCTGTTAAAGATGTTCACTAAAACATAGAGAACCATTTTGCTCAGGATTTAATCCAGTTCTAATTCGAGCTAGTAGAAGTGTGTGATAACAGACTGTGACTTCCTGAGGGTTTTCCTGACCATCCCATTTGCCAGCAAATGGGGCAGGAGCAGGGGTCCACCCTGTCCTGCCCTTCTCCATTGCCAGCCTGCAGACCAAAGATGCAGAGATGCTCCTAGACATGTGTTAGTGAGACCTGGGACAGTCTGTCACCTTCTGAGATGGGGAATCTGCCCAGTAAACAGGAAAACCCTGGACATCTGGGATGGAGCTCTGCTGGGTGTCATCTGCAGGAACTGACTGAGAAGTTAGAACTGATGTACACAAGAAAGATGCTCAGGCTTGTGTTGAGTACTGCTGTTTGCTGTTCTTACAGATAGGCCAGAGATAAATGTGTTTTTTTAATCACTTTGGTTACGTTAAAAGGAAAAACAAACAGAGTCTAAGTGTACCCATATATGGCTCTTCCTTATGTACCAGAATTATGCAGAGTTTATGGTGTGATGTAAGATGTTATTGCATCTTCCTGAAACAAAAGAGTTACATGTAGCTGTGGATTGGGAAAACCGGGTTTTATGTTAGAAAGTGCTTGTTGCAAGCCTGTGATCCTTGGATGTTTTGTAGCTGGAGGCTGATTTTTGCCTGACTTCTTTCTCCATGCTGTTTTTTCCCTGGTTCATGTGTTCTGTAATGTCTGTATATGGGCTGAGTCACAGCAGGTAGTGCAGGACCTGCTGCAAGTAACCTCAGGTGAGGTTCCCCTCAGGTGAGAGAGGTGGCCTGTGGGGTAAGAGGACCTCTGCTGCTTTCTGCAGCTTCAGGTCTCCATTCCAGTATCTTTCCTGATGACACTTAAATTGGATATCTATTTTAGTTTCTTCTATTTTTAAAAAACTAATTTTTTTTTTTTTTAATATATTATTTTTAGTTAGTTCTATTTAGTTTATGTTATCCCATTCTGAAAGTTATGTTCCTGATAACAAGCTCTGCAAAAAATCCCTGAGAGGAATGGCAGTGCAGATCCCAGTACAGTTACATTGTGGCTGTGATTTGCAAAAATCTCTCAGTTCCTGCAGGAAACACTTTTGGTTCGTCTCCATAAAATCATGCAGACACTTCTACTAAAATGTCTCTAGGCTTTTCTGCCTTGATTTTCATTCCCCACTAGGAAAATAGTGAAGGACAAGGCTGATGTGACTCACCCATGGTGATGTGAGTGCTGGAGTGGGGTGAGGGAGGGTGTGGGAATCACAGCTCACTGTGTATGGGAAGAGTGGTTGAAGCTGATGGTGTTACACACAAGACCAGTCATGCATGATGTTTTGTTGTCTTTTCGAGGCAGCTTTGGAATGACTTCACATCTGAGTGTTAGGGAAGGTCTCCCGGAATGGATCTGGACATGAAAAGGAGTTTTTTTACAGTGCATAACAGCTGAGGCTCGAGTGATTATTCGTGGCAAAGATGGGAATTGTTTTGAGTAGCTGTGCTAAATTTTCACATAAACTGGAAGGCCCTCACCATCCAACCTCCTCCTGTTGTCAGCAAGAAGAGCTACTTCTTTGGGGAAGACCCATTTCAGCTGCAGCTGAGCAGGCTTGAACAGTTACCAGAGATGTGAATCTGGCTGCTTTTCTTTCATTTTCCATTTGGGAGCTTCCCATAGGTTTTTCCTCCTGTGTGAATCTCGTGTCTGCTCACAGCCTTTAAAGCATGAGGCGTGGCTCTGAGAGGCAGAGGAGCTGGAATTTCCTCAGGCCTCCATCGTGCAGTGCCCGTAGGAGCCTTACTGGGCTGTGCTCTGGATGCCAGGGACCAGCAGTGCTGTCACCATCGGTCCCTGACCTTGTGGGGAGTCCCCCACACCCCAAACCCTGTGGCATCATCCTCACTGGATGCCTCTGCCCAACCCTTTTCCCTATCAAGGACAGTGAATGTTGTCTCTGCTTGGGAACTGTGATGTGTTGTGTTGGTGCCCTTAAAAATGTCAATTTTCTCAATTTTTGCAAGTACCAACCAACTGATTTGTAACCCCCCTGTGACCAAGGCAGGAACAAGCAGCAGCAGTGAGAGGTGCGTGCAAGAGCAGGGCCTGCCTTTGCTCTGGGGATGTGAGCGCTGTCAAAAGCTGAAAGCTTTAATTCCTCCAGCTCTCGGGGCCAGGAGTGAGGAATTCCAAATTAAACAGATTAGCTGCAAGCTCTGAACTTCTCCCAGCTGTGCCTATGCCCCAGAGAGCGAGCAGTGTAAATAAAAGGTCACATTGCATTTGAAGTCGGTGTATTTTTGACTATTACACCAGTTCCTTATTTTCTAAAATGAGTAATGCAGTGGGAGGCTTAATCCATATTCCAAATACAAGAAAATGCCAAGAAATTCCTGTTTACCATCAGCTGTGGCTTTTGCTTATTTCAGAAGTATAGGCTGGATAAATTTTTTTTATGTCTCTATATATATATCTATATATATATCTAGGTAGATAGAAAAAGCAGAGTTAAACAGAAGTGCAGCCACATATAGCAGCAAAGTAAAATTTGAGGCAAATCATCATAAATCAAGCAGTATTTTATGTAGAAGTTGTGCTTCATGTTTTTTTGCAGAGTTAAGTAATGACCAAGAGTGACACAAAGGATATGGCTGTAAAACACAGAGATAAATCTGCCATGTTTTACTTGGATATCACAAGGGCTTAGAAACATTTAGGGTATTTTATATACCATATGCACTTTATTGCTTAAACTGTAGAGAATTTGTACTTCCCTACCACACTCTGTGGCAAAATGCTCGAAGAATTGTCTGGGTGTTTGTACCAGGAGCAGTAACAACTCAGATTGGGTGTGGTTATGGGGCAGCTTCACCACAGGGTGCAGAGCTTTGCATTAAATTTCTGTATGGCCTGTAGGCACCAGACAGCCTTGCTCCTGGAAATAAAACTGATGTGTAGCAGCCTGTGGGGTCCATAGTTTTTCTGGAAGGGTGGAAATAAAATGACCAGGCACTGTCCGCAAACAGAGCAGCTCATGTGAAGAGCTCAGCTTATTTGGAAGGGATTATTTAACTCTTTTGTCACACTGTGTAGATAAATCTGGGGGGTTTCTTGAGCTTGGAGCAAGTAATGAGGCTGGTGTTTAACCAATAAAACCCCACTGAACAAGTGGCACAAATAAGGTACGTGCTTGGGTGTCAAAATGAGAATTTGTTTAGAGGATGTGTAGCTCAACAGTTCTGAAGCCCCAGTGGCCTCTGGAGCTAGAGAGGCAATAAGGAATGTATTTATAGAATTGTTTTTCTGTGTGTTGGGAGTGTGAGCACTGTCTGTTAAACACTGCATTTACTTGCTTTATGCTTTGCAGAAGGGAGGTGTTTCCCCGATGCTCCTCATTAGCTGACCCCGTGCTCCTCCAATATTTTAAGAGGACCTTTGTGTTTGAACAGAAGGGGACGTGCTTGAGGGTTTTAATTGGTGCCAAATTTTAGGGAAGCCCCCTGAGAGTGAGATGTGCAAGGGGTTCAGTGGTGCCCTGTGCAGGTTCAGTGCTGCTGCTGCTGTGAAGGAGGTGACAGAGGGCTGTGCTGGCAGCAAGGTGGGGACACTGCTGATGGCATGGCAGCATCCTCAGCTCGCTGGGGGCCCAGCTGCCTCTGGATTAAAAACACCAAAGCAATACCTTGAGTTACACCTTAGAGTGAGGAGGGAGCTTTATTAGTGTTCAGTGTAGGAAGAGGTAACAATATCCCCCAGCAAGGCACAAAAGTTGAGCCGTATTTTTGCTGCAGATTTGATCTGGGATTTCTGATGCAACAGAGGAGCCAGTGATAGCTACAGCCTATGAAATCTTTCAATAATAGGATAGGATTTCTCTTTCTTCCATCCTCAAGGTATGAAAATGAAGAAATTAAGCTGCAGCTACTGCTCATTAAATGCTGAGGGACTGCGTTAATCTGATAAATGGGAAGATTGTTTTCAGGCAGAAGAGGATGAATTGAAATGAGTTGCAACTTTTGGGTTCATTGGAATTAATGCACCTAGGATCAACTGTTATTTCAGCCTGCTTTTTTTATTGGCAGTTTCAATATTCTAAAAATGGTATTTCCTGCCTCATATCTGAACAAGATACCACACGTGCTTGTAATTTAAATGTTAAAGGCCACATAACATGTGTGTGATCAATGGTATCTTGTGTCGTTTTTCTTTTACCCAAAGCATTTGGGTTACATTTATGTGGATCCCATGGGGCACCTTTGCCTTTTGGAGACAAAACACATCCATCCCGAAGCCTGAATTTATTTCAGTTTTGAGGAAGAATGTTCCAGTTCATAAGGAATTTGGAGCACCGTTTAGGACAAAACAGAACTTGAAAGCATTACTTTATTGCATTGTGCAGATGTAAAAGAATCAGAGAAGAAGTGATTTAAAGCAGCATTAGAGTGATTATATTTTTTTATTTCAATAGTAGATGAGTGGTGCTATCCTTAACACACAAGAGGGTGCATTTCCCTTTACTAGCATGACATTATACAAGCAGCTTGTAAAAATCTGGTTGGGCTTATTTTTTTCTCCGATCCTAGTGGTCAGTTTTGGGGATCAGTGAGTAACAGCAGGGGAACCACTATCTATTTCAACACTTCTTGAATGTGTGTTTTTGTTATCATCAGCATCTTTTTTTTTTTTTTTTTCTTTTAAAAAACTCCCACGTAACTGCAACAGCAACAAGAGGAGAAAGCTACAGCCTCTGACAGGTACACTGAGGGTATTGTGGCTGAGGAGAAGGGCTCCATCTGGGAGAGTGGTTTCCTTCATTGGCACTTACTGACTGAGGTTAAATGTTTGGCAGGTGGAGTTCAAACACCTTTTTGTTTTGTAATGGGGAAAAGAACCCTGCCAAATAACCTGCAGCATGGCATTTAAAAAGGCGAATAGTAACAATTGTTAGGGGAAAAAAACGCCCAAACATCTGGGAATAATAAAGGATGCTGAAAAACTCCCTTTCTAACAAGGAAGGGAAACAGTCTGCAAATGTGTTCTTTATTGTAAACACCCGATTTTATGATTTCTTTTCCATTGGTGTATCTCAGTGTTGTGTGATTTGCCCCTTGAGCATGGCTGTGGCCACACTGGAGGGTTGTGGCATCATCTCCAGAGCCCCTCGGCAGAGAAAAGCTGCTCTCCCATCCACATCGTTTTTTTTTTTCCTCTCTCTGGCTGGCCCTTATCTCTTGTAAATGCCAGAGGAGTTTTTAATGGCAGCCTTTGAGGCTGTTTCCTTATGTTCTCTTGTCGACCAGGCTGCCCCAGTGTCCCAGCTGTTCCAGGAAAAAGCCACGTCCCGAGTTAGCATCCCATTATCTGCTCTTAACAAGTGAGGCTTTGAAAAAAGGGCTGAAAACTTCGAAACTTCAGCTCTAGAAATAATTAATGCTAAAAGAGCCATGGTGGCAGCCAGAGGGAGAGGAGGAGAAGGGTGTGATATGGGAGGAAAACATGATGACCAAGTCGGAGACCAAATAGCTGTGATTTTTCTTTCCATTGCTGCACTTTATTATAATGAAGTGATTGTGTGGGTGAAGGATACACTGGTAGTTGTGTGTGTCTGAGCTATGACAGTAATTTGTACTTGTTTGCTCCTTTTCTCTCTCTCTTTTCTCTAAGTGGTGCTTATAAAATAACTCGCATAGTGCAAATATTTTTCTAAACAAAAAGGTTGAGAGTTCAAAAACTAATGAAGGACCAGAGTCCTCCTCCGTTGCGAGCTCTCACTTGCTCAGCCTCAGAGTAAGCAGGCTGTGCCACGGTTTAAGGCACTTTCCTACCAGAAACAATGGAGAATAATTCTCCCAGAAATAATGGAGAAATGGTAAAAATAAAGACTTGTAGCACAAGCTTTCACTTGGCTGAACTGTGGCATGTCTAGAAGTGAACTGTTCTCTGAATGTTACAGATAAAGAATGGCATTTCTGGTTATGTGATTCTGTAGCAATTAAACAGCCTGACTGTGGCTGCCTGTGCACGAAGGGCAAGAGCTCTAAGTCATCATTAGCCGACCTTAATTAACGGAGTAATGAACATGCAGGTGGTTTTTGTCTATGATCTCCGCCTTCCCTGTGCTTTCAGGCAAACGTGAATGTGTTCTGACAGAACAAGAGTAACTTTCTATCAAATGAGACATGTTTATATGTGCCCCCTGGTGTTTCATTGTGCTCAATTCCTCCTCGGGCATTGGCAATTTTTTGCTTGCTCCCTCGTCAGGGCAGGAGCAGTGGGGAGGAAAAACTTGGGGGACAACATGCCCTGCATAAGGGTGCAGTGAGCGTTTAAATTTCAGCACCCCATTTAGAACCACGAAGGCAAGATTAATGATTTACTGGTTGCAGTCCTGCTCTGAGGACATCCAGCTGAGCCCTTTACCAAAGACACTTTGTTTGATGAAGTGTAGTTTATTAATTGGTTTAAAGACCTGTCCTTTTTCCAGGCCACCAGCCAGTTCAGTGCTTGGCAGATGTGAGTGCTGTTACTTGGCCTTGACTTGTGTTTCGTCAGCGTTTTGTCTGCGGTGGAGGCTCGCAGTCTACACTTCAGCAGGAATGTACCTCTCATCCTTAGGGCTAATTTCTTGTTTATAACTTTAATGCCTTTCCAGTGCTTCCTTGTAACATGTCCAGTCTCCAAGAGCGTCAGCCTGGCTCGAAGGAATTAATGTGAGGAGATTCCTGCACAGGTCTGGCAGGTATCCAGGTTTTTGCCCTGATGGCAGCAGCATGTGTACCTTTGCCATCCAGCACTGAGTTGCTACAGCTTGTCATCAAAAAAAATAATCCCTTCTCCCCCTCCTGGTTCTATTTTTGGAAACAGCTACACCATTATTAGTGAAATGCTGTTTTGTTTGATGGGGGAAGGAGGGGAGACCTCACCAGGAGCAGATGCCCAGTATGGAAAATCCCTGTCCATATTACAAATGATGCATTAAGCTGTATAGTATTATGTTGTATAGTATGAAGCTGAAGGTATTATTCAAGCAGTGCTGTACTGCTGTGGGGCATTCTGCTCTCTCTGATCAAGAGGCTCTGTACATCAGATGCTCTGAACAGCTCGTAGAGCTTAGAACTCCCTTCAGTCCCCAACCTGTGAGAGCTGTGGGGATTCATGGGCAGTTTATCTGTTTCTACACAGCCATCTCAGATTATACATGTAAAACAAAATTCACTGGATTTGTGAACTGCTTGCAGATTTGAGCTTTGCGTGGTTTGATTTGAATCATGTTTGTTTTTTCTCCATAGATGGCTTGCAGGTGATCCATGTGCAAGTGCCTCAAGTTTCTCCTACAAGATGTGTTCCCCAAATCCAGCAAACTGGGTCACCTTTGATGATGAGCCGCTCTTCCAGTCGCCTCAGAAATTGGTAGATAATCAGAGTAGTTGCAAAGCAAATGGTCTTAAGCTCAACCTGTCCAGTGTTCATGAGTCTTCAAGTAGGCCATCCTCTACAGGCAGCACTCCACTCTCATCTCCTGTAGTTGATTTCTACCTAAGTCCTGGACCCCCCAGCAACTCTCCACTTACTACACCTACCAGAGACTACCCAGGAAACCTGTGCTTTCCAAAGTCTGGGGTTCACATGCTCTATCCCATCCCTGAAGGGCCAACAAATGTTAACCCTCCTCCATCCCCCGGGATTTGCTCATCCCTAGCCTCGCAGAAACCGAGCAGCCTTCCTTTGAGCCCCTCACCTAATGACCATCCAGTTAAGACTTTGGTCTCCAAATCAGCAGATGAAGGAAGCCCTAACCCACCAGGAAGCTGTGAGGAGCTGGCTCCAGGACACTTCCCGTACTTCCCCAGTGACTGTGCTTTTTCCAGTCCTTTTTGGAAGGAAGGGTGCTCCCTTAGCATGTCACCAGCTAATGTTAGCATGCACAGGAAGGACAAAGTGCTTGACAGGAGCAGTGGGTGTCATCCTAGGGACAAAGAAAGTTGTCATGACCAGAAAAGCCTTAACCAGGGCTCCTTCAGTTACATCTGTGAGAGGCTTGAACACCTGCAAGCTGACAGCTGTGAGGCTGTGGAAAACCCCCCCATCTCCAGCAGCCACACATGGCACAAGCTCTCCCCCACCATCCCACGCAGCCTTTTCAGGAGCCGGAAATCAGATGGGTGGCCGTTCATGCTGAGGATTCCTGAAAAGAAGAACATGATGTCATCTCGGCAGTGGGGCCCTATTTACCTGAGCGTCCTGGCTGGAGGGGTGTTGCAGATGTATTACGAAAAGGGCTTGGAGAAACCTTTCAAGGAATTCCAGCTGCAGCCGCAGTGCAAGCTGTCCGAACCCAAACTGGAGAGCTACAACGTCTCAGGAAAAATCCACACTGTGAAGATCGAGTGCGTGTCTTACACGGAGAAGAGGAGGTACCATCCCAAAGTAGAGGTGATCCATGAGCCGGAGGTGGAGCAGATGTTAAAGCTGGGCACCACGGATTATAATGACTTCACCGATTTCCTCGTGACGGTTGAGGAGGAGCTCATGAAACTTCCTGCTGTTTCCAGACAAAAGAGGAATTATGAAGAGCAGGAAATGACTCTGGAAATAGTGGATAACTTTTGGGGGAAAGTCACAAAGGCAGAAGGAAAACTCGTAGAAAGTGTGGTCATCACACACATTTACTGCCTGTGTTTTGTGAATGGTGGTGCCGAGTGTTTTCTAACCCTGAATGACCTGGAGCTCCAGAAGAGGGATGAGCGTTACTTTGAGAAGGAGCAGGAGAAGAAATGGATTGATATTCTCGACTGCCATTTCCATAACTGTGTCAAAACGCAGGAATTTGAGCAATCACGGATTATTAAGTTTACACCCCCGGATGCCTGCAGGCTGGAACTGATGCGTTTCAGGACACGCTACAGTGGGCAAGACCTTCCCTTTTCTGTGAAGGCTGCAGTGGTGGTTCAGGGGGCATACATTGAACTTCAGGCTTTCATAAACATGTCTTCAACTGCTCAGATCCTGACACGTTTACCCTCTGCAAAATACTGTGAAAATGTTATGATACGCTTTCCTGTTCCCACACAGTGGATCAAAGCACTTTGGACCATGAACCTCCAAAGGCAAAAGTCCCTAAAAGCAAAAATGAATAGGAGAGCATGCCTTGGGGCTTTGCATGAGGTTGAATCTGATCCTGTAATCCAAGTCTCAGTTGGAACAGCAAAATACGAGAGTGCCTACAGGGCCGTGGTGTGGAAGATTGACAGGCTTCCAGATAAAAATTCAAGTAAATAATCTGTGCTATAAAGTGATGGGCTTGGGGGTGTGTCTTCACTGGGTTTATGATCGTGTACCTCCATCAGCTGTCATGGTTTGGGATTTATCTGTGGGATATTGTTGGTAGAAGCTGGAGCAATCTTTTAGGAAAAGAGATTACAGATTTACAGATTACTTTTAAACGATGTTTTCCTAATTTATTTGATGGAGGCAGATGTACTGTCAGTCATTTCAAGTGTGCAGTGTCATGGAAGTGGAGCTGATCATTCTGAGCAAACCTCAAATCTGTAATAGTAAGGCTGAGGGAAGGGTTTATGCTTCCTGTGTACCAGCTGGGCAATGGATGGGATGGGAAGCAGAAGCTGGTTGGTAAAATGATTTGTTCATCCAATATCACACAGCTAATAGGAAAGGTGGTGTTGTCACTGCTATGTCTTGGCTTTCTATCATCATTTAAGAAATGGTAGGTATGATACAGAACTAGAAGGTGCTGTGGTTAAATTTGCTGTCGGAAGGCAACTGTGCTTTTGCAAAGGCTGATTGCTACTACCTCTTTCATGGGTTTGTGCATTGAGATGGTACATTTATGGCAATAACTGCACTGACAAAAAATGCCTCCCACTTTATTCCCATTTCTTTCTGGTGGTGGTACCTCACTGAAAGCTTGTATTGCAGTAAAAGCTGCTACGGTTTTAATTGCACTCATGGAGGTAGTTAATTCACCTTAATTTAAAGGAGAAAATATGATTTTTTGAAAAAGAAAAATATAAATATTTGGGTTTAAATTTCCAGTTTCTAGTCATTTTACCAGTACCTTTCTAAAGACATAGTACTTTCCTAAAGGCTTAAAAATTCTTGAGGAACACAGTATCCTGCTTCGAGTTCTGTAGAGTGCAGGCATTTGATCCTTTGCTTGATCCTTTGCATTACATGTACCTGAGCCTTTGGGGATCTGTGTAAGACAAGGACACCTGGTTTTTTTTGCATTTCATGTAAAATATCTGTAAAATCTGTACTTTTAAAAAAGGGGGCTAGTGTGTGTTATTAATGTATGGTTTGTCCTAGCCTTATATTATCTTTTCTGGGCTAACTGCCTCTTTAAAATGTCCAGAACAGACTTTATCTTCTTAAGTCCTGGTTTCAGGTATTCTACAATTAAGCCAGGACTAATGGTGGGGAAGAGCAATGACAGAGAGAGGGAAGATAAGGGCATAGGATGGGGAAACTGGAAAATGGACATGGAGGGCAGAGGAGTTGATGGAGAGATGGAGGAGAACTAGAAGGCAGAAGAAGATTCTTCAGGTCTTGAAAATTCCTGTGCTGTGCTCCAGATTTCAGAGATTTGCACCATTTCAGAGATTTGCAACCAATCATGTTGCTGTGACCTGTGTGTTTTCCCAAGGCTTACAGGGCTGTTTCTAGTATTCTTTGCTATTTAATGTAGGTTTGCTTCTGTAAAATCAAGTCAGCAGTTTAGACAATTTTAAAGAAGATTATAAGCCTTCCAAATTCCTTGCATTCTTTCACCTGAAGATTTGATGTGCAAAATTAACTTCAGATTTATTTTATTTGAAAGTAAGAATTGGGTTTTTTTTGAGGCATTCCACAGCTTTACATTATTTTCTGTCAGTAGCGTAAACTTTTGACATTTGAATAATTTCTCTAGCTGAGATCTGCAGAATCATTTGTCTCTGTGAAATGTTCGTGCATTTGAAAAAACGTTTTGGTAGTAATACTGCCCAGTCAAATTTTAAACCTCTTTATCAAGTGCTCTGTACACAGTTAAGAGTTTAAAAATAGAGCTGTCCCAAGGCATGCCAAAAGTCTGGAGACAGTCAAACTAATAGAAATATGTAAACTTTCATAATGTGTTTACCGCAGGCAGAAAAATATGCCGAGGATTTTGCTTTCCAAAAGCCTTTGTCCAAGGCTTCTTAAAAAAAAAAATAAAAAAGGAAGGGAGAAGGAAATGTTGCCTACAGTTACATTGTGGCTCCATTTATAGACATTGAAATATGTTAATATCCACTGGGTTCTACTAAAGTGTTTTCTTTGAAAAGTGCTGGCCAAGTGAAGTCAGTAGGAGCTGCAAGAAACACCAGACTTTTAAAAGCTGCCTATGCCTATTCAGATACACAGATGTTGAGTTTGGAGTCAGAATTTTAGCATTATTGAAAAAAAAAAAAAAAAGAAAAAAAGGGAAAAAGCAATAGGCTTTGAAGGGCTGATCCAATGAAATTTCTACAAATTGAGTCTATGTTTGTAAAACTGGGGCTTCGTGTAAGGAAAGGCAGAACATGTTATGATTTTAGCACAGTACTGGGGCCAGATTTTGCAGTGGAGAAGCTGTGTCAGCTGCTTGCCAAGGAGCTCCCAGGGAGCAGGGGATAGACCAGACTGCAAAATGCTGTGCTTTAATCACTTGCTGTGTAAATCTGAGCCCTGTGGTGCTTCCTGCTAGGACACCTCCATCCTTGAGCTGGTCAGCTGATTATTTCTTCTTTCATTCTGCATCATGGAGCCACACTGAGGAAGCAGGGGCTAAATGACACAGCTGATTGGAGCTAGGGGAGCTTGTGGCTGCTGGCAGCCCTGTTACTGCCTTTAGCATCTGTGCCTGGACTCTGCTGTGGGAGGTGATGTGGTTCCCTGCAGCCACCAGATGCTGCTTTGCTTATTTTCTAAACTGCCAAGGTGGAAACTCAAATCCATGACTTTTTCAGGTGGGCTCCATCCCTGTCCAGCCACCTCCTTCTGGCACTGGCACCACTGTGAACTGCTGCTTGGTGGTGATACTGTCCCACTCCTCTTTTTCCTATGTACTTCTCCCACAGGTGGGACAAATGTACCCATTTAGACATAGCTGCATGAGTTATTAACTTCTAACAACCCGAATGTAAATCTGTTCTAAGTAATTGTTTGTGTTTTCATGTTCAAAATAAGAGTTTAAGAACTGGACCTATTTTGGCAAAAATAGAATTATTACATAACTAAGATAACCAGTGCATTATTTTGGCTCTAATTGCTTTGCTTCACGAGCGTTTCTCAGATCAAGGTTGCTTGAATGCTACTTACACAGGTGAAATAGGGCTAAACAGTGTTAATAAGTGCAAAGTTATGTTATTAGTTGCTTTTGAAATGCTATATGAATGCTAAATGATATTTGGAGTCTAGTTTCATAGTTTTACTGATCTTTTGTTTGTTTATTTTGGCTTTTTTGTTGGTGTTCTTTGGAGAAAGAGAGCAAGAATTTGGAGTGCTTTTAGGGAACAAGAACCAGATTTTCAGATTAAAGCAGACTAAAATCTCTCAATTCACTGAAGTCTTAAGTTACACAGACACCTGAACTGCAGGGCTTCTGCTTCATGAGTTAGATATTAAAAGCTCCAGTTATGTTCCCAAATTATCTGGTTGCCTTTCAGGAGTGGTTTGATTTCATCAGTCCAGGTGGTCATGTCTCCATGGTGCCTGATGGGCCACATTTTGGATAGCTGGGCTTGAATATGTCATCTTGAAAATGTCAGGGCTCTGAATATGTCACCTTAGCACACTGTGCCTGCTCCAACCCATCTTTCTACAGCACTACCTTTTCTCTCCTTCTGGCCAACACCTGCCTTTTTCAGCATTACAGTTTCTTTTGCAAAAGGATCTTCTACACACAGCCTCTCTTTCTTCTTCTAACTCCAGTGTAACACAAGGCCTGGGAAGCAGTGGTTTCATGGAGCAGAGATGACAAGAACTGCTCAGTTTTAGGTGAAAACTAAGGTGATGTTCAGTCTTCCATAATGCTGGTCAGTCACTTTGTCACCTGACAGCTGATGGGAAGAAATTGCTCTACACTCCTAGCACAGCTCAGCAGTGGCAGAAGAACTTCTCCACAAGTGAAGGGGTGAGTACCTCCTTCTGACCTTGCTGTTGGTACAAGAGACAGATGGGCTGGGGGGAACCCTGTGTGTTAGGAATAGGCAAAGAGGTCCAATGGAAGCTGCTCCAGAGGACCCAAGGCAGTAGCCTCATCCAAATCCCAAACTTACTGTCTCTGCCATTGCAGGTTACCACCTAAGGAGAAGGAAGCACCCCAGAATTCACTGCATCCCAAGAACAAGACCACCTCATGGGTGTGGGTCAGCTGGAATATAAACCCAGAGGTTTCTTTTAAGGCTGGATGGTCCTAGAATCACAACTATGCCAGGATTTTCTGGCAGGAAAACCTTCAGCAGCAGACCAAGAGGTATGGCCCATTTAGGCCTGGACTCAAGTGCACGTCTATACCCAACACTTACCATCCAACATCTGCCCAGGGAAATTCCAAGCAGTGATTACGTCTGGATTCCATTTCTCAGAACACAAAATAATTTACTAGACAATTCCCATTGCTGTTTGTTTCTTCATAGGCCTCCCTCTCAGAAAAACCCAGGAAGATTCTGAATTTGATCTCCAAAAGCCCTTAGATCAATGCCGGTTGCCTTCTACCACTTCTTAATGAACTACAAGCAACAAACCGTTTTTCCTCAGATCCTTGATTAACCACAGCCCCAGAGGAAGAGAGTGCATTTTTCCTGGCCAAGACATGCCATGGTGCTGGCAATTCCTGCTGTCCTCTCCAGGATGCTTCACTTGTGGCTGACACTGTGCAGTCTGTGCAGCCTGACCCAGCAAACAGCACAAAGACCAGGTCAAGTGAGTGTGTTGCCATCCTGGCATCACCATGGGAGAGGGGAGCAGGTGCTGGAAGCCAAAAGGACCACAGTTCGGATGGGATGACCTCTTGCAGTGTGGCTCTGGAAGCGGATGTTCCTCGTGATGTCCTGTTGCTGGGATGATGGAGGATTCAAGGATGGAGAGGCCTGCATCAACAGAGGCTCATTCCACCATGTCCAGGCAGTCTGGAAGAGGGACTGGTGGACCAAGAGAGTATTAGTGCAGGAGAAATGGGCTTGGACACAGCAAGAGGTGACCAGCAGCAGGCCATGGACAAGGCTCACATCACAGAGATGCAGAGATCTGCCTGTCCCTGGATGCATGAGTGATGAAACAGTCTCCTCCTCACACTTGTTCCATGCTGCAGCTTCATTCTCAAGACGTTGGCAGGTGGCTGTAATCCTTATTGCTGACTTTGTTCCCTCCTCTATTTCTGTAATAAAATCCCTGATGTTGCAGTTTTACTGGTCTCTGTGTTTTGTGTTACTTCAGACACATGCTGCATGCCCCTGGCATTCCTCGCAGACTGGGGATCTTTGTGCTCCAGTGCCTTGCAGGACCCTCTCCTGAGGTGTGCCCCGAGGTGTGTGCAATGTTACAGGCAAAACCTGCAGCACAGACGGGCACCCAGCTCTCCTAGGAGCAATGGAGATGCAACTTTTTTATTTATTTTTGCCTCACAAAATGCCTGTGAGCCTGTGGATGTGGAATATTACCATGATTTTTCCCATGGGATGGATAAAGCTCAGTTTATGTTAACTCCATCTTCAGTATTTCCTTCATTCTGATACGACATTGATTCCTGTCACTGGAGGAAGCCAGTGCATAAAGAATGGGACATTTTTTCCTGAACTTCAAGATTCCATTCAGTGTAATGGATGAAAACCAAATATACACTGCCAGGCTTGCCTTTGACAAAATACAGGCAATCCTTTCTCTGCTTTTTTGTTTTTCCCCCTGCCTGCAGCCAAAGCATAGTTGTCTATGCCGATGATTAAAATCCTGGAGAGAAGGAGAAATGCAGAATTGCTTCGTTTTGCCCTGAAGAATTTGGAGAGGATTCTTTTCATTTTATTAAATTGTATTATCCTGCTTTCACACACATGGTCAGTCTGCTGACCCCCCCTGCTTTGGGAAGTGGGCTTTCTTTCACCTTGGTGTTCCAGGAGAAGTGCCTGTCCTTATCATTGCCACATGTAAGAAATGCTAAAGCAAGTGATCCTTGGGATCGTCCCTAGGATGATTAAAATAATTCAGAATATGCTGCACAAATCCTTCATGACTCTGCTTTGTAACATCACAGTTATTTTAGCAATACTTTTTTTTTTTTGTTTGTTTTTGGCAGAAATGGGGTGTGTTCTTTTCCAAGCTAGATAGGGACTCCAGGTAGCCCTTATCCTGGCAGGTGGGATGTATCTTGTTTGAGCAGCACTCTGAGCTGCACCCTTATCTTCCTGCCATGGACATACTGTAATAAATGATGGTACACAAGATAGCTGTAGTACTTGAAATAAGCACTGCAGTAAAATTTCTACAGCAGAGAGCTCTGGAAAGGGGGTTACTGGACACAGGGCAGCATTTCTGCCTTGGCCACACTGGGTCCTTCCAGCTTTTATTTTTCTGTAAGAGTAAGAAATGCATTTTTAAGGGAAAACTGAGATTCTATCAAATAGTCTGAATTTAGCACCAAAGCCCTAAGTTTGTAATATTTTTCTCTTAGTGAGAAGCTGAAAGGATCTGGTAAATCTTGTGTAAATTGATTTGTAAAATTGCAATGACTGTGAAAAATGTGCTGAAGCAGACAAAAAATAAACAAGGGGCCACCCTATGCCCAAGTAGCAGAAGATTATAGATAGAATAATCTTGTATCATAACAACAGCTCTGTGTTTATAAAGGTAAAGCTGTACTCTCGCTAGGAGACGAACCTTACACTGTAAACAAAGGAAAGGTAATTCACTAATGGTGTGGTGGTTTTCTTTTTCTTTTCTAAGGTTTGGATCATCCACACAGCCTGTCTTACAAACTGGAACTCGGGTCAGACCAGGAGATACCATCTGACTGGTATCCATTTGCTACTGTCCAGTTTGTTGTTCATGATACCTGTGCCTCAGGAACAGAAGTGAAGTCCCTGGGCATAGAGAGTGATCTGCAGCCCCAGAAACACGTGGTTCAGAAAGCTTTTTACAATTGCCAGGTATTCTCAGGGCTATGCTCTCCATGTTTTCCTCCTGTTCTTCCTCTCTGCTCCCCCATACAGTATTTGAAAAGCAAATGTGCTTTGTATTCTAATCACATCTTGCACATACTTTTGATAATGACTTGGAGCAAAAGAGTCATTAAATAATAATTCCTTGTCTGATCAAAGATGAGGCTGAAAAATAGGGCTGTGAATACAGCTTTGTTTTTCCTCAGTTGAGCTATTTTTGGGAGTAGCGGTTTTGAAATCTGTTGGGTCTGGAAATATTTTGATTTTGTGTCAAAGCTTTTTCCTTGACATTGCTGCAGTTCACACTTTCAATGTTCAATTATTTGCTAATTCTGCCTGCTGCTTTTTGTTTCCTACCTACAGGTTGAAATTGAAAAGAAGTGGATCAGACTTGATGGAGAAGACCCAGATAAGGCTGGCAACTGCCTAATGCAATGAAAGAGGACAGGAGGCACCGTCATAGGATATTAGTAGGAATCAATTTACATAGGAAATTCTATTGTTAGAAGAAGCGTGGTGACCTAGTCTAGGATAAACATGGTCATTGAATTTTTTTTTAGTGCTTAAGGGTTTGAGTCTGCAAATCAGTACTCATCTGACTGGCCTGCGTTCAAGTAAACTTCCTGTCATGGGAGTCCTGGTATGAATGAGGTCTCCTTGTCAGAGCTGCAGGATGTGAGCACTTCATTGACTGATTCTAATATATTATTTTCCTGTTGTGTAGCTTTAACTTGGGAATGATCTCATACTCCATATTGAAACCTGATGGCACTAATCAAAGGGTTCATGTCACTTGGACATATAATACTTGGTAATAAAGCTGCCAGAGTGTGTATGTGCAGACCAGCACCTGTGCAAGGTCCAGCAGGACCAATTACATTTTTTAGTGCTGTTTGAAAACTAAAGCCCCTCCTGTTTCAGTGCCCCATGATGTAGGTGAACAGAGCAAGTCCAAATAATATTCTCAACAAGAGCCTTAATTAATGAGTTGGAAACTGGGTGATTTCATTAGGAAAAAGGGTCCTCTGCAATAATACTCTTTATTTTTCGGTGGCTGTAACTGTTTCCTCCTCAGCACTTTATAGGTTCACTCTAAGTAATCTCTTGGGCAAAAAAACCATATGGCAGATGTGATTGAAGTTTCTGTGCCAGCATTAGACAGTTCTTCTTCACTACTGTAGCAAGTGAGGTAAGGGGTGGACTCTCAGAGTGTAAATCAGTCCAGGCCTATTTCATCTGATGAGGCTTTGAGAATTTACAGCAGAGGTTTTCCCCGACAAGCTGGAGAAAAAACTGGTTGCTGCTGTTTGCTTAGTGTCTCCTTTAGGATGTGAGTTCCAGATGTTGGTATGGAAACTGCAGGAGCTATGGCTTTGAATGACTTTTCAGACATGCATGGGAAGGGAGATGTTTTCCTGCTACTGTCTCTAAAGGCATTTTCCATGGGGAAATAATGCAGGAATGGACTGCCACAAGAGATCTGAAGCTGCGATGCTTCATTTGGGCAGCCTGAGCTACTAATCACTAATGTCAGTGTGTTAACTGTGTTTTCAACAAACAATTGGCCTTTAGGGAAAGGCTCTAATACTTCCCTTCAGCCATTATCCCCTTTGTAATTTTCTGCAGGCTGTAATTCCAAGTTTGAAAAAATATGATAAATTAAAAAAATGCTTGTGATACTTCTTTTTTTTGGCTGCAGTTTTCCTAAAATTATCCTTACTTCAAACAAAAATTAGTGGAGAACAAAAATATAGTAATGCACTGCCTCACTTCATATTTTGTACAGCTTGTAAATGTTTATGAACACTGTGTAAAAATACAGATAAATGTTATTCCCCAAAAGTAGAAATATGTGGGATATACACAGAGAAAATTACCAGTCTGAGGAAACAGAAGACCATAATATGAACCTAGTTCATCACAATAAACTTTTCCCCCCATCCAGAAGCTGAGAATGAAATGGGTAATAGATTCTATAGTAAGTCCTAAGGGCAGGTTTTTTATGGGCACTGCATTGCCAAAGCCCCAAATAGACTATTACGGTATTTGGGCTTCTCTATATATCCCTTTTTATTAGCAGATTATATTGTTATAAATCCAAGCAAGCGTTGGACTGTAGTAGTGATCCAAATATGTCTCAGCTGTTGCATCCTCCGTCTGTGTTTTGACTTGAGAAGCTGTTAGCACCTTCAAGTCATGTTTGGTGTGTTTTATTAATTTGGTTTATATTCTGCTCAGGTGAACCAAGGGGCACAGTGTGCACCAGGGCAAAGTGTTTATACTTGGCAACATGGCAAGCTCTGCAGTTTGCTGAAGTCCATGGTTGTACTACAGCTACAATATGTATTAACCTCTTTGCTCAGTGAGGTAGAGGAAGCAAAATATGCATTGCAATTACCTGCAGTTACCTTTGAGACTGAATTGTTTTGATTGGCATTAATACAGCTAATTCAGTAAACCTATTAACAGTGGTTGCTCTCCAAAGCCTGTCTCACCCAGCTGGCCCCTATTTTTCTGTTCTTAAGAAGGAGGAACCTGAATATCTCCATTCCACCTCTCTTTCACCTTAGGATCTCCATTCACAGCACTCACCTCCTGGACATTGGTACCTAGTGGTGTTACAGGTTCTGCAGAAGCCGTGGCTGCTTTTCTGCTCTCAGGTGTCTGCTGTGTCTCAGGATGTGTTTAAGGACCCTGTGTAGTGTTGGCCCTTCAAGATACAAGCTACTGTTTGCAGTAAGTGGCTTAAATAATGAATGACCACCTTACAAGTCACCATTCCTGCTAGAGAGTTGTATTAGGGTGTTACGGTGCAAGTGTTCATTCAGACTTACTGAACTCATTAACATAAAAAGGTCAAGCTACAGGTTTATCTGTGTTGCAAACTCTTGGATTTTCATCTCAGACTTGCAACTAACTTTAATCAGAATTGGATCAGGTTCACAGGGAATTAATTCCATAGAAATACTGCTACACTGAAAGAAAGTTCCTTTGTTTAATACATGGCTTTTGGTTTAAACTTGACAATTAGTGCAGCCTAAGGTTGAATAATTGTCCTGTTCAGTCTCACACTGATGTTTATATGCCTTGATGTCAGAATATTTAAAAATAGGCTGCAGTCTAATGAAAGAAAATTTGGGTTGTCTGACTTTTTTCCCCTCATCAAATTCTAACTTCCTCTTCTTTTGCAGCATGTCAAACCAGAAACACCCAGGCTTCCCCTTTCTTCTGTGTTGTCTTGCATGTAACCTACTGGACAAATATTCTTAACTTTAAGAATAAAGTCTTAAGACTCATTGCTAACATTTTCCGTGAATGTTACAGCAGCTGATAGTGAGTAAACGTGGGCTCTGAATTCTTTAGAAATCTGGGCTGCAAGTGGTCTAATTGTAATTTTGGGGAGGGGAATGGAGATGAGGAACAGTTGCTATAAGCTGTTGAGATGCTCAATGTCCAGCTAGCAGAAGGACTGGAGCTTTAAATAACCCATGAAGTACTGGCATTGTGAGGATCCGGGTTTCACACGTGTCTGATCTTGCTTCCTGCAGTGAGTGCCTGCAGTTGCTGAAATGCTTCCAACTGTCTGGGTCACTTAAGATGCTGACATTTTGCTAACACTTACTTCAGGGTAGTATTTAGGTATTATCTGTGTTTCCTTCACAAACGACCAGCAGGGTTTGGGATATTTTATATTTAAAACAGAAATCAATGAGAACAACTATTTTTATAGTGTGTTTGCCTTATTTACAAAGTGTTGTATTTTCTGAAACCGACAAACTTTATCTTTGCATTCATCTTTCTCATACTAATTGTATTACTCCAGGTAAATGGTACTTGATGTAATTTTGGATTCAAACACCCATTGAAGTCAATGGAAGTCTTTTAACTGACAAAATGGGATCTGCATCAAAGTCTCTAAGAATAGAAGAGAGGCAAAAAAAAAAGAAGAAGAAAGGACTAGTGGTAATGGTCTGTAGATGATTTTTTGTGTTAATAAGTAAGAAACCTGCAATGCCTGCTTATTCCAACCAGAAGAGAGCACATAGGATAGGAAAAGAGGTGTTACTGGATGTCACAGCTGAAGCTTTGCAGTGGTTGGGAACAATGGTTCTGTTGCCCCTGGGTAGCAGCTCTCAAGAAATGAGGATGATGATGCTCTCCATTGATACCAAGCCACTGTCATCCTTATACTCCTTGCTTTGATTTCCTCCAGATTCTGTACTAGTTGTCCAAAACTATTTTACATCTGAACACATGTTTTCACATGTTACTTTTGGTTGTGTTTATTTTGCCTGGCAGACTTCTTAGCTGCGGTATTGGTGGCCATACTTCTATTTTGCATTTATTTATCTTTTTGTTACTTAACACAGTAACTAAGTGCTGCAGTTAGTAGTCCTTAGCAATAATTTTGATAACTCTGAAGCCAGTGCTGTTACTCCTAATGGAAACTGTAATTTTATTTGGGTCTTTTGTCAGTATAAGTACAAACAGATCATGCTGATAATCTTGTAATAACATTTTGTAGATTGCATATTGATTAAAAAAATAAAGTTGTATTTCAAACCAGCAGTTTCTTGTCCCCTCACTAGAAATTTATCGAGCTAGTTTTGAATTTACTATAGTTAACTGGCTGAGCTTGATCATCAGGTATTGCAGCTCATTAGAAGGAACAGTTCTAGTCTGTGAATGGGGAATATCACTCCTCATATTAGATAAGGCTGGTTGCAGAAAGCTCAGCTATGCACTGTATTATATCTATCATGAAATGGTTTGGGGTGGAAAGGACCTTGAAGATTATCCAGTTCCAATCCCCCTGCCACGGGTAGGAGCAATTTTCACTACACCAGGTTGTGCAAAGTCCCAGCCAAGCATGAACACTTCCAGGGTTGCGGCATCCACAGCTTCTCTGGGCAACCTGTGCCAGTGCCTCACCATCCCCATGGTAAAGAATTTCTTCCTAACATCTAATCCAAACCTGCCCTCTTTCAATTTAAAGCCATTCCCCCTTGTCCTATCACTAATTGCTCTTGTAACAGCTTTCTGTAGCCCCCTTTAGGTACTGGAAGATGCTGTAAGGTCTCCCTGGAGCCTTTCTCTTTTCCAGGCTGAACAACTCCAGTTCTCTCCGTCTGTTTTCACAGGAGGGGTGCCCCAGCGCTCTGAGCATCTCTGTGGGCACCCTCTGGACTCACTCCAGTGGGTCTGTGTCTGTCTTATGTTGGGGGCCCCAGAGCGGGATGCAGCACTCTCGGTGGGGTCTCACAATGGTTTATGGCAGATCCTTTTCTGCCTTATTTTCATAGCAGGACTAACCCAAAGAATGCCATGGTTTTTCCTATTGAGTGCTCCCTCTGGTCTCTCTGGGATGTTTGAATATAATGTAGCAACAACTGTTTAAGACTTTCACAAATTTCAAAGCCTGTTCTGTTACTAGGGAAACAGTGAGACCTCTGTGGGGAAATACAGGAATGAGGCAAGAGGTTTATGAGGCAGTATTCAAAGAATGGGCTTAAAGAATAAAATAACCGTGCCACTTGTCCTATGCTTCTGTGTCTGTAGCAAAGCAATCAGCTATTCTGGGAAACACTGGGAAATAAAGTTAACCTCCATTTTCACTTCAGTGGTGTGTTATCCTTCAGTGAGCACCTGCAAATGGAAAGCAGGTATCTAGCAAAAGTATAGTCCCCTTACAGAGCTTAAACATTTTGCAACGTTTAAAAGTATCAGTGAACAACATGATTCAGGGACATGAAAAAGTGAGATGGCAAATTGCTAGAATATAAGTAAAAACATGAAAACATTTATTTCTGGGACAGCTCCCTAGTATTTGCAATGCCTTGTACGTGCTATTTTATAGCACTGTTGTTTCCTTAGCAAAAACAACGTGTAATTTTTTATAATAGCAAGCATAACATGTTGTAAGTGGTGCTCATGCTCCCTGCTGAAGCATCACTAATAAAAATAAAAGAAAAGCACTGGCTCAAAATTCTGCTTTGCCCTCCTAGCCTCCAGTGTGATTAGGTATTTCTCGTCGTGGGTAGGTATGGTCTAGTATTACTTTGCATTGTGATGGCCTTTTTGGTTTGAGAATAACTTTCACTTCGTTCCCCACAATAAAAGAGGAAAAAGTCAGAAGTAGGGATGTGCTGGGAGTAGAAGAGATGTGTGGAGAGTGACCAGCAGTAGAGGTAAGAGAGAGGAAGCAGGGAGTGAGCAGGGAGCTGGCAGGAGAGGGCAGCAGGCAGAGCAAGTTTGCATGGAGAGTTCTCTCCAAGGAGAACTGATGCATCTCCAAGTCAAGTTGAAAAGTTTACCTAAGAAAGGGACTGACACAGAAAAGTGGTGGGGAATCCATGCAGAGAAGTGCCTTCAAGGGAAGGCACTGAGAACAAAGTTGGGAATAGCTGTGGGTGGCTGGGTGGGGAAAGAAAGTGAATGATCTTCTGGGGGTGGGGAGGTGAGCTGAAGCATCTGGAGAAGGAGCAGGGGGAGCACGGGCAGAGCCACTGTGGGCACAGCCGGTGGCTGTGAGACTGATGGGGAGGCACACTGAAGGTTCCCCACCCAAGCAGGGCAGTGCCAGACCACACAGCAGGACGTGGTTTCATACAGCACATCCTGCCACTGTGCACCAAGCAGAACTTGCTGGGCCTGGAGCATCCCTGCTTCACATCTGCACTGCTCGGGGCAATCTTGCTCATGCCAGAGAAACGACAAGGTCATGCTGTAGGGAATGCAATGAAAATATCAAACGAAACCCAGCAGTGAAACAGGAAGGATTTAAAGCAAGAATTTAGGTATTAGCCTGGTGCTATCCAGAGGTGAGCTTCCACTGTAACCTTCTTGGACTGCCATCTGGCAAGGGACCTTCATCTGTCATCTGTAACATGGAGAGATGTTACTGTCTAAATGTAAGTAATGACACCGGGATTTCGATGAGACTTCATCCGAAGTGGAGGGAGCCATCCGCTGCCTGAACAGAAAAGGGAAAAGGCTGTTTTAGCCCCCTCCGTGTACATCCATTACTGAATATCTTTGCTGCTAATGATGTGATTATAATGTCAAAAGGAGAGTATGGAAAATCTGCTCAGGGTAGGTCTACACAAAAGTGGAGCTGGGGGTAAAAAAAAAAAGAAAAAAATGCAAAGAAAAATGAAAAGATGTGTACAGCTGTGTATTAGGACAACAGGAGCCCCTCCTCGTTTTCTCAGAAAAGGAAACTCAGGAATATGCCCTTTAACGAATATTGGGGTCCTCATAAATGCTTCCCACACCCAACATGGCAAGGAAAGTTAGTCTCCACACATCTGAGTTATTCTTTAGCAGAGTTAAAATGGTATTAATGAGACAATAAGAAGGACAGCCTGACTGTTAAGCTCTGCTTCAGCCTGTATCTCAAAGTCACTTGCTGGGTGATTTTAGTGGTTTCTTGGTGCTGCAAATTCCACTGCTGGTGCAAAGGCCTGATGTGGTCACTCAGCTTTATTCCTCTTGAGATTATCAAATGCAGAGCAAACAGGCCTTGATCTAAACATGCTGCTCTGCTCTTATTTACCATCACACTAAAAATGCTGCACTTCTGCAATCGTCTGCTCAACTGTGAACTTCCAGCAGCTAATTCAAATAAGGAAAAATGTTGTTTCTGGCATTTGTTCTCCCACTGCACCCTGCCTCTGGGGGATTCTGCACCCTCTAGCAGCTGATCCCTCCTCACTGGAGCCAGGAGCAGATGAGTGGCAATTACAGACAGGTGAGGAAGGGGTGAGATTTAAACCACTGATGAAGAAGGGTAAAACCAGATGGCAGGGAAAGGACTTAGTCAGCCATGAAGGCAAAGACAACGGAAAAAAGAGGAGGGAGCTGGACTGTGGCTTTTCTTAGGATGCAGGTCAGCAGGTTGGGGTCTCTTTGGGTAAAAAAGGTGGTATAAACATATGTACATCATACCTAGGGAAAGAAGGCAGGCAGCAAAGGGGGTGAGGGAACAGGGGCTGAGCACTGAGCCTGACACCAGCAGGAGTGTGATAGAAAGGGACAAGAATAAGCACAATGAAATGACCCCTCCCCACCCCAGGTGGCTGCTGTTTCCTTTTGAGGCTTTCTGTCCACATAAGGCATATATATCAGGGTGATATTTAGGAGAGGCAAAGCTTGTTTCATCCTTAATTAGGCTTCCTGCTACTACACAAGTCTTTGGGTTTATTGAGGAGCTGGGATCCACAGTACTATTCAGTATATTCAATCCATCAGACTGCCATTTTTATCCAGCAGTTTGTACAGGTCAGAGCCCTTCATAAACCACCCAATGTCCTGAAAATTTTTCATTAAATTGAATTAAGGGAGAGGTCTTTCTATAGTTCTGATAAAGTGGCTTAAATCTGGTGAAAAAAAAAGAGAGGCTCTGGAAGAAACAGGAGTCATACATGATAAATGAAAAAGGAACAAATCACAGGTCCCAGAATTATCTGTCTCAGAACTCCGAGGGAAATGATGGAGCTTGTAACAAAACCACGCTGTTAATAAAATTGGTTATGAGACTGGAGTGCCATGTATCTATGAGTCAACAGCTGAAAACAAAGGCAACATGTTAGAGGATATCTTTAAAATGAAATTACACCTCTGCTCGTGTCACGTTATCTCCACGAGGACTGCCTGAATTCTGCAACCAGTTCCTCCTAAGAATGATTGCCTTTACTTGGAAAGAAAAGGCAAGATGGTATTTGTATAATATGCCTTGAGAAAGAATTTTGCAGTCTTGCAGTTGTGTGGCCGTGTTCCTCTCCAGCAGCAATGCTGAATTTGAACAGGAGAGGGCATTCATGACCAAGCATCTGAGCATGCTGAGGGTTCTCTGTTTCTTAGAGGGAAGACATTTGAAAACTGTAATTTTTTTTTTTTTTTTAATGATTAATAAAGGCTTATCATCCAAAAATAAATCTTCTCTAGACATCATGTACCAAAAGTATAATAAATAATTACAAATTAAAACCTGTCTAGTAAACGAATGTTTGAGGTGCCCTTAAGCAGTACTATCCCAAATGCAGACAAAACCCCTGAAAAATCAGGAGGGTTTGAACAGCATGCTAATCTTTTCCATAGCCTCTTCTCTAAAACTCTTGTGAGCTCTTAAAGAGACTACAGTGGGGAGAGCTGGACTGGAAGCTGAACCAAGATTCATGAAACCTCGTTGATGTTCCTGGCTGCCATTTAGCTTGGACAAGATATTTGGTGGGTCTGTGCCTCAGTTTCTTCTCTTAAAAGTGGGATTAAATGTTAAAAACTTTCATAAGCATGAAAATGACTACAGGGTTGTACTTTATACTGCAGGACACAGATAGTAGGTTAAGCTCACCATATCAAAGCTAGCCAGTCAGTATGAGTAATGCTAGTCACAGATATTTTAATATTTTTCCCCTTGTTCAGAAATGACTGAATTTTTTCTGTGCATACCAGGCTTTCTCACACTGTTCATCTGACAGTGCTTGGATGAAAAGACACCTTCCCTAGGAATTTGTAAAAGAAATTATGTAAGGTGTGCTGCTAGGCCGCAGATGAAAATAGAAGTGTCTTGGTTAGGAGGAAGTGCCCTCTGCAACCTCCCTGTGCAGCTTGAAAAGTCATATTCCCATTCCCAGTTTCTACTTTACCCCACTGATATCTGTGTACTATAAGCAGATTTCTCTGCTGTCCCAGCATGCAGGGAGCTGATACATCGACCTGGTGACAGGCCCTTGGTTATTCACAATACAAAGGGTGTAATTTAGAACAGATGGGGGATGCCCACACTGCCTTGTGGGAATGGAAACACAGAGACATGCTGGTCACCTCGAGTGCAGGTAAGGATAATTTGCTTTGGTCTGCAAATTTTCCTGTGGAGGCAGGCAAAGTCTCCTGACCACTGCCTGAGACAGCTGAGGAGTCCTTTGGGATCAAGCTCCCCAGCTCTCCTTTTTGAAGTTCGGCACATATACGGTTCTGATTCCAAGGCACTTTGTAATCCCTAGATAAACAAAAAGGAGTAGAAATAATTTATAAATCTTCTTTCTTCCACCTTCCTAGAAGCCCTGTACTGGCAGGGTGATGGCTCTGTGTCAGGTCTGGCTGCCTGATGAGGAAAAGACATCCAGCTGCACAATCTCCATCTGCGACCTTCAGGGCCCAGCGAGATCCTCAAGGCTGCAGCTCCTTCCTGCTATCTCTGCTAACACGACAGGAAAAAACAGTCAGGAGAAGAATAGGGACACTTTTGGTATGCACTATCCCAGGCAGTTTCAAATGAACACTGCCCTTTAAAAAAAAAAATGGTTTATTATTTAAATTATTCTGTAAGCCAAGCAATACGGCTTGCCTTTTCCTCACAATGATGGAGGGCATACAGAACAGCTGAATATGCAACTGCTGTTTAATTCAAGACCTAAGCAGTGTCATTAAACATATTTTCCTGCAGAGAAAAATTACTTCAGTAGCAAATTGCATTTGTCTCACTTGTGAAAACGCAGCTTATTAAGGATGTTGCTTCTTCTATTTTGTAGGTGTTAGTCTGGCTATTTAATTAAGGGTCTGACAGTATTTTCATTAAAATATTTTCATTTTTCAGGATGCATAAGCCTTAAAAATTAAAGCTTAATGGGTGAGTCTCCTTTTCACAAGCCAAACAGCACTGTAATGACATAGCTACCCAAAAAACGAAAAACAAAGGAAAAAGAAAGGAAAAAGAGATTATGTTTCTAGGTTCTCACAACCCTCAGGGCAACACCGACTGAAGGTGCATAAAGACCTAAGTATATATGGGAGTACATATACGAGATTAATGAGCATTTTTCCAGATTAGTAACTGCTAAATTGGTAGATCTCTGTATTAACATATGAACAGATTGCTGCAAATGTAAGCAATAATTGAGTAGTTGTACCAGACTGCCGCTGCTTAACCGCAATGCTTAGCTCCTGCTATCCCCGTTTAGGAGGTAATCACGACTTCAGGGTTTATTGGAGCAAAATGACACGCTTCTGTAGCCAGCTTCCCTAGGCGCATTCCCGCACCGCGGGGACAACTGCGGCTCTCCCGATAAATCCTCGGTGAGGATAACAGGGTGATGCTCCGGGCTGGAGCTTGGAGCCCAGAATGGACTGTGGCGGGTCACTCTTACTTTTAGGGTCTGGGTTTAGCACAACGTGCCTCAGAACCCCGGAGGTTTTGGGGTCTGTGGGGGCCCAGGAACTCCTCAGGGCCGGCGGGGCAGGGCCCGGGCGGGGCCGGCCGCGTCCCCCGGCAACGGCGCCTTAAAGGCGGGCGGGGCTGAGGCGGCGGCCGCTGCTGCTGCCATGGCTCACGGCAGCCCCGTGGTGAGGGCCCGGGCAGCACAGGGCCGAGCAGGGCGGGACAGGGCTGGCGGAGTCTGGCCGTGTCTGTCCGCTCCTTCCTGCGGGACACAGGGGACAGGGATAGGGATGAGGAAGTCGCCTCCCTCGCCCGGCTCGGGGAGGAGGCGCCGCTCAGTTCCCTGGCGCGGGAAGCCCAGGGGACGACTTCGAAAGCCTTTTTTCTTATTTAAAAATTTTTCTGTTGAAAACGACAGTTTGTGGGCGAAAGTGTTGTGGCAGGGAGTGGCAGTGGGTGGCTGTAGGGTGCCGGGGACGCTGTGGCAGCTCGGCAGTGCCAGGGAGGGAGGCGGCGGCCTTTATCCCATGGCAGGTTCAGTCCGCTGCTGCCTCTCCTTGCCTGGGGCTTCAGGTGCACCCTCAGAGGCTTTGCTGGAATGGGATGTGGATAAACCTCTCCTGCCAGCCCGCTGCTCACAAATAAAACCGGAGTTTGACAGTTCCCGCTATGGATGGCCTGGTTCTGGTGAAGGAGTGCCCGTGTGTAAAGGGATTAAGCTGGAGTACAATAATGTCTGCGCTGTAACCATTTTTCTCTAATTTGCAAGCGTGTGGTGTTTGAGTTTTACAGTTGCTGTGTGCAGTTTTTATATAGCACAATAAATATTTGTACTCACTGTAGCTTGGCAATCCTGGGGAGAGGAATAGGCCCGTTGGAAGATTTACATTGAGATTCTCTTTTGGATTAGCAGTGAAGGCAGAGCATTTGACGCATGGGCTGATTAGCAGCCTTTAGTGTAGTGGTACAAGAGGAAATTTTTTTTTTCCCCTCCTCATCTTCCCAATATCCTGAAAAAATGCTAGGGCAATCTTTGGAGGTTGATAACCCCTGATAAGAAATTAAAACAACATGAGTATGGTTGTTTTAAAGTAGTTGTGTTGGTTGCTTTTTCCAGAGTGTAACGTGTTACTTCCTAGTATCTTCTTTACTTTGAAAATAAATTGTTTATCATCTACGCTTTAGAACAACTTCAGAGCAATAAAACATTAATTTGATGTTTAAAAAAATTAAATTATTAATCCAGAGTCTTATAAGGTTTCCTGAAATATCTCAGCTTCATTTTCCACCTTGTGTAGGCTATTCTGGTGGTCATTAAAGTCAAGATTAATAAGCTTTAAATTGCTAAAATCTCATTATCTTACATTTGCATTGGAGTGTAGGAATCTTGAAGCTCGTGGATCTGTTGTCCAGATCTGACTGGAGGATTAGGATTTAAGCACTGACATGGGCAGAATAAGGAATAAAATGTTCTGTTGGCGTCCTATTGTAATATAAGATGAATGATCTGTATTGATAAAAGTCGTGTTAAAATTTCCACAGCTGGGTTACTATACAGGATCAGACTGTTTCCACAAAGAAAAAATAAATAAAACTATTATTTTTTTTGCGGGTTCCTTACATTCTGCTTCTGATGGAACTGGCACAGCTCATTTTTAGCAGCTTGTGTTACTGGTTGGCCTCTAAGCTAGGAGCAGTGATTCTAGAATGACGCAGTGTGGTCAGACATGCTTGTTTGAAAATACAGCGCAGCAATGGTTTTTGAACGTTTCTAGGATTTTCTTAAGCACGTACCAAATTATTTGTAGCCTAAACAATAATTTGAGGTTCAAATCCAGTACCTTTTTAGGGATGTTAGATTTAAAAGAATGAGTGGACTTGCAGACTTTTGAGTTCGACAGTCCGTTTGTTAAATTGATCTGTTCGTGCTGTTCAGTTTGTAACAGCAGTGTATGAAGTGAGATTCCACTTTGTGCTACCTTTTCAAAGGACTTAATTCTCATCTTAACTTGAAAATGTCTATTTTTTTTCCTAATGTAGCCTGAACTCTACAAGTCCATTATTGAAGATGTGATTGAAGGTGTGCGGGAGCTCTTTGCAGAGGAGGGTGTAGACGAGCAGGTTCTGAAAGACTTGAAGCAGGTTTGTTGGGTTCCCTTGTATTAATAGCAGCTGTGTTTGTGGTTTTTTTCTTTTGAGATGGTAGACCTGTCCATTTCTTTACCCTCCAAAACATGCAAACTTTTGCACTAACTTAAGACTTACAAGTATTCTGTCAGTGATGTGTGGGCTGCTGGGAGTTGAAGTTGGTTATTGCCACCCTGTTTGTTGGATAGAATCAGTCAACTTATTCTTGGAAAAGCTGGGAATACCTGATTATGTTTTTTGATGCAGTTTGTTTTTAAAGCTGATATTTGTTGACCTTGGTAATAATCTTCCTGCAGCTTTGGGAAACGAAGGTGACACAGTCTAAAGCAATAGAAGGCTTCTTCAAACATAGCCACTGTTCTCCACAGTTCAGCCTGCAGCTGCCACACAGTTCTCCCAGCATTCTGCAGACTTCAGCAGGTCAGATGTTGTTGGACACAATGGATGCAACTTAAGAATTTCTCAGTGATTCGGGGATATTTTTGGAAGACTTGAAATAATCTTGGTTTGTGATGCTTGTGTATGTCTAGTTTGATGTGGAACAGTAATTTTTTGAAAGCAGAACTTGATCAATAGATGATGAACTTTGATAAGCTAATAGAATTCTGTCTACATGCTCTTGATCAGCTGCTCATTTCCAGTAGCAAAACATGCAGAGAATTTTAGCCTTCTTGTCTGCAGCCCAAGAGTGTAGCCCTTTAGTTGCAGATTTTCTTGCAGGGTTAAGCTCCTGCTTCCCCTTTTGATGGGTGTCCTGATGTGTGCAGAGGTTGTAGGGCTCATTTGTGCCATGCAGCTCTACTGTCAAATTGGGGTTTAATCTGGTTCTCGATTTGTTAAAGTGTAATCCCTTGCTCAAACAGAAGAGAGGAAGCTTTTTAGGTTTTCTTTCAGTTAGTTTTTCTAAAAGCAGTGTTCCTGTTGCAGAAAAGTTCTTGACTTTCACACAGCCTCTGACATCAGGACCTGTTCTTCTCAATTAGGTCCAGCTGACCACTGTGGCATTGCTGTGGTGGAGTGTAGTGCTCAGCTGAGACTTATCCCAAAGTGAGAGGCTGTTAGGACCTTTGCCCATGAAGGACAAAACCCATATGAGATGATATAATGAAAATCCGTGCTGTAGTGTATTTCAAGCTTGGGCAGGCATTCTTTATCTGTGGGATTTTTTTATTTATTTTTTCCCTTCCTTTTTGTGTTTGTTTGTTTGTTGGGTTTTTTACAGTCTTCATAGTTAAATGAACTGTTTTTGGAGGCAGGTGTTTTATTTGCTCCATGTGACTAAAGGGAATAAACTTTTGTGTTTGCAGGCTGTTGGAGGTTTTATATTTAATGAGCATTACCTTCTTATCCTTAGGTTTTTAAGGGGCAATACTAAGGCAAAGTAATCTGTTGAGGAGAGTAAATCTATTTTTTTTTTAAAAGGGGATTTGAATTGCCCTGTGGCTAGAGATTTTCAAAGTAGCTAGGGCTACCTAAATTGTTTGCTTCCAAAAGCCCAGGGAAGTTTTCCCTTTGCCCTTTATTCTCCCATGGAAGTCAATATTTGAGTGCTTTTGAAAATCTTATCCTACTGTTCCTACTTTTAGCATCAGTGGATTTGCTCTGCTGCAAAAAAGTGCTTGCATGTTTTCCTCAAGTTGACAAGGCAATACTCGTGCTCACTAATGAGTATGAACTGAAGTTAGATTGCTTGACTTTCACCCATGTTTGTTTCATTTGCTGTTAATTATTGAAAGATAACTGTATCCAAGAAATTAATGTTTTTTGTAAAGTGGCTTTTTTTTTTTAATAGGTTCTTTTGTCATCCAAGCTGGCAGAGGTTTTCAGCATTTCTCAGCAGCAAAACTGGTATGTAGCTGTTGCAATGTTTTACTACAATTTTGATTATTTTGAACTCCTAAATTTTTAAAATTGTTGTCCAGTTATTAATAGGCTTCAAGAGGGAGAGTTGTAACACTGCAGCTTCTGTTGGAGCAGTGAAAAAGGATGGGATGTACCAGCTGGTTCTGCAGGAACTAAAGCCAGAAGCGTGTTGGAAGACACAGCTGCATGTGTGGAGCCCATAGGATGGAAGTGTAGTGGAAATGCACACCTACATATAATTTTTTTATATAACAAAAGATTGCTGGTTGTTAAAATAGTGCATGGCTGAGAAATACTACCACTAGTGAAGCTGGGAGCAGCTTTATCTGTGAGGTGTAGAAATCATCCAGAAGGAAAATGAGTGTTTTTATAGTTGACAAGTTCTGAAATCTGGGCAGGGCAAAATTTCTTTGGGGAGCAGCCACTAATTGCCAGAGCTTGATGAACTTACTGAGTGCCTCTTGAGCCTCAAGCTAACCAGCTTGTCAAGTTGAAATATACTATTGGAAAGGCGTTTGTGCAATATGAGAGTTTTCTGATTTAAACTTTGGATTTCCTCAGAACAGCTAGTTTGAAAGGGAACTGTAAATCCAACTCTTTGTTTCCCAGGAGGAAAAGAGAATATGAAGTGACTTCATAGGCCCAGGCAGGAAGCCTGTGCTGTGTGGAGTAATGCATAAACTTAGGTAAAAGTGACTTTGAGTAGAAAAATACCTTTGTGGATGGTGGGTGCATTGAGGGGATGTGGAAAATGTTGCCTTAGCAAAAAGGGAGTCTGATAGCTGGAAAGTAGGAAACACTTGGGGCAAGTCATTACTCTGTCAGGGCAGAATACTCTTCATCTGTCTAAATCTCAAAAGCATGATGCAGCTTTCCAGTGAAGGTGACCACAGAGAGGCCCTCCTGTGTGTTTCACGTGGATATTCCAGGTGTGGCACTCAGTGCCCTGCTCTTGCCTAAACCCAGCTCTTGTGTTCCAGGGGCCCCCACGAGTGGGTGTGACTCTTGCTCTCCCTTCGTGTGTCGCTTATCCTTTACAGATGCCAGCTGGAGTGATGCTGCAGCCAGCACCAGGTAAGGGTAATGAGGAGATGTCAAATCTTCCAGTGGCCTGGGCATGTTGAAAGACAGTCCCGGGGACAGTTGATGGAATAGATGAGAAGCTGAAGTGAGCAGAGCAAGTTATCCTCCTCTTCCTTTGTGCTTTGTGTTTGTAGTGGCTGTGTGGGGGAAGTAACTGCGCTGATTAGTTGGTGTGTCAGTTTTACAACTTGTTACAAGTGTTCTCCTTTGTCAGCCCAGACACGGGTATCTCCTTCTCCCTGTCTTTCTGGGATAATCTTCTATGTTTAAAAAAACCTAAAGGCACTCTGGTTCTTCAGAGGCAAATTGATTTCTTATTCAAATAAAATCCAACTATCCATTAACCTTTTTGATCCCATTCTTTTGCTGATAAAACTGCCTGCGCTGCTTGTACAAAAATGTGCTTGCACTGCTTAGGTGTGATCAGTGGAAGGCTTAGTTCAGTCATTGACTCCTCCCTCAAATAGCTGTTCTTTGGTGAAAACTGATGTCTCAAGTTACCTGTTTCAGGTGTTATTCCTGATGTTATGAGACCTATAGACTGATACCAGTGACTCTGTCTGTGTGAGCATGTGTGTGGGGAGAAGAAAAATCAAATGAAATATGGAAATATGGCATCTCAGTTTTAACACTGATAATTACAACTTTAATCATTCAGTATTTGGAGTGGTTCTCTTAAGAAAAGATATATAAGTTAGGAATTACTTGGGGGTTTTTTTACTAAAACAGGCAGTTATTTTAGAGAGAATACCTAAAGATCCATGAAGGAATGAACTCTCCCTGCAGCTATGGACTAGTTTACTGTTTCATCTTGTATTCCTGAGTTTCTGAAATGACATGGAAAAATTTCAAACTGGGTATTTATTTATATATTAATTTTAAATCCAGTGTGTAGTTAAATTATTGAACTTACTGTCAGAGGGTACACTGTGTAGGCCAAACTGAAAAAGAGGTATTAAACATGATGGGCTGGATGGAAGCCATGATTCAGAAAGCTTCTGAATGCCTGATTTTCAGGGGCTGGAATTGTGCTTGAGGAAACCTTTGCTTTGTAAACGTGCTTTTTCTCATAGTTTGCCTGAGTGTTTGCTGTTGTTTTTAGTGGGGACAGGTCAGTGGCCTGGATGAACCTGCAGTTTCACCTGCTGAAGCAGGTTTTCTCTCTTCTCTCTGTAGGGCAGCTTTACAAGGTGAATGTGCCCGTTGTGGTTACACAGGCCTCAGGAGATGGGAGCATTCTCCACTGCCCCGTGCAGCAGATGTTTCACCCCCTTGGTCAAGCTTCAGTTCTGCAGGCCAGCATTGCCAGTGTTGCACAGGTGAATGCAGCTGCAGCCTGTGCAGCTGGTGAAACCCTGCAGCCCCAGGAGGCTGCTGTCCAACAGGCTGTGCTGTATAAACCAAGCTTAGTGGAAAAGCAGCACCTGGAGAACTCTGCTACCTTGGTCCAGCAGCCTTCTGCGAGTCTGCAGGAATTTGAAATTAATGCAGTGTTGGATCAGTGTAGTGAAGTCACAGAAAAATCCCAGCATGACAACCTTCACACAGCTGCGTTTACTCCAGAATGCTCTGAGGGACTTTTTGTTGATGAATCCTTGGCAAGCAGCTCAAGCAGTGTCCTGCTGGATGTGGAGGGGCAGCTGGACATGGAGCATCCGGAGCTGCTGCAGCAGCAGGTGCCTGATGATATCATTGACCTGATTATTGCAGGGGAAAGTTTGGATGAAAGTGCATTTCTAAAGGATCAGGGCATCATTGCTTCCCCTGACAAGGTAAGGCCTTTTGTTTCTCAGCTAATGAAAATACATCTGTTAGAGGTGGTGGTTTGAACACATCTCTAAGTGACAACTAGCAAATCTGAATGAGAAGAATAAAAATTATTTTGGTTTTATGGTTCGTTCTTAAGCTTGTTTAGTATAGCAGTAGCTGACTGCTTGTTTTTACATAGAGTTTGTCAAAACTACTGCTAAAATACTGTGATGAGAATATCAATTTAAAAATACTGAAAGTGTAATAGATAGATAAAATGTATTAGACTTACTGATTATTTTTGAGAATCACAAGGTTTTTTTGTGATTAAGCAGACATGAAACATTCCTTGTGAACTTCCATACCATTTTGACACTGACCTGCATATGGATACTGGTCAGCTGTGGGCAAAGTGCTTTTGCAGAATCAGCTGGGATTAATTTTAACTTGTAATGTGTGAAGAGCATTAAGGTTGTATTGAGAATGCATTCAGGATGAAAAGCCAAATTTGATAAGTGGAAAATCTCCTTGAAGAAAATGTATTTCCTTGGGGGAAAAGTCCTGGACAAACTAGAACTCAGCTAGAGCTGTGTGGGAAACTTGAATGATTTTAATTAACAAGCTGCTTTTCTGACCTCATCTAATTTTAGTTCCAGAAATTATTTGCAGATGTTTGAAGTTCAGGCTGACTTGCTGACTTTGAGTTGTAGTGCTCATATGTGATTGAGGCAAATTTATTAAATGCAAATTTAATGACAGTAATGCCAAATGTCTGTAAATAGAAAGCACGTTATGTTGCTCATCTGAACCCTGATGGCAGCATGATGAAGACTGTCTGTAGTGAGAATGGAAGGTCAAAACAAAGTGTTATTTTCTTGAACTAGAAAGTGTATGTGGATGGGAATTAAGTGCTACAATAAAGATTTAATGAGAAACTGAAGATGGCTGAAACCCTAAAGCCCTTTTATGCTCCTGTGAATGCTCTGTTTAGGAATTCTAGCACTTTTATGAACAGTAACTTGAAGTACTGAAATATTTACTGTCTCTCCCAGCTTTTTATATCTTATTTAAACAAAGCATTTTGAATGAGTTGAGGGAGAGGGATCAGTTCATCTTGACTTTTATTTCAAAAATGAAAAACGTTATTTTTGGGGGTAGAGGAGTAGCTTGTTTCTTTTTTTTATGGGAGGTTTTTTTACAGTAGAAATTCTAAAGGCCCACTTGATTGCCTTTGTTTTAGTTGTTTGAGTACAAGGGTGTTTGGAGAAAAGTGTAAGAAATTTTTTTTCTGTATTGCTGAGGAATATTTGACCTGGGTTCCATTTAAAGTTAGATGCAACACAGTGTTTTCAAATGTACTTGGGGCTTTCAAGTAGGACCTGAAGCTCTTTTTAGTGCCCCAGGCTTGTTGGTTTATTAAACAAACGTCTCAGGCTTTGTGCTGAACATGGCTTCCATTATGGTGTCAATTCACGAGCTGTCCCTGGTCTCTTTCATTCCTGTCACGTGGAACCCATGGAGCAGACGGAATCTGATTTACCCCTGGAGAAGGATCTGTGCAGTGACATTGAAGGCATAAGTCAGCTCGATGGCACTGGGGATGTTTCTTCCAAGGAACAAATGCCACATACTAAAGATAAAGAAGAGAATGAGTTCATTGGCTTTATTGACTCAGAGGATCTAAGAGTTCTGGATGATGAAGAAGACTATGATGAAGAATGTGACAGTTCTTCAAACATGGAGTCCAGCTGCAGTGATGGGGAAAATGAAGACCTCCAAATAGATATAGTTGAGGAGGTAATTTACTTTTAAGCCTTTAGAAGCACATAATAATATTAGATCTCTCCTGACTTGTTGGACCTAAAACAGATCCTGGTTAGTTTAATGCAGAGCATGCAGAGTGAAGTTACAATCTCTGGAGATGGTAGGTACTGCAGGGAGATTACTCAAAAGCTCATTATGAGGAGTGTAGACAAATGAAAGAACTGTTGGAAAGTCATTTGTTTACTGGATGAATTAAAATAATTATGAGAATTAAAGTTTTATTGTAAAATCCTGGCCTTAGTGGAATGGAGTTCTGCTTTTTGTTTAAGTAAGATATTATTTAAAGATTTAAATAAGATACATTTAAATAAGATCAGGATAGAAATCTAGGTTTTCTTTCCTTCTGAAGGACCACAGGGAATTAGACTGAGAACAATGTGACACAAGAACATTGTTCTCTGACTAATCCCCTGTGTTTCCTAGGTTTTCCTTTTTTTTAAAGATATACAATTTTATATCCTATAGGTTTGCTCACAAGAGAATCAACTTGTAGCATTTGGACTTCATATAAACAAATACAGGTTGATCAGTATTTCAGTTACTGGGATCTGCTTTAACAGTTAGCAGTCTTACTTTTTAGACCTGTGTCTTTGTTTAGAGTGTTTTAGGTTTTGAGAATGCAAACATGTAAAAGTTATTTGTAAATGAGGTTGGTGCAATGTGGTCTTCACAGCCTCTAGGTCTTGATTTTTGCAATGGTAACTTCATTGTTCTGGGTATGTTTAATTCCAAGTATATTCAATGCCATTCTGAAAGAGTGTATAAAACAGAATTTTAATCTCTAGGACCCCTTAAACTCTGGAGATGATGTCAGTGAGCAGGACATTGCAGACTTGTTTGACACCGACAATGTGATCGTTTGTCAGTATGAAAAGGTACAGTAAAATACTTTTGTCTTTGTTCCTTAATCATACTAAATCTTTTCAGCAAATCCTTGCTGGCTCTACTGTCAGTGCCTTTTAAAGAAACTCTAATGCTGTAATAGAGTGTTTAAATTATGTGTTTAGCTGACAATAGTCTGAAGACTTTCCTGCTGCTTTCTGAAAAGAGGATAATCATAATGGCCTATTAAAGAAAAAGGGAACAACAAGTCTTGCGAAATTATGATTTGTAAAGGTGCAAAAGCTTATTTCCTTAACTTTTAAGTAAGATCAACATCTCCATGGATGTATTTAGGCATATTCAGCCATGAATTAAGGCTTTTTAAATGGATAACAGAAAGAGGAGTGTGTGTACTTCCTTTTACATTTTTTTTGTCTTTGTAGTGCTTACTGAGAGATTTTGCTACCAGAATTTTTCTGTGTCTGAAAAACAAAGTAGTTGTAAAGTGCTATTTTGTCCTCCTTCATTTTAATGTTTTAAAATTCAACTTATTTTGAACGCCTGAAGATCAAATTAGGTCTTTTTAGCAATGGTATGGTTTTGGGTGCTTATATGTCATGATTTAAGATTAAAAAAGAGCATATTTTATTTTAAAGCAAGTATGGAAAAACATGGCTGTAGTTTGTTTAAGAGTGTGCCTTGATTTTTTTTCTTTTTTCTTTTTTTTTTAATATTCTTTCAAAAGTGACCAGTGATAACTCTTTGTGTGTCTAACTAGGTCTACCTTAATGGTTTCCTGTGGTTCAGGAAACAGAGAGGTGCTAAGAAAATTGTCTTTATAAAACTGTGACAGATTGAGTGTTCCTGAAACCAGTTATTTTTGAAAGTTATAGGGATATGTGTAGAAAATGCCTCTGAAATGAAGCCATTGGTGTCTGTACTGAATAGAAAGGTACACCAAGTTTTGAAGCTTCAGAACTCAGATGTTACAGATGCTATAGGTAGTGCATACTGTTTTCTAGAGCAAGTTTTGCCTGAAATAAGCTGAAAAATTGCTTGAAAATCTAAAAGAAGCTACTGGGAAGGTCAGCACTGGATATGTCTTGTAGGAAATTTAATATCAGATGTCATTAGAAATTGACAGTTACAGAAGCTGGGCAAAGATGTTGGTTACTTTCCCCTTTGCAATACAGATTTAACAAAGCATGTAAGCCCTGTAGAAAGTAGATAAAAACAGTTATCTCTTAAAATACCTTGTTACCTTTAAGCCAATATTATTGGTAAAATTGCTGTCCTGTTTCTTTTCTTTCTAGAACTGAAAATAGACTGATGCTGAAAATACAAGGAGTTTTCTAGAGATATTTAAAATTCCTCCTTTTAGTATCAAAACTTTCAGCAGTATGGATCTTTTTGCAGGCCTTTAAAAAGAAACAGAATATGCAAATTTTCTTACTTTTTTTTAAATGGCAGTATTTGCTTTTAAGCCAAGTTTTTGTACTTCTAGCCTGTTCCTAACACTTCTAGGCATGCACCATTGCTTTGCCATGCAAAAAGGAAAACATTGCATTTCAGTTAGGCTACGCTGGTTTGCAAGGTGTGCTGTGTTTTGGGATTGCCCCATTACTGTTGTCTTGTCCTGCTGGTGTTGAGCTGTACAGATAACACTTTTTGGGGAGGAAGCTGGGGGAGAGAAGAGTGGGACAGGATGGGATAAGATTCAGGAGGTTTCTGTCTTGAGAGGACAGGGAGTTCTTTATAAACAATTGAAGTATACTGCTTCCATGGAATATTTTGGGCCATAAGGTTTGTAAAGATGTGTAAAATGGGTTGTGCTTAAATCTTGATTTTTTTAAAAAATTTTTTTAATGTTTGCTGTAATGTATATTTGTGGTGGCATTGATTTTGATTATTATTTTTCATTAGATACATCGAACTAAGAACAAATGGAAGTTCTACTTAAAAGATGGAGTGATGTCCATTGGGGGTAAAGACCATGTTTTTGCAAAAGCCACTGGAGATGCAGAGTGGTGAAACCTCACTCCAGTATGTCCTTGATGACTTGGAATTATTTCCTTATAAGCCTTCTGTGAAACAACTGGACTTTCTATTGTTGTTTCATAAAAAAACTCCCAAAAAACGCCAAAACAACAAAGCTGTGGTAAAAAAATATGCAGAATTTGTGTTGTTAATTTGTGTTGTTAATCTGTTCTGTTTGCAAATGAAACCACTGTATTGTTAGGTACTCAGCTGTCTTTGCTGGTCTTTTCTGACTATTTCATTATTTTTCCAACCTAGAAACATCATTGGAATGAATAGCTTTAAGGTTTGAAATGTTGTATCTGTTGGTAATTCAAGAAAGTGAAGAAATAGTAATTAATAACGAAATACTTGGAGATTAAATAAGTTTTAGTTCTGTTGGTTTTCTTTCCAGTTCTTAAAAGCTGAGGTATGACTTGAAATATAAATTTACACTGTTGTGTAATTCTTTTCAAAGACTGTTGAGTTAAAAAAAAAAAAGCATTATCTGTGCAAGTCTGAAACCTGTGGCTGTTTCAGCTGCACACTTCTCTCTTGATTTTTTTTTTTTTAGTTGCTTTGTGTTTTTTTTGACTTCAGTTTAAAGACATGAGCTCCAGACGCAAGTAAGAGAAATGTCTGGGAAAGATCCTGGAGCTCTCCATATATGAGAATTATTATTGTTTATTCTATAATATCTATGTCTACTGAGATGCAATGAGTAGTGCGATGTAACATTAAAATGTGATTTATTTTCACTGTCATTGCAAAGTCATTTAAGTTTGTTACTGTACATTTCCACTTTGTTCTAGGACTACAGACCAGTAAGCTGTGAATTATACAAATTGTGCATAATAATAAAAGTGTCATCTCACATTTCTAGCACAGAGTTGTTTTTGTGTTCCCTCAATATCAACTTTGCTTAGAGAAATGTGTACAAGCAGTAGCAGTAGCTCACCCTGCCATGAGAAGTGCATTCCTCCCAGCCTTCAACATCAAGTTTTTATTAGTTCTCCTAAAAATAGAGGTACAAAAGAAGCTTTGGGCCCTTGCCCTTCAGAGCTGCAACTCTTCCCTGGCTGGTTCCTACTCCTTGTAGGGCAATATGGACAGCTCCATGCTCAAGCTGCAGCCAGGCTGCCTCAGAACAGGATAATCCTGCTGGAAGGGCAGTGCTATACTAAGGCTCCCTGCTGGCTGCTGCTCCCATGGCTGCTGGAATGAGACAATGCGAGGCATTTTGGTTATATCTAATCCCTGAGAGGAGGCAGAGGCTGGCGGAAGGGAAGAGTTGGAGAGAATGAATATATGGAAGAAATGAGGGGAAAAACCCCAGCCCTTGTTCATAATGGTGCAAACTTTTGTGCTAATGGCATAAGGCAGGAAATAAGTTTTGAACAATTACTGAGTTTATTACATGCTTTTTTTGATGTATCTGCTACTCTCCAGTATCAAAGACAGGACACTGAACTAGAGCACTTGAACCAAATGTGCCATTTCTTTGTCTTTTATAGATGCTGTTGCTGGAATATGAGGAATTGTGTATTCATAGACAGTTGAAATATTCCAGTGTAGGATTTCTTTTCCCCCATTCAGATGACTTGTGGCTGTGCTGATGCTACGCTTCAGACCCATAAATGCACAAGACATGCAGCTCTTACCACATGATAGATGCTTTTAGATTTCAGTACTTTCTCACAGGCTCTGAGGTGCTCATGCTCTGTAAATGTGAACTTTATTCCCACATATCCCACATTATGAACTGTGGGACTATTTCCAGCATCAGGAAAGACTGGAAGCAGAGGTAGCGTGGCACAGGAATCCATGGGACAGGACTGGATATGAACCATTCACTAAACACCACACAGGCTCTGAGTGGTGCTTCTGAATTTGATGTATTTTTCCTGGTCACTATAAAATAAAGTGGCTAAAGAGCACTTAATTTTCAGCTAGTTTTAAAGATAACATTAGTAAAGAATTAAAGCTTTGAACAAGACATTTACTACTAAATACACCCGAAGTCAGGAATTTTTATACTGAAAAAAAATTTCTTATTAAAATGTAAGCTCTAGTCTGTGACTTGAGCAGTAATCAGTGCTTTTGATCTGAATAGTTTATGAATTAATGGTTTTTATTGCTGCTACTTATAGTTTAGCAAACATAGTGCTGCAGATGTGACAGGATGAGCTGTGTAATACCAGTTATGGCCATCAAAGATATTTCAGGAAATGGCTCTCTAAAACTTAACGCCAGAAAGAAGGTAAAGTAAAAATAATGAGATAGAATAATAAATGTAACTTGGTATGAGAACCTCTGGCATGAATCTGAATCTCTTATTAAAATGTTGCTTTTACTTATTTGCTTACTTATGTGCATAGAAAAAATATAAGTATATAAATTACATTTGCTGTTTTGTCAGTGGTGTTTTTTTTTTTCCCCTTAAAACAGCAATATTGTAAATGGTGAATTTCACTCAACTTTTACAGCAGGTACAGAAAGAAAAATGCTCACAGAGACTTTCTTGCTGCTGGGCTGTTACCTCTGCAGCACTGTAGGGTAGGTGCTATCAGTTGTTGCTAATTCTAACTCATTTTACTTCCTTGTGGTTTCCCAACCATGTGGTAGGCAGGGTGTGCTGGCAAGCTCTTGTCCTGTTGACACATAATGCAAGTAAGTCAGTTACTGCCCACTTAAGGTATTGTGCTGTCATGTTCTAAATCTTGTGCAGGACTCTTCCATGGGATGTCAGAAGAAATGAGTTCCAGAAATCAGTTTTGAGACAAGTGGCAGAAAAGCTTTAGGCCCAGTAGCTATTTTTTTACACCAGTACCTTTGGTTAGTATTATAGTTAAATGGCCTGTCATATTCCTATTTCACCATTGGCTAAGCTCAGGAGCTGGTGTGTGTAAAGGGGTGCATCCTATGGGATTTATACTGATTGCTAAACCATAGAGTTCTAAGAGTCTCCTCTGCTCTCATTCCTGCTTCATTCCCCACCTGTAGGAACTGCTTGTGAGCACAGCTGTGCTTACATCCAGAGCTTTTGTACTGATTGAAATCGTGGCATTAAGCTGAAGGTAAGAGGAGGTCAGAGATGTTATTTCTAATTATCACAATTATGAACTAATGATAGACCAGTCACTAGTACAAAGAATTGCTTTCATTAATGTGAAGCAAATTTAGCTTGCAGTACAATGTTTTGGCAACAAGAGGAGTGCTTTGGAACTCAGTTGCTGTCACAGACTTGAAAGCAAAGGACTCAGCTGAAAAGGAGAATATACAAGGTTTAAAGTGATTGCAATAGTACTATTTTCTTATGGTAGAGTATCAGACTCTGCATTTACTTAAATTAGCAATGCAGTCACAGATGTAGACCAGGCATTTAGCACGATCACAGTGATAGAAAAGAGAGATTTTAATGGGAAAACATTGTCATGAAAAGGTAACTACTCTGCTTCATCACCTGGGAATGGAGTTGGACTGTGAGTGCTGAAGAGGCCCTGGTGCATTCCTGAATGCCACTGGTGATGTCAGAGAGTTGACAGGTGAAAATCATTCCTGAGACTGTCCCAGGAGGGAAAACAAGGCAGCACTTCCTTGCCTGTGCAGGAAGCAGCTCTCCAGTTTACCTGATTTGTGTGTGCACATGTGATACCCTAAACAGAGTCCTGTGTGCAGCAGGGGAGGGGTTGCATCTCTTGTGATTTCCAGATCATACATGGCTGTGTATGGGTTAATAATTTAAGTAAACTACTCACCAGCTCAGACTGAGATCTAATGTAAACTGCAAAATTACCAGTAACAAAGGTTCAATAGATCAACTTTCCTCCCTGGGTGACATCTTTACAGCCTATCACTTGAACGTTCTTCTTTATCTGTGTGTAGGTGGCTGTGTAATTGGAAGTTTCTGTTGATGAAATGGAGGCATCTAGTTTAGTGCCTCTTTCTTTAAACCAACAATGCCAGCACAGCTGATAGGAATGAAAAAAGAAGCCATGAAAGGTAGCAAACAGGCTTTAAATATTCCAATGAAGCAGATCTGGAGAAAAAGAAGCCAGGCTGCAATCACTGCAGTAGCTGTTAACTTCAAGAGCAATTTGACTACTCCTGGACTCTTCTGGTTCCCCATATAGAAAAGTTTTGCCTAATAGCCACCTTCCACACCTATCATTACAAAGGAAGAGAAGGGAAAACATCACTTTGAATGTCAGAACAGTTATGTTGCATAAGAATTACTTACTGGCATTTTTATTTATTATGAACTGTTCAAGATATTATGAAACAATCCCTAGTCACTAAGATAATCACAACTGGCTGTGCAAAGTGCTGCATCTCTTGGTGCTCTGGGTTAATTTTCCTTGTGAGATGTCTTGTCCCGTAGTGCAGGATACGGCTTCTCTAAGGCTGACAAGAGCAGGAATGCTTGGGAGGCTTTGCTGGGGGCTGTGGCTGCGCCACCGTTCTTGCAGTTGGAGTTATAAGCAGAGAAATAGTTCATTCTGTAGAGCTCTGCTTGGCTCTTGCAGCAACCGAGCTTGCTCATCAGCAGAAAGAAATCCCTCCGAAATGCTTTGGTGAAAATCGCGTAGAGAAAGGGATTTGCACAAGAGTTGACAGGGTAAAATAAAACCAGCAGGATCTTGGAGTTGGTCACTGTGATGAGAGGAACTTTGAAAGCGGCGGATATGGCAAAAAAGGAGATGGGGGCCATGCAGGTGAAATCCGTGAAGATCAGAATTGCCATTCTCTTGGCGACCTTGGTGTCTTTATTGGCAGCTACCAGCTCTGGGTTCTGCACGGCGATGTAAATCTTGATGTAGCAAGCACAGATGACGATGAAGGCGACGACATTCAGCACCAAGATCAGCAGAATGTAGGCTTGGGACAGGCCCGTTTCGATGTCCATGGGCAAACAGATGCTGACCTTCATGTAGCTGCTGACCCCGAAGAGAGGCAGCACGGCGATCCCGATGGAGAAGAGCCAGCCCCCGAGCATGATGGGCACGGCGTGGCGCAGGCGCAGCTTGCGGTCCAGCTGCATGGCGTAGGTGATGGTGTGCCAGCGCTCCAGGGTGATCACCGTCAGCGTGTACACCGACAGCTCGCTGGCAAACACCGTGAAGAAGCCGGCGGTGCTGCAGCCGCTGCCCGTCTGCCAGTCGATGGCGTGGTTGTAGTACTGACCGCTGGTCTGGGCGTCCACGGAGGCGATGAGCAGCAGGTACAGCCCCATGCAGAAGTCGGCGAAGGAGAGGTTGCACATGAGGAAGCGAGGGACGGTGAGCTTGTAGTGGCTGGTCAGGAGAACGAGGAGCACGGTGAAATTGCCGGCGATGGCGAGGATGTTTATGAACCAGATCAGCACTCTGAGGAAGCTGTATCCCAGGATGTCCTCGCAGGGATTAAAGGCGTCTGGTTCCGGAGTGCACGTGACGACTTTAGGCTGACAGAAGTCATACTCAAAGTCAAAGCTGTCCATTTCGCTGTCATCGAAAATGGTTGAGTAGCTGTAGGGAGAGCTTTCTTCATCTGTCACAAACGGGTGCATGTTCTTCTCCGCTGACCACAGCGATGTGTTGTTGGAGTCATCTCTGTAACCATGAAAAAAACCACCCCCCCCAACAGAAGTGAATTATTTGTTACATGCTACTCGCATTCTTCTGCAAAAGACAACAGATAACAGTTGTTTTAAAACAGTGACTTCCTCCATGTGTTTCTACAGGGTGTTTACAAATAACGAAGCCTTGTAAGGATGCTTTGTGTTTGGGAAGCAGCCTTGGACGGCAGCAGGGGTCACAGTCCCACCCACAGAAACGCTCTCTTATACAACCTGATTATTTGTAAGTACTTTATTGTGACTGCTTTGTGAGGGAGCCGTCGTTCTCTTGCTGCTGGTTGGCTGCAGTCCAAGCTACAGTAACACTTGAGCTGATGGATTACAGCTTTGATGCACAGAGGTTTCGCAGGCAGTTGTAGAAGCCATACTGAAATAACCTATGGGTTTTAACTCTGCACCTTTGCTCCCCTTAGGCAAGGCACTTAGCAAATGAATTCCCTAGACTATGTATGGCTGGGGAGGTGCTGAGGAATTTGATGTTTGCATTATTATAAGGCAAGGAGTAGAAGTGCACAGTTAACTAAGTAATGTCGATAGCTAGGAATTTATTAGATTTAGGCTGGACCCAGTGCCTAATAAAAAATGTAGATTTTTAAGATAGACTGCTATAATCTCTAGGTCATCATGGGTGTAGTGACAAGCCTTCCAAAGAAGAAATGTTTTAAAAGCAAACACTGTCTTTTCTGGCACTTCCCTGCCATAACAGGTGCCTATTTCCCAGCAATCATCCTGACTGTGAGTGTTTGATGGGCAAACAGTCTGCAGTGTGAGACCTGGAAAGCATCTCTCTTGAGGACAACTCTTGAGAAAACTTCTTGCTTTAGGATAATTTAAATACATGCTTAAGCTTCCACATCTACTGAAGCATGTCTGTGAAATAATATTTCTGGAGCAGGATCTTAACTGGCAAATGAAACTGAGCTGCTTTTCAGTTATTCCTGTGGGGCAAATAACTTCCCAAACTTGTTATCCTAACTCTTCTCTCTGTATATGAAAAATTGCCCAATGTCTTGCATTTACTTGCCTGGCTCAAACTGGAAGAGCAGGGAATACATTTGAGTCTATTTACTAATAGAAATGGTTGTGATTTTCTGAGAGGCTGTGGAAACATGCTGCTATGTGCAAGCTGGATTTCTGTATTTTTGGGTTTTTTTACTAATAAAATCTCAGGACTTTCAGATGATTTCTGCTGTGGTTCTGCAGCCATTAAGCCCATGAACCTTACTTTCATTTGCTTGTTATAATGTGACTGCTAAGAGAATTGCTGAGACTGGGATTTGCCAAAGCAAAATTGAGGAGCCAGTAGGCTGGGCAGACTATTTGATGCACAGCAGGAGTACAACAGATGCTAATCCAAAACAAGCAGACAGATAAAACCAAATGGCAAGTATAGGAGGCCCCACCGACCAGCAAACAAGATAATGTCCAAGGAAGTAATTATCCCAATGAATCAATCACATTTCAGCGATATTTTGCCACTGGAATTTTGTGATCATAACCTTGTTTCTTCTAGACTTTACAATGCTTTGACGCCATGTCAGGGCTGCTAACAAGTCCCAAGGTCTGCCATTTAGCTGTAGAGTGATGAAGAATAGCAAATCCTTAAACTTCTCCCTTAAAAGCTGGGTTAGAGCCCGTGGCATCCAGCACAGCCAACACAACAGTTTGGATGTTAGCCTTTCTCATTGTCACACTGAACACTGTCAAGCAAACAATATAATGATAGGAAAAGACACGTTTAGAGGCTAAATTAGAGGTTAAATTGCTGGCATGGGGTCATCACACTTCTAGCGCAGGGACTCTATTCTGTCATGGAAAACTAATGATATGCAGAGTTCTAATTACCCTTTCTATAGGTAAAAAAAAAATATTAACAATAGCAGCTCTTCTTTGAATCACACCAGCAACCGCAATTATTTCAGGGTATGGAAAGTCTCCATGTAGACCACTAACTTCTGTAAATATTTAATCATTGTTTTGAAATCCTTTCAGAATTCAGAGGACAAATGGGAGTGAGTGAAGCTGATGACATCCTGAGGGGTTTTTTTTCCCTTTCCTTTTGAAAATTCAAATCTTGGTTTAATGATAGTAAAATTACCACTTGTGCAACTTGTAGGGGTGTCTGAATTGGCAGGCAAAGACCTGCTTAGTGAAAAAACACGTGAACAGCAGAAAGGGCAGGAGGTCTGTATTTGCTACTTGCATCATCTCTATGCAGAGAGGTACTTACAGCATTTTGTTAGTCAGTTTCCTCGTGGTGCTTTCACACTCCTTGGAGAAGTTGTCAAAAATGGAAAGCAACAAGTTCTGTCTGCAAGAAGGATGAGAAGAAAGTTAAGTTTCAGGCTGGATTTTGGCCAAAGCCTTGTCTTCTCTGCAAGTGATCTTCACAGACATGTAAGGTAAGCCAGCACTGGCTTCATGGCAGCATGAATGTTCCTGCAGACATCTGGAAGTGGGAAGAAGGCTTCAAACACTGTGAAAATAGGCAGGACCTCATGGGGTGTGTAAGGATGGTTTTTCAACTTGGTAATTGTGTAGGATGTATTTTTTTAATCGTGAAATAACTTGAACTGGAATGAAAAGATGTGTTTTGAAATATTGTATTGAAGTGGGCCAGATTCTCCACCAGGATGAATGGAAGCAGGCTGGCTTTTGGAGAAGTTCCTGCTAACAGCTGCTGGGAAACTGGCCCGATACAGCATCACTGGGTGCGTCAGGTTGGAAGGGACCACGGTGGGGCATCTGGTCCAACCTCCCTGTGTCAACCTAGAACACATTCCAGACAGTTCTGGAATATCTCCTGTGAGGGAGACTCCACACCCTCTCCGTGCAACCTGTTGCAGTGCTTGGTTGCCTGCACAGAAGGAAGTTCTTCCTCATGTTCAGGTGGAACTTCCTGTGCATCAGTTCCTGCCTGTTGCCTCTTGTCCTATTGCTTGGCACCTCTGAGCAGAGCCTGGATCCATCCTCTGACAGCCTCCCCTCAGACACTGACAGACATTGAGGAGGTCCCCTCTCAGTCATCTCTTCTGGAGGCTGAACAGCCCCAGCTCCCTCAGCCTTTCCTCATCACAGAGATGCTCCCGTACCTTGATCATCTTCACAGCCCTCCACTGGGCCTGCTCCAGCAGATCCATGGCTCTCTTGCCCTGAGGAGCCCAGAACTGGACACAGCACTCCAGATGTGCCTCACCAGGGCTGAGTAGAGGCCCAGGATCCCCTCGACCTTTTGGCAATGTTCTTCCTAATGCACCCTGGGACACCATTGGCCTTCTTGGCCACAAGGACACACTGCTGGCTCAGGGACAGCTTGTTGTCCACCAGGACCACCTGCAGGTCCTCTGCAGAGTGGCAGCCCCAAGCCCATACTGGTGACCCTATTTAAAAACTGGGATCTGGAGGTAAGACTTTGCATGCTTGAAGTAAAGCAGTTTGAATGGTACAAGTTGAAAGGTGACGTATTTGGCAAGATCTCTGGTTTTGAGGCTTTGAAAATAGCAGCCAGGTACTCTGCCAGTATGAATGGAAATGGTTTTCTCTCAACCTCGTTGCTGACGCCCCTGGTAGGGGAGCAGTTGTTTCCTGATTTGCATGGGATTTTGCCCCCAGCAATTTACTAAGAAAACAGTCACTTAATATAAGAAAGTGACTTATTAAGGCACCCCTGTTTTTATAGACCATGCTCGTGTTGCAAATTCAAGCACCCAAAAATTAATATAGTATCAGAAATTTAGTTGTCTTTATCAGGATGAATACTTTTTATTTTCTCTCCCAGAGTTGCTCCTGCATTTAATACACTCAGAGACGTGATCTGTGACTAAATCAGTTCTGAAGCAATGGAAACCCTTGACAGGAGCTTCTTTCTCTTCTTGCAGAATCAAGAACTCCTTAGTAAAATGAGGTAGGCAGAGAAAGAACAGCACCAACCTTAATTTTACCCTGAAGAACTGGAATCTACTGCCTTTCCAGGACAGTCCTGAAGTGAAGGCATGGGACTGACACTGATCCGGCCTCTCACAGCTGCCTGCTCAGCACGCCTTTTCTGTGGCCTTCATTTGAGTCAGGTAAGAAATGAGGCACCTTCATGGCTCAAACTGAACTCCTTTGGGGTTGCTTTGGCTGCCTAAAGCCAAAGAAACCAACTGAGGGTTGGTTTCTTTGAAACACAAATGCTGAAAAATAAGCTCCGGTTGTGTTGGATTAACTGCCCCAAGGTAGTGGATGCAAAGCTCTCCCTGTGCCAAGGTTTCCAGTTGTGGGGAGAACAATACTGTCTGCTACCCGAAATGGTTGGAACTAAACTGAGTAACTGCTTTCTGTAGGCTTGGGGCAGGCTGTAATTTTGGTGGGTAATTGAAAGATTGACCTTTCTACTATGTCATCATATCACCTGTATTGATTAAGCTATGTAACTAAAGGCTACAGGAGGTTTTTTTTTTTTTTTGTTTGGTTTTTTTTTTTTTTAATTAGGGCAGCGTGTTATTGATAAAGATCTGTCTCCTGTGTGCCAGTAGGCTTTTAATTGCGATACCAAAAAAATATAAGCTTTAAGCAAACTTAGAATAATGTTTCTGATGGCAGGTCCAGGGCACAGGGTGGGATCCATTTCTGCTCTAAAATAAATGGACATAATTTTCCTGGCTTTAGCAGAGATTTGCTGTTTCCTGCAAGGCCCTGCAATACACCAGGGCTCCCCTGTAACTGGAATAAAGATAATCAAATCTTGTGAGCTGAATAAAGCAGAATTGCCATTTTGGAGCTTCTGAAGCACCACAGTACAATAATGTGCTGTTTGGACTTACTTTTCTGTCCTTAGGTTTCGAAAAGCACAGCAGTGGCTGGGATATGTTAGGACAGCTTCCAGAAGACTGCTGAATTTATCCAGTGGTGGCAGCCTCTTTAATGAGTAAGATGACACTGCATTTAAGACCTGAATGGCCTCAAGACCGTAACTAGGCAGGGACTCCAGTGCTGTTGAAGAAATATCCCTGTGAAACAAAGAGAGCATTCACTTTTCTTTTCATCCCTAAAAAAATACCACCAAAGCAGGATGGTAGGTAACAGCAGCTGTTTTTTTCACAAAGGTTTAGATCTACAAAGTCACTTCAGCACCTGATGCCCAGCTCAGAGACATGGTCTCTGAAAATACAGAGCAATGGGGTAAGAGCATCCCTGTGGCTCAGCAGCTCCAGCAAGGCAAGGAGCTCCCTTTGTCCTGGGGAAACTGAAACCCACCACTCCAGGGGCTGTGTCCTGACCCTTCTGTTTGAAATCCATGCATGGAGTGAGGGACGCCTCTTAAAGCCAGGGACAGGGAGAGAAGAAAGTGGGCAAAAGTGACTCTCCAGCCAGCTAACAGGTAGGACACCCTCCTGGCTCTCTGCTTGGCTCTGAAGGGCTGTTCTGGGTGCTTTAATTAAATGAAACTGCCATTCTTGCCAACACAAACATAAGCAGTTTGGCTGAGAGTAACTTCAGAGGGGCTGCTTGTGTGAAGAAAGTCCAGCAGTGTGACTAAGGATTTTCAGAGTCAGGACATTAAACAAAGGAAAAAAAGGCCCACAATTCTGAAAGTGGTATCAGTAATGTACCATAAAGCAACAATAAAAGGCACAAAAAGGCATGTGCTATTTACAGAACCACACTGTGTTTTATTGCACAGAGTTACAGCCAGGGCAGCCCTCCAGTAAGTCCTTGATTAATAAATCATGAGGATGACAATAATGTGTTCTATTCAGCATGATCTTACAACGTGGAATCAGCTGGTTTACTTTTATAAACAAATTGTAAACCAATATATATTGCCAAAACATATCCATCCTACCAAAGGACAAGTTAGTTTGCAATGTCAGAATATAAAACACAGGAACAGGATGAGGAGGATCTGACACAAATAAAGCAAAGGCCAAGATATCTAAGAGGTGCAGATCAATGCCAACACTAGAACTGGCTGATGTGTGTTTGCCAGGGTGCAAACTTCTCTCACCCTGTGATTTCATGGCATCTTGTTGACATGTTTCCACTTTATACACAGAGGGTAAGAGATCAGATCTCCTTCCAGACTTGAAGCCTGTGTTTGGTGTGGTGACACAGCTCTGGTGGCACCGTGCAGTTCCCACAGGACACTCAGGTAGTGGAGTTGTGGATACTTACAGGACATCTGGCCCTGTGGCCCCTCTCAGGGCATCGTTGTGTATCCGCCTAAGGTTCTTGTTGTCCTTCAGGATTCTGTGGAACCAAAAATGAACTCTCTTCATGTCTGTATTTTAAAAATCACTTTTTTGGTTTCTTCTTCACACCTGTTTCAATCCTTCCTCCCACCACAGCAGTGGTTGTTGCACTGCCTGGCTGGGGAGAGCTTGTATTTCCCATGTGACCTTTACTTCCTCTGATGCCATCAGATCATTATCATCTACACTTAAAAGTGATAAATTCCATATTCTTCTGACTTAAACTAGGAACAAGAAGGCTGGTTCTTTCACTACAGTAGCAAACACACATTTTGCCCAAACTAAGAGACTAATCCCCCAGCGTGTGAGAGGGATTTAAAAACTATTGATGTTTCCAGACAAACTAGAGATTCCTGAGTCTGGGCTACTGTTTCAAGTTTTACACTAGTTTATGAAATTTTGTTAAGAATTATGAGCTTTTCTCACAAAAGATGTACTATTTTAATGGATATTGTTTCAGGAAAACAGTAAGACCTGAAGGATTAATGACTGAGTCAAATGACACTGAAAGATGAAGTTTTCTCATGGGTATTGGGAAATACAAGACAGCCAGTTAAGCTGAAGGAAGAGCCTCTGACTGTATTTAAATTGTTATTTACCATTTAAATTACTGAGGAAGGATAGCATACTCACAATTGATTCAGCTTTGTCCCATTGAAGGCATGGCTGTGGATATCTTCAAATCCATTTTTATACAACTTGCTGGAAATTAAAAAAACATAAGGGAAAAAGATTTGGAAAAGGTGAGATTACATGACATACTACAAGTTTCAAACCTTGGTGCTGCATTAATTTTAATGATTAGAGGGTCAGCTTGTAAAGAATGAAGGTAACTACAGCTCTCAAATTAAGAAAGATGCAGTTTAAATTCTCTAAGCTCCTTCCTGTTTAGCTGCTGAAGAGAACTTTTGCTGAGGTACAGATCCTGCCCCTGCTGAGGGGCTTGCCTGTGCCTACCTGGGGCTGAGATCCAGAAACAGGACATTAGTCCAGCTAAGCTCCTGGCACGCAGACAACAACCTAGAGGCAGAAGACCTGGATTTTGTGGTGTCAGCAGGTGCAGATGGAAGACTGCAAGGCCTAGAGATGAGTCAGGTGGAAAGCAACAGTAAAGCCTGGAGGGAGCTGCTGGATTGCAGATCCTCTATGGACAGACAAATCTTCTAAGAGACAGCCTTGCAGAGAGGCAAGGCTGAGCTGTGCATCATCCAGCAGTCAGTGAGTTATCAGCTTCTCCAAAGTGCTGCTGCCAGGCTTGATTTGTGCTGTGGAAGCCTTGCTGTCCCCTGCACTGCACAGGGTCCCTGGATGCCACCTTGGTTCCTGATTCCCCACCCCGGGGTCAGACATCTAAAAGCTGGGCTCTGCCACACCTCAGGTCCAGCTCTTTCCCTTCATTAGGAGATGTAACCTATGGGTCTGTTAATACCCGTTTGTGGTATTAAGTTTATGTATCCAATAGAAATTCAATATAGTCACTCATATATACTATTTTTTTCTTTAATATTGAGCCCTAATAGAAAACTTGGCACAGATGATGAATTAAACAGCATTTCTGTTGCTTTTCCACTTGCTTTTGGGATAGCAGAAACTGGCCCTATGAAACCTGCTCCCAAGTGCTTCAGTGTGGGGAGCACCTGACTCCATTTGATAGAGGGTATCTACCTCAGCACAATGCTGAAATTAGTGATAGCCTTAAAAACCATGACAACACATAGGATCAATTTTCCAATCCACCAGAAACATTAGCTGTTGGAAGGGCTAAATCAGCTATTTGCAGTGCAAAGTATGACTGCAGGGTGACTTTACACCTCCATAGATGACTTGTGTTTCACCAGACCATGCTGTAACAAGAGGAATTACTTCAGCTAATTACAGCTAACCACATGGGGTGGAGTTAACACGTAGCTCTACAATTAGGAAGCTGCTGATAAGATAATTCTTTTCTTCTTGTGGTGAGCTCCCTATGACAAAAGGATGGGAGAAAAATGACTGTTGCCCAACTTAGACTCCCTCCCATTTAATACACTTCAGGGTTACAGTAAAGACTTTAAACACCTTTCTCCATCTCTTTTATGTTCATTTTCTTGCACCATTAGCAGAATCATAATTTTGCTGAAGTTATTTTGGGAACTTGTTGGGAGGAAAGAGGCTCATAAGATGAAATGATGCACTAATCCAAGCAATTGCTCCTCTTTAGCATCATGTAGGAGCAGCACTCAGTCACATTTATGCCCAGTTCGTCTCTCGTTTCCAGAAGGTATCGGTCAATACATAAAATCTGTGTTAAAATTACTGTCATGCTGGCACATTAGCCTGATGAAGATTCCATCAGCTGCAGTTCTTGCCCGTGTGCACAGCTCCTTTGCAGGTGCAAATCCATGGAGTTTTGGGCAGGGCTCCACAGTTGGATGTGCACTGGAGCCTGGCCCCCCAAAGGCTGGCTTCACTGGGCTCCCCTGGGGTTTGTGGCTACCACACCAAGTGGGGCTGCTGCTGCCCTCTTGGCTCAGAGGGTCCTTCCCTGGGACACCCAGATCTCATCCACATCCTGCCAAGATGCTCAGCTTGTGATTTTTCCTCTGCCAGCTCCACTTCGTGGAAGTTTTTGTGAGACAAGTGAGCTGTGAAATCCATGGTTCTTGCTGCACTGGCAGAGGACATCTCACCTTGGCTCCCTGCTGCTTTCTGTGTTCCCCAGGTGGGGCATCTCACAGCATCAAACCCACCCACCTCACAGGGGGCTGAAGCAATTAATGCATTGCTGGCTAAAAGGAAAGTCTTGGTGTGGAGACTTACAGGGATCTTATGGGAACATAAACTAAGGCAAAAGAAATCAGAGTAAGAGGCAGCATGGGTAGTTTGTGCCAATTTTTTTTCTGTCTTCATCCCTCCTTCTCAGAGGGACCGTGTGCAGCTGAAACTCAGCTCCCTCAGACTGGCCCCTGAAAGTGCTGTTTCAAGAAACTGCATCCCTGAGGTAAGAACAGAGACTTTGGCCTCCAGTGCAGCTTTTGTAGTTTGTATCCTGCTGATGGTATTTTTAAAAATAACATTGCATGGAAGATGAAGATTTTGATCCCTTGTCCTATTTTCTTTCCTAAGTTATCTTTTGGAAAAAAACTCTGCTCTTCATCTTGAAGAACATCCCTATGTTTCTTAGGCATTTGAAAGTCAACTCACAATGCATATATATATATTTTATGGGGCTTAATGTCAAGATTTTCATGAAGTCAACCCACTTTCCTCAAGCAGAAGTGTTACCCTCACAGAAGGAACTGCAGCTAAGATTATTTTACTCACAGTGTCAGTGATTCATTGTTCATCCCTTGGAAAGCATTTTGTGGTATAATTGTCATACGCAAGTTATCACAGAGCTCCCTTTGGAAGGAAAAGAAAAAGGTGTTTTTGTCAGAGATTCAGAAACAAGATGGAAAACACTTGCAGCTGGGTTAGGTTGGGTCTCTACTTACAAAATAAAATGAGCTTCCAGAGAGAAGATCTGTGTCAGGTCTGGAAATTGTCTTATTCCAGTGTTACAAATGCTCCTAGAGAAAAGCATAATTCCTATTTATAGAAGAAAATATTACCAGAGTGGATGCAACAAGAAGCTGGCCTGGTAGGTCTAAGTTTAACAGGGCTTTAAAAGGTGACTGACAAATATAATTTTTAAGTAAGCTCCAAAGGTGTTTCTAAGGCCTGTAAATATCAAGTTTTTTAGAATTCTCAAGCAGTGTCCTGGAGGAGCAGCATATGTTCTCACTACATTAAGCATGAGGGAGAGATTTTAGTTACACCTTTTGTTTAGTACCTTGTTAGTCTGAAAGCTTTATTCTAGAAAGAAGCACTGAACTACTTCACAGACTTCTGTTTTGTCCATCACTGCCCTGCCCTTGTCTATTGAAAGACCTCACTATTGGTTAACTACAGGTTAAAGCTATTGTAAACAATGTATGTACTTCTGGTATTCTGTAATGCATGAAAAACCCTTTTCCTTACACTCTTTAATTTGATTTTTCTACTTCTTTGGAGAAAAGTATAAATAAGGAAACAGAAAAGGAATAGAACTCTTTCTTACAAGTATTTTAGCTTTGGAAGATTTTTGAACGCTCCATCCTCAATGTGCAACAGATTTTTCGTGTTCAGGATTAATCTGTAATGAGGGAAAAATATTTCAGTCTTATAATCATTATAGATTTGGGAGGGCCCTGAGTTTGCTTGTGATTTACTTTCTCAGACAACAGTCTTCAAATATGATGCTGGGTGCATTTTGAGGTAATAAAAATGGCCTGCAATTTTTAGGCAGCCAACAAAAGATAATACTGCCTGAATTCTCGTGGTTCTCTGAGCTGATCTGGTTTGGATCCACCTGGTCACTGGTGGAAGTTAGCATTTTGGGCTTGGACGTGGAGCCGTGTGTGTGTGTGCCTGGTCCTTGCTCCACAATCAGATCCCTTCAAATCATCCCTTGTTTCTATTCAGGAAAGGCAGTTCCTCAGGTAGTTTAACTTCTTAGGAGCACCATGGACTTGCTTAGAGCAGTGGTGGGTAGGAGTGGATCAGCAGAAACTGGGACAGAAGTGTGTAAGAAGTCCTGCTTGCTAGTGGTCACCCAAAAAATGGGCAGATCTCTTAATCAAGGAGCACTTTCTGTAGCTAAACTATCTATAAACCTCTGTGTTTGCCCCAATAACTGTAGCCCAGCTGCCTCCCTATGCATGGCTTACAAAATACAAGGTTTAGCATGTGAAATGGCAAGAAAAGTTGAAATTCAAGAATGCCATCGAACTCACCTATCCTGATCATCCATTGAATGTGGACTTGAGTGCAGCTTGGGACGTCAAGCCCCTGCAATGTGAGTCCTGAACAGCACTCAAGATTCAAGGAGGGTTTTTTTGCCAGCTCTTTGTAGCTCTTTAATGGTCTTGCTTAGCTTTTGGGTTTTGAAAGACAGGCATAAGGCAAGCTATCCATAAACTGTAGGGGTCAAAGCTTTTATTCCTTCCCTAAAGACACCATTGATTCCAGTGGAAGTTGGACTCAGTCAGAAGTTGAGAAATCTGTATCCCCTGCTTATGTGAGTAACTGGCTTCAGTGATGTTCACATATTAAAAAAAAAAAAAAAAGAGATGAATTTGTCTTCACTCAGTTGCACAATTTTAAGCCACTCACTGGTCATGCTTTGTGAAAAAGGCAGTAATGAGATATTGAATCAGATTTATAGTTTCCAATTTCACTAAACATTTCAGAGCATTCTCCTAGTCATTGCTTTTAACTCTCTCTCTCAGATGCCTGTGCTATGCAGGTCAAGTTTAAAATCAGTGCATGTTCTGTTTGAGTAGTATTTCAGTGCTCCACAGAAGAGCTATGCATGCTAAGCAGCTGTATTTAAATAATGTACGGCTTTGAAAACGGCATCTTCAAAAAGAAAGATTTCTCTCATCTTTTGTCATCTCGGATTATTTCCCCGCTTAGAAAGCCTGACAATGCCAGCAGAAGCAGACACAGAGCTCCACTCCTGCCGCTGAGCTCCCTGAAAGCAGTGGGACTGTGTGCAGGGATGCCTTTGCATGAGCTAGATCTCCAAGGCCAGGCCTTGCAGAGCGCTCACTGTTTTATACAGTACTTTGGAGAGAAATGGTTCTCATCACAGATCTCAGCCAAAGCTAACCAAAGTAACAGAGACAGATTTGGTCCAGGAACACTCCTCTGCAGACTGTTTACTCCTTGATGAACCGAAACCACAACATGGATGCCTTTTTTTAACTGATGCTCACATTTCAGACAAGGTGGGAAGGCTGTCAAAGGCGCTCGCTTCTATTCTCTCCAGGGAGTCGCTCTGGGAGATTTCACTACAATGAAAACAGCAGACACAAAGCAACACATTACCAGAAAAAACACCAGCAGTCGGCTTTCTGCTTTGTATTTCCCTCTTTCATGCACACTTGTTCAACCCCTCCTGTCCATGCCTCACCTCAGACATCCTAGGACCCAGTGCCAGTGGGGTTTGAGAGGACCAGCCTTTCGCTGTCCTGGCAAAAGGGAAAGCTGACCCTTAGAAATAAGTACCTGTGTAAGAGCCAATCTCCATTTCCTCAGTAAATTGGTAAGGTACAGGTAAGGTAGAGACTAAGGGCCAGAACTAACGTAAACAGAGTGAGCCCAAGCCTCGTGAGCCTTTTGCTCCCTCCCATTGTTGGTTCTGCTTAGTGAATTTATTTGCTGCGTGAGGACATGGATAATGTTCACGGTGCTTCATATACTATTATCAAGTCTGAATTATAGTCATCTAATCCACAGATGTAGAAATACACAGATATGGATTCATCACACTTTATGAACAGTTTTTGGATTTAAATGCCATTTTCATTATATGCATGCAAACTGAAAGGAAGTGGCTCTTTTCATCATGACACAGACCAACATGACCCTTTTTGGTGGCACTCTTGGATTGTGACTACAGATGCTCCTATTCCATGTGTACTCAGGATTAGCCAATTCTGACATAGAAAAAATATCTACTTATTAGATGATTGTTAAATGCTTGGTTTCTTACATTAAGAATCTTAGATTAAGATCTAAGAGACTGTGCAAAACTGAATCCTGAAAGTAAATAGTATACATTGATGCATATATAAGGGAAAGATCTTCAAAATTTCTCAACAGAATTGACTAGAAGGACACACAAACTAAACCTAAGATAATACACTGTCAAGAAAAAATACTATCCAAACAACTGGATTGCATCTACACAGTCAGAGTCAGTATTGTCACAGTCCTGAGCGTTAGTTAATTCAATTACAATTATGAGAAGACAACTCCTATTGGTGTTGATATAAAGCCCCTTAGACCAGAATGAATTCTGTATTGCACTTGTAGTGGCAAAGGGGGATGCACACTAGATATCACACAGTTAACATGTACGTGTGTCTTACAGAAATATTAAGGATTTTTTCATCATCATAATTCAGTGAGAATGTTATTTTTGGTATTGCACTAGTTACTTATAAATGAAAGATGGATGTACAATCTCTGATCCTCAGAGATTCACAGGCTGGGAGGGATCAGTGCCTGCTCACAGAAGTTGTTTGGGGTCTGAAACATGGTTCTTCCATGGGATCCTCCCTGTCAGCCACAGTTTTTCCATTAACGTATGTTGCAATGACTTATGGCATAGGAATAATTTATCATCTGCTTTTCAGAGAGTGATGTGTTGCCAAAAAACTGATTTAGAGATTTACTATTTTAAAATACACATTTTTCAAAGTAGCATTAAATCTCAATAAAATTATGGAGTGTTCTACAAACTAACTTCAGAAAAACACATCGATTTCTACAATGTTAATTTGGAGAGATTCATTAAAAGCGCACAAAAAGATCAATTAAATTCTCATTATGGAAGGGAAAATGTCCATGAACAAACCATTCTCTATGGAGGATACGACATGTGTACAGTTTGAGAAAGTGTAGCCTCAAGTCAAGCAGGTAGGAGAAATTTTGTAGATTTAGGTTGGTCTCCAGTGTGAAAATGATTAAGTTCTCATTAAACATTCAGACTGAAGTGGGTGCAAGAATACAGCACCACTTGGATTCTACTTTAACACTGTATTGCAGTTGGATATGTGCAGCAGAGAAGTACAAAAAGTGCACCTTGAAAAGAAAGCAGCATCTTCTGTGCTGCTGCTTCGATTCTGGGGGAGGTCATTCCCCTGCTCTTCACTGCACTGCTGTGCCATCAACTTTGTCCTTTAGAGGCCATTCAATGCAGACAAAATAAAAAGTAATAAATAATGGAGACTCAAGCATGCCACCTTTCAGCTGGAATAACAGCAGAAATGAGGCCAAGAGGGGTAAGAGAGCCTTATGGTCCGAATCCTTGATGGAAAACAGGTACAAAGCCAAGGGTTGGGAAGCAGCGCAGACCCGGTGTGCAAAATTACAGCACTTGCAAACTGGAAGATCAAAGAGAAGGGCTCAGTCCTACTGATCCCCTGCCAAGCTTATCTCTCACTGCAAAATGCTGAAGAAATGTCTTATTTGGGTCTTCCATAAATGTATAATCACAGAATGCCATGGCTGTCATTGCAGAGATAATGTTTGATGATAGAAATCTATCTCCTCTGCTAATCAAATGCTCTTTTCATCACTTACTAAGCTGTATCCAGTCCTCCCTGACACGATTAATATTTCATTATTTGATCTTTAAACGGCTGTTAAAAATCACACATTTTCAAGGGATCTTTTGTATACTGCTTATATGAAAAGGAATGCTATGTTTATCCTTCCCCTGTGGGTTTTTTTAATTAATAGCACGTATTAGCCACACATTTTTACATTATTTTAAAAGGATTATTTTTGTAAAGAATTAAGGAAAAGCCTATGGAAAATATTGACAACTTACATGATGAAGGCATCTCGAAGTCCTTCAAACGCATGTGACGGGATTACTTTTACAGGGAGATGAGTAAATGATCTGAAAAAAAGAAGAGAAGGAGAAAAGGGTTGTAAGGCATGGGGTTTCCTTGTTTATAATTGTTCCATTATGGTAGGGACAAACCCAATCAAGCATAATGCTACCTTATTTTTCCTGCAGTTCTCTGTACCTCTGGGGCCTGGTCCATTTGTCATTGATCTCAGTTAAATGGATATCAAAGGACATAGGGTCAGTTCCTCAACAGCATAAATTTGAGAGTAATCACCATCAAATCAATAATAATCATAACCTGTTAAGTAAATTTATAGCCTGATGAAAGTAGGCTGCTACAGTCACAGTCAAGGGAAATTACAGGCTGTTTAAAGTTAGATCCTCAGAAGAAGTGGCTTTCATATAAAGTTTCCTCTATAAAACAGTATCTTTGTGTTCGCTGTACCATGTTCTCCTCCCAGCAATATCTCTGTAATATTGCAGCAGGGCTTCATGAATGTGGCTGTGCACAAAGTGTAGAAGAATTTCAAATCAGGCCGATATAATGGATTTGTTTTTTAAATAAATTGCATCAGTGTGGTTAGTTGATTCAAAGCAAGTGTGGATTTTAATTTTTAATGTTTTAGTTTCTCTGACCGAGAAATTAACAATTATATGGGAGACAGTGTCACATTTTACCATTCTCTACATCTGAACCACAGTACGTTTACCAGCCAATTTATCTACCCATGACCATCCTCTCCCTGATAACTGCCACAAGAAAATATTTCACATATTTCAAAATGTTATCTCTGCAAAAACAGATGATTGCTCCGTTTTGCTTTAGAATGACAAATATCGAGTCAGAGACATTTGTTTCCCATCCTTAAACTCATCCCCTCAAGGCTTTTTTACTGAAATGTTTCTGTGTTATTCACATAACCTGTTTTTTTTTGTTGTTGTTATCATAATCCTTTATATGAAGAAATATGTTTATGATTGTCAATATTTATATTAAATCTTCATCAAGTTTTATATATATATATATGTATGTATATATTTTTATATATTTAAAAATATGTCATACCTACACATTATAAAGGCAAGCTGTCACACCTGCTGTGGCTGAGGGTTACAAATCTGGATGTACCAAGGAGCCTGGAAGTCACTTCCTAGCTATGTTCCAAACAGTCTGCATGATTTGGGGCAAATAATTTAGTTCCCTTGGACCTTGCCTACCTGTCAGTGAACTGGGAATAACAATGCTTCCCTACCTAAGAAGGGTGATATGAGGATATATATGTTTGTCATGCCATTGTGATTGGGTCATACCTGTCTCTAGATTGATGCTGGCATGTTTTGCTGTGTGGGAGCTTTGGTTAAATCAGAGATGAAACTACATCGTGCAGCTCAAAGAATGTATTTTTCCCTGAAGGGTAGAGACAGGTAGAAGTAATTTGCAGTAGGTTTTAATGCTCTGAGCCAAAAGGAAAAGAACTTCAGGAAGAAGCAAAAAGTAGAAGCAGAGAAATTCCTGCTCTATAACCCTATAACTTCACCATCAGCTCAGGCTGCTTGGAAAACAAAACATACCTTCTATGCAACTGCTTGCAAAAAGTATTATAATTTACAAAGGAAATGGAAATGTGACTGAAGGTGCAAAAACTAAACCCAAATCTTGGCTTTCACTTACATCAGCCCATGAGCCTACTGCCTCCCTGTGACATGCTGGTGGGTGAGCAGCATGCTGGTTGTAATGGCACATGGCTTGGAGTGACAGGTGATGACCTTTAAGGTCCTTATCAACCCAAACCATTCTATGATTCTATGAATATTGACTGAACAGCCCCAGTTCTGTCGGCCTGTCTCTAGGAGAGGTGCTCCAGCCCACTGAGCATTTTGGTGGCCTCCTCAGGACTTGCCCCAGCAGGTCCACATCCTTCTTATGCTGGAAGCCCTTGAGCTGGATGCAGCTCTCCAGGTGGGGTCTCACAAGAGAGAAGGGGACAGTCCCCTCCCTCGCCCTGTTGGCCACGCTGCTTTGGATGCAGCCAGGATAACACGGGCTTCCTGTGCTGCCAGCACACATTGGTGGCTCATGTCCAACCCCTCATCCACCAGCACCCCCAAGTCCTTCTCAGGGCTGCTCTCAATCCATTCTCTGCCCAGCCTGTATTTGTGCTTGGGATTGCCCTGGCCCACATGCAGGACCTTGCACTTGGCCTTGCTGAGCTCCATGAGGTTTGCACAGTCTCAAGGCCTCGAGCCTCTCCCACCTCCCAAGGTCCCTCGCCTCCAGCGTGCCGATCCCACCACACACCCCACACACACTTCCACCCCAGACCTGCTGAGGGTGAGCTCTGTCCCACTGACCACGCTGCTGACAAAGCTGTAAATCAGAGCTGCTCCCAGTATGACCCCTGAGGAATGTCCCTTGTCACTGCTCTCCACTCAGACATTCAGCCATTGACTGACTGAGTGCAACCACGCAGCCAACTCCTTCTCCACCCATCAAACCCATCTCTCTCCAGTTTAAACACGAGGATGTCATGTGGGCCAGTGTCAAATGCTTTGCACAGGTCCAGGTAGATGATGTCAGTGGCTTTTTCTCATCCACCCAGTGGATGTAACCCCGTCCTAGAAGGCCACCTAATTTTTCTGGCATAAGATTTGCCCTTAATAAAGCCACACTGGCTAACACCAATCACCTCCTTAGTTTCCATGCACCTTAGCATGGTTTCCAGGAGGATCTGCTCCAGGATCTTGCTAGGCATGAAGGTGGGACTGGGTGGTATGTATTTCTTTGGGTATTCCTTATTTCCCCTCAGTAAAAATGGGGGTTATATTTCCCCTTTTCTTAATTCTATCAGGGTGTTAGCTTTCCTAACCTGATTCCATCTGCTTATTCTCTGTATTCCTCCCAGGCTACCTGTTCCTGCTTCTACGCTCTATTCCTTCTTTTTGTGTTTGAGTTTGTCCAGGAGTTCCTTGTTTGTCCATGCAGGCCTTGCCTGACTTTCTCTTTGTTGGGATGTATCACTCGTGAGCCTGGAGCTGATCTTTGAATATCAACCAGCTTTCTTGGGCCCCCTTTCCCTCCAGGGCTTTATCCCATGGGACTCTGCCAAGCAGGTCTCTGAAGAGGCCAAAATCTCCTTAGCTGAAGTCCAGGGTAATGAGCTTGCTGTGCACCTTCCTTGCTGCCCTAAGGATCTCAAACTCCATCTTTTATGGTCCTGGCAGCCAAGGCTGCCCTGGAGCTTCACATTCCCCACCAGCCCATCCCTGTTGGTGAGAACGAGCCCCACACTGCACCTCTCCTCCTTGGCTCCTCTATCACTTGGAGACAGAAGTTACCATCAAAGGATTCCAGGAACCTCTTGGATTGCTTATGTCCTGCTGTGGTTGAAGGACCCGAGGACCAGGAATTGTAAATATGAGGCTGTTCCTCTCTGTTTGTAGATGTCTCATCCCCTCGGTCTTCCTGGTGGGTTGTTCAGATTTCTTTCTGACAGCACTCAGATTGTGAGACTCAGATATGGCCATTCAGCTGAGGAAGCTTTTGACAAAAAAATGTTTTTACAAAGCTACAAAGCTTTTATACATCTAACTTGCCCACACTACTGGCCTGACTTCTGTAGCTCGTGAAAGGAGGGATGCTCCCATCTTTAATACGAGTTACCTGCACTGTTTTGAAAGACTATTGTTAGAGGATAAACTTTTGCACTTTCAAGAAAACCTGTAAAGTTTCTTTCATATCTCATGCACCATAACTTGTATGCTTGTACTTGTTGCTGTCATTCAGCGCTGACAGTGCTGTGGCTCCACAGAACTGCAGGACTTCTCATCCTTGGAAAAAGACAGAAGGAAGTGGAGAGCCAGCCAGACTTCCTGCCACTCAGCAGCCCTTGGCATTTCTATACATTATCAAGATTGGTTTTCAAGGTACATAATTCTAGGCAGTAAGGTTGGAAATGGCCAAGCTAAATGTATTTAAGGCTATCCAGGAGCATTGGGAAAGGCAGGAACTGCCCCCACATAGACTCGAGATCCAAGAAAAGCTTTTGAGAGCTCTGGATGCCCCAAAAGCTCGTGACAACTTGCAGTCCTGCTGAGGAGGAGTCAAAGCCCAAGCCCACTCACACCACTGGAGGAAATCTCTGTATTACAGAACTGGCCTTTTGCAAAAAGTGTTTAGTTGAACTCATTAATAATAATAATAATAATAGTAATAATAATAAAAAGCACAGACCCAACAGCTGTAGGGATGAATGAATTATTGTAGCTGGGTTGGCTGTTATATTTTATACTTTTTTGTGTCTATTTTATAGGATTACTTGTATTTTTAATGCCCAAAAGGTGAAAGCATAAGGTAGACTCTCGTTGGCAGGCATTTTATTCTGTGGCATCCTTAAACTTGGGAGGATTTGGAATATTGATGGAAACTACGGCTGAAAACCCACTATTTTCCTAGGATTTTTATCAGCTTCTGGGGGGCAGTGTAAAGGGTGGGCATTGATTTTTAAAGCTCTCAATGTTGGGCATTATCTACCTGAAATGTGAACTATGATATGACACAAGCACCCAAAGAGCACCTTCCACTAGGTGATGATGGTTGATATAATCTCCTATGGAAGACACTTTGGCCCTGAAACTGAATTCTTTTGACAATCCCAAAGTGCCAAATATGCCCCCAAGGAAGACATGGTAGAACTGTCTATGTCTTCAGGCTTTTGCCACAGAGTTTTGTATTTGATGTCTCATAATTTGGTGCCTAATCACATCAGTCACCCAACTGCAGAAGCTCTGCACACAGGGGCACACATTCAGGTACAGAAAAGTGAACCTCTCCATGAAATGAAGTTTTCGAAGGGGCAAAAAGGTCTTTAAGTTATCCAATGCCCATTGCTGTACAGTTGGAGTTGGGTGCCTATCCAACCAGGCTTTGCTTAAAACCCCAAAAGTACATATGAGACTTCAAAAGAAGGAAAATCATGTTTTGTTTCAAAATACAATGGTGTGTTAAAGGTTATTTTTCTGCTGAGACTAAGAGGACATAAGGGTGCTGCAGCCAAGGGGCATTCAAAGTTGCCTGAATAATGGAGGTTCTATGGTGTTTGTGTAATGTCCAAACTGAAAACAGGAGCTTGAGAAAAATACGGTCAATTCAGGACTGTATAAACCCCATAATTCTGCAACCTGTCAGAAGTCTAATCATTTTGAAAACTTTTTTCATCAATAATGTGACATGGCAAGGATTACTGGGGTAAAGAAAAATGGCTGAAATTTCCCTATGGGATATATACTAGGGATGTAATAAAGTATCAAAAATATATTTGGAAGCACAGATCATTACAGCAGCAGATTTTACTCAGACAGAGCTGGAGTTACATACTGGAGGTTATTTTCTTGACTGACCATACAATTAAGGACTTTTCTGAGGTCTGGTTTCTGTGTTACAGTGGCACTGAGGGAAGGACGTGGGCACCCCAGGAACTATGCTGGAACAACCTAAACCAGCATTTCCCCCCCAAATTATTAATGCACTTGCAAGCACCATGCTGTGATTCCAGGTACAGATGTGGCTGTGAGGGGATAAAATTAACATTCTGTGGCTTTCTCTCTCATACACAGGGCTGTGCAAGGGGAGAATAGAGCTAGGAAGATTGGTAAAGTATGGAAAGAGAGGCAGTCAGCACTAACAAAGCTCCAAAAACTGTATGAATAACAGCTAAATAGATAAGAAGAAGCTGGTAGGAAAACCAAAGGAAGAGATGAAAGAAAAGTAAAAGAGGTTGAATAAGAACTAAAGAAAAGAGTGAGAACACATGTACATCTGTAGGGTTAGGGACTACATTCATAGGTACAGCTTTGTAATTGTATGAGGAATGCAAACTTTCTATTAAAATAAATACAAAGAAGTGGAAATTTTAATAGTATAGATTCAGGTTCAATATAAATCAGGTTTCAAGCAGAAGGAGCTGGATATGTCTGAGTGCAGACTGAGAGACAGGGATTTTTTTTTGACCTCTAAGTGTAAATATTTTCTCTGTAGGAGTATTGAGCTGAATCTTGGTTGAACTCTTCTCTGACTGTAAAGTTGGTTTCTACAGCCAGCCTAATAGCGGGACTTTGTGTACAATCATCAGGATTAAATGTTATATTAAAGGGAGAAAGGGAAATTTTTTCTCTTCTTTTTGTCCATTACCTAGCTCTGTGGCTCTCAGTGAGGCAGAACTGGCAGCAGCCATAAACCCATTATCTGTCCTAACGTGAGCACTGAGGTTGAGATGTGGTTTCTTCTTGGGGTGACAGATGGAGACATAAAAGATAAAACCAAAACAGAGAAAGAATAAAATCACATAAGTTTAGGGCTCTTGATAACCTCTCTGGGCTGTGATGCGCATTGTCCTAATAAACATGCTTAATCCACTGCCAGCTCTGCAGGGGCTGTGAATACTGGGGAAGAATACTGCTTGTTGCAAAAACTGTGGAGAATCTCTCCTGCTTCCATGGGCTCTGATTTCTCTGACACAAAGGTAAAACAGGGAAAGAGGGAGGGAACAAATCCAGGACAGAGATTTTTCTAGAATCTCTGACTTTGGAGGGATGGTTCACGTGGCTCTAGAGTAATACAAATTAGGTTTCCTTGCTCCTATCCATTCCTGAGCTAGGGAGAAAGGGAAGAGATCAGGGTTAGTATCATCCCTAGGGAATTTCAAGAACAAGTTAAATTTACAAACAAGTCAGACTAGAATGGAAAACACAGGCTTTGTTACCAAAAGGGTCATAATAAGAAAACCCCAGCTCAATTCATGCAGAGATAACCAAGGGATCTTGGAAATGGCAACTATTCTCTCTGCTGCTGTTCTAATCCCATATTTTGATGCCATGATTGTTTAGATCGGGGCTGTAACTGAGCCCATAAACAACACGACACTTGTATACCTACATATATCAATTATTTGGTCTGCTCTCCTAGATCATGAGCTTGGACTATCGTGTGGAAGTGGGGAAAGGGAAAGTGCATGATACCTTGTTATTTTAATTTAATCCTAGCTCCCAGCAAAGCATTGGGCAGAAAGTTACGATGGACCACCCTGCAGAGATCTAAACAGCTGTCAAAACTCACAGCAGCTGTTTTACTAGGAGAGGGGGAAAGAAAGCAGTCAATAACTTGTCAATAAGCTGAACCTCAAGAAGATGCAATGAGCGCAGTGAGGAGGATTTTGACGCTTCAGGATATAGGGAAAATTAATTGCACAAACTTTGGGAGAAGAGGTTACAAGAAGTCCAACAGATTTGTGAAAAAAGAAAGCAAACCCCAGCACCGACAGAAGGTTTAAGATCACATCCCAGGATTTTAATCAGGTTTCTTTAAAGCAATTTACTACTTTACAACAACCACTACAAGGCGTTGGTACAGGAAAGGCAGTTTATGCCTTCTGCCACAGCGGGAGAGCGCAGAAAACCCGGACACCTGCACCCCGTTCCTCTGCCACTGAGGCTGCTGGAGAGCGAAGCAGTTCGCCCCTTGAGAAAAGATCCCTTGAGAAGGGATGCGCGTCTCCTTCCCCAGGGGAAAACTCCGCCTGCGGCTTTGCTTGAACTTCGAAAGTTTCGACAACTTCAGCCGCGCGTTCCGCACCTCCGCGCGGTGAGGGATGCTCCACGCCCGCACGGCGGCTGGGAAGGCACCGCAGTCCCCCCTCCGCGGCGCGGTGCCCGCATCCCCATCCCCATCCCGGTGCCGGTGCCCCCCGAGCATCCCGCGGTACTTACGCGCGGGCGGGCGCAGGCAGCGCTCCGTGCGGCGGCGGCGGGCAGCGCAGCGCTCCGTGCGTGCAGGCACAGCGCAGCGGGCAGCGCCCGCCCGCCGACAGCGACGGCAGCAGCAGCAGCAGCAGCGGCAGCAGCAGCCCGGGCACCATGGCCGGCCCCGCTCGCCTCCCGCCGCCTCTCGCTCGCCTCTGCCCGCCCGCAGCCCGCGGAACGCGGCCCCGCGCCCCCGCCTCCTCCGCCCGCCTCCCCCCGCCCCGGGGCGGGATCGCCGCCGCCGCCTCGGGGATGCCGCGCTCCGGCCCCCGGGGCTGCCCCGGGAGCATCCTTCCTCGGCTGCTCCAACGGGGAAAGCTGGCTGCAAAGCCTACAGGCGGCTGGCAGAAGGTTCCCGTGGGTCTTCAGAAGTTCTGCTCCCCGCTGTCCTACCTAGGAGGGACCGCAAGCGGTGCTGCCCGTTCCTAGCAGAAAGCTCCCCAGTGCCCCCCGTTCCTGGTGGGAAAGTTGTGAGGAGGTGTGGGTCCGCCAAAACCCCATTTATCTGGCTGTGAACCTCTTTGAGAGTTGGTGCCTGAGGGGAAAAAATGCCGCATTTCCCTTAACGGGGTAAATGCTTGTTGTGCGGATACAGCAGCCTCGTTAGGGGATGGAAGTGGTAGGGATCCGAACGTCCGTGTCAAATGCTCGCTTACGGCTGGCTCCATGTACGGTCGCTGTATCGCTGATGAAGGATTATAATTTGCCTGCTGGGTGATCGCAGAGGCATTTCTGAGTGTGTGACTTGTCACTTTATGATCAATTATGCCCTTTGTATGAAAGAAGAAATCATGTTCTCAGCACTACTTATCTTCACAAAGGCCCATCCATTTTGTGAAGGACTGTTTTCCACGTAACTATCATTATTGCTTTTGTTGTTGTTATTGTTTATTGCTACAACTATAGCTTCAAGAAGCTAGAAGGAAGCTGGTTAGAAGTTAGTTAGAAATCAGGATCTTATTTACGGTGAGTGATGGAGCAAGCCACCAAAAAGATAATTGTTCCCCAGAGCAGGCTTTGTAAAATAAGTATAAGGGTATGGGTCCATCATCCTACCCCTCTCTTCAAGGGTATCCAGGAAAAGTGAGAGTCAAGGAGAGAATGACCCAGCTCAACATGGGATTTGCCTGGCAACAGTTCTTCCAACTTTAAAACCATGGAGTCAAATAGTAAGGCCTTATACATTTCAGGAATAAAAATGTGAGACAGGAATGAGGCATGAGATGTGTGTGGTCTGAAGGCATCCCTGTGTCCTCAGCAGGGACTGAGTGGTGGGGAATAGTTAGTGTCTCCTAAGAACTCCCCTGGACTGGCCTCAACATCATGGCCTGTGTCTGTCTGGATCAGGAACTGGAACCACAGGAGGGTTGGGTGGCAAAGCCCTGCTTTGGTGTCCCTTCCAAGAGCCCTACCATCCCCTCAACCTTCTTCCTTCAGTGTCATCTGCTGCACTTTAGCTGGTAGTGATGTTAGCTTTTATCCTGACCTTGCAATGGTTATGGGCTGTGCTCTGTCACTTTATTCCGCTGTGCTTGGCACGCCCTTTTATCCAGCACTACAGCAGGGTTATTCTGATGGATGGCCTTCCTAATTCCAGTTAGCATGTGCCATTATATTGATCTCTCCTCCTCCTCCCCCCACCCCACCTCACCTCCCCATCACCTTTGAAATCAAAGAAAGTGATGGGGTTGTGAAATCAAGGGATCAACTGAACTGTGCCAGCTGGCAAATGTAGGATAACGCTGTGCCCTTGTGAGGACCTGCAATTTCCTTGAGATCTGTCTGTGTGGCACTGCTGACCCTTTCTTGACACTCAGCTGCCAGTGTTGAACAGTAGCAGGTTTCTGGGCTCCTGCAACTTGGTTTCCTATGGGAGGAGTAATCAGTGAGGAAAAATCTGGTTATACTCTTGCATTATTTATACGTGCCCATATACATTGATCTGGGGAGGAGACGGTCAGAGGGCAGGCAAGAGAGTCCCATCTCCAGACTTTTTCTGCCAAGTCACTGGTTCCCAAGGAGCAGCTTGGTTCCTGATTGACTGCACGTGCACTTGGTGGGAAGAAGCAAACTCCTTTCTGCTGTATAATTTGCCTGTCCACAAAACTGCCTATACTCCCAAAGTCAGGCAAAGTAGTGCATCATCATAAAAAAAAAACCCCAAAACACCAACAAATTAAAAAGAAAATTTGTTTGATGAGCCATCCTGGAAGAGCATGGTGGGCAGCATGGCTGAGTGACGCCTGCTGCCACTCTTTGCCTGGCAGGTGTCATGGGCTGCCCCCATTATCCACAACATTTGATGGTTTGCAGGATGTCACTGATGCTCAGATGCCTTTGAGGATATTTTTAATGAGGGTGTTAGAACAGTGTGTGGTGTTTGAGGACGTGATTTTTCTCAGCAGAGCCCCTGCCAGGAGCAGTGGCACTGCTCTGCCCGTGTCATGCCTGTGAGACAAGGCACTGTGAGTGGCCTCCGTGACCTTCAGGGCTTGCTGTGGGGTTGTGATGGTGAACTGTAGGGACAGACTGGCCTTGCTGCCATGTAGCCACTTTGGGCAAAGGTGGTTTCGTGTGCTGCAGCCTTGTGAGAGCTGGTTAGCTCAAGCTGGTTTGGGTATGAGCTGCACTTGCATCTTTGGCAGCCATGCCAGCACAGCACAGGCTGCAGGGGCATTTCTCTGTCCTTACCTGCTTCTCTTTTGCCTTCAGCATTTTGACCTCCATGTAAAGTACCAGCGGCTGTGAGGTTTTTCGTAACTTAGGGCTCACTGAGGGCCGGATTTGTGCTGATATCAAGATGTATCAGATCTCTGAGCCTCCTGCTGCCCATTCAGCAGGTTTGGCAGAGCATCACGATTGTCTGTGTAGTTATAAATCTTATATTTATAACTTATATGGCTTTATGCTCATGTGTGTAAGAGCATCTATCTTGTGATCAAATGCAAAAGCCATTCAATAAGGTGTAACAATCACACTTAATTGCATTCAGCCCACTGATTTGCATTCAGCCCACTAATTCACCTAAGCTGTCAAAGGGAATATTGTACACATAGGGAGAAGAAATTTTACCCCCCTGAAAGTGCCCCTATCCCTGAACAGTGTGCCCCCTGAAACTGAGAAATGTTGCCATTATGTATCAAAATGTTTTGATGCCTAATTTTTTAAACATACCTAAATTAGAATTGTAAGCAAAAAACTTTATTTCTGATGGAAAGACAAGATCATTAATCTTGCTGTTTGCACATCTGGTCCTGAGTTAATATCTATCCAAGATGAAGCAGTAATTATCCATAGCATAGGCATATACTCACATGGTGTTTAACCTAAACTGACACATTCAGGGGTAACAGCAGTTTATACATGGAGGAGCCTTCTACAGCTCTGAAACCACAACAAAACTACTACAAAGAGTTTTACACCTACCTTGTTACATGGCTGTATAATCAAAATGAATGGCAATGTATGCATTTTACAGTTCAAGGGACCATCTTTATTCTGGCAGTACTTAAGTGGGAGCTTAAGTTTGATGGGTTGAAGTTTCCCTGAAGTCGCAGGGAATTAAAGATATGCCTGATGTTATTCTCCTGCTCAAGTGCTGGCAGAGGCAGGGATTGCTTTACACATGTTGGAACGCTCTCCTGAATCCTTGCCTCAAGGCCGCCGTGCAGAAGCGTGTGTGAGCCCTTGTGCAGAGAGGAATTGCAGGAGTGATAACAGCTGCCAGAGCTGCAGCTGTGGGCTGTAGGTTTGTGCTGCACAGGCAAAAAATGCCAGGAGGAAAACCCCCCAGTCCTCGCTCCTTTGGATCTCCCACTGACCTGAAATGTGGGGTTGATGGAGCAAGGACTGGCAGATCTGGCTTGGAGGAGCTGGTACAAGGTTGCTCACTCAGGGCTGCAACCTGTCAGCCCAATTTGCTCAGGAGCCCAGAACTTGCAGTCATCGTAGACCCAGGTTAGGCCAGTTGTTCTAATTTACTATCTTTCCTTCTCTTTCCCCATTTATTAACCTTAACATGCCTTTTTACAGTTCCTCAGAGAAGTAATGCCAGTGGAATTCTCCTGTGCGGAAAAAAATTGCTTCTGAGATACAGAACACAGCTAATTACAGTGCTACAATTAGCTGAATGCCCTTAACAGAGTCCAAGGGGGGAAATCATAGTGCAGCATCTGCTGTAACATATGCTTTTCTAGTTTCCAGAAGATAACAGTGAGCATGTAGGCTGCCACGGATTGTGCTTTCTGCCTGAAAAGCAGACCAGCCTGCAGATGCTCCAGTATTTCTTCCATCCAGACTCTGTTAGAAATGTCTGATGCTGCGTACATCTGTCACGAGGAATTATGCTTTTTTTTTTTTGGCTTTAGTCTCCTCCATGCAGAAGGACTTATAATGGTGCAATGGTAATTCAGATCCCATCGTTCCTGAGTGCCCACTTCATCCTGAGGGCAGGTGCCATACCAAGAGCAGCACAGAGGTAACAGGCAGTATGGTACATCACAGGAGTTTGTGCTCACTGCTTTTCTGTGTGAGGTTTTTTTTCACTGTGGTACTGGAAAGATGAAGTGCTTTTCTGTGTACTGTTTAGTGAACTAAACCTAAAGTGGCTCATTATTTTCTATCCTATAGATCAACTTGGCCGGAATAGTTGATATAGCCCTGCTAACATACTGCTCAATGTGCTGAGCTGTGTTAATTACAGCCGAATTAGAGCTGACAATGATTGAACCAGCTTAGTCAAGTACTGCTTCAGACTTTTTTATTACATTTTTAACATTTCACTGTCTTTTGCTGGCCCAGGACTCCAAAAAGAAACCCGTTTGTAAAGATGCTGTTAAAAATATGTCACTACAGTCACAAAGCAGCAAGTAGTAAGTAAGTTTGGACCACATCCATCCTCCTGCATACTGATTAATAGGAGAATTTGTTTACAGAAGGTGGGTCTCTGTTATTTAGCCAATTACTTAATGATCGACTCTTTCTTCCCAGTTTGTTTGGCAGCATTGTGCTATGATTTGTGGCAATTCCTGACCAAAAAAATATTAAATTTTTGGGAAGGGCTTTGGCCAGGGTATATAAACCAGTGATTTACCTCCAGTAAAGGCCAGAGGAAGGATGCTGAGAGAGAAAGAAGCCTGTGGCTTGTGTGTAAGCAGTTGGAAAATAATCTGGCTCTGGTCAGGTCTGCACAATTGTTACTGTGCCTCAGGACTTCACTGTGTGTGCTTTCAGTGTAGTGCCAGAGCTGTCAGTTCTTCATAAATATGATGACAAGATTAGTGCTCATGTCTCTGTGAATTAGAGGACTGTGACCATTTTGTGGGTGTTCTGCATCCTTATGTGGAGGCTGTGAGCACCCTGGGGAGTTAACCCTGGGCTCTCAGCAGTGGGACCAGCTCTGCAGTGGAGGGTGAATTAGGAGAGCCACGGGAATGGGGTTTTTCCCACTTGGGCCCTAGAATCAGTTCTCTGGCTGACCCATCAGTTAAATCTGACTTACCTATAAGTGTGTGTGAGCGTGCACTTGCAGGTGCTGAGTGAGGCCACTGGGGCTCCTTGTCTGAGTGCCTGAGAGGGGCACTGAACACAGGAGGCAGGCTGTGAATTTGTACAGGTACAGCTACACAGCAAAGCCTAAAGGCTGGGTAAGCTTTGAAGTAGGATGAGTTGTAAGCTTTATTCACTGGATGACAAACCCCCTGGTCTTTGATCCAGTAATCCGTGTGTCAGTTGGATGATAAATCCAAAAATTAAGCACAGCGTAGATTTTCTGTCCCTCTTCCAAAGACTTTCTTTCACCTTCTTATTTATTTTTTGTCTGTTATCTCAAAATGTCAAAAGAGGGTGGTACAGCCATTTGCGACGAGGCCTGAGCCATTCACAATGAGGTCTGAGCCTGATTCCTCTGTCACTTGTAGCACATATTATGCACTGATTTAAAGACTATTTTAAAATAAATTAAAGCCATCATAAGAAATGAAGGGAGCCCTGCTCTTCTAGGTTGTGTTTGATGCTTCCCTCTTTGAATTCGGGAAAAAGGCATTATTAAAGACATAAAAGCTGTCTCTGTATCAGGAGCTTAAAACACTCCAAGGGAAACAAAATCTGTTGTGCTTAGCTGCTGTAATTTAAGAGCCACATTCTGCTCATGTTTGTAATGGCATAAATTTGAATTTGATTGAACTCTGGATTAACATTGCTGCAAATGAGACCAAAATGTGACTTCCAAAGTTCATGAGGTAAGAAGCAGTTTTGCACCCAACCTTGTTAATTTTTCATATGCGTCTGCTCTGTGCTGCGGGATGCCACCCTGGACAAAAATACCTGTGGCACATCTGATCTCTTTTTAGTGGTCCTAATCCGAATGGGTATTTTTTTATTCTATCAGTAGGTGTGGCCAGGTTGGTAAAATTCCACTGAGTTTCTACACTTTGCCATTCCCATGATATTAGGATAAAGAGTGAAAAAAAAATGGCATTCTGCCTAGATCCTGAGATTTTGGTTCAAGTATTTAATGGACTTTCAGGTTCAAAAGGGCTGCAATTACATTGAGTTTCAATTGCTCCATAAGGCAGGCCAGCTTGTGTGATTCTGACAGTGCAGATATGGATAGGGGACACTCTTAAAAGACTGCAATAATTTCAATAATTAAATATTGGTTTAATAGTTAGTACAAGTTCATTAGATAAAAATAATAGCTCAGAAACTGTTGATTAAAAAACAGAACTACCCATACTATAATGATTAAATAAATGCTATTTTTTTGGGTAAATATCTTGAAATGGTTTGGAAAGCAGTTAATACTCCTGCTTTTCCTGGAAGTTCATTAAAGTAGAAGTTCATGAGTTAGAAAAATATATGTAGACTTAGAAGGGAAAATAATTCCAAGTCTGGGTGTTCATGTCAAAAAGTAGTTGTGTGTGTTATCCATCTTCAGCTTGTTCACTTTCTTACCTCTTCCACTGACATCCAAGTGGGTTACATTATTTCAAGGTCAACATCTCCAAGGGTGATCCTCTCCAAGGGTGCAGGATATTGAGTAATTTGCCATCAGTCAGAAAATGCATTAATAATGATGAAGCATGTAGGAATGATTTCTGCTTGCCCTTATATGAGTTCCAAAGTATACAGCTCTTTTTTCCCCAGCTCAGTGTCAAATTAATGGAGTCTGTCAGCTGTTTAGGTAAAAAGCTAGAGCAGGCATTAAGTTTTTGGATGAGATGTGTGTGTGCTGCATTGTCAGGCCAAAATCCAGACAGATTAATGTTTTCAACCATCTTGACAACCAGATTATCTCCCTGAATATACAGTGCCTAGTAGCCCTAAAGAAAGACTGTTTTGTAAAACCTTTTCATGATTACTGGCAGAAATTCAAGAAAAATGAAAGACATTTTGATTTACACCAACATGAAGTGAGATTGGAATCAAGATCTAAATGATAGGCACTTTTGGTTTACTTGTGATTTACCTCATATGCCTCTTTTTTTTAAATTTTTATTTATTTATTTTTTCCTTTTCAGTAGTGCTTCACTGGTGTGGATAAGGAGTTAGTGTAATGCTTGGGAACAGCCCAAGCCCAGGAGATGATTGACCCCAATTTCTTAATTTCTCACCTGGGCTTAGTTGTGATGTGTTTTTGCAGAAGTCAATAGTATCACCTGAGGCTGAGGAGCTGGGGCTGGTACCAAAATTCTCTGCCTACATATTACCTATCCAACCACTGCAGCAGCAGCACCCATCTCCAAAGTTTGGTCTGTAAGCTTCTTGTCAAGCTCATGGAAGGATTGAGACCTCTCCAAAAAGTGATCCCAAGTCATCCAAACTGTATAAGGAACCATCCAGAGTGAGGCAGGGAGCTCTGGGCAGAGGCAGGAATATGAAGCCCAGCTCACCCCAGAGCCAGGATCCTGGAAGCAAACAGCTGCATCCACTCAGGATCCAGAGCTGCAAAGCACCACACCTAGCATTTGGGAGGAGGAAATCCTTGCAAACTCATCCTTGTCTTTTAAAAAGCTTCCACAAAGGGAATGAATGCTGCTGCCTGTAAGGGGAAGGGAGCCTGCGTTTGGTGACTCTCCTGCTCAAAGGGGACTTGTGTTTGTGTCTCCCACCTTCCAGATGAGTGGTGCAGCTCTTGGTTGGGGCTTGAGCATGTGTGAGTTGCTGCCTGGAGTAAAGGAAGGTAAGAGGTGGTTTTTCTTATGTTTTTTAGTTTGCTGGAACTTTTTTCTTGCTCCTGTTTTTTTCCTGATTCAGATTAGCTGAGAGGTCTTTGCTGCTGTGGCTTTATTGCCTGTATTCTATGTTAATATTGCTAATGTCCTTCTGAGATGTGTGCTCTACCAGGTGTCTCTGGAACACTGCTCTGCTTGTTTTCCCATCAGGACACACTCTTGTTCTCCCACTGAGCTTAGCCTACTGTGGATGAAAGGAAGTGTTTTGTCAGGCTCAGCAGGGCCAGTCTTGTTTGAACACCAGCCAAAGGAGACTAAAAGCAAGTTCTCAGGTGGTGGCTTGCATCACCAAAGCCCCATGAAGTGGGAAGGGCCACATATGATGTCTTAGTGCAGTGTTTCTGATTATTTATTTGTTTGGATATTTGTTAATGTAGATAATGTCATATTGTTAATTTGGGATTAACATAATGTCATATGTTAATTTGGGATGTCCCACTGCTCTTCTTGAGCCGTGTTCTCCCATGTACAACAACTGTGCATTCCCTGGTGTACTTCAGGTCCCTTCCCTTGACCTCCTCTGGGTTGTAGGAGCTTCCTGTTCCTGCCAAAGACATTTTGGCCAGCAAAGCAAGCCTTGGCACTCCTCAGCTTTCTCCAGTCCCTGCTCTGCCAGCCCAAGGTGCCCAGAGGAGCAGGTCCCTGAGGCTCATGGGGCTCTCCCTGTGCATTTACTGCCTGGCCAGCAGGCACTGCTACCCTGAGACTCTGGAATGTAGGGGACTTGATTTTTCCTCCCTATTTCCAGCACTCACACAGCATCCTTTCCTACTCCTTTCAGTGCTAGTTTGCTCTGCTCACACTCTCCTACCTCCCCACTCCAGCCCAAGAAGCCTAAGGCGCTGTTGCTGCCCTGCCTCTCTTGCTGGCTCCCCTAAGCACAGATGAAGCTGGTGTGTGAAGGGGAGCTGGAAGGAGCTCTGGCTTAGGCAGCCAGCAGCTGCTGCATGCCCAGATCACACAGCAAGCACCCTTTGGCTCAACTCTTGTCTCCACCTTGTTCCTTTTGGCTCAGAGTAAGTGTGGGATTGTGTGCATGGCTGCCAGAGGAGAGTGTTTTCCAGATGAAATGAAGCAGAAGAACATGGGTGGGATAAATATCAGAAAGATATTTCGTGGAGCTTCCCCTACTTTCCTTTTTCTCTTCTTTCTCAGTGTGCTATCTTCCTTTCCCAGGGGCAGGCTGGCCACATGATCCTAAAGCTTCTTTGCTGTCATGAGGGCACTTGGTGGTGTGGCTGCTGAGAATGGGGCCAGGTTGTATCAGTGTGGGATGTCAGTTGCTTTAAGCCTCCACTTCAGCTGCTTTGGGTTCAAATAAATAGGAACAGGGTGCGCTTCTTGTGAGTTGATGTGTAATTGATGCAGCTCCACAGATGAAATTTGTTCAGCACATCTCTTGGTTGTGAAAAATGTAGAGGTCAAGATAGTCCCTTTTCACACCTTTCCTCATTACTTTTTGATGTGTGTCTTGTTTAGATGAGCAACTGGGAAACCTAAAAAAGAAAATAAAATATTCTCTTTAAAATAAAGTTTTGTTGCTTTGATCTTTATTAAATAAATATATAATTGATTACCAAAACCTAAAATATGGTGGGAGCATCAACACTCCTTATGTATCCATAGAACCTTTGTACATATTTGTATTCTGCTGAAGGGAATAAGGGGCTCAGAATGAAAATGAAAGCCAACATTTTGATTTGTGATGAATAAAAACTAAAGGCGATTTCTAGTTTTATACTTTTTAAATTTGTGAGCTTGTGTGAAGAGTGAAGTAGTGTAATAACAAGAAGTTATTTGCATTTTTTTTTTCATTTGTCCCTGATGTCTGGGATGCCTGTCAGTCATTGAAATTGCATGGGTGTGAGCAATCTCATGAAAAGTGAGTTGAGCACACTCATAGGCTGAAGTTAGTTGCATGCATTAATCCCACTGAGTGTAGGGGATGAATGGTGTAGGTATAGCTACCCTTGGATCCATGGAGTGACAGCTCCTGTCCTGCAAAGGTCTGCTGAAGAAGTAGATACTTGCTGAAGCTGCCATGGGACACAGGTGTATATCCCATCCTCCATCTTCCCACATGAAGCGGTCAGACCCAATTTTATAACCCCTTCCATTTGTCTACGTTCAGTTGCTCCAAGTTCATGTAGCTGTGTCAGGGTGGAATTTATCCCAGGGTGTAGTCATACATCAGGCTTTAGATGTGACTTTACTTCTATATAATAACTGATGCAGTTTAGGTGTGCAAAAAACCCCCTGAATTGTGGATGGTCCAGGTCTTTTGAGCAGACACATTTTTTTGAGAGAGCACTGGTTTAATCAATGGGCTTGGTGCCAGCCTGGATCTAACCAGATTGTCCCCATGCCAAAGTCGAGGCAGATGGCTTGTGAGAAACGGCTTGCAGAATGGAAAAGAACAGCAGGAAGTTTTCACTGGTTTGGAAAGGCTCAGCCTTGGTTCAGAAATTGCGTTCCAGAAGAAAAGCACAAGCTGCCTGGGAGAGGAAGATAGGTCTGAGGCTCTCCTGCCCCTGGCTGGGGATGTCATGGGAGAGCAGCACCTCAGCACAGGCGGTTCAAATGTGGCATTGTTCCACTTGTTCCACATACCAAAGGTGCAAAGGGAAGATCCCTCTGTCACCTCTCAGTTTAGATAGACTCAACTGGATCAATTTCCCTAGGGACCCTTTCATGGAAGAGCATGGTTAGTGTGGATGAGCAGTCATTGCAGAGGCCAGTAGGGCCAGCTCTGTGGGATGACTGGAGTGTGGAACTCCTTGTGCATCCAGTCACGGTCTGACTGAGTGAGGAGTGTCGAGAGGCACAGCTCATTGTCACTGAAATAAAAAACACTTGGTGTCAGGCCAAGATGTATCTGAAATAGAAAAATCTTTTGAAATCCCATAACAGTTAAAGTCCATCCAAATGAAAATGAGCTCTAAGTTCAATCCTTAATTACCCCTGCTCTTTCTTTGCTCATCAGCACTAAAGCTGTACACAAATGTACATGCTCTGTGTGGCTTGGGGCCAGCCTTTAGATATGTTTAACATTTCAAAGAGTGAGCAATGCACAGGGCAGAAACGTGAAGATGTGATAGAAAATGCAAATAACTGCCAATAACCTGCACCATTCCCTGTCACCCTGCTGCTGTTCAAATCAGCACTCACAAGACTGAGAAGGGATTCCATTTCTGTAGCTCAAACATCAAGGTGTTCCTGAAAACAGAAGTTCCCAGTGTGGATCTACCGCTTCCACAATGCTGTTGGGATAAATCCAACATTCTCAATACCTAAATAGATGGGAAAACAATAGCAAACTTCTACATAGTGCTTTTACATTTTACACTTCCAGTCCTTCAAGCATCCCTCTGCCCTGGCCAGCGTTACTGAAAGTTAAGAGCTGAGGCATCTAGAAGCCAAGTTACTCATCAATGGCACATGGGAAGTCCAAGTAACATTTTAATCACCAGCCCTTCCTTATTTTACAGGGGTAAATAGTGATGGGAAGTCCAAGTAACATTTTAATCACCAGCCCTTCCTTATTTTACAGGGGTAAATAGTGATTTCTGTGTGAGCTGGTATTTTGGGTGCTCAGCTCTGCAGCTGCAGGTCCAGATGTGCTGTAACAAGGAGCACCTCCACAGCTGGATCTGCTGCAGACCATTCAAGTCTCCAGAGTAGCCCATTGATTCATCTGGCTCTCACATCCTCAATTTCCCAGCTTGTTTTTTGTATTAAGAACCTGGTGTTTAGGTATCTCTAATTTCCTGCCCAGTAGGCCGGGTACTTAAATCCCTACTCAACGACATGGATATTTGTGTTTCTGCACAGGAGAAACATCCACTGATGCAAAGGAAACTTGCCTGAATAAATAAAAGGATCAACCAGCTCTGTTTGTTTGTCTACAGTGCTAGTTGCTCACAAACTCTCCTGGGTCTGTGCCTCTGCATGTTCTGTAAGGACTAATTCTGCACCTCAGCATCCTCAGCTCTCCTCAGTGAGTTTGCTTCACGCTTTCCACTGAGATACTTCAGAGTTAAAGCACACGTGAGATCACTCCTATAACCTATGATGTTGTGTTACCACTCTTGCAGAAAGAAAACCCCAACACAGTGATCTTGAGACAACATTTATGATGTATATAAGTTTAGATGCATCTAAATCCATTCTATTTTCTGCTACAAGGAAGTTGTGAATTTTTTTTTTGGTCTCCTTGACTTGCTTTTTTTTTTCTTTTGTTTTCAGATCTTGTCATAATACAAAAGTTGCAAATGATGGCACGAGTTTTACAGTTTTGTCTTTAATTTTTTTTTTTTTTTTGCATAGAGACCCCACAGTGTAGTGTGCCTTAATTAATGGAAAGCAAGACGGGATTGCATAAACTCCCAATGAATATTGTCTTAGCAAATTAAATCTGATTTAATGCTTTAAGCCAAAGACTTATTTGCATAACTAATGAAACTGATTAACTTGGAATTAATTTGCAATGTTTAGTCGTAAGGCTTAAAACTAAAGTGATGTTGGTAATGTGTTGATTATTATTAGTACTCAAGATAATCAGGCTTGCTGGATGATTAAATGTAAATACATAGCAAAAAAATTGGTTCAGGTTAATAAACAATTTCAAATAGGAAAATGCCCCATGATGATAACGTGAAATGAAGGAGTGTTAATTGTACAAGCAGAAGTTAAGAAAGCTCGAGTTCCCTCTTGTCTGCTGGAAGTGGGTGAAAAGCTGCTTCTTTTTAGCTTCCCTGTGATTTGATAATGATTTCTTTGTGGTCTGCGTTACACTTGTGCCCGGGAACACTCAGTATGGGCCACGGACCTGACGTACCCAAGTGCTGTACAAACAGATCTCGGTGAGCTCAGGGAGGTGTGGACAGGAACTAATGGGTGGAGGAGATGGGTTGTGTGCATGGACAGCAGGGACCTTGGTTTGCCAGAAGCTTCATTGCTGCTGTGATTTCTTTTTTCTTTTTTTTTTTTTTTTTTTGCTTTTTTCTGCCACCTTTGCAGCAAAATTTTGGGAGTGGGTTGCAAGGAGGACCATGTAGAGGCTTTCAGGGATGTGTAGGAAAATCCTCCTTTAAGATAAGGGGTCTGTTGGACAAAGCATGGAAGTGCATGCTCAAAAATGAAGTGGTGGGGGGGCTAAGAAGTGGTACTGCCAACTTGTAAGGACTCAGAGGTTGCCAGTTCCTTTGCATAAAATGGCCTATTTAAATAGGTGTTTTTTATGTGCTTTGAATTTTCACAGTGTGAGAGTCAGATCAGAGTTGACTAGACAATTTCTTCACTTGGTTACACTAATGTAAATACAAATTAAATGGATGTACAAACTTGTTTTCATACAGCTGGGAGCAGAATTTGACCCAGAGAATCATCCTTTGACCCCACATTAGCACACTCTTATGCTTTGTCTATAAATTAGGTGGAAGAAGTATTAATCAAATCGACTTTTGCTCATCAAGAAAAAGAACTGCTTTTCTGTTTGAGTTCTCGCAGATTCTTTCTCAGACTGGAGTGTCTGCAGAGCTTATAAAGAACAAAGACAATGTTGGGGGATGGCAAATATCCTCTTCTGGGTCTGATAAGCATCCCAGTTTGGGCCAGCTGACTGTTGTGGCCAGTGTACTGGAGTCAGTGTAAAAGGTCATGTGAGCTTTCCTCATCCACTTCCCTGTGAAGTCTGAAGTAAGCTTTACCTACATGGCCAAAGAAAATGTATGTGATCTTTTTTGCTTTGGAAGGTACTGTGGAAACGTGCAGCAGAAGGGTAACAACACCCGTGTGGTGATGCACACATGGTGGCTGTTGGCAGCAGAGAAACAGATGGAAAGTGCAAAACTACCTGTTCCATGTCCCACTGCATCTCCTCATCATGTTTCCTTTACACTGCAGTGGCTGGGTCTCATCCCTTCATATCTCTCTCTTTCCCAGTGTCTGAAGATGTGTGTGGTATGAATTTTCTGTTTTCCTTTCTCATTTGCTGTCCTTCCTTCATACCAGTAGATTTTGGTTCAGATCATTTTGACCTAATGCTCTCCTTTGACTCCTTAAGATGAAGTTTTGCAATGCCTGTGGCTTATAATCCTATCTCTGTTTTGGCTGGTAAAGTGTTGATAGTCACAAGAAAAGGGCTAAATTTAACTAAGCTGAGAAACCCTTCCTGCACAGTATCACAGTGTGCTGCCAGTCATCCTGATATCTCAGGGGGCCTTCCCTACAGGATAGCATCCTTAATTCCACAAAATTCTCTAGGATCCCAGGCTGCCAGTAGCTAAGCTGCATAAACATGGGTTTTCTAGGCTGAGCAGTGATGTTGTGCAGCTCCGTCATCTCTGTAACTCAGCAGGGCTCTGGCCACATTCACATCATACAGATCCACTTCTTGCTCCCTATATCACCCTTTAGAGGTGACAGCTCTGTCTTCCTGGGTGATGTGAGTGCATTCATGGGATGCTTCAGGAACTGATATTTGTGGGTGCTGTGCTTTTTTATCCAAGTGAAGAGTGACTCAGAGCTGAATAACTACAGGGAGGCATGTCCTGGTGTGAAGGCAGATGACCCACATGGTGTGGGCACACAGTGTGGCTCTGCCAGATGTTTCTGTGTGGTCATCTTTGAATCTGTCAGCTGAATTCTTCCTCTCCATCAAATGATGGCAATACCTCTTCCTTCGTGCCATGGACTTCAGGGGTTTTATGTTATGATTTTAAAGTAGATGCCACGAGGGCACTCTGGCCTCTGCCTGGATGTCCTAGGTCCTGCTGTAATAAAATAATGTGGCTTTCATACATCATTCACAAGTCCCACCAGCTTCTCTATGTCCAGGGAGCCATGGAGGGATACCGTGTGTAGTAACCTTGTTCCATGGAAAGGTATTAAGTTTGTAATATTGCCCAAATGCTGCCACGATATAACCCAGGCATACACACATGTATGTGGCTCTCAAGGGCTATTCAGATTTATGTGTTCCAGCAAAACCTGAAAGGAATCACAGTGAAAACAACTTAATTCAGGGCAGAACCAGACCCACTGTGAGGTTCAAGATGTTGTCGTGTTCAGGATAGTTCTGTACACGATAATGTTATTAGAAAAAACCTCCTCTATTGCCTCCATTACTGCATAAAATATCTAACCTTACACTGTGTATAATGCATGAGGACAATGTTTATAACAGGAGTTTTCTGCTTATAATGTAGTAGTGTTCTTGGTCAGCATCCCTTGATGTTTTACAGCCAAATTTTAAGTCCATTTAAATGATTTATTACACCACAGCCTGGTTAGGAAGCACAGGTAAACAAGTTCTCTGGGAAGATTTAAACTGTAAGGACAGTCACTATAAAGTCTATCAGAAATTCATTGCACTTCACAGATGGAACAGATAAAAAAAAGTCCTTAACTGCAGACAGCAGGGGAAGAAAATCCTAAATTATCAAGATGCAATGAAATCCTCTTGCAGGGTGCAAATTGTTGGAAAACAATTTTTATCGATTATTTAAAAGAGGAGATGAAAACTGGTCTTAGTGGTGAGCTATTTTATGAATTTCCAGACGACCTGTTCCCAGTGGGGGTTATGTTTGGGTGTACAGTGAAGGGGAACTTATTGTAATGACTTTTTGTGCTGCCAAAACCTGCCACCCATCTACAGACTGAGAAGTGTGTGTTCTGATAGTCCCAAGCAGTTAAAAATCACACGTAGCTTTCCTGCAAACCGCTCCACCATGAAAAAGAGTAAATGTCAGGATTTTTAATTTTCTTTTCTATTATTTGGCTTTTAGGGGTTGCTTTTTTCCTGCTCTCCCAACTCCTGTCTGTGACCTTGAGTATTAGATGCTTATTTTGCAGATGGTGAGTTGAAAAACACATTATCTATTGAAAGATGTGCTGTTTAGTCAATCAAGATGACAACACTAAGTTGAAAAGGAGCAACAACAACCACAGTTGCTGGCTGTGAGCACGGACTAGAAAATTTAGTGCAAGTGATAGTTTTCAGAGCTGTGAGATGCCAACAAAGTATAGAAAAGCAGGACAGAGCCAGCAGAGAGGCTTGGAGCTGGAGGGAAGGAGCATCTGTGAAATGGCTGTCAAAGCCACAAGTTTGAAATTTTTGGAAGTCTGTAGAGCTACAGTCTTTGCCAGTTAATGCTGGATCAAGATCTTAGTTGTCCTCCTTAAACAGGAGTCCCTTTGCTTAATGAGGAGCTTCCCTTACAGACTGGCTGAACTGCAGCACTGACCTTGCTCTTGGTGCAAATTTATTGTGGTGGCCCAGAGTGACTCTCTGGAGCCAATGAAATTGGTGTCTGAAATCAGTGGTGTATCTGATTCAGAGCTCTTGGCTTCATCCTCCAGTTTTGTTGCAAGCCAGATTTTGAGGGGCAGGAAAATGGAATAACATGCTTAACATAAGATTTAAAAAAACCCTAACTTTTTGTCCTTTAATCCTGAAGAATTTGTGTTTTTACTATTTCTCAATGAAGAATGTTACTAATAAACAATTAAATTACTCCAATACCATTGCTCTTGCAGGGAAGTTTAACAGCCTGCCAAGTTGTACTATGTTTAAAGGAGAAACTTTGCTTTGCTGAATTTGTGATCCTTCATCTTCGATCTTGCTCTGGGAATATGGGAACCAAAGTGCCACCTGCTATCAGTTTTCCCTCACCCTTTATGCAAGCACATATCAAGTCCTTCTTTTGTGAAGAGACTTTCTCTAACTTAGCAACTGCTTATGCAGGGAGGAAATGAGAGGCTGAAATCTTTCTTTGCTTCGTGACCCCGTCACTTGCCTGAAAAGAAAGCAAACCATTTCTCTATCTCACTTTCATCTTTCTTCTGCAACACCCAGACAATAGATGGGCATGTTTTGTTGAGTTCTGGGCAGATTTTACCCACTGTGAAAATGTGTATAATGCTCAAAGAGATCCTGTAAAAAAATGTATTGATAATAGTGTTAAATTGTGTCTGAATTCTGACTGCTGGCTCGGTATTGACTTTGTGCAAATAAACAGAAGGCTCTTCCCAAAATCTTCCTGTCAGTCATTTATAGTGCACCATTCCCTCTGCTGCAGGGGTCCTTATGTGGACATCCATTGCACATGCTATACAGGAATATTTAGACTGAATTCCTCCTGTAACTGCAGATTGCAGTAAAGTTGTTTTAGGATGGCAAATGTAAAGAGATCTTTGATGTAACTTAGAGTTTAGGTCTGTGTTTGTATGATACTGACAGAAAAAGGCCTTGAGCACAGGAAGTGACTAATAATCAAATATTACAATCTATAGAACTTTGTAATTTTCTGTTGAAACAAATTGCATTTTCATTTCAAATGTCTATTATTTGTGATGAAATAGATAGATTTATGCCCTCACTAAAGATTCATACACCAATCCTGACCCCCCCTGCTAGCACCCACTACCTGAAACCCATGGCACATCAAAGCAGTGCATCTTTTTGAAGTCTGCAGTCATGCATTTGCTTGGCTGTGCTTACTTCCAGGGGAATGTGCTGCAGGGACAGTGGGAAAGCTCTGGCTTTGCTGCTGCAGGCTAACACAATTTGTGAAGGGCACGAAAATTAGCAGCCTAAGCAAGCTGAGACAATATTTCTTTCCCTATGGAAAGGAGGGATATAAAATTTAATGCTTGTATTTGTATGCTTTGTAGATGTGGAGGTTCTGTTTGCTGAGATTAAAAAAAGATAAGACAGGAATAGACAGCTGATGTGGTTGGATCTTGTTTCTACAAAGCTGTTGGTTCTCTTCATGCAGTAAAAGTTATGTTGCCATCCCATGATCATTTGGTTTTGGTGGTCCAGATCTTTATCACTGTGGAGTTTAGATGGTGTTCAGCAAGAGAAGGTGACCAATGATTTCTGCAGTGACTGGTCCTTTGCAGAGGAATGTAAATTGTTGACAAAAGTATTCCTCAGCTGCTGAGCCTCTGCTGGATTCCCAGTAGCCCAGGTCCTGCCCAAGGACCACAGCCTGCAACCCACCTCTCCCTGCACTTGGCAGGCTGGAGGATGGCAGGGCTGTTTGCTGCCTGGATGGTGCTTTTGGTAAGGACACAGCACCTGTTTCCAAAATGCTTTCTTCCTTACTTTCACCATTCTCCTCCCATCCACCCCCCTTTTCTTCCAGGGTAGCATACAAGGAGTTGTAATTTGCCAAAAAAAGTCTCATATGTGCACACTTACTTATTTTGTCCTTTTTGGTCAGCTGAAGCATGCAGGGGCATGTTGGACTCACCACTTCTACAGAAAACATGTAGAACTGACTGCTGTAGGAATTGCCTAAAGTCAGGTTTAAGGAAAAGAATAAATCCTGAATGTTTGATGCCCATAATGTGCTGGAATTGGATTGGGAGAGCAACGGTTCATATTTCAATCTGTGAAGTGATGTGCTTTGGTATCAAATCTAGGTGAGTGGAATTCATGGCTGGTGTATTAAATCAGTTTTATGCTTATGTTATGCCAGTGTTCCTTTGAGGATAACCAGAGGACAGTTCTTGCTCAATAACAAAGGCGTAGGAAGAGAATCTGGTCCCTTACAAGTGGTATTCATTTTGATTTTGAGCATTTTACCATTTCCACTGCTAAGGATGCGATAGTGGATGAAAGAGTTCAGCAAACCTTATTTCTCACTGACGTTTTTCTAAGTAAGCACAGCATTTCAGTTTGATTTACTGTAATTTTTTTTTTCTCCCATGGAAAGATTATAAACTAGAGAGCATACTGACTGGAAGAAAATGGCTGCTAATCTCCTGAAACTAATGTTTAATCAGTGATGGAAAGAAAATAAGTAACTAAAAAGCTTCATCCAGCTAATTAAATAAAGCTGGTTATTCTGCTGGAAACAGTTAATGAACCTCAAGTAATATAATTATTTTCAGAATATTAAAGCAGGAAAAAAGTGATTACTTATTTAAGACTAAATAATTACAACGTATTCTTCACTATAAGAGGTTATAGATGCCAAAGCCTAAATAACCACTGTGCTCCTGACTCTCCATTAAAGGGTGTTTCTCAGGAGTTATTACATCTTCTGTTGAGCTGGTACTGAATTTTCTTCCCTAAGAAAATCTCCAATGATCTCTAAGGGAATTTGCCTCCCTTGGTGCCTGTTATTATTCTCATTTTTAGGGGCTGGCTGTACTTGATTGCCTTTAAAATGAGCTGTGATTGCATTAACTGTGCAGCAGGGATGGGGTGCAGCGGTTCCGCTCCCGGCAGGAGCAGCTCTGAGGCGAGCCCTGGGTTCAGCTCCACTGCTCAAACACTGCCGGGGCAGCCGAGTTTGGCCTCATGGGCTCAAATCCTCCCTTGGCTGGAGCTCAGCTTGTCTCTGAAATGCTGCACATCTCTTCTGTTCCGAGATTACAGATATGGGGGAATTTCTCTTAGAAAGGCAGGCTGTAGCCTAATTACTCCTGCAAGTGCTGGGAGCTTCCATTTTGGGAGCAGAGTCCGCTTAATGCTGGGCACTTTGGAAAAAATCCTACCCGGCTCTGTCCTAATAATCACTGCAATTTTTTTCCCTTTCAGCATCTGAGAGCTGGCATGTGAGGTGGTTCAAGAAACCCAACACCAGAACCCCCGAGCTAGGAGGGGGGAAGCTCATGCAAAGCCGCTGTCCCAGCCAGCTCCAGACAAATGGCTTTTATTTATGAGGCACATCCCCGAGGAAGGAGCAGCTCAGAACAGCCTGTCCTGGGAAGCATCCCTGAAGGAAAGCGTTTCCCTGCCTGCTCTGCTCCCCTGCTGGCACTGGCTGCTTGCCCCCTTCTCTGTCCTCCCTGCTGATTTAAGAGCCACCTCTGCTCCCTGCCTGCAGGCAGGTAAAGCCCAGGCCCTGCACCACACTAGTGATGAGTTTGTTTGTCTTTTAAAGGCTCTTTGGAGAGCTGGGAAGGCTTCCTGGTGGTCCAGCTCCCCCTGTTCATCTCCACAGGGCTCAGGCTGAGTTTGGGGTGTAGAAGGGCAGAAAGCTGTGAACATTGGGAGGGAATGGGACTGGGTTTCCACCTGCCTCCCTGAGCCTGACTCAGCACCCTTTCCCATCCAAGGACATCAGATAAAACCCACAAAGGGCAAAACGTCCTCTGGTTCTCACTCCTTTCACTTATCTAAGCTATCTTCAGTGCCCCACACCAAACATACTCTTACTGACTGCTCCATTCACTTTGCCAGGAGCAACCACCCAAAATGTGGATCTGGCTCATATGATAATGGAAATAAACATCTCAGCCATTTAAAATTATATCTTACACTTGAGAGAGACATGCTGAGGACATAGAGAAACAATAGATTTAATTAGGCTTTTAAAATGTGACACATCTATTATATGTTCTGTTACAGCTTTAAAAAAGTCTCAGTTTCTGTATAATAAATCTTGCTAGAGTACTACTGTTTAATTAAATGGGAGTCAGCACTGGGAACAATTAAAATTAGTTTATGCACTTTCAGGGAAACCCTATAGCAAGATGTGCAAAATAGCATACAATAAAATGAAAAATTAAACCCTTAGTGGGTTTGAGCTGCTGCATATAAGAAATTTGATAAAAAGCATTTTAGGAAAGTAGGCAGTTTTACAGTGTGGTGAGTAGTCTGTTCTGCCTCAAAGGTACCAGCCCATGTCCCTTGGATTTTTGCCACTGGAAAAAGACTCCAGATGGACGTATACATCAATACTAATCCGTGAAATTCATCCCTCAGAAAAAAAAAGTTTCTTTAAGCCCTGAATAGGAGTGGATGTCATCTAGCAGAAAATATGCATAAGTAGGTGAAAAAGATACCTCTGTTCTGAATAGTTACTGAGCTGTTTCAATCAAGAGTTTCTCTGCTTATGGGATTTAGTGAAGGCAAATTTAATTTTTAGGATATAGTTTGTACAGTAACATATGTAAGCAAATAGTGATGCTATCTTAACTAGAACATGATATATATATTTTATTGCATATTAAAATTCATTTCAGCATTGCATTCAGCCCAGAGTTTTTACTGTTTTTCCCCCTCTCTGCCTCAGTAAAAACAAGCAGCCTTGAAATGAACATCAAAACTAAATGGCATTGAATATAATGAAGCAACATTGAGTCTAATGAAGCAGGATTGCTATGTAAACAGGGATGCTTTTATCTCATTGGAATTTTTATGTCCTTGCATGTCTCTCAGCTACATTTTTGTAACCTGATTCTTAGGAAATGTCTGGTATCTCTTTATGATTGTTAGCAGAGACCAAGACAGCACTGTAATGTGTGCTCAGCTGAGTGGTGTGAAAGTCACATCGAGTTTGCTGCTTTAGAAGCGAAATGTTCATCGTCCTCATCTCGTTACAGGGGCTTGGCTCTAAAACTTGGTAACCTCTATGTGGGAAGAGGTCTGCTGCAAAGAACAGGTTGCAGACACTCGAGGGTTGGGTGGAAGTGCCCCTTGGAAGCTCCAAGCCTGTGAGCATTCCAGCCCTTTCCTTGCCTGTTCGTGCCTTTGTGAAGGCACGGGCAGTAATTACACAAGCAGAACACCAAACCTCCTCAACCTTTTTCTGGGCTGAGAGCTGTGCCTTCCACTGCCCTGCTGTAACATAAGCCTTAGCAGGGCACAAGCTGACCTTCCTCAGCCAGAGAAAAGAGTGAAACACCCAGGCACCTGTTCTTCACCACCTCAGGCTGTTGCAGGAGCTCTGGGAAGGTCTGTGGTTCCTCCATTGCAGATTAAAATACTAGTAAAGACCTCCCTCAAATATACCTTTTATTATCACCTTCTTTTGATTCTGCACATGGAAGTCATGCTCTTTAATATATATTGGCTTGCACCTGAACATCTCTCACTTCCTCACAGATACGAGATTTTTGCCCTTTTGGACAGCAGCTCAAAATTCAGCATTTCAAGTTAATGTGCTGCAGCTCCTCATGTAAGAGTTGGGTTGAGCAGAAACAGGTGAAAAAATGCTGCTATTTGGCAGTGTTGGACATGGAAGTATTTCTCATAGTACACTGATATATGATGCCCTTTCACACTCTCCACAGACCACTTGAACTTAAAAAAAAATATGATGGCAAAGTAAATGAATGGAAGTTTGGCTGAAAGATAGTCACTGAAAGAAAGAGAAGGAAACCACTGTGATATCTATTGCTGTAAACTGTCCTGTTCTGTAATAGCTACTTCATCTAAAATACCATCAACACTGCCAAATCTTGCAGCTGTTCTTAAACCTCTCGCTCCTGGAAGTTTGTGTAGGTTTTTTGGTGGTTTTTTTTTTTTTTTTATTTGTTTGTTGTTGGTTTTTATTTTTCCTGAAAATTTCTGTTTCACTAAAAATTCTTTCTAGATCTTTGACCTGTTGCATTTCTGTATGCTGCCTTTTAGTGGGCACAGTGCACAGAAGAGCTTTGGCATAAGATTTTCCATATCTGTGCATTTATATAGGCTGAGGAGTTGGGTCTTAAAAGGTATTCCTCTCCATGGGTTGTTAAGTCTGTAGTCAGAAATTTAGGAGAATGGCTAGCTGGGCCAGCTTCCAAATACTGAAAAACCTCAAAGTAATGCAGCACATAACTGAAATCACATAAAGTTTGGGTATGGGGAATGAAGCTCTGGCACCTCATTTTCATTATGAAGATGGCAACAAGAATGGGAAATGTCACAAGAATAATTCACATATGTTTGGTCTTTAGTACTATAATTATCTAGACCTTCTTGCTTTGGGCTCCCCTTTTCCTACATAGCTTTTGTGTAAAGGTGGGTTTGGCTTTTAATGGCCTAATAAGTACAAGTAATAGCTTGTGATTTGTTTAATATTTTGAACTGAAAGGTCAAGGGTAGGAAGATTAAAAAGTCGGTGGGGGAAATGCTCTCAGTAAAAGCCATCTCTTGCTGGAAGTAACACTGCTTCTTAAGTAAGCATAAAATCAGCTAAAGGCAGCTCCAAGCCCAAATTAAAGCAGAAAGGAGAATAATGTTAGTGTATAGATACTACCAGCTGTAGAAGGGTAAGTGAAATGAAAAACCAGACAGGGAAATCATCCTTAGTACTCCCCACGGGGTCTCTGCAGCACTGATTATAATATTTTTGTTGGATTTTTGAGCACGTGCATCTGTCTGAAAGTCAGGGAATCTGGAGTAATGACTGAAGTGTTCTTGAGCCTCTCCTCTTGCTTGCAAAGCCTCGGATGAGACTGAGTCATGGAGCATTTTACAAAAAGCGACCTGCTGCCAAACAACTGTCTTAAATTCCAGCATCTGCCCACAACCCCTCTCTCCTCTCCCAAGTCTGAGCACGCCCCTTCCCTTCTCTTTTGAATATGAAAGGGATGGAGGAGAAGTTAAAGGACTCCTTTGTCACAACTTTTTTCCCTGCTGTGAAGGTGCTCAGTTACGGAGGTTCTGCCTTGCCCCACTTCTCTCCTCAGCAGTGCTGCAGTGTGAGTGATGCAGTAAAACAGCTCTGATAATTCAAAGCTGCTTCTAGAAGTGTTATTTGTGCACTGTGAGAAGTGGAGACCTGAGACAGATGGGTCCTTTTCTTCTCTCAAGGATGCTCTGGAGGGTTTGCACATTTTCCTGAGGCCCCAGGCAAGTGCATTGCTTGCTTTCCTCCAAAATAGGCTCTTTCCATCACAGAAAATGGGATTGTGTCTGCAAAGATCTTGAAATACGCTATTAATTTTGCATATTTGTTCTGAGTGACAGTGTGGGAGCCTTCTCTCTAGAATATATTTTCATTAAAGCAAGCAGGCTGAGCAGACACATGATGGGGGTGTCTAGTTGTGTATTTGGTAGGTAAAAGGTAGGCGTTTTATCATTTTGGTGCAAAGAGGTGAGGAATAGGATGTGGGGCATTGTTAAGAGTTTATTGTGCATTTGAGGATGTCTGCTTTATTAATAACATAGCCCTCTTGTAGCTCTGGTGAATGTGGAGGCACAACCCAGCTGTATGAGGCTGAGAGCTCAGGTAAGAGCTGCCTTCACCACTGCCACAGCTCTGCTGGTCCCAGTGAAAGGCACTGGGGGCCACACACAATTTCTTGGTACTGGAGGGGTGATTAATACCAATTGTGGTATTTTCTCTCGGCACTGAAGGTGGAAATGTACCTGTAATTATCATCCCCTGAGTTAAAAATGTTACTGCAACAGTGCTAGGTCATCCTGACCTTCTGCGGCGGAAAGAGAAAACACTATTTAGTGCTTCTTTTATAGTTTTTTGAGAGCACCTATTTTTCCCTGGGATGTTCTGAGCAGTTAAAGCCAGCCCTCCCACAGAGTAGGATCATGCTCTTCTTATTTTGTTGCAGAAAACATTTACCATATACTATGGCAAATCACACAATCAATCTTCATGCTAATCATTCTCTGCTGGAAGCTATTTACTACAAAAACTTCTGAAATTTTCTTACTAGCTGGAGAGCTGACTGTCACAGCCAAAAGAGTGATTCATTTATGTTAAAAAAAAAAAATAAAACCAAAATTGAATACTTTGAAATAGGCTTGAGTATTTCAGATTAGATAGGTAAAGGCTGAACAAAGAGACACTCAGAAATTTTCTTCTTCAGTAGGGCTTTGTCTTTAATCCTCTCTAGATCTAATTCTAGCTAGTCACTTGCCTCAGTCTTTATTTGCTCCCAAGCTGCCATTTAAATAACAGGCCTCTGGTGATTTGCATTCATTCTGTGGCTTCGTTAATGTTAACTCTGATTTGCACCAGCAGCTGTGGCCGTGCCTGGGTGTGCAGCTCCCTTTGTGCCCAGAGCAGAATCTCCAGAGAAGGTTTCAATATTGCACTGCCCATGAGCACTGTGGCAAGTTTTGCCCCCTCATGCACAACTACCGAGCTGCCAGCTGGTTATGTGATGTAGAAATTAAAAAGTTCTGCTGAGCCCTCAAAACCTGCTGTTTCTGGTTTTGTCTTGTATGAAACACATTATTGTGTTCTGAATTCACCTCTGAGAAGCAAATGTTTAGATTTCTGCTTCTGATTCACAGAACCACAGAATGGGTTTGGGTTGGAAAGGACCTTAAAGACCATCTAGTTCCAACTCCACTGCCATAGGCAAGGAAACCTTCCACTAAACCAGGTGGTCTAGTGCTCAAAGCCTCATCCAAATGGGCTTTAAACACCCCCAGGGGCATCCACAGCTTCTCTGGGCAACCTGTTCCAATGCCTCACCACCCTCACAGTGAAGAATTGTGGCACACACTCCTCTTCTAGATATTTCTCCTCCTGATGAAAGCAGAGAGCTTCAGTTTACTCACAAAATGTCTGGTGCCTGTCTCTGATGTTCCTCTGCCTCCCCAGAACATTTTGCAGTTTGCAGATGGGGGGAAGAAATTACAAACCCCCAAATCTCTGCTGGGTTCCAGCCTGGTTAATTGTGCTACAGGTCTGCAAAGCCAATTGTTACCAAAAAGAAAAAAAAAATCATCACTGTGTGCAACTTACCTTGCACCTGCATGATAGAGCATGGCAGCAAAGGGACTGCTGGAGTGGGATACCTCGGTGCCCAGCTTGTAGGAAACCTGCAGTATGTGCAAAAGGCCTCAGGGGGGTTTTGTGCTCCTTTTGCAGCACTGAGGAGGAGCTCCTCAGTATGTATGAGAGCTTAGACCTCTCACTGTGCTATGTGGCCATTCTGGCTGTGCTTATGTGTAGAAAGGATAGAGAGACTCGTGCCAGTTTGGCTTTGAGGGAGTTGGAAGAAAGTGTCAGTGATTCACAAAAGTAAAAAAAAAGAAAGAAATGGCAGGCATGTGAAGCTATTGAAAGTCTGGAACTTGTGGTAGGTCCCTTCAGAAAGGAAATGTATGGATACAGCAGAACTGAACAGGGATCTGAGTTGTTCTGGAAAGGAAACAGAGAAATTTGCTTTGAAATATGTCTCTGGTATGGAGCTGTAGCATTCCTCACCCTCTGCTGCTCTGTATATTTGATTTGCTTTCCAAAATCAAACAGCTTAAGGTTTGAGTCACCCTCCATTAAGTTGAACAAAATGAAAATGCCAACACTTTTGGAACGTGTTGGCGTGGGCCTTAAATTGGAAAACAAACATAGCATTGAGCTGCCCTTCCCAATGCTAATGGAGAGAAAGAAGCTATTTAGTGAGCTGTGGAATCTGGAGGACTGGGTCTTTTGCATTGTTCTCTGTGTTGGGGAAAAGCACTGGACAACAGAAAACTTCAGTCTTTGTTGAATGAGATCTGCTTCTTGACTGGTTTCTGATGTGACTGTTCTTACTTGCTTCTTTTTTATCTTGTTCACTACTCAAAAGCTGATTCACAGGAGGACGTCTGGTAACTTAAAGCAGAATTATCTGGGACACCAGTGAGAACAGTTCAGCCCCCAGTGTGGGGGTGCGGGTTTCAGCCTCTCTTACCATCTGAGCGCAGCTTTCCTGGTAGGAGACGGAAGGAAGGTGGGAGGAGGTTTGTCCTAGAGTGTTAGAGCGCAGCACGGAGCAGAGGGTGTTATGGCAGCTGCTACACCTGCAGTCTCACCATCGGCCATTATTGGATTCCCTCCTCCTCACCACCTCTGCAGATGGCCACAGCAGAGTGTGCAGGCAGTAGGAGGTCTGGCCCCCAAAGGGCATCTGGGAGGCTAAGGCTGCAGGAAAATGATATTAGATTGTGAATCTGAAGGTGTCTGGCCAGAAAAACTCCAGAGGCTATAGGTGAGCCCCGAGCTATGTGGGGGAAGAGTGAGTGGGATGTCAGCAGAGGCACGCAGCGCTGGGCTTTCCAAGGGGGATGAGGCACCTCACACAATCCTTAGTGCAAAACAGGCTCAATACTGTTTCAGCGGGGTTGTGATTCCCAGCTTAATGAATTTAAGAGCCATGGTGATCGGCTCTGAAAGTAGCCATCAGTTCTCTCCTGTGCAAACAAGAGTGCAGGCAGTGTCTGAGCTGCAGTGTGGTCACACTCAGTGAACCTCTCTGAGCTACCCAGTGTGACCAGAGCACGTTGTGGGTGACATGGCCACGTTTTCTTTGAATAGTGATAAAAGGCAGGAGCTCCTGTAGGCCTCAGGGGGATGGTAATAGCACAAGTGAGCCCTCCATGTGTTCAGATAGACCCCCTCTCAGGTAAAGAGGGCAAGCATCTTGTGCTTTGTCTTTTTCTCGTGTCCCGCCTTTATTTCTGCAGTATTAAGAGGAACGGTGATGGAAAGTCACTGCAGCCTGATGGAGTCTTGGACACAGGAGTAGATCTCCACTCTGATTAATGATTTCTATCACTTAAAAAAGGGCATTTTAATGTTTTAACTACCCATTTCATAATGATCAGAGTTTTCAGGTTGTACCACAGGGCTGATTAATGTTCACCTCAGGTGTGCCAGAGGCTCACGTTTATTACACACGCTGCACACCCATTAATCGGCAGCGCAGCGCGGGCTGTCATCCCGGATTGCTTAATTACATTGTCTCCCCCTGCCCAGGGCTTATGTGTGTTGTGCAAAGCCATAAATACTCCAAGAGCCTCATTTCCACTGAAATCAATAGGAGTTTTGCCATTGTACTGGGATGAGAGCCGTGAAAGTAAAATAATGCAGCTAACAGGGACTTTCAAGTGGGAAGAGGGAGAGCAAAGGACACATGAATTATGAAAGATCAAACTTAGAGGTGATCTGAAAAAATTGCAGGATAAACTGGAAAATGTTAAAGGAGGGATAAGAGTAGGAAAGATAGAAAGCAAAGTGAAAATTGGACAACAAGTAGAAATAAATAAGAGGAATTTCAAGTGGATGAAGAAGTGAACGAGGCAACAGGGATTCTGCAAAATGGAAAGGGTAATTTTGCAGCAGAAGCAGCAGACGTTGTTGAATAAATAAATGAATTATTTGTCTCTTTTCACAGAGGAGAGTGGGAAAATTCAGTATATCAAAGCAGGAAGGTTCCAAGGCAAGGGACATTCATGTGGAACAAGAGGGGAAGAACAGGAGTAAGCCTACCACTGAGACAAGCCCTGGACACCGTGGCTCCCTTTCTGGTTCTCCTGGGAATTTGCTCTGTGATACATAATTGGTCTGCTTATCTCTCTGTACTTCATCCAAGGTGCTGTTCTTTTTGTCCAGTGATTTGGTTGGAGGCAGGACCTGTCTGAGTACCTGTTGTGTTTCTGCAGGACTACAGTCACTGCTGACCACCAGGAAACTGAATTAGAGCAACTGAATAACTGAAAAGGCAGGAAATCTAGACAAAAACAAATTTTTTGGCAGTCCTACCTTTTGCTTTTATCCTATAGAATAATTTGCCATGATAGATATTTAACAGTGTTTGAATCAGTCCAGGCCTCGATGTTTATCAGCTGTCCATCACAGAAATCTGTTTGACTGGATAACAGCAGAAGAAAGGTCTGCTGAAAATTGCTTTGATGGGCTAAATTAGCACTTGGTCAGTGTACAAACACAGCAGCTGGCAGGATTTGGAAATACATTGGTCAATTGACTTTCTCTTGTTATGAATATATGTTAAGTGCAGCAGAATAAAGAAGGATGCGTCAGACTTGAATTGGTAGAACAATTTAACTCAAGGAGACTGGAATCTTAAACTTCAAAGTTTGCTAATTTGTATCAGTAAAGGGCTGCTAAAAGTGGTCATTCTCCTTTTTGCCACCTAGTTAGAACCAGGAAGAAATGTGAAAACAGGAGGAGGTATCCTTAAGGAATTTACCTGAGAACAAAATGATATAATAGCTGCAGAATTCAAATATTCATATCTAGATTAAAGAAATGAAAATATCCTTAAGGATTATAAGTTAATATAGCAAGTTCCAAAAATTAGTTTGACAAGCATACTAACTGAGAATCTCTGATTCCATATAAATCAAAGATAAATAACTAAGCAGACAATCCTGGAAAGGTTTCGAGAGAATAAATGAACAATTGCTGGGAGGGAACGAAAAGATGTACACAACAAGAAAAGCAACAACAAAAAAAGCAACAAAGAAGGAAAAGTCCAAGCTCTACAGGCTGTTGCTTGTAGCTGGAGCAAGAACACGATGCAAGGATTATAATGGAAGGTGAGCCCAGGAGCTGTTTAGCTTTAGAGCCTTGTTGCCAGAATATTTTAGGACCATATTACGCTGTCTTTTTAACCAGTGTTAAAATAATGTGAGAATCTTGATGTACAAGCCAGCCCTGTTCGTGGCTGAACAGGGGCAGTCCTGGCTCATGCCAGGGAGAGAACATGGGGTGAGTGTGATGATCCTGGGATGCTGCAGCTCCTGCTGGGCAGGGTGGGACTGAGCCCCTGGGAGAGCTCGGCTGATTGCAGGGTGGGGACACTCATGGATAGAAGCACATCAGCTCCAGAGATGGCAAAGCACTCGATGTGAGGTAAAAGGATGAAGTGAGCCAGTACAACCACACCCCTGCAGGCTGGAGAGACAAATTCAGGTGCTATGGACACTTGGACATTGTATCTCTGGCATGCTGATAAGGCCGTTATCATTTTTCTCCATTGAGTTTTTCTTTCACTGTGGTTGAGGAAGTATTAAATCAAACCATGCTATTTATCTGTTTTAAAAAGCTGTTTTGACAAAGACCTGCTTACAGCACTAAGAGTACATTTTCTTTTTCCTTTCCAATAATAAATCTTTCATAAAATTAAGGCATTGACATTACATCTCTGTTAGGGTAATTTACTCCCCACAGTAATTTTGACTTAGTTTGTTCTACATGGAGTGATATTTTAATCATCCTTTCAGTGCTTATTGATGAGGGTTTGCTGCAAAAGATGAGAAGATTAGTTTAAAATTATCCCTTGTGAATTTAAAACAATAACAAAAAAGTGAACACAGTCTAAAACAAATTAAGAAATGTAATAGACTTAATAGAAGGCCAATATTTTATTCAATGTACAAAAATGACTGCAAGACTTGCTGTGGTGGGGCTGCACATACTCTTATCAAACTATGGTTTTTTGTTTCTTTTTAATCGAATGGGCACAAATCTCCCCCTCTCTAAAAGTAAGTGATGAATGAAATAAATGGTTTATATTTTGTTCAATAATAAAAAAGCATTACCTTAACTCGGGCATCATATAAAACCTGTGCCTCATTCCTATACTCATCACCTGGGAATAATTTGAATTTCCTCACCCAGCAGGAGGACCCTGATTTCAAAGCTTTGTCCTCATCAGCTCTTGGCTCTTCCTCAGTGTGTGAGGGGGTAGATTTCTTCAAAGATTAATTAACTGCCAGGTCAGAGGGAGTGAAATATCTTCCTTGAACACTAGGATCCCTGCAATGCTGCAAGGATACCAAAGGGCATCCTTAAAGGCTGAAATTACAGCTTCAAACAACGACTTATCTTTTTTCTTTAACTGAACATGACACAGTCTCCACAATCTCCACACTCTCCAGCATTGATGTTAAGTGGTAATCAGCCAGATGAAAAAAGTCATGGTGCCAAAGTCCTTGGATGGCTGAACCGTCTCAGAGGGTTGAGACCCCAGCGAGCCTCTACCCAGTAAGAAATCTAGTAATCACATGCTGAGAAAGAATATCACAGGGCATTTTTGCTGGTTCTTTCCCAGGCACTGAAGAAAATGTGGTTTTTTAGGAAAATATTCCAGCTAAAAATCTTTTTCCAAGGTGGGAGCTGAATAGTTGCGTGGAAGTGGTGCTTCAAGAGCACTGGTGATGGAAGGAGCTGAGGTTTTGAGTGTCTGCTCTGAGGAGCAGCAGAGAGCCAGGCGTGGTGGCCAGATTCCTTCTTGAGTTGTGTCCCTAAATCCCTGTGTGGGGATGGGCGTTTTGTGTGGGTTTTTTCTACTCTTTTTGTCTTAGATTGCAGCTGCCTCTTGCAGTGTCTTGCTCAACCCCAGTTGTCCATGTCTGTGCGTGCACCTTGTCCTATATAAATGTACACAGACTTGGCACAAACTGCTCTGGGTCTCCTGGGGTCACTCTTGCTTTGCCAAGTTACGAACGCTGTCACTTTGGCCCTCTGTGCTATTTGTGAGTTTTGCTGAATTCTTCAGACCTGCTTGGGATTTAAGGCCCTGTTTGAGTGAAATGTGATTAGCTACAGTGAAGTGACTTTTTATCTGGCTGATACACCTTCCTTTCAATTTAGTTGATGAATGTGCAGCATTAGCCTGGTCACAGGCATTTCACTTGTGATCCTAGGGAAGCAGCTGGCGGGACTTTTGATGCTGATATAAAATGCCTTCCTCTTTCTGCTGGCTGTTGACCATGTGGTTGCTGTTGTGTGCTGAGCAAGGATGTGGAGAGGCATAGTCTTGGGACAGCATGAGTGGTGAGAGGTCTCACTCCTCACACTCAACACCAGCTTGATGTTTTGGCTGGGGCAGGGTGCTCATCAGTGGAGGAGTGGCAATATCTTCAGTGCTCCCTTTTCACTCTGCAGGAGAAAGCATTTCGCTGTGCCCTTTGCATCTGAGTTCAGTAAGGGAGCCTTGCATTGGTTTAATTATACCTATTTACTTTGTGTGGGCACTGCAAGGCTTAATTAAACCTTTATGGATATGTTTTGAGAGGCTCATATGGGAAGCAATGCAAAACAGCTACATGTTAACCCTTCTATTGATCCACATTATCGTGCCCTGGTGTGATGAGTCCAATCATTTGAGGGCTCAAGGTCTGTTCCATTGAAGTGAAAGAAAATACTGGTGCTTGTCAGATGGCTAAACAGCACTCAAGTGTAACGTCCAGTAACCTGTGCCTCCATGGGCTGCAAAATACAATACTGTAGTTACCCAATGCTTTCCCTCCATCTGCTTTTCCAGAGTAATGGATAGCGAGAAAATATTTACCAGATATTCTGCATGCTACTTCAGTTTAATTATGTCTTCCCTGATTTGAACAGAAGGCGTATAAAGCTTGCCTGTGTACTTCTGTGGAAGTCTTAAATGGGAGGAATGGGTTTTGCCTGATTTGCACAGCCTGTTGGGGACGGACCTCAGTGTACATATGTTTTCGGCAATAAGATGATCGTTATCCAGCCCATGCCTCCTCTGTAGGTAGAGAGGTAGGGATGCCCCGAGGGTTTAATTCCCAAACTTTCATTTTCTTCCTCTATTTTCACCTGCTATTAACTTTAAAAGTGTTTTTTTTTTTTGCATGAGGAAGGATTATGCACAGCACTGACACGTTATTACTCAGCTGGGTTCGCCGATTGGCTGAAACTCAAAAGTCTTTACTAGTTAGGCTAAAACATTAAAAATGTCTTTTGATAAATGATCTGAAGGGAAAATCAAGCAGATGGCTTTTAGGCCCATCTCACGATGCAACTTTGCAGGGAAATAATAGTTTCAGTAATGGGTTAGAGAGCTTTATTTAAATCACTATACTACTTAGTGGAGAGGGGTGAATCATTTAGGCTTTTTTGGGGGGTGTTTTTTTCTTCCCTTCTGTCTTTTCAGATTTCTCTCCTTGAAATGAACTGAAGCACACTTTGAAGTGCTGTGAAGTTATTCTTTCTTCACTTTTTGTAATTGGTCCATTGGTTTTCTGCTGCTGTCTCTGATTTTTTATGGGTGATATCCACTGACTTTCCACAGCCTGCTTCCTGATGGATTCATTTACTGTGTGTGTTGCAGGGGCAGGATTTATGTGCCTCAACCTGCTGCCTACAGCTAGAGATCTCCTCTATTATAGTGGGTTTACAGGGTGAATTACAGCTTCTGGGAGGCTTTGTGGAAAACTGTAGGGAAGTTGGAATAAGTGTTTCTAACCAGAGAGATTAGGCAGATGCAGTTGGGATGGCAGGTCCTCTGTGTGTGTGCTGGGAGGACAGGGAGCTGCAGGGCTCCCTTCTGCAGAGCACCAAGGTGCCCAGCATTGCTCTGTAGGCATAAATATGAACCCCATGGTTCAGATCTGTAGGCAGGGGTACCACTGTGGTGTGACTGGGAATTTGTGGTTGTTGTATGAGACACAAGAGCCAAGCTCTTGGAAGGGCAGGAGCTGCTTTATGCAGTGCAGATGAAGAGACGTGTTAGAGGAGTTGTATTTTTGACATGTGTTTTATCACCCAGTCTCTAAGGAGCAAAGGCCTTTAACCTGTCTCCAACTGAGCATTCCAGAAATCAAATGTCAAAGATCCTTAGTTGCTTCTGAACATCTAAGCCAAAAATATGCTGGACTTGTCGGTGTGCTCATTTTCCTGGGGGTGACACTTTCTTCTTTGAAACATGCACTCAGTCCTGCACTCTTCGTTAGATATTGGTGAAGTCTTTGGAATAAATACTGGATTAAATTGTCCAGATGCTCTAATTTCAGTTTTCAGCAGAAAATAATGACACATTTAATACGGGCAGTATTTTATTTTATTCAAGTCGAAAAACAAGAAGGAAAGGTGTGTTTACTCCAGCATGGTACTGATTCAGTGTGAGCTGGAGGACAGATAATGGGTATGCCCATTATGCCCATTGTGCCCATTATTCAGTTTAAATAAATGCTTGAGATGATGTCTTTGTTACTGTCTTTTCATAAATCAATGCAACACCCTGTTGAGAACTGGATGTAGAAACACAGAAGTGGCTTACTGTAGGTATGACATCTGGGCCTGTAGTGTTTCAAAAAGTCCGAAATCAGAAAGACCAAAAACGTGCTTCAAGCTACCAGCATTTTGTTATCTTGGGGGCATTGGCTTTTTTAAAGGCACAGCTTCTTGTGGGAGCTGGTCCTGCATCTGCTGGACCACAGTGCCTCTCCCTGCCTGCCCTAGCAGAGCCAGAGGGATCTGCGTGCAATTAAACGTGGAGGAGAAAGAAGGAACATGAAACCTGAAGGAATGTTGTGTAGGAGGCTGTGTAGGGAAGGAATGTGTAGTAGGGGATCGGTCAAAGCTGTCTTAGTTGTCCAAATTGTGCTGGCAGAAAGAGTAAAGATAAGAGGATTTTGCTAAGTCTTGTAATGTTGCAGTGTAGAATAAAATGTAAGTTGCCTCTCTGCTCTGCCAGGAACTGAGGGAAAAATGCTCCAGTGAAAGAAGCACAGGTCAAACAGTGAACTTGACCTCTGCTGCTAAAACATGGTCTAAACGCCACTGTTATGGTCCTCAGTTAAAGGAGTTTTCTCCTGAGAGATGTGAGCTTAAAATATAAGGTCTTAATCTTTAATTCAAATCCCTTTGGGAGACCTTTCTGTCAGCTCGAACCCCTTTGATTTCATTAGCCCTTTGTGGTCCTGGACACACCAGTCCAGCTGGGGGTTTAGATTCCTACTACGCACTGGTATAGTAGCTTTTCATACATCTTGATTAAAAACCCTGAAACTCTTAACCTCAAATGATATGGGTTCTTGGTTTTGTTTTGTTTTTTTTTTTTTTTCCACAGTCCACTCCTTTGTGTAGTCCTTGGTCTCAGCCTTTCTGGTCTTTCTCAGGTGATTGCAACCACTGACATTTTATTTTTGGATCATGTAACGGAGATAAATACAGCAGGGTGGTAAATTAAACTTCACAGGTAATTTCAGACTGGAGACTCCAGTCAGCACCTCTTCTTTTGAGTGTATAGCTCCACTTGACCCATGAGGGCATCTCATTTTGTGTCTGTAGAGGATGGCAGCTTGGCCGGGTATAGAGAGTCCCATGGCACTTAGCACCTGGAAATACCCAAGGTGCAATGGAGGTTGGTTCTGTAGCACAATCACACCTTTTGCCTTCAAAGAGTGACAGAAAGTCCTTGGGAATGATAACTCCAGGGAGCAGCAAACTTTGGAGATAAATGGTACATTGACTTTGCCATTTGCATTTACTGTGCAGCTTGAGATGACTTTTAATTATTCAAAAGAGGCAGAATGTTAGTCACATCTATCTTTGTTCCTTCCCCTAAAGCAAACCCACTCTGTAAATTTTCCTGTGACCACTATACCAATATTTCCCTGCTGCAGCTCCTCTGACTTTCACCTCATTTTTTTCCTTTCCTTTGAATTTTTTTGTTAGATGTTTGAGATGCAACAGAATTCAGCTACACTGAGTTTTTTTCTTATCAGCTAACTCAGAGCAGATTGATCAAGTCTATTCATGTAGTGAACAAGGAGAGGAACATAAACACTTTCCAGCGAGACAGGCACAAATCTAGAAAAACAAGGTAGCAGTGAAACAGCCTCATCAACATGAACACTGGAAAAACTCCATCATATTTATTCATGTTGGGGAGAAGTGGGTGCTCAGAGTCTCAGCCTGTACACACCTACCTGGCAAGGGGGACAGGAGGGAAGGTAATTCCTCAGCATGTTTATATCTCTTCCTTTTGGCATCTGCTGCTGCCATCAGCATGGGCACCTTCTTTCTCCTTTTGTTTGTATAAGACACGTTATTTATTACAGTGTTCACCAGTTTTTTTGGAAAGTGCTCTGTGAGAAATATGCAAAGCAGAAGGGAGCTGAGTGTTCTTGATGTTGAATTACAAACATTTTTGGCCGGTCCATTTAAGCCCAGAATGGCGTTTGTTTCAGGAGCTTTGAAGGAAATAATGGAAACCATACAACCCTAAGAGAGAATTCAGATTTCGATTGCTCAGGGTGAGGTATTTCATCTTGCACATGCTCCACGAAGGAAATGGTTTCAAACATTTATTTCATGTCTGTGAAAAATGCTCCCGCCACAAAAAAAAAAAAAAAAAAAAAAAAAAAAAAAAAAAAAAAAGAGAGAGAAAAAAAGATAGGAAAGGAAACAAAAAAATCACCATTTCTTAACAGGAGTTTTAAACACTGCAAACCATGTGGTGGTGCTAAAGTTACAAAAGAAGAATCCTCGCAGACACACTCTGACAAAATGTGCAGAATGTGGCCAGATGAGATATGACAACAAGTACAAATTATAGCAGTGGCAAACCAGTAAACATGGAAATCTGAGTAAATCAGTCATTTCAAATCTATTTGCCAAACTGTGTTTATCCTCTGCAAAACCTCACCATCTCCACAGGAAGCACTTCAGAGCAATCTCTGCAGGGCATTTGCTGGGTGGAGTAAGGATCAGGATATTCCACAGCAGCCTTTTTGCAGACATTACAGCTGATCTTTCAGCCTAATTGAAATGAACTGTGATGATAACCATGATAACCACCTTTTTTCTTCAACTTGAGGACCCACTTCCCACTTTGAAATTGCTGCACAAGAAGACATTGAATACGAGGGATAGATCAAATGTTTATGGTTTAAAAGTAAAAACTGATTGTATCATTTTGTTTGTTTATTCCTCATCCCTAAGCTATATGGATATCTTGATATTTTGCAACAAAAAGAGTATTTTTAACAGATGTCAGGTTGGCTTTTTTCCCTGTGGCTTCATCAGTACAGTCCCATAAATTTCAATGCAGTCCCTCTTGCATGTGACAGTGCAGGATTCATCCTGCAATCTGCAATCTTTTTCTGCTTATTCTTTCTGTCCCACATTCCTCAAATTGAGGAAGTGTTTTGTTTAGTGGCAAGCCCTATAAAAGACCAAGACTGGAATTTGTAAGTTAGTTCGTTCTTTCTCTCTCTTTCTCTCTCTTTCTCTCTCTTTCTCTCTCTTTCTCTCTCTTTCTCTCTCTTTCTCTCTCTTTCTCTTTCTCTCTCTTTCTCTCTCTTTCTCTCTCTTTCTCTCTCTTTCTCTCTCTTTCTCTCTCTTTCTCTCTCTTTCTCTCTCTTTCTCTCTCTTTCTCTTTCTCTCTCTCTTTCTCTCTCTCTTTCTCTCTCTTTCTCTCTCCTTCCTTCCTTCCTCCCTCCCTTCCTCCTTTCCTTCCATCCTTCCTTCCTTCTGTCCTTCCTTCCTATAAATTTTAATCACCTAAGTGTAGCCCTGGATTTGTGAGCTGGTTACGAGGTCCTCAGTGATGAGAGCTGACATGGGCCAGTTAGCCTTTTAAAATATATTCTGTGACTAGGGCAGAATAATTGCATTCAAAATCCATGTTTAACATTCATTTACAGGCTTACAGCGAGACACACTGTATGTGCCATCCCCTAATTTGTACCACTGCGGGAACATTTCCCTTGTCTCAACACTTCACATTGGGTTTTGTAGACAGAAGTTGAAGATCTGAGCACAGACCTGTTTCTGCCTCAGACTTCCTGTGTAACCTTGGGCCAATTACTAAATCTCTGTGTATCAGTTTTGCCTTCTGTAAAGTGGTGACTACAAAACCTGTCACGAAGGTACCTCGGGCTGAGCAGATTTAGACGTGGATGGAATATATCTTGGTGTTAACATGATATTCATTTTTCAGTAGACTCACCAGAAGTATTTCTTTTTTCTGTCCTTCTTCCCTCTGGCTATGGAATTTTCCTACCAGATGGCCTAGAAATGTTAGTAGTGTTCAAGATACAGCGGGACCACATTGGTTTTGATTGTATTCTTTCCTAATGATTTATATGTTCTGAATTACTTATCTGCTTCTAACAAACATTGAACTGTATTTTTATCAGTCATCTGTGAGGGCATCTTTGGGAATTTGCTGATGACACCAAGCTGAGTGGTGTGGTTGGCACATGTGAAGGGTGGGATGACATCCAGAGGGACCTGGACAGGGTTGAGAAGGGGGTCAGTGGGAATCTCATGAGGTTCAACAAGGCAAAGTGCAAGGTGCTGCACCTGGGCTGGGGCAAGCCCTGCTACCAACAGAGGCTGGGGGACGAGGGGATTGAGAGCAGCCCTGCCTAGAAGGACTGGGGGGTACTGGTGGATGAAAAGCTGGCCATGAGCTGGCAATGTGTGCTGTGCTCACAGCCCAGAAAATCCACTGCATCCTGTGCTGCATCAACAGCAGCGTGGCCAGCAGGGCAAGGGAGGGGATTTGGCCCCTCTGCTCTGTCCTGGTGAGACCTCACCTGCAGTGCTGCATCCAGCTCTGGAGTCCCAGCATACACCAGGCATGGACCTGTTGGGGTGAATCCAGAGCAGGGTCATGAACAGGGTCAGAGGGATGGAGCACCTCTCGTGTAAGGAAAGGCTGAGAAAATTGGGATTGCTTAGCCTGGAGGAGAGAAGGCTCCAGGGAGACTTTATTGCAGCCTGTTAGTACTTAAAAGGACTTTTAAGAAAGATGGGGGCAAACATTTTAGCAGGGCCTATTGTGATAGAACAAGGAGATGGTTTTAAACCAAAAGAGGTATATTCAGACAAGATGTAAGGAAGAAAGTTTTGATGAACCACTGGAACAGGGGTGGCAGGTGCCCCGTGTCGGGCACTCAAGGTTGGACAAGGCTCTGAGCAACCTGATCTAGCTGAAGATGTCTGCTCATTGCAGGGGGATTGGACTGGGCCTTTAAAGGCCCCTTCCAACCCAAACCATTCTATGATCTGCCATGAAATCAAGATCTTACTCCCCATAGTAGTGGGGGCTAAGCTCAGCTCAGAAGCCATCATTTTATAAGTGAGGTTGGGATTCTGGGGTTCTTTTAGCCTTATATTTTGCTCCACATGCATCTGCACTGCAATTCATCTGTTATTACTTGGTCACTCAGTCTGGCAAGGCCTTCAGGCGATGCTCTTCATAGATAATTGACCCTTACTACACTGAATACTTTTCTTTCATAACTTATTACTGAATTTCATCAGAAAACTTTGCCAATCCATTGCCTTCCTTTGCCTTCTACCTCCACTGCATTTCTCCTTCCTTCACCCCTTTCGCAGAGCACTTATGAATGTGTTGGATAGCACAGACCCAGCACAGCCCAGCTCTTGGGAGAGCTCTCCTAGTGACTTCTCCCCCATGTGTGAGCTGACCTTTCACTGCTACCTGTGTTTCCTGTCCCTTAATCAATTAATAATTCAAACAGGGGCTTTTGTTCTTATGCAACCGCAACTTAGATTCCATAAAAGCCTGTGGAGTGGGACTTTCTTAAAGGTCATTAAGAAGGTAGATAATATCAGTCCTGACCATGTACTTGTGCTTCCTTTCAAAGACTTCCAATGGGGGCTTGAGACTTGGTAGTATTGAAGCTTGATGACGAGGTCATCACCGGGTTGTGCTCCAAAATAGTGTTTCAGATGCTGATCAGTCACTGATGTTCCAGAAGGTGATGCACGAAACCTGTCTGTGTGCATAAATTCTGCATGCTAACGACCTTTTGCTGGTACACGAACCCAAGATGCTGCAATTATTTTACGTCAAGGCAGGATTTATCTGAAGGAGGAAGTGGAAAGAGGGACAGGACATTCTGAAACTGAAAAATTCCCTGCTGAAGCTTGATCCCAAGAGATAGGGAAATCTGGAAAAGCAGCGCTTGCAACCTTGAAAAATCCACTAGGTCACAATGTCTGGTGGAAAATATTGGAATATTTCAATTTTTATATCAAACACATGGAAATGTTTTTATTGAAGAAAATGTACTTATATATAATTTTTGTGCGCATACATGAGGTTCTTATCTATTGTTTCATGTAAGAAATTAGGTGAAAGTGCCTCTAATGCACCAAAGCACCGATTTCTTAGAGAGCTGCTTTGTCCAGAGTTTCCCAACTAACCTGCTGTGCTACGGCCAGCACTGAGAAACCTGTCTGTGGGGAATTTCTGAATCAAAGAATGCATAGAAAGCTCAACTGAAAAGCCTAAACATGGTTTTATTTCTGTTTGATTCCTTTATTAAAAACCATATCCTGGATGCCCAGCTTCCCTACCTTTCCCCTGACGTGCAGTAAAAATTCCTGTTATTTTCCTGGGGAGAAGTGAAATCATCACTGGAACCAGATCAGACCTTTCACAGGTCCTTATCAACATATTTCCAAGTTTCCTTCCAATTCATTTTCCTAAAGACAACATTAGAGATTTAGATTTCATACCATGCCCCGGTCTAGTGGGACACTGAGGGAGGGGTATGACTCACTGACATTACACTCCAGGTTTACACTCCCTGGTTTCTGTGTGGTACCTACAGCCAGCATTTTCCAACAGCAGAGACCAAACCTGCCCAGACCCCAATGTGAGCAGCGAGCAGCAGAAATATACAATCTCACAGCAGCACGTTGCCTCACATAAAACCCTTCATATTCATAATGAGGGGTTTGTTGCCGAAAAGATTTGTTTGTGATTTTTACTCTTTCTAAAATGAGGATTCAATTACTGATGGTTTTCTTTTCCCCTGAGAAGCAACTGTTTTTGCTGAGATGTTATTTTTTTCCCTCACCTTTGCTATGGAAATGCTTTGCTACAAATACGCACCTTGGTCTCCCTGCCTCGCTCAGATAGGCTTTTTAAAACCATGAGCTGCATGGGTAAGTAAAACAAATTGAAGTCATAAAATGGAGTCCATGTCTGGCTGGCGAGTGCCAGTCGCTGTATTCAGCACCTGCTGTCTGCTCCAATGCAAGTTTTTATTGCGTTCCCACACATTGCAGGCCTTTGGCTTCTGTGGAACCATCCCCCCAGGTCCTGAGCCACGATGAACCTCCTGTGCTCCTCTGCACAGCAGCCCCAAACCCCAGCTCTGCTTCTTTTGTATGGCTGACAGCAGCTCCATGATTTCTGCAGTGCCTTGTATATTCAAACCAGCACTGACTTGCAAGCCCACGGGTTTTTTTTTGTCAGCCACAAATACGTATTAATAAAGCAGAGTTTGGTGCGGCTGAATATAGCAGTGACATTTGTCTCATGTTTGTCGCTTTGATTGGATACAGCCCTGGCAAAGGCCTCTCTGAAATGCATCTCAGGCTGTGCCGAGCGAGATGTGAGCTCAGCTTTGTTGGCTCGGTGTGCTGGGGCACCGTGACAGAAGAAAGAAACAATTATCTCACACTGCCAAAGTAATAGCTTTTGCTTATTCCTCAGCGAAAGCATAAGGGCCAAGCCCCCAAACCATTGAAGTCAAGGGAAGGATTCCTGTTGTTTCACACAGCTTTGGATGAAAGCCGCTGTGCAAAGGCACAATTTTTCTGTAGGTTAAAAAGAAAATAATTTTTTCTTTTTTTCTTTCTTTTTTTTTTTTTTTTAAATCCAAAGAATGAGAGCATGGACATGCTATTTCTAACTCAGCTGTGCTGAAATAATGAGAGTGGAGAAGTTTAGGGAAAATTCAGATGAAGACATTTGGTAAAATAATTTACTCATCAAAATCCACAGTTTTAGGGCGACTGAAACTATTTATGAGTCTGTGGTGAATTTGAGAAAAGGGCTGGGCAGAGGAGTAGTGTGGGGGGCATTTATCTACAAAAATACGTTAGAAAAATACCATTTCATTTGGAAATGTTGCATGATGCAATTTAAAAATAGTAAAGCAACACTGGCTTGACCCAAATACACCGTAGCAAATGATCCCCTTTCCCCCGAAATGATCCTTTTGCCTCCTTCCCCGGTTTCCCAGCTCAGCCATCAGAGGAAGGCAGGAGTCTAATTGCCCAGCTGTGATTGTAAGGAAACGACTCAAACTCTGCAGTCGCTGTCGCCTCGTTTGTGGCTGAGCCAGAGGAGAGAGCCATGAGCGCTCCCATTAACTAGCAGGCTAATCATTCTTTGCTGCTTGTTACGGAGGGAAACGCACACGGATGGCTCTGTTTAATCGGATGAAATCCTGAAAGTGCTTTTTGGTTCCTGCGGCTTTCATCCTTGGTGCCAGGGTTTTCAGCCCTCAGCAGGAAGAATTAAGGTGCTTCCTTTCCTGGCTCTCCCGAAAGGCAGATTGGTTATTACACCTGGATGCAAATTAAGCCGTCTGCCTTTGTGGAGAGGAAGAAAATGAGAATGAGCTTCGCTGTAGGAACAAAAGCTCCCTGAGGTTGGAAGGACCGGCTGTGGATATATGTGCAGGGGGCTGGGGGTGTGAGTGTGTGAAAGCAGGCTGCCTTCTCATGGACCACAGGGCTCTCAGACCACCTTTAGCCATGCCATACCTCAGCGCTGCTATGGAATGCTCTTCCATTAGTCAACAAATATCATCTCCACTAACACAACCCTCACTGTGCTGGGTGCACCCTGTCTCCATCACCTCCTTTCACTCCAAATCTGCCCTTTTGGACATGTTCTCACCCGTTCAGTCCAGTGCCTTTCCTCTGCCAGTGACTACAGCAGACACTTAGGAAAGCATTTTGAGGTAAATATATAAATCAATCACCTACTCAAATTTTGGCCTTCAGCGAGGCAGAGATATGCCTCTCAATCCTCCAGTTTAATACCCTCAGCTAAACTTTCTACCATGGATATTTATTCCTTCAGCTCTTTCAGCATCCTGTGGTGGTGAGGTCTGTGCTTTAATTCTATACTATGTGAAGACAATACTTCTTTCTTTGTGTTTTAAACCTCCTGCCTAGTAATTTTATTAGGTGTTCTCTAGTTTCTGGGTTATGAAGAGTAGTTGTTAACCTTTCCAGATTGGCTTTACAGTGGTTGAACATGATTGCCAGGCTTAACCTGCCATACATGTCACCTCTGCCAGCCTTTGTCCAAAGTCTGACCTGTTTCACAGCTCCTTTGTGGGGCCATTCCCTACTTGGGCACAGCCGTGGGCTTTAATATTCCCAGTGCTCCCTCTTTTGGGGAGAAAAGAGGGTAGCCAGACTGTGTGATATCCAAGATATGATTTGGGATGAAGGAATATGGCTTGGAAAAATGCTAGGATCTTAGTCCTCTCATTGCCTTTCCAAATATTACACCTGCCTTTTGGATTCCTGATGATAACTGAGTTGATGTTTTTGGAGAACGATGCAGCACAGCCTTATGTCGAATTAGCCAATATCCTGTTGTTTTACATTCATCCCTGGAGTTGTTTTCTCAATGTCCATAGCTTCATATATCTCATGACAATATTATCAGCCTGGTACAGCACTGGACTCAGAAATGGCTGCTGAGGTTTTTGTGAGCAGTTTTCTCTCAGTGGTTTTGTCAGGAAGTCTAAAGCACACAGACTGGACAGAGGAGGAAGTGAACAAGCAAAGGTATCTGATACCACCACTCCCAGACCTGAGGGTGACAGGCACTGTAAACCTGTCTGAAAGCTCACCTCAATTAGCAGCATGGTTAAAGATATTTTTATACGGATTTTTAAAACTTTTGGGAAGTAAGTTTACCTTTTGTTCCTTTTTTAAAAGCAGCCTGAGAAAACAGTGGAAGTATATCCATTTCTCTACAAAAACCAGCTGTTTAGAAAAAAATCCTTTAATTTTGTGTTAAAATGTCTGTACTAGCTTAAAATCACAATGAGAGGTTTCGTTTGACTATTTAAGTACTTTTCCTTCAGGAACAGACGTTAAAATGAAAATCAATTTGTATTCACCCAGCTTTAAATGTGATGCTGTGAGAGCAGGATACTGCAGAAACCATTTCTCCAGCACTGTAGTCATCAGCTTCACTCCTGACCTCACAAAGTGACTTGATCTGTGGGGCAGAACTAAGGAGGCCTTTAAAACAGCATTGTACAAAGTGTCAGGTGAAGGAAAGGCAAAGATCATGTTTTCCCATCTGTGCAAATCCACTGCCAGCAATATCTGGAAGTCTGCTCTGGTGGGTTGTGTGTGGAACAGGCAGAATACATCCAGGGTAAGTGGGGCAAATCGCCTTTAGAAGTGTTTCCTTCTTTTCCACTGGTAACTCATGGATAATTCCAGCTTGGACTGGTTTGAGCAACCTAAAATAACTAACCCAGGTTGAACTTAACAAGGCAACACTTTGAGGAGCAAACAGTCACCTGAATTTCATTGATACTTGGGATAATTTCATCTCCATGACTTGCTGCCCATCTTTGCCAAGCAAAATAATGTTCTTTCACCCCATTCAATCCATGAGAAAATTCAGCTGGAGAGAAGTGTCAGATCTAGATCCAGGGAAGAGCTTGCAGGTTTCAGTGCCTGGCACTGCCACTCCTGTTGGAGATATCACAGCAAGACAGCCTGAAACTTGGTGTTGCTTATTTTCTGCCTCCATATGTGTTGGATTAGACTCCACTACAGTGAAATTGCTTCGATGCAACAAACCAGGCAAACACAGCAGCAGCAGGGTCCCTTTGTTATCTGCTTTGAGCATTGGTGTGAGGGGAGAGGTAAGGTCAAATGTTTCTGGGCAGAGAGAAAAGCTGCATGTGAATCTTGTGTGCCTCGTACGAGACCTCTGAGTCCTGAGCTCTTGCATAAGTGGGGAAATGTTCTTCTCTTCTGCTTCTCTTTTGTTAGGAGATTGACCTCGTGAATGTGCTTTAGCTATCTTCAGGGAAAGCAGGCAGGGGAGCAATGTGTTTGCTCCCAGATCCCAGTGGGATCCCAGTGGGGTTTGGGAACAGAGATGCAAAGATTCTCAAAGTTATCAGGACATAAATCTCTCAGCAGATGCCTTGAGGCGTTAAGGACATTTACTGACTGATGTAGAATAATTAAGTTCTGGGTACCTGGGACACCTCCCAGGCGAGGTGGAACAAGTGAGGGGATTTTGAAGACATCCTGGTTTTGTGCTCTGTGAGCCTAAGTCCCTTTGCAGATCGAGGCCTAACATGCAAGCAGGGATGCCCTGCAGAAGACCTCCAAGGACTTTAAATCCCTTAGAAAATACAAAGTGTAACTGGGTGCTTAAAGGCTATGTTACACAGCAAGGTCTGGGATTACATGGATAAATTTAAGTTCAGGTCTGCCCATCTTTGAATAGAAACATCATAAATTTTAGCTTTATTGAAAATATTTTGTGTGATTGATGCTGGTTTAGAGGCAGTAGATAAAGAAGTGTTGCTGGTTTTGAACACAAGCAGTATTTATTGTAGTGGCTTTCTATGAGTCGGGTGATTTCAGGATAGGATCTTCTGGTTAAACAGCAAACATCGTGTTCCCTCATGTTTTCATTAGATGTGAGAGCACGATTATATCACTGAGAATAAGGATAACACTGCACAACTCACCAAGTTAAGAGTCTTACAAAAGGCTTTAAAGATAGCAGTACACAGTGGGTGTGGGAATGTGAGGTTTTCTTTGCTTTGGACTGAGAGGCTGTTTTCCAACACTTCCCAGTCCCCTGCTTGCCAGCAGGAGTCACTCCCAGGGTCACAACACATCTACTACAAAACGCTGTCTTGGTTCTGGAAGAGGGCACTTATGACAAAGAGTAAATATTCACCTCTTGCTGCTTGCAGAGAAAAGGCTCTTTCCCTTTTAAAATCTATTAGGCAAATGAGAAAAACTGCCAGAGAGATAATTTTCCTGGGAAACAGAGTGCTGGAGAAGGGATGCAATGTATTAAAGCACATCTACTACACCTGAGCTGAGTTATGTCACTTCTAAATGCCTTGGAATAGCATCCTCTCACCCACCCCATCATTTAATTATGAGTATTAATGGGACTTTCAAGAGTGCATCCATGGGGAAATGCACTGCATCTCTCTGTTTGTTTCCTTCACCATGACACTGCCTGGGCACACTGCGGGCTTTATTGGCAACAGCTCCTCTTCCTTTGAGATGTGTAATGCTATATTTACAGTACAACAGTTTTAATTACTGATACAGCAGTGATAAAAGGGAAGGAAAAAAAAGGGATGATCCATAATTGCCTGTTTTTGTCTCTGATCAGCAGGAATTCCATCAGTTTCCTCAGAATTGTTCCCCAAAGGAATGAAATGTATATAAATATGTAAGATGAGTTTTAATTACTGAAAATGCATCAAAAGCAGTATATGTTTCCATGACTAAAACCTTTCCTGGAGTCACAGGAAGTGTGCCACAGAAAAATGGGCCACTATTTAGTAAAGAAAGTAAATTATAATCATGCATGGCAATATCCATGCTAATGGAGTGGGAACATGCCTGTGTTAATTTTGTAAGAAAGGGCATTTTAGGACTTGGGCTGCCACACGAACCTCAAATGATCAAGGCTGCTCTCCTGAACTAAGTCCTCTCTGCTGACCATTGCCCTCAGCACAACGAAGGTAAATCCTGCCCTGTTGCTGTAGTAGGAGAGTTAGGACTAGGTTTTAAGGAATGCGAAGAGCTTGCTGCTCCCGGTGAAGCTGGCATCCAAATTTATCTGCTTTTCTGGTGGAAACTTGCAGTTCACTGAAGCCAAATCCCTTCCATCTGGAGCAGATGAGAAATCTCCTGTAATTTTATACAGAAAGGGAAAAAAGCCCCCAATAATCCAATCTTCCCAAATCTTTGTAAGATATGGAGGTGTGTTTGCCCTAATTCAGAACAGGAGTGCTTCCTTTGAGAGCATAAAAACACCTTTAGGTCAGAGAAATTGTTTCCCACATATCTCTACTTATGAATTTATTTCCAGACATAAGGCAGTGTTGTGTCTCTGGGTATTCTGGGAGTGTGGGCTCACTCTCAAAATATTCCTTTTTTTAGCTTTGTTTGCATGAGTTTTCCTTGTATTTTGTAGTTGATTAGTTTAGATTGATGCAATTAGTGTAATTAAGTGTAATTATGAATTTTGGTGGAAATTCATGTAATCATATATTTACAATGTGTAATTAGGTAATTACAATATGTAATTTGCAATATAAAATGTAATGTCATAACACGATGCTGATTAAATTTCATATCAAAAAAAAGATGTCCTGGCACATGGAATGGATAATCTCAAAAGTTCATTCTTTTGGAATATCTTTAGGAAGTCCTTTCCAAATTATCCAACCCCTTCTATTTCCCATATGGAACCAGAACCCTGCAAAAATCTGATTTTATAAAGCAAACATATTTTCTCATGTCACTGTACCCAGCTGAAAAAAATGCCCTCACCCTCCACCTACATTTTCCACCCTCTTTTCTACTTTAAAAGAAAAACAGATAAAAAGAGCTCCAATAAAACATGCCAACAATTTGCAGCAGCAGCAAAAGAGCAGTAACAAAGAGATTTATGTTTTGGAATAGTAATGATTTGTGCTCCGTTTTATTGAATCCATTTTTCTATGTAATATTTAATCTCCAAGCAGGGCATTTAAAATGCAGCAATTAAATGCCTTTATATGTTGATGCATCTCTGAGGACCATAGATGAAGTAAATGGATTCTGCATGTGGATACTTTGAGGATGTCTTCTGGGAAATGAAATCTCCATTTCAGCATCAGCAGTAAATATTAACTGAACACCTTCATAGTCCTCTGAGGTGTGTTCAGAGAGACTGTTCATCCCTGTGGATGAGGACTAAAGGAATTCCTGTTGTGTTTGACACACATCTTCTCAAGATACTGAGGTTATTGGTCAATGGATGTGATGATAGAAGGGAAAGTCACTCTTACCCTAACCTAGCAAACTATCTGCATGTCTCAGCCTCAGCATCTGAAAAACCCAGCTCCTGGGATTTAGCAATATCCCAGCAGGCTTTTCCCTCCATCTGTAGGACCAAAAGGCCCTTTAAAAACATCTCAGTCTCACATTAAGGTGTCTTTAAGCCATTATACTCCAAAGTTGTAGCAGAAATCTCAACCACCATAACAAATTATTATTCCTTGGGCAGGGTCACAGCCCCATTTCTACTGAGCCATGAAACTACAAAGCTCATCATGCTGAGGCTGCTTGTTCTCTTGGAGAAAATGTGACTCAATGTTTATTTTGGTCAAGTTACCCCCCTATTCATGGTAAATGATTGAAAAGACAATCAGGCACTACAGAATTTAATTTTAAGTCAGATGTCACTGGCTAGAACAGGCACAAGGGAAGATGGTTTCATCCATGCAATGAAACATCTTCCCCATCACTGCAGAGGTTCTTAGAGAAGGAGCAAAGGGTTTCATGAGCCCAAAAGGGACTGTGTTCACAGTCTAGAGGGACTTTGGACACTGGCCAGCTTCTGGTGCCTAGCCTAGCCAGGGTATATTGGGGAAACTTCACTGCATCCTTGTTAAAAAGTGATGTGATTCCAAGCAGGCACAAAGCCAGCAGCTGAGCCTGAAGAGGGGCTGTGTCATTTGCTGCTCCATGTTGACAGATTTCCACTGCAATCCACACCTTGGCACAGCTGACACCTTCCTGAGCTCCAGATGAGAGCACTACATCGAACCTGACTACAAATCCTGCTCGACTTGCCAAGGAAAATAGGTCTGAAGTTTCCAGCAACTGCATTGTCAACCACTCTGAGGAAATACCTTTCTCCACTGGTTTCCAGACAGAGTGGTGTTCTCTACCCGTGAAACAGGGGTTTGAGCAGAATCTAGTCTTGCCTCCTAGTAGGGCTGAAAGTGAAGTATGAGCAGGACGGTAAGCAGAGAATAAAAACTGCTGAAAAGGGAGGGAAACTCATCAGCTGGGGCACTCTGCTGCATGAGGCTCTTTGGAAAAACAAGATAATTCACAAAACTCTCACTGATGTACGAGGAATTTTTGCCATTGGTTTCCATTAATGCCTGTGAAGATTACCCATGAAAATATCCACTGCACAGATGGGAGAGTAAATTGTGTAGCTCTGCTATGAAATAAACGTGGATGTTACCAAATAAAGGACAGGTTTGTGCATAGATCCTGTAAAAACCAGTCTGCGATGTCTAGATATGAAGCCAGTCAAAGGGCTAGGTGATGAGAGGATTTGGAATACAAATAAATACACATAATTGAAATAAAGGGGAAAAGCACATCTTTTGACAGCAGGAGTACACACTAAGATAGGAACTACCAGAACTAGGAATTGCTTTTTCAAGATACAATAGAGTCCTTCAAAATGTCTGTCAAGAAAATAAGATTATCAGGATGGCTTTATCATTAGAAGAAAAGGAATATTAAAAGACCTCAGTTAGGTCTGAATAAAAAAGATAAATTTAAAGTAAACTGGCATGGAGTTTATCCATGGTTGGGTTTGCAGTAATAAAGTCAGTGAGGGTATAAGCTGTGTGATTTACAGGCAGTAAGCTTCTGTAAAATTTACAAACTGCTGTTATAAAATGTCACCTTTTATGATGCATTCCTCTCAGCCTGCATATATAAAGGGCACTGCAATAGAAAGAGTAGCAAAGGCAAAGCAGTTTTCTCTCCTACCTAGCCAGCTACCTTTTTTTGCTTTTACAGCAGCAGCAGAGATCTGTCATCTGATGGCCCTGCACTAGGTTTTTTCTCATTAGTTTTTCTGTTTGTGTAGGTACACTGCTGGCCTTGCCATTGTTAATAGAAAATTTAGGGTGTTTTAAATGACAGTTTTTTGTAATAAGCTCATGGATGAATAGAGGAAGACTCCTCCCACGCCCATCAGTGTTTTTATAAAAGAAGGGCTTATGACAGAGTTGGGTAATTATCTGGTTTTTCTGCATTGATTTAATTGCTTCATCTACAGCTCTGCAAACTTAGGTGTGCTAGGCCAAAATGAACCTTTTTCTTGATGCTCTGGGTTTCTCGAGAAGCTGACCTTGGGAACTCAGCATTTGTTTCCAGCCTGGCTAGTTAAATCTAGAAAACCTCCAAGGACACCCCTCAAGGTGCCAAGTCTGTTACAAAGCTTTACTGGCAGGGTGACTGGGTATTCTCACCACACTTTTTGGATAAGTTCAGGTGTCATGGATAGGGATAATTTTGGCTGGTATTATCAGATTTCTGGGCAGCCTGGCCAGCAGGTGTCCAGGTTGAGCTCCTCAGCTGGCTATTTATGGTAACAGAGCTCCTTTGGAGTCACAGCCCAGTCCCTGCTTCATGGCAAAAACACCCAAGATATTCCTCTCATTTTCTGTGTCCGCTGAGGGGGTAATTCCTGCCCAGAGCTTCACCTCCAGGTGAAAGACAAATATTGTTTTGTTGGGCTCTTTGCAGCCCAGTGTGAGTGACACAGATACCTCTGACCTAAGGGGAAAGTCCTGACACTCTTCCTTCAGTGCCAACAAAAAAGAAATACACTCTGAATTAAGATTTTAACAGGGCTGTATTCTGGAAGTTCAGGAAAATAAATCAATAATGGTGGCGATAAAACTGCAGTTTAATGGTAGCTGTTATAATAAAACAATAGTCAGTGCAAAGCCATTTTACCACCCTATGGCAATGGTTTGTACAGTTTACTCTGACAGATTTATGGTTACCTTCATTTAATATTTTACTTCTCTTTAGCACAACCACCACCATTGTAAGTTTAAAATAAGCTCTTTTTAATTTTACTGCACAAACCCCAATAGAGTCTATATCTACTGCCTCACTAGGAAAATATTTGAATTCAAACTGCTCATAAGCAGAAAAACAAATAAACACTGTTTAGGAACCACCTCTTTTGAAGGAAATTGGATGAGCCTCATCAAATTCAGCAGAGAAGTGTGTCTGAGAGCAGGCAGGATGGAGAGTCCTGTGTCTGTGAAGCTGCCAGTAAACTCCAAGAGTGTGCTGTGCAATGAATAACAACCAGCAAACTGGTTTAAATTCCTCCTAAAGTTGTATTGCAGTAATTCAGGTCTGGAAGTTAGGAGAGTACTGGCGTATGGGAGAATCTGGAGTGTCCTGGAAGGAGCAGTTTCATGCTATGTCTATAAAGAAAATACAGACCAAGGGTTGTGCCAGGACAATTCCATGGCTTCTGATGCCAGGGAGGACGCAGAGTGGGATCATTTTTCAGCACTGACTTTTGTGGAAATGCTATGACTTGAGGTGGATTGAGTCATGTATGAGTTACATGATTGGAAACTTGTATGCAAGAGGAGCAGCAAATAAAGGCAGTAAAATCAAGCAGTATTGAAAAAAAATTAAGAAAAATTAGAAAATCAAAATGGGTAGGTGTTGTGGCTTTGAATGAGGACTTTTGAGAAGCTTGGTGAGTGCTGTGTCTGACTGGGGCCAACAGGAACTTCACGGGAAAGGATGTGTCCTGTGGTGAAGGTAGCAAAGTTTGGAGGCAGAGAGGTCCCAAAGAAGAAAAATTGTGGGCATCTCTTGGCAAGCATTTACAGTTGGTGTTTCTTCCTGCACCATCCTTGTTTCCTTGGATTTTGAGCTTTTGTGATGTGTTTTGTTCCTGGCCCATGGATTTGAGTGGGATCACTGAAAGCCAGAAACACGTTAAGCCTTCTAAAAGCGCTTACAGCATTTCATGGAGGAGCCAGGTGAGCTTATAAAGCACAAGATTAATATTGCTGCACCACAGATTAGGTGACTTAAATCAGGATTGCAATGAGGCTCTGTGTCAAGACTAAAAATAGAGAACAGGCCTATGGGTCCCTTTTGCATAAAGCCATCCTTCCTCTATGAATGCGCTGGCCTGGTCACGTTGAAATAAATCCCAGCAATTCCACTGATTTTAATGACTCAGAACAGACCATGAGCACCTGCTCTTTCAGGTCTGTCTCCTGCACTAATATCTGGTTTGGATTTCCTTCTGCAGCATCTGTTAAATGCTTGATAAAATATTCGAGCAAATCCAACATTTTTTCAATGGAATAACATAAATTAATGATGCATAGATCAACTGAATTATAATATTTCATCAGCAAATACAAAAAGTTGGCACTTCAAAGCACGAAATATTTTGTACAAATACATGCTGTACCCAGTTAGAAAGGCAAAGAAAAAAATCTTGATGTATGTTGGAGCATTTCTTCTCTGCACAGAATTACTCTGCCAAAAGTCCTTGAACACTGTCTAACCTCCTTCAGCAGCCAAGGACCTGGCACGTGTCTTTTTAGAATCAAGTCTCTTTCCTTCCTTGTTTCTGCTGTCTTGAGGACTAAACAAAATTAAGTTGCACCAGAAAACTGAACCTGAATTAAATGTGGTTCTATCCTATTGTGAAGTGCTGCAAAGCCATATTTGTGGGATGGATGGGCACAAACAGTTTTAGGCGTGATGGAAACACACATCTGATATATCTTTCATTTCGCCTGCTTACCTTACTAGTTTAAGTCCCCTTCATGTAAAAGGAGAAGTTAGAGAATTAGACTGCCTGTTCAAACCAAAATATTGAGTTTCTGTGCAATATGTACATGCCTGCACACTATTTTTCCACAGGTTCTCAGTATCTTCAGTGCACAGAAGAAGGGTGCTCAGAGAAGGAGTGGATGTTTGCCAGTCATGTTTTTCTCATTGTTCCCTGAGCAGCCCCATGAATTACTGGCACACACCATTCAAACCCTACTCAGCAAACAATTGTTATTTTCCTCCTGGGCTCTCCTTTAATGTTCATTGCCCCAGTACCTAAATGCTTCACAAATATTAAGGTACTTATTTTTATGCCATTCACCTGGACATGCAATAACTCCACTTTACTGATCATAAAATACAATGCAGGGAAAGAGGTTAAAAATATCCCCATCTGCATACCCAGATGGAGGCATGGGAGCTTGGTTTTCAGCGCACCCAGACTATTGCTCTCAGCTGGAGCTGCACAAGCTCCAGCCTTCTGCCAACACAGCTCCTGTGCCTTTCTAGGCACCTGGTGGTGCCCTCCTTGGCAGTGCTACTGGAATTCTGCTTGGCAAAGGTGGGGAGAGGGTACAGCTTTTCAAGGGGGCAGGGAGGCTTTTTCAGACCCTTCTGAGGTCTGAAAATTGGGTGTTGAGATGCCTTGAGGTGGTATCATCCAGCTATGATCCTCCTCATGTAGGTGGAGGTCATCTCATGGCATCATGAATCCCTGCCCCTTTCTGCAGGAGAACGAGGGATTAATGGTCTGTGGGGACCCTCGTTGCTTTTCCTTGACACTGCAGTAGTGGCTGCTCAGTTTTCATCTGTTTTGTGGCCCAGCTCCAGATAAAACTTGGAAAATCTAGGAACTTTTGAGAGGAATTACAATTAGTAGCTGCAGCTAACAGAGTGCCTGCATTTGGGATGTATCGAGGCGCCTGCATGTGACCTTGGAGATGGTGCAAATAATTTCTGTAGGCACATCTTGCAGATCAGCTCTTGTAAAGCAGCATGTTGGAAGTTCAGGAGTGCCTCTTGCTATGTGTCTTCTTGTTATGCAGTCTTCAGTGCTCAGTGAGGGTGTCCAGATGGCTGGCTCCCTCAAAACCACTGCAAAATCCTTTTCCGAATAAACAGCCTGGAGATGCTGCTGAAACCATGAAGAAATCTGCAGGCTGGCATGGCTTTTACATGACTGTGGGCTGCAGAAAAGCCAGAGAAAGGACTACTCAGAGTTGATAGCCCTCTGGAAGAAACCTCCCCGCCAGAGCTGTGGGTTAAAACTTAGCAAATAAAATTTGTAATGCATAAGATCCCTTCTGCTCACAGGAGTTTCCTCAACAGCTGTTGTGCATCCACACTGACACATATTCCCATTGGTTACCAACCCAATGTGGATTTTGGACTGCAAAGTCAGGCAGAATTGCAGTGCCAGGTGGAATGGCCTCAGGCCAGTTTCTGCAGCCCACTGAGCCTCACAGAGGCTCTGAAGTAATTTTTGGGAGCCTTTGAATAACTTACACAGAGGATATATTAAATATGCCTTAGGGGAAGAAAGGCAAAAGGCGGAATTATTCTGAGACCTGCGGAAGTAATATTCAAATGTCTAAGGAGTGCTCTGCTGTCCTGAATTGAACCAGAGGAGGGTGGATCAGTTTTATCAAGGCCGATGGGTCTCAGACATCAGCTGAACTTTCCCTCTTGCTCCTGCACAGGAAAATCATTTTCTTGGCTTGGATGGGGGGAAACTACCTCAATAGTAGCAATATTTGCACAGGGCAGCAAGAACACTTGCTAAAGGGATTAAAACCCTCCACAAAATTCTGTGACCATCCCTCCCCCAAAGAAATAAGATGGAAGCAGGATTAAGGTACTTTAGGAAATTGACTGGTGGTTCTGAAGATATTATGAAAACCTCTGTCTCTGATACCATCTATTCAAGAGGTAAGCACTTTTTCCCCCCCAAGAATGGGCTTTTTCTAACCTTTCATCCTAACCAGTGAAAGGAACAGCTGTTTCTACTGGTGACAGAGAAATTAGTTAAATGGTTGGCTAGTTGCCTTCTGGAGAAGCCTCTGTAAAACATCGTGGTCACCAAAGAAACATTTAATTTTCATAGTTACCAATGAGAATTTGGACCAAACTTGTGAACAGACAGCTTGAAAAACCCACATAATTATCTGATAAGTTAAAAGGATAGGGGAAACAGACACTGGGATGGAAACAAACCAGCATTTCTAACAAAAGGCAGTTCTTGCTAAGACAGAAGTAATAAACATCAAAAGTCAAATTTGAGATCCTGAGACTGTCAGCCTTTTGCCTGAATATAAAGCCATTCTACAAATAATTCCTTGATTTCATTTTCCAGGGTTAGAGGTAATTTCTACCACAAAGGTGGTTACTATCACAAAGGTTACTATCATAGAGTTACACAGCAATGATATGTTTTCACTGTGGAGGATTTTAATCTTTAATGATTTATTTGGTGGGTTACAAACCACAAAAATTGATCAGGTTAAGGAAAAGGTGGAAGTACTAATGCAGATAGCTTGGCTGGGTGCTTCAGTCTGGAATGAATTTGAGGGTCAGCCCATCACCATGAAGAATCTGAGTTTCAGCCTTGGGGCAGCAAGATCCATCTTCTGCAAGGTGTTGTAGAGTGGGTTCATCCTGCAGTACAGATGTTAGCACAGATGTAATACAGGCTGTGAAAATAACCCAACTCCCAGTGTGAGGAGTGCAGGCAATGCCTGGAAATGCACCCATCTGGCAGTTCATGGAGATGGGAGCCTATGTGTGGTGGCTCTTGTGTTGTTTCAGCTCACTTGTGTGGTGAGTAAAGAAGTGGCTTCCCTCCAGCTGGGCTTGTCAAGAGGTTCCACGTATAATTCAAGTCACTCTGTCAGGGAACATGAGTGTGGAAACACAGGACATGGTACCTTTGGCAAGGATAGGTGGAGAAATGTCTGGGTGACAATCCTGTTGTGCCATCAGGACTGCAGGAAAGTGTGTTGTGCCTGTATTGCTGTAATGACTTATATGGCATCAGCATTCTTGGATTTTTGCAGCCATGGCATTGCTGAAATGAGAGGGTTTTTTTCTGTCAATGTATTCTTAAATGGTTTTTTTTCCCAGTCTGAGCTGTAGATTTTGTGTTGGTTTCAGACAGTTCAGTCTCACTGTCTCCTGTTACCTTTGTGTAACAGAACAGCTACCTTAAACGGAGTTGTTTCTGGCTTCTGGCTGGGTAATTTAAAATTCTCAAATGGGAAGACTGGGAGATAGCATTTGCTAAATAATTAATCACATATGATCTTGTTTGCAGGCTGAATTTTTTTCTTGTGGGGATAAACGTATGCTTGCATGAAGAACAATCCTTTTGCACTAATCTGTCCAGACAAAACTTTGTTATAGCCAATATCAAACATCATGGGAAATCAACATGGCTGCAATGAATAGCTGTTAAGAATATAAATGAAGGTGCTTGAATTTTTTTTGGGTTATCTGAAATCCAAGCTGAACGCAGCAGTAACCCTCAAAGAATGATTTTTTTTTTTTTTTTAATATAAATAATTCACTGTGTGCACAAAGCCTGCATTTTATTTCAATTTAGTTTTGTATTGCTTGAGTTTATTTTTCTGGTATTTGGGAGGTGTGGAAGCATAATATTGGCCCTATCTTTGCAAGCAGAGATGTAATTCTGGGAGTGGTGGGAGAGCTTGACTCAAGCCGTGATTTCTCCTAGAGAGCTTGAACTATGACATGACTATGAACTTTTTGCTTCCTGTTCTCTCCACTCACCCCTGAAAAAGGCAGAAGGCAGGAAGAGTATTTAATGAACAGGGAAGGGAGGCCAAGGACTTTTTTGTAGCCTGTGATCCTGCTGAAGGGAGGCAGCCATGGTTCTGAGCAGCTCTGGGCAAGAGCTCAGGTTGCACTCCTCTCCCCCTCCAATGTGTGTGGCACACCTTGCAGTGCAGCAGACAGGCAAACCTCAGAAAGGGAAGCAATATGCTGCCCTTCCTCAAAGATCCTATCAGCTCATAAAAGGGAGTTTAAATACCTTTGGGAGTTTTCACTGGCACTCCAACTTGTTATTCTCTTCACATACCACTTCAGTCCCCAAATAGCATCTCAGAGATCTGAAAATCAGAGCCCCCTAGACCTCCTGCCAGCATAATAAGATTTGTTTCCTGTTTATCCAAGTGTGTCAGTGTGTGTTTAGAGCATTGAGGCTGGGAGCAGGGGCAAAGGGAGACGATGTCAGGCTGAAGTACCAGTTTTCTTCCTAAACTCCCGGGAACACGAAATTATAATCGGCACCTTAAAATTTCAAAGCATCTTTCAGAATTGCTTCCACTCCATAGCAATAATTATTGCTGCACAATCATGAGGAAACATCACATTCAAGAATGCTCGGTGTAGTTCACTTGATGAGGACATGTGTATTCAAAGACTAAAAGAACAATAAATGGAGTTATTCCTCTGAAGGCATTGAAATTCATTTGAGCTAATGGCCTCAAATGTGTGTTTGTCAAATACAGGTAATGTTCAGTTGTGCTGTAAATCACAGGCTACCAGAGCTTGTGCATAATGATGCTTCATGAAAAGGATGTGCTAATGCTGCTTCTCCTTGATTTTGTCAGCTGTATTTAGCCTTATATTGGATGTCTATCTAATAGTGGACTGCACCTGTATAATTTAATGTGTCTTTCCTTTTTAAATGTAGATTTGGTTTGGCTTGTGGCAGAGGTGTAAGAACAGGTCAAGCAGGAAGTTGTCTCAGAACCTGAAGGCTTAGGCTAATTTCACTTTTTCTCAAGTTTTATCAAAAATTAAGCAGTCTATCCTTTTGGGCTGTTCTTATAGTCCTGAAAAGGTGGTGAGCTGGGCTAACACTACAAGTCAGGGCCTTAGCCATCCTCTGCAATAATTGTGGTTTTGCTAACACATTAAACATTTAATTAAAAGGTTGAAGGTTTATATAACCCTCAATTTGAGAGGCTGCTTACAGTTTTTAATCACATTTTTGAAGTAGAAATGGAAGAGTCTATGGGAGTTTATTTTCACTAATAAATATTTCTCCTGGGTGGTTGTTCTAGGGGCTCAGAAATTGAGTGGGCTTCTCTAAGGTCTTGACACCGAGTCTGTGTGGTCTTATAAGATCAGTGGGATTAATAACTGGGCTTGCGCTTTGTTCCCCACCAGTAACCTCCTGCTTTGGCTGAAGCCTCCTGCAGCCTCCAAAGGGACTATTGCCCATGAAGAGGCAGTGTTTGACTCCCTGAATCACTGGAGTACCATTTGTTCCACTCCTTTTTGGCCTCTATTTAAATACCATATCTGCTGGAATGTCTTCTCCCAGTGTAAGCCACTTGGTACTGGGGCTGGAACAAGATGCCCATTCCCGAATGAGCCCTGGGAGGTGTTTGGGTGAGCTGAAACACACAGAGGGGAGGTCTGGCAGGCACTGCAAGGTGTCAGAACAGCTACCATTTTCCAAGAGACAAGCTGAGTAAGTGTATCTATCCTTTTGGAAACAGCCTGGGAAGCTGGTGAAAGGAGCTGGTCATACTAGAAAAGAATTAAATAACCTAGAAATGCAGCTTTGGCTAGAAAGGGAAATATTCAATTTTGATTTTTTAAAAAAATTTGTTATTCAGTACAATTTTGCCTGAAGTTTTCCTCACACTGTTCCTTCTCTTGGAAGAGGGTATGTGGGAAAATGAGGTTCTGTCCAAGGATATAAGTTTGTCTGAAGGCCATTTACAAGAGTGTATGTCACTAAGAAAGCACTGGGTTCCCTCTTTATGGCCTTCTGCCTTTTACTACCAAGGAGGAAAAGCCTGAGCTAAGTTTAGCATTTCGGGTTTTCGTATGTCAGAACTATGAAAAAAAGGGATGCAGAGAGGGACCAGAACACAGTGACTTTCCTTCCTTCAGTGCTGCCTTACCCTCTGCAAGTCCTGCAGTATTTTGCCTCCACAGACACTGCTCCATTGCTCAGTTTCTTGGGTTCATCAATGCAGCTGTGTGACAAAACTTTGCAGGAGGTGTCCCTAAAGGAGTTTGATTTTGACAGTAACCTGCAGTAAGCTGAGGGATGTGAGTGAGATGGTCTCCAAACTGTCAGAGAGAAACAATTAGGGATAAAACCAGGATAAAATTAGGATAACATTTTTTTTTCTTTTTTTTTTTTTCTTTTCTGATATATAATTGACTTCTAATTTCAACACTTCAAGCATTTTAAACATCCACCCTTAATGTTAATGGACCCACAGTTGGGTAGAATGATGAGCAGATGCCATTTACTTGTTCCTTGGCACCCTGAGCAGGTACCACCTGCCTTCTACAAGGCACCATAAACAGGTTCAACCTGTTCATTGGCAGTGTGAGAGAAAAACACCTTCTGTATTCCCTGGAAAAATGAGGAGGTGCCACTTGCCCTCTGCTCATTACCCTGAGCAAGGGGCTGGCACATACTTTCTGCCTTGTGTCAGCAGGAGAGATCAGAGATTGCTGTTTATCTCAGATGTGCTCTCACCTTTACGCATCTCATTTTTAAAGAACAATTAGTTGTAGAAAAGAATCATCCCAGCAATAACTGTAGTGCTGTATTTGTTCCTGGAAGCCCAGTCTCAGATCTGTTCACGAGGCTGCTGGATTCTTCCATAAGTAAAACTTCAGGAGAAGCGCCAGCTGAGGTGAAGCAGTTTGCCATCATTTAACTTGGCTTGTGAATTGAATTTATGGTGGTGTCGTACAAAGCTTGAAGGATCCCTGAGTGCTTTAACCAGGGGTTCTTGGTGATTTTGAGATTTGCTTTGTCCCTCAAATATCTGATCAACTGGTAGCCAAAAAAGGAGTTCAGGCTGCAGAGAACACCCCAGTGTTAGAAAAGTTGGCTGGAATGAGCCACTTGTAGCTCCTTTGCAGCAAATGAGACCTGGAGAATTTGCTCTTGCTGGAATTAAAAGCTTGAACAGATATAACCTTAAAAGTCTGGAGAACAAACCAGAGTTCCCTGGAGGTGTTCTAGCTGTCTTGTGAAATGATGTGAGAAGGATAGAATTCATCAGGGATTTTTCCAAGTGAAAGATCCTCGGTTTCATTCTCATCCATGTAAAGGATGCAAAATGGGCAAGCACTGCCCTTTATTGACGTCTTGCAGGTATCAGTCCCTGATGCTGTGGCAGAGAGAATTTTCTTAACCAATCCCTTAGGCTATGTATTTCATTCTGTCCTTCTCCACAGCTCTGCCTTTGCTGTCAAGCAGTAAATATACTTGTTATGTGTCCCCACTTCAGTGAATGACAGATCTTACCCTTAAGTATTATCTCTCATTAAGATGTCACTCCTGCCTCTCCTGCCTGAGGCAGCAGCCTCCAATACTTTCGCCTTGTTGGTGCTGCAAATACTTCCCTGTCTTCTCCCATGCTGCCCTTCATTCTTGAATACACTTCCTGTAAAAATTCATAAACCCCCTCTTTATTTTCCTTTAAATCCCTCTTAAAAACTCACATGTTACCCACAAGAAACTCCTTGATAAGAGACCCCTGGGTGTAGAGACCATGGCCTCTTGCAACGACCTCGGTGTTTTCTCCCAGCAGGTGACAGTCCTGTATTGCCTTCATTCCTTCTCCTGTCTGAACAGTGGAATTTCGATATGACCCGGGCTGGATAAAGCTTCTGCAGACTTGGAACAGATGCTGCAGAAGTATTTGCCTTCTGGAGAAGCCAGAAGAAGCTCTCCTGGGCAGCACCAGAGCCTAACCCAGAGTGGCAGCCCAGAGGGATGGCGTGTGTACACCTTGTTTGAGCCAGGACAAAACCATCTCAATTTGTTTTTTCCTGTTGCCAAGTTAAAGCTCAGTTCCAGCTTTGCACTTCTACACAGCTGTTACAATTAGGAGCTGGGCCCTCTAAACTCCTGACGAGGCTTTCATTTTAAATGTTCATGATGCTGGGAGAGCAATGTTAAGCTGTGCCATGAGTGTCCAGCAAGCCGTGAGGGCAACACGACGCAGCTAATACAGAACTTCTGAGGATGCAGGCTTCTATTTGAGCAAGCTCTTGGGCACATCAAACTGTCACATAGGATTTCCGTGACGAGTTGGCATGAAATTCAAATTATGGGCAACTATTGCTTTCCAGTCTGCTGACAATTTATTTGGAATTGCTCTGAGTCTCTGCTGCAGGCCACTCCTTTAGCTTAACATGACCTGACAGACAGTACCCGGCGCCGTGCGTCACGACACAAAACATCACACAGTGCCTCTGAAGAGGGAAGGGGGCACTCCTGGGGGTAGAAATGCTTTTTAAAGGTTTTATAGGGAAAGAGGAGTCTTTATTCACAAACGCTCAGGATGGAGGCACTTGGCTTTAATTTCCCTCTGTACCCTCAGGAAACTGGTGCTGTGCCACTAATGCAAAAATTACCACCAGTACCATCCTGCACCATGGATGATGCTTGGGACAGCGGGATATTCAAGGACCAAATGAATTGCTTGCCTTGTGGCAGCACAGTGACAGCCTCAGCCCGGGTGACAACTCCTGGTGCATTACACACCAGGCATGCCCCAAGAGCAGCAATTCCCAACCCGGGCTCATGTGGCTCTCAAACTGAAACACGCCTCCAACCCCTTCTTCTGCAATACAAATGTAAATTGCACTTAAACTCTTCTTCCTAGTTTAATTAGGAAATAATATAAATCTCAACTTTCTCTCCAGGTCAGGACTGCATGTGCTGCGTCAGGAAAAGACCGTGCCCAGAAGGGTCGTTTGGCACAACTGTCTCCTTTGTGTATGAAATATCTAACTGCATTTCAGACTTCATTATAATTTATCTTGCTCTTCCCTTCTCTGCTTCTTCTCCCCCCATATATTAGGTCCTAAAAAGCCTGCAAACTCACACAGCTTAATATGTGAATAAAACTTTTTGCCACGCTCTTTTACAGCGAGTTTCAAATTAGATCAAATAAGAAACTCAGCTGACTCTGCCCAATATCTCAGCGAGCTTGGGTCCTCCCAGAAGGTCTGTACCTATAAATACCACATTTCTGCAAGCTCAGTAGCAAAGCATAGACATGCAAATGTGAGCTGGCCTCCCTGAACCTGGCAGTGGCAAGCACACCAGCTGCACTTGCAGGCAGTTGCATTGCATAGTGAGTAGGCACTTTGGAGCAGCTCCATTTGAGATGATCTGGGAAAGCCACTGCCTGACCACTGTGCCACTAAAGATGTTGATGAGTCCATGGAAAGAACCAGTGTGCCTTTTCCAATTTCACCACAGCTGTGGAAATAGAAAGGCACAGTTCTGGAAGAGCCAGCAGTTCGGTGGGGGTGATCAGGGTGGTGTGATTAGAGCGAGGAAAGGCTGGAGGGCTGTAGGAGGGACAGAGTGCTCCACATTCAGCAGCTGTGCTGCTCTGTCTCTGCAGAAAGTGGTAGGCTACAGGTCTGGGGCTGTTGGCTCATGATTGGTTCAGTTTGAAAGCAGAGTCACAGTAAAGTGATCAGGGAATCCAGAGGCATCATTCCGACAGAGTGGAATTAAGGTCTTATGTGGATTTACATTCATTTACCAATTTCTGATTTCCAAGACGTGTCTTTTCCTGAATTGAAAAGTTCCATCAACCAGCCTTAGCTCTTCACTTTGCAAATCAATCCCTCCTTCTCTCTGGTGGGAATGAAATCATTATTTGTAAGAGTTAGGATTATACAAGGAGCTGTAATTACCATCCACATTTTCAGTTCATGCTACGGCAGGGGCAGAAGGTCCGTGTAATTTTCGAGTGTTCTCCACCCTCTTCTGTTTATACTCTCCTGGTAGTGAAACGTGTGTCAAAACCTCCCACAGACAAGTTTCTCCTGTTGAAAAGTCCTGCCTGTTTTACTCTATGGAGGTGGTGATAACTCTTTGAGTACTTGATGCAGGTCCCTCCCTGCCTGCCTCTTGCAGCCCCTTCCCTCACCTCCTGCCCTGACCCCAAGAGCTGAACCCTGGCTCGTGGAGTTCAGCTGATGCTGAGAGCAGCTCTCCCTTTTCCTTCCTGACAGGGATGTGGCATAACTGAGGCGAATTCTGGGTGTTTAAGTCTCTGATTAGAAACACAGTTTCAGTGTGTAACTCAGTGTGGCACACACGGGAAAGGATTTTCCAGATCTAAGTCTATGGGGCTGCAAGGATGGGGCTCAGGGGCCTTCCAAGGGCAGGGACACACCGCATACAGCACATGCAGGAGATGAGTATGTCATGTGGATGTGCTTTCCCAAGTCCAGCTCACAAAAGGGAACAGAAACCCCCTGGGATTCAAGGATATTTACGTCCAAGATCTTACGAGAAACCGCCGTCCTTTTGTTTGTTTGTTAGTTAGAGGAAAGTAGAGCATGAAAGTTTCTATGCTGTTACACTTCCTACCTTGCTTTGCTCCCTACCCTCACGTTATTTTTAGGCTCTTCTCACCCTTATATGCCCCTCTGTTCTTTATGTGAGCCCTCTGAATTTTTCAACCTGTCACACAACCCATTTTCTCCTTGTGCCCATCCCATATTTGCTTCCCCTCCCCTAGCCCCTCCCTGCAAGAATTTTTTTGTCACCTTCTCTTTGAAAATACTTCTAAGCATCTTCTGTTCTTAGATCACATCTCCCCCAGATAAAATTCTGTAATAAAACCCCTTTTGACAGAGTCAGGCAGCAGCAACCTTCATTTTTCTTTCCCAGGCTCCTGCCAGCTCTCTGATGTGGGTGTAGGTCAGATTTGGTGGCTACTGCATGTCCCCCAGGCTACCCAGTGGATGTGAAATCTGGCAGCTAGACAGCCTTTCATTATGCAATTTGTTTGGTTTATGAGAGGCTCTGCCTTTATCTCTCCACGGAATTTGTCTCTTCACTAGGTGCTGTTGGAAATGGTGCTGTCACCAGGTGTGTTGTAGGTGCCATTAACTGAAGTAATTGTTGTTTGACCCCGCTGTGTGGGAAGTGTGAGGGTTCAAGGAAGCCTCTGAGGATGACTGGGCTGTCAGGGTGACAGATGGAAAGGGTGAGATCTGACTGCCTGATCCTTGGGTCGGTATTGGAAGGACAGCGTGGGGCTGTCAATGTGTCACTCCTCTCAGCTGTGCTCTAATGTCTCCAGGTGGAGCTCAAACCCTTTCTTGTACAGACCCCAAGAAAACCAAATTAGCACCTGAGTATTTTGAATACTGACTTTTAAACAGAAGAGGTTGTTCCTCTTAACTTGGTTAATGCATCTTTGCCTCTCTCTTGTAACTGGTGTTTTCCTTTAGTGGTACCAGTCAGGCTCAGTTGGGGAGCTGTGTTAGGAATTGTGAACTTCTGGAGATCTCCCCACAGTTCTGGCTGTGGTTCAAATGAAGATGCTGACTTTGGGATAAATTTAACATCCCTGTGGAAAGGGAGTATCTGATGATAAAGGTAAAATCAGTGGAGTAAAGGGAAATGGGCAGGTAGCATTCACCCATCAAAGGGTCTCTGGAGCCACCTAGGATGGTGACAGAGCTCCTTCTTTAAATGGAGTGTTGGGGTGGGCATATCTGGTGCCCAAGGGAGAGACTTAGGATAAACCACCAGCTTTACTAGTCTAGAAATGATATTAGGAGTCTACATCCAGCCCTTTACCAATGTGGTAACTTAGTTCAAATTAAGTTAATTAACTCAAGTGATAAAAGCTGAGGTAGATGCACTCAGGTATATTCCTGACTGTTCATGAAAATGGAATGGAATAAAAACCTTAATTATTCTAGCTCTTAGAAGTTAAATGAAATAAATCCTACTTTACAGGTTTTTCAAACTAGATGATAGCAGAAAATAAGAATGATGGGACAGTGGACTTGATAATGAATGTCATCAGTAACACCCAAAATAGTAGGCCAAAACCTCCTTTTCTGCATGTCAAAAATAGTAAGTTCCTTTTCTCAAAACTCTTTGTGTGCAAGGGTTCTGCATAACTGAGGTGCAAGGTAGGGGAGGTAAAGAATCTTATCCCGATTCTTAAAAATGCTCTAAAATGAATTCCCTATATATATGTACCAGTTTGTACCCTCAGTTCCATAGTCTTAATCTGAGTAATTATCAATAAAATAGTGGATGGTCAACTTACAGATCAACAGTCAGTAAGTTGCTGTCAGAGAGGTCACTCTTCCTTCTACAACTGCCTGGAGCATTTGGCTTTGGATTAAGCAATATCACCTCGTGTTCTTGTTCTTCACTATTTTCTTTCACTTTTTCTTTTTTTTTTTTTGTTTTTCCTACCCCTCCCTCCTAATTTCACAGTTCTTCTCTGGCTATCACCTTTGTCCCCTGTAGCTCACTTCTGGGTCACCTACTCCTTTCCACTGCACATCTGTTCCCTTGAGATTCTCTGCCTTCACCTCCACAAAGTAGCAATGGACATTAGCAACCAGCTTCCTCTCCTTCTGCACATGAGGGTCTCAGGGAAATGTATTAGAAGGAAAAGAGGCATACAAAAGAGCCTGGGATCCTCCTTTGCTTGCTGGTCAGTCCACGAGCTACTCTGGTGGGATGGAGATGGGCAGGCAGAGTGACTGGGAGGGAGGCAGCTCAAAGATCCCTCCTTGAGGCATCCCTGGGGACTGGGAAGCAGTGCTGTCTGCTTCTCTCAGTTTCTGTGCTCTCCTGGGAGCCTTTGCTCGAGGTCACTGTCAGAGGCAATGAGCTGAAGAGCCCCTGGTTGGCCCAGCAAGGCCAGCCCCAAGGCTGCCTGCCAGTGAGCCAGGCACCCCTGTCCAGCTCACTCGGGCCCTGGAGGGGACCCAGACTCTTTGGGAGCCACAATATTTCTTCCTCAGAGGCAGAAAGGGACTCTCAAGTCAATTTCTGACCTCCTGAGAGCTTGCACAAGCATTTTCAGCCACATCCAGGCAAAGTTTCACATGGATGGCTGAGTCTTGCAGCTCTTTTCAGATCAGAGAGATGTTTTTGCCCGGCCATGAAGAAACGATAGAAAGGGGAGAGCACTGGGAAACACTTGGTGTCTTTGTTCATGCCATCTTCTCCTGGCCTTGGGAATCAGAGATGTGCCACTGGATACAGTGCAGTGTATGGAATTGGGTCTCGTTTTAGGAGTAGCCCATGGAGACTGAACCTGCAGGGCAGGGGTGCAAACGAGTGAGGTGCCAGCTGGTGGACCAGGACATGCAAAGAGAAAGCAGCAGCAGAAAAATCAGGAAATAAAATACTCTGGGGGTTATTTTAAAAGAAGCCCACGGTGTATTAGAAGGAAAACGTTAACTTTATCAAATTTTGGTTCTAACCTACTAAACTCTATCCTGTCCTCATTTTAAATGCTGCCCAAAGCAATCTTCAGTGAATGCTGAACTATCTGCAAAAGAGACAACCACAAACTGATAGTTCAGAGCCATGGTCATCCTCATGTGTTACCAACCTTTTAATATGTTATTATGTTACCATTTTAGCAAATATATTACTATGTTCTGTATAGAAGATGTAGAAACTAGGTTTCATTGCAAAGGGATTTTTTTTCTTTTCCACCTGCAATTTGCTGTAATCAGTAAATTCTGACCAAATATTTAGTCTACAGACTAAAACTGATTTTCTTCCAGAAGTAAGGCAAACACTGGGTACTGAAAAATAAGCTTTTACGCATGGCTGTGATAATCTGATTTTAGAACTAGAACTCATCATTTTCTTTACATTGAGAATGATAGACAGGTAAGAAAATAGCTTGGCTGTAGCTCTCTATTCCAGCTGGCAGAAAGAATTCACTTACCTTCCACCCAAATTTCCAATAAATCTATATTTAGTATCGTTCATAGTCTATCACTTGATGAAATTACTTTCCTTCGTGAATGTGCAATAAAATCTGGCAGTGAAATATGTAAGAACATTAAATTCTCAATGGCCATGTTATGAGCAAAGGTGATCTAACAAAAAATAATATACTTTAAAGAGCAGACAGCAGGGCCCTGTCTCTGATCTCATTGACAAGGCTTAACAGTGGTAGACCTCTCTTTACATTAGTAAAATCATTCATTTATATGGATGTATGGGAGAGAAGGTCTTTTTTCCACAGATCTGCCTCTCCTCTCCCACACAACAGTTAAATGTTTGATTTTATGAGTATAAAGTGTATTATTTTTTGTTAGACCACCTTTGTTCATGAGGTCTAGTTCAGTGTAAAGCCAGAGATAGAAATTCATTAATGAAAGAAGAGAACCAATTAATTGTGTGATATAGGCTGAGAAAGCTATTACTATCCCACCCCAAAAAAATATTCCCCTCAGGCAAACTATGATTTCCCCTATGCCATTCCCTATTTATGTTTGGAAAGGTAAAATTGTGCTGTTTCTTATAGAGAGGAGAGTTTTAATGTTGGTAGTCAGGTTTCTGTGGGTTCCTGGCGGTTATAATCTACTCCTCTGACTTGGTTAAAGACCTGCTTCTATTTTTAGGAGTAAGAAAAAGACCATTTACTTGAGGGTTATGGTTTAAAGTGATTTTTGTGCAGACATGTATTTTCTTATAATTTGGTACTTTACATATTCTCTTGTTATCTCCACTCTCCTTAAGAAAACTAACTGTCCTTGCGAAACCTTCTGCTTTTCTCTCTCTGTTTTAGTCGTGTGTGTTTATTGGATTTCATTTCTGGAGGACCCCTTACAGAAAGGTTTTTCGTCTCCTAGTTAAAAGGTGCTACCCTTTTGTTGCCCAGCTAAGGCTGAAATCCAATTTGAGCCCTCCCGTGTGGTGCTCTTTATTTATGGTATCATTATGGTTTGTTTCAGAAGAGCAAATCCTCTTCAAAACTTTCAGGATACTTATCTAGCAAGCACTGTCACTTAGCCGTGGCTGGGCTTCAATCTGATGCCTTAAATATTAGCCTCACATAAAGATAATGCCTTTAATCAGAAAGGAGAGACAAGTTGTAAGAGCTTGTTCACAGTATCTGTCAGCAGGCAGCTGCAGTGAAATCAGGACAAAATCTTTGTTTCCAGAGAGGCTTGGCTCTTGGGCTCTGAAGGTTTATTAAACAGCAGGACCAGACAACTGCAGGGAGAGGAAGGGTGAGCCCACACTGCCCGAGCTTGTCCTTAGTAACAGCTGCACCCTTGCTCTCACCCTACAGAAACTGTGAGGCTGGGGGCTCTCAGCTGTAGAGAGGCAAGAGGCAAAAGCAGGGGCAGGCATGAAGGCTGCAGAGGTGCTGGTGTGGCAGCAAAAGCAGGGACAGGGATGAAGGCTGCAGAAGTGCTGCTGTGGCAGCAATCTGCTCTCCAGCGCTGCTTGGGCATCGGTGTTGCAGGTTCACTGTGGCAGAGGTGGAAGCTGATGAGCCAACAAAGCTCTACTGCAAAGTGTCTGAGGTCCATCAGCTGCTGTGGGAATCATGGGCCACTTTATTTTTCCTCTTCTTGTAAGCCAACACTAAATTTTCAGAGGAAAGGTGTCAGTTGAGGGAATTTGGAAATAGTTGATTAACCTGGTTTGCTGATTGCCTTTGAGCTGCAGATGGCATTTCTAACGGGATATTCCAGGTTTAGTTTCAACATTTCCTCTTCTATAAAGGATCAGATAAGAACAGACAGAATTACCCATTGCATTAATGCAGGATTTACATATATGACTGTAAATTCCTGACTGGTACAGATCAGCCACTTTTGTGTTGTAATTTCTACAAGCTCAGAGTGATATACTGCTGATGTACGAAAAAAAAAACTTCTTAGAAATAAACAGCCTAATATCTAACCCAAATTTCTGAAGTAAACGTAAAAGTGCAGTAACTTTCATAAGACTGATGAAATTCTGCTGGAGTTAAACATTTCCTCACCACCTCTGTATTTTCCCTATAAAGGAATGTACAGGGAAGCACAATCATTGCAATTTAGAAGAAGCACTTTCTGTGACGAGATAAGGATACTTTTGGAAGCTATAGTTTTAAATATGAAGAATTCATTCATCTTAAAGCCTAGTTTTAGCCTTCTATAAAAATATAAATATTAACTGACCTTGAATAAAGGACAAATTAAAAGATGTTTTCCTTTAAACCCTAGGTTTAGGTATGTATTCAGCAAGATTCATCTAAAATAACAATTCTTACATAAACTACCCATAATTATTAAAATACAATTCCAAATCTTGCTGCCTTAGTCCTCACAGGAGTTTTTAGTGATATGGAGAAACAGAAGAAGTGCTGATGATCCATACGTTATTAAGGATACTCAATTTTTAAGAACATATGCATTCAAAATTTATAATTTCATATCAACTGGAACTCTGCTGTATACCTACATCAAGTAAAAAATCTCTGCAGAAGACAATATCAAGTCCAAATGAGAAAGGTAAGAACTTCCCACCTAATCACAGAAACAGGGTAAAATGCACCTCTCACAGCAGCACTGGTAAAAGATGTAACAGCTAAGCAGGGCAGGAGTCACATACACAGGTTTTAAAAAACCCCATTTCTGGTCAAAGGGATAACACATTGTGTGGTCAGATCTCTCCTTGGGAGTTTGCATGAATCTGATCCTGCAAAGCTGTTATATGGCTCTAGGTCCACGTCTGTGTGAGAGGTAGAAATTGAACTGGAGGTGTGAGGACACAGGAAAATTCATAGCATGCCTGGGTGCTCTCACTCAGGAGTTTTAAGTGGCTGTAGATCTCTGTGGTTTATGCCTTGGACAATTAAATTATAGTGAATTAAAGACTCTGCTGCACAAACTCCAGTGATTCATGTGGGGAAGATTTAACCGATTATCAGGCTGCTCCCTCCTCTAGCTGAGACTTCTTCCAGCAGGCTCATAACTTGGCCTGCCTTCATCCTCTCCGCAGCGAGTGCTGCAGTTATCACTCTGTCTTATTAATTGCTTACACAATCAATTGCAGTTTGGATTAACTCTCGAGGCAATGAACTGTGGCACCAGGAATTAGAACTTCCCCATCACCTGCACTTCTGCTTCAATGCTGGGAATAAACAGAGAGGACAGGCAGGTGGAAAAGGCAGTGTCCTCTGTCACGCCAGCTAAATCTTGCAGAGCCAATGTGTTGGGATCCTGCAGCCACCTTAGCATCTTCCTGCAGACTGAATGTGCTTTGAATTATGTGCATCATCATCTGCCTGCAGTAGGTTTGCTCTGACCTTCCTGAGTGTATGTGTAAACAGGACCCTAAAAAGGGGGGCTCTGCCCTACCCAGGCAAACAGGAGAGGGAGGACATCTGAGTGTTCCTGCTGCCTGTCAGCCCCAGAATAGTCATGTGGGAATGAAAAGGCAATTTTGCTATTTGCCTTTTTATGTTGTCTGTACTGAAGCCGTAAGCCTGAGCCTGTTGCTACAGGCAGGGATGCTGAGTGACAAAATATCTGTATTACCCACTCCAAGAAAAAATGTGCCAGTGTGTGGTAGGTGTAGAAGGAGGTGAGCCCCATGGGGGTGTAAGTTTGGAAGTGTCAGAGCACCGTGTATGGAAGGAAAGGAAATAAAAGGGAGTGAGGGCATGAATAGACTCGTACCTGATCTGGAGTGGCTCCCCTGCCTGCAGCAGCAGGAGAAGGGGTTGCTGTGGCTGTGGTCTCTTTCTGTGCCTGCTGAGGTTTCCCATGGAGTGATCTGCGCTGGCTGTGGCAGGAGGGATGAGTGGCAGAAGGCAGGACAGCTCTCTGCCTCTTCTGCAGGTCAGGACCAGAAATTCCACAGGGAAGAAAGCTCAAAGCAGCCATCAAGGCCACAAGACTGCCCCGAGTTAATTCTTATTTGAATAATTAGTGAATCCAAACCCCTCCCCCTTTAATGCAACAATTTGTCGTGGTGGCCAATCAAATTTACCCTTAGGAATTTGATGTGGTGATTAAATAAATTGTTTAAAAATTGTGCTGGATTTTGAACACAATTTTTTCTAGCTTCAGGTTCTAGCCATTTGGTGCTTGATGCATTTGACTGCTAGACAGGAATTTTTAGGATCTACGAAAGTAACCCCCAGACCTTATGGGATAAATAGCTTGGGGCCCCGGGACTGGTTGTTCATAAGCATCCTTTCAAATCCCCCAATAATTCTCAGGAAATTTCTTGGACTCTTTTCTGACTTTTCAGAGTTTTTTTGAGTGACAGATGCTTCACTTCCATCACAGATGGGTAAGTCTCATATGCAGAGAAAATCTAAGCTCCCTGCTTCTATCAACACTCTTTAATTGTGCACCTAATGACTGCATTTGTCCAGGGCCACTCTGTTGTACTAAGGATTTACACTGAGCTGATTATCTGTGAATCTGTCCTGCTGAAGATAAAGTTTGTTTACTGTTGAGAGCCAGGGGAATGTTTGTCCCGCTGCTGCCTTAAAACACAAATGTTTTTTCTAGGTGGCTTTGCTAAAACATGCAAGATGCTTCAGTCAGTGAGCCAAGCTCTCTAGCCCAGCCAATATTTTGCACTGCCTTGCTCATGTTTCACCATGTGAACATGAGGAGGCTGATTTTTTGCAAGGGTGCCGTGTGCCACGCTTGGTCTGTGGACACAAGAAAGAATTTAAATAGGTTCATAAGCACCGAGGGAACAGAGGGAGACACAACCCAGCAACTGGCACCACTCTCACTCGATTTCCCATAATGGCTTTGTTATCAGGACTAGATGGACTTGCCAAATTTCCTCTCCCCTGCAGAAAAAGAGAGAGAAAAGCTGACAACAGTACATCCCTGAGGGCTGCACACCCGCGGCTAATCTCTGCAGCTCATCCCGAGGCTGCGAAGCGCCGCCTGAGGAACACCAGTTTGTGAAGGCAGAATGGCCAGCATGCAGTTTATTTATAACAGCAGTGGGACCAGCAGGAACAGTGCTTGGGGGAGGGCAGAGCTCTCCATGTGGGTTTCCTATAATACAGAATGAATATTTAGTCTTTCAGGCCCCTCTTGATGCTGGGAGTTTGCATCGTGATGGGGTGGCTTGCCCATAACCTGCAGATATTAGAGGAGAAGCAGGTCGGATCCTGGTGGTCATAATGCCTAACATCCTGGGGAAATGATGTGATTAATTGGGCTAGAGGCACTTCTTATGTGCTACAGCAGTGAATTGCACAAATAGTCGTCAGCAAAACCAGCACTGTTAATAATTTCAGTGTAATAGGGACATGTCACTGTGCTATATGGCCATCCAGAAGATTTCTGCAGTGAATGTACTTGGGAGGAGGAAGGGACAGCTGGGCTTAAGCATCATGAAATGTATATTGGAGGCATGAAGATACAGGAGGAAGTATATTTAGGAAGGGGTTCGGGCATGATTCCCTACACCATTACTTTTAACTGCGTTCTAAGTGAGAAAGGGGGAGTTTCATCCCTGTGTGTGCTGGCACTGCAGAGCTGCGGGTGGCAGCACCCCAGAGGGGTGGCAGGGCAGTGGCTGGAAGGTGTGTGCCTCGGGACTGAGACAGATATCCATCTTCTGGGGAGCTGCCTGACCAGAGTTACCCCAAAGATTTTAAAGCAGCATACAAATGAGAGGGAGTTAAGAAACACTAACATGGCACATTCGCTCTGGTCATCGTACTTAAACTCAAGGTTACAGCAGTGTAAAGAACCGGAGCATTGAGGCATTTAAAGAAAAGTAGTAGGCAGTAAATAAGAGGAATTACACATGAAAAGAAATTGGATGCCATCAGGAGTATTGAGAGCTGGTTGGAAGCCCAGAATATCTGGAGTGCCCAAATAACTGGCCATAACCTCTGCAGAAACACTGAATTGTGCAGCAGAGGTGTGTATTTTGGGTGCCTGTGGTAGGCTGGAATCAGCCCCCTGTATCAAAGGTGCCATTTGTATCCCAGAGTGATCTATTTCCAACAGGCTAAGGGTTCTTACATGCTGACGGTCACAGGATAGATACAGAAGGGCTGGGAGGTGGTGGCTGAGTGGAGAAGAAAGATTGAGGAGCTTTGTAAGTCACCAAGAGGTCACCATCCCCTTACAACCTAGGTGAATTAAGCAGAGGGAATAAGCAAAGGAGGTAACATTTTGCAGCACATGTACATTCTTCCATTCACACCATAGAGTTTCTAAAAATGACAGGTAGTTTCTAAAGATAAAAACCCCCAAATATATTTTAAATATTGTTAAGAAGCTCCAGTTGCATTTGCTGATCCTAACTGGAAGGCAGACATATCTAGCAATTTCCTCTCTTGCTTCCTCTCTGCTTTAAAAAGGGATAATTCTCAAAAGACAAAATCATAATGAGAAAAATTGAATCACCAGAGTAAGCACAGTAATAGAAAACTCTTCAGGAAAGGTTTATTAAATTTCAAGTCTCTGCAATTCAGCAGTGGGGGAAAAAAGGCCACAACCTCCTGCTGATTAGAAGGAAGGGCAGTGATTGTGTGTGAAACCAAATAGGTGTATACACATTCCTACACATTCCCAGATAGGCAATTAGAACGTGAGGCTCTTAAATTTAACATAAAATTCAGAATATTGATTAAAGAGGCTAAAGACAATGCTAAACAGCCTGAGGAACAGATGAAACCTTAGCATTGGTACATGGGGAGTCATAGAGAAAGATGATAAAATTCTCTTGATGCTAAAAAAAATGGAAATCTTTATCATAAGGTGCTGTTGGAACCATGGTATCTTAAAGATTCAGGTAAAGCAGATTTTTCAGGCAGTGACAAAATCTTTTATTATACCTGCTATCAGTATGATCAAAACTATTTCTTAGTCTAACAAAGGTATTGCCTCTCCCCAAAAGCTTTGCCTCAGGACTGTTCAATAATTGCTTGTTCTTTGCCCAGAAAGAAGGAGAATGATGGTTTCATGTTAAGAACATGTGTGGTAACACTTCTGTTCTTAATTAGGGAGGATGTTAAACAGCAGCTACTGAAGTTAAACATTTTAAAATCTCAGGACTACACTGCTTGTATCCAGAAGCATTGAAAGTGTTGCCTGAGGAGATTTATGAACTGCTTGTACTGATTTCTAGCAAGTCTTGGAGCAAGAGGGCTGAGGGATGCCAGAGTTAATATTATGTCACAATTTAAAAGGGTAAATAGAATGACCCAGCAAATTGCAGACCAATTAATCTAGCAAATCTCTGGAGGAGGCATCATGTAAAAATAGAAGAGGATCCATAAGTAATGAATGAAAAATAATAGCAGAAATATTGCTTTAGGTTTATGAAACATCAGTTTGCTCATCTTAATGATATTAACATGGTGCATTTTGATTTCTGAAAAACAATTAGAACTTGCCATCTTGATGGAAACATCAGTAGTCTGGAGATATCATGGTGGGCCCTTTTTAAAAAAGAGAGCTTAAAGTTGTTTTTATTACTGTGGTGTGCCTCATTTATCCAAGGCAGAGAGGCAAGCTGTTCACTGTATAGATCCTACCCTAGCTAGAGGAAAAGGTGCTGGTAAAAGCCAGCTCTGCAGTGCAGCATTAAAAAAGAGTAAGGACAGAGATGGGACAGACATTACTCAGGATGGACATAAATATATTAAAGCATGCTTTTCTTCTTTTCCCTTCAAACAGTGTTATGGTCACCCATCTTATGTTGGGGTCACTGTGCCACTTAGACTTCTCCCCATACCTTGTTACCTTTCCAGGACACTCAGCCCAAGCTGTAAGTTTGCTGCAGGTGGTGCTGGCTGAGGTTGTGCCAAGCAGGTACCACTGTCAGATTTCATTAAAATCTTAGAAATGAGGAGTGTCTCACTGGTTTAAAGCAGCAGGGGCATCAGTCTGAAGAGGTGAGTAAGCTCAGCTGGAAAAAAGCTGGGAATCTGCTGTCAGGTTTGGGTTTAAGGGCAGTTAAATACAGTGAAGGGTTGGGCTCTTTGGACAAAGCATTTATTAGGATTGCTGTTTACACCAACAGAATCACACTGTATTTTTTCTTCTCCAGAATTTTAATGATCCTGTACAGATGTAACTTTGCCATTATGGGAAGCTGGTTCTTTCTTATGAACACAAGTGCTCAGCTTGGAGATCTCAAGCCACCTTTACAATCTCCATCCCTGCAATAAAAGCCTCTGGATGGCAAAAACTGCAGAATGCCCGTCTAACTTTTATGAAATCAAACCCTTAGGCAAAACTCAAGGAAAAAAAACAACCAGCAGTTGGAAAAGAATGATTTTATTTTGAAGTACTTTGCATTTTGCTATGTTTTAAAGTACATTTTGCTCTAATCTATTCCTATGTTTGTGAACAGAATCTAAAAAGAGATAATCTCATGCAAAGAGCGCAGTGACCTGATGCATTTACCATTACCATATACTTGTAGAAGGCAAATGAAACAAGAGTGTTTTCAATTCCATGTAAATAAATATGTATTTTAATAACAGCTAATGTCGGTTCATAAAGGGAAGCACACTAGGAGTGTTCTTTAAGAGAAGATTATACTCTCGGTGCAAAATCCTTTCTTAGAAAGTGATTGAAAAGAAATATGAACTTACAAAATATCATCTCCAACACAGAAAAGTCTCAGCTCCATTTTTATTCTGGCTCCCTTAGGAAAGTGGAAAGGCATTATTAAGGCACATCAATCAATTTTGGTAGCACCTTTACTGCCTAATATCATTGTGTACATACAGATAATTTCTCCACATATTGTTTACATGCACATCTTACCCATTCTTGCTTCCTCCTTTTGATAGTTACCACAAAAAAGCGCATGTATTGAATAATGCATGTGCACCAAGTGCTCAGTGATACTTTGACATTATCCACCACTGGCAAAATCCATGAGAAGGGTAAAGAAGAGATGGTCTCTTTCTCCCTAACATCAGCCATGGTCTGTTCTTCTCACTGGCTTCTCCTTCAGATTGTATCTTGCAGGAGAAACGCGTCACACAGTGGGGCTCAAAGAATAAATTATAGGTGTAACTAGAAATTAAATAACCTGCACTGTGTCACAAATCTGCTGTCAGACCCTGGGTTTGGCTGGAGTTCAGTCCTATTTGGATCTTGGGTTTCATCTCCATTCACTGCAGACATGGAGTCATGGTCAAAACTCTAAGTAGTTGCACCAGCACCCCTTTGGCTCTTACATTTATTGCTTGCTTAGCCTGCTACATAATAAACTGAAGAAACGTTGTGAAAGACAAAAATCTCCAAATGCAATGTGTCACAGGACACCTGAGGGCATTTCTAGAGTCCCAAGATTTGCAAAATGAGGTTTTAGCTGGAGAAAATTCCCAGACTGCCCTGAAAAGACCATACCAAGAAATAGAAAAAGATGGAAAGCCAAGAAACTAAAAGCAGTAAGCCAGGAAACAATGATTGTTGAAAAGTGTTCTGTAGAAAAACAGGTTTGAGTCCAAACCAGATGATGAGTTTAACCCTGAACAAATGGGGGGTAAAATGACAGATGGCCACCTGGAGGGGTTTAATACCACTGAGCACACACTGCACTGTCTCCTGTTGACAAGCTCTTGTGCTTTGGAAGAAGGTGGACAAAGACCAGCCCTTCAGAACCCACGTGTGTGTGTATAAAGAGGAATTAAAAAGCAAAAGAAGCTCCCACAGCCCCTGTGCCAGTACTCTCAGAGATCTGAGGCATGCCTAAGTGCAGAATAAATAGAGTGTGAACAAGCACTATTAACAAGCGAGATCCGCTCCCTCCTCTGCAGATATTGAGAATTTGGAAGTTTCAGGATTGATGCAGCAATCCTACGCCTTAATCCCTTCTTTATACAATCCCATTAATATATCATCCTCATTTTAAAACAGTGGGAAGTCCCAGTTCCCACTATCTTCTATGTAGGCTATTTCAGTTTCATTTTTTTTATTAATCAGAACCAGTTTTTTGAATTCCAGTCTGAACTCATTCTTTACTCACTCATGGCTATTTGATTTTGTATCAGTATTGTTTTTAAACAATTATTATTTTCTTGTATGTGCTTTCAAACCCATTTAAAATTAATTATGATGATGGTGATGTCACTTGGAAAACTGTTTGAAAAACAGAATTGGGACAGGCCACTTCTTCTGGCAATGAGCAGTAACTGTTGACTGACTGCGACTGTGACTACTCCTGAAACTTACATTTTTTGGCTAGTGCTGTTGAAACACTCAAACCATTTCACAATAGACCTGTTGCAAGTTAGAAGTGAGAAAATTATATAAGTGAGTTCAGAATTAGCATTTCAGAGACCTGGGCTCTCTTAGGACACACAATGCAGTATCTGCATCTTCAAGCAGAACTGGAGAGTGTTTTGAAATTAACTTCCTGACCATCCCTCCTCACTCTACTTTTGGTTCCCACTGTGGAGTAGTTTTGGACCACACAGCCTTTTCAGAGCATGCACCTGATGCACTCTGCCTGTGGAAGTGGGTCCAGCTTTATGGGCCCAGACTAGAAATAAATACACAGCAAGGACTATCCACGTGGGTGCTGTGAACCCAACACAAATATCATAGACCTCTTCAGATTTTTCTCCCCACAGCTCCACTCCTCCTGGGCTGCATAACTTGATCAATTTTAGACGTCCTGCATGACCATAGCAAGGTGATTTCAGGATCAGTGCCCCATGTTTTCCATCTGTAAGGCCGGACTAACTTATGGTTTTTCTTGAGATCATTGCAATTATTGGTGACTTGTGCTGGGTGCTTACAACAGTGATCACAGCAGTTTTTATGACCTCTTCCTCTTTGTGGTACCAGAAATTTCTCATTGCTGCTAATTAGCAACCAACTGAGCAAAGGAAAAAAAAAAAAAGATCACTGACAATTAATTTACTGAAAAAACCCCATATTGTTGAAGAATTAGTTTTAATTTATTATTTATTTTTGGAAGGAAAGGGTTTGTTTCAATGCTTTACATTACTCCTTTAGATTTCCACAAAACATATTTTCCATTTAAACTTAATAGAAATTTTGTTAAACTATAAGACCTGATTATATAACAGAAAACTATATCCAACAGAAAACTGTATTCAAAGCATATGAGTTTTAGGTTGAATATGACTTTTTCTTTCTTCTTCCAGAATATGTATGTTTTCTAGAGTTTTTCCTGTGACATTTTTCAGGTAAATGTAAATATTCTGATTTGACCTGAAACAAATTTCTTGTAAGTTTTCAGACCAATCACAAAATTGAGAAAAAAATACAAATTCCCAATTTCCCAAGTTATCCAACTAAACACTAACACCAAGCAAAATAAACTGAGAGTGAGATTACTTCTGAAAGAAAAATCCTTGCGTAACCTCAACACTCAGCACAAGCCTCCTGTGGTTAAACTACATCACTGGAGTGCAGCTTTGAATCCTAGAACAGTCTTTGGTGCACTAATACATCATTAATGTGTCTGCCTTTGCCTCCGAGCTGGCAGAGCATCTCTGCAGAACGTCTCTGCTGGAGACAAGGAGATGTGTTCCCTCTGGGAAGAAGGGTTTGCAGCTTCATGCAGCCCTGGCTCCAGCGAGTGTCTGTCCTCAGGGGGCAGCCACCATAAACAACTGGGGCTCATATGCAGATGTGCTGAATATATTCACACATTTAAAGCATTCTCTTTGCACCGAGTCAGACTCTGCTAACAACAGTAACGACCACTTTTAGCACAATTTGACAATAGTTCCAATAGTTTTCTTCCTTTTCTTTTTTCTTTTCTTTCCTTCTCTCTCTCTCTGTCCCTGTGTTGTGAAGCAAATACAAATATGTCTGAATTTCTTCCTTCTTATGGTTGCAGCTTGAAATATTTAAACTCAGTAACTCTCTTCTACCCAGCAGCGAGAAAGATTTTCCATCATACCCAAAAGTCATGTGATACTCAACTGGTTTCTGGTTCTAGCTCCAGCAGGGCTTTCTTTGAGATCTCTTGGAGACTGCAAATCTTCAGCATAAATTGGAAATGGAATAATTTAGCTGCCTCTAGAGCAGCACAAATTTCTTGTGTCAGAACCTCCATTGATTTGTTTCATGGTCATTAATAAAATCCACATGGCAAGTATTCTGGGCCTTCATTCTTCAGAGCTCACATGCAGGAGCTGATAGAATGGACTCCATGCCAGTCCCTGTTAGATATTTGTTATGTACCAGACTATTTATTTCCTTGTGTTTTTCATACCCCCAGTGAGCTGAATGTGGAAGGCTGCCCAGCTCTGTAAACTACAATTCTCCAACCTACCTATAGGAGTGGACACACTGATTAATTGCAGGGAGACAATTAATTAATACGAGATTTCAATACCCTAGGGCATCTGTTCCAATAAAGACAGGCCAGTCACTTCAGATTCTAGAAGAAAAACAATAATGTAATGTGTAGCAATATTTCTAAAAAAACCAATTTTTGCCCATGACCCTCCAATCAAGCAGATGATAAAGAAGAAAGAGTTTTTTTCAAAATCAGTCAGGCTTGGTTTAGCCAGGGGGAAGAGTGCTGGGTGGATCTGGAGGGCTCTCACTGTGATTTTGCTTTTTGTCTGCATTTGTTATTTCTGTCCTCATCCTTGAGGCAGCAAAACAGCCGAGGAGCCTTGAGCTAGCCCTGAGAAGAATATAGTTTGCCAGAGATCTGAAAAGCATTCTGTGTATACCTGATGGAGAACTGGGTGGTTCAGTCTGGGTTTACACCATGATTAAGGTAATGAGTTGCCCCGTTTTGTGCCTTCATGGGTTTAAGGTTAACCCCACACTCTGATTGTGTTGTTAGGGGGACACTCTGTACGTTCATAGGGTAAATCATATTTATGTTATGTGAGGTACAATGTCCTTTGTCTTCAAGACTTCAGTGCTCTTACAAGATCAGTGACAAGGAAGGAAATATTAAGGAACCCCAGAATCACAGAAAATACTGAGTTGGAAGGGGCCCATCTGGATCACTGAGTCCAGCTCCTGGCCTTGCACAGAACACCCCAAGGGTCACACCATGTGCCTGAGAGAGTTGTCCAAACACTTCCTGAACTCTGTCAGGCTGGTGCTGTGACCACTGCCCTGGGGAGCCTGTTCAGTGCCCAGCCACCCTCTGGGATATAAAACCACATGTTATGAGCATATGAACGAAGCACATTTTCTGTTGCAAATATTCCTTTACTGATTCCTTTACTAATTACTAATTAATACAATTCAGGCACTCCCATTGGAATGAGTCTCCAGTCTGCAGCAAGAACGGCAGCAAACTGTAGGAATTCTATTTCAGGTTCTGATTTTCCTCTTACACCAACCCCCCAGTCATTCCTCAGCAGACATGCATGCTCACTAATGCTACTTCTAAGATAAAATAAATATTTTCCAGGGCAGAGCCTCTGTCTACAGTCCTGGAGACCATAGCTACAGCTTTAATGGGAGCACCCATCCCACAGAGGACCCCTTCTTCCTCAGACAATGAATTCGTCCTTCTGTGGTGAGGTTTTACTGCTGGCAACCTGGCTGTGTGTTTTTCTTGGAGCTTTGTGGTTCATTGTTGTGGGACTGGTGTGTTGGGTGGAAAACCAACATTCCCTGGGCACCTTTCCCTTCTGGGTGTCGAGATGCACTGAAGGGTTGTTTAGTTTGCTTTGCAGTGTTTCTTCTTTCAGAACATATTATTACACTGAATCTAGCAGCGCTGTGGGTGTTTGGGGTTCATGATGAGCAGAATGCTTGCATACATTCCCTCCCCAGGATTTCACACAAACATGACAACCTTTCCAGGAATAGCTCCAGGAACATGGTGGTGTTTCAAGTTTCATTTTGTGGGGGTTTCGCCGCTGCTGTTTTAATTTTCAGACTTTTCTCACATTTTTCAAAGAAAGCACCTCTTACATCATTATAATTAATAAATAAAGTGTGAACATGCTAGGCCAATATCTGATACCTATATTCTTGGTATTTTATCAACAGATTATGATGGTATAGGTAGCAATGCAGAAAAATCAAAATAAGTTTTCTAATGAAAGAAGATTTAAGACCAGTTTCTAAGTGTAATCACCAAAGAGTATCTGATATCATTAAACAAACTAAGGGGGAGAACCAGCACTGCAGCCCATTTAAGCTGCCTGTATTCAAAATTTGTAACCTGGACATCAACTCTTGTCCAAGGACATATGGAAAACATTTATTTCCACAGTCTTCCCAAGGAAACTCAGAGGATCTTCTTCCTCTTGAGCATGTGGAGGGTTTTGTAGGAGTTACTGGGGACCTCAGAGAGCCGACCTCTATACAGGAGTTGTAACCTCAGTACAGCAGAACTGACTCACAGAGCACATTGTCTTTTTATTGATACAATTAATCTTTTGTCCCGTAAGTGGAAAAACCCAGAAATGCATTAAAAAAAGTCCTTGAAAGCACAGTGTAAGTCTTTACCAGTGCAGAGAGAGAAATCCTGAAGTGAATCTGCATCTCCTGCAGGGCTGGAAATAATCTGTTTTTCTGAATTTCCTTCTAGGTGCAATATTTATTTGAGAGGGAGGAGAGAGAGCAACAAAATGACATATTTGCAGCAGTACATGACCAAAGATACATCAGGATGAAATCTGCCTTTTTGCTGTGAGCAAATCTCTTCAGTCAGACTCCTATAAGGGTTCATTCACGTGTGCAGTACTGTCCCCAACTCCTCACCTGGTATCAAATGCATCCTGTCAGCTTCAACAGCAGGGGCAGTGGAATTAAAATCTGGGGGTCTTCTACACAGCACAGGACAAATTACAGCCGTGTGTCAATGATCTGACTCAGCCCTGGTACAGAGTTTTGTTTTCCTGTGCACGTTTCAGCTGCATGCGGAAGGCAGCAAAATGCTGAGCACTTGCAGAGTGGTTGAAGAGGGGTTAAATTCTCATCACCTGCCTGTGCTGAGGTCCCTCCAGGGAGGGCTTTACAGGGTTGGCCGTGGGTGAAGCCCAACCATGTGAGCATCCCCTGAGGTTCTCTCTCACCCTCCTGTGCCAAAACAGAGTGTGCACTTCAGGGACCCTCAGAGTCCTTTGCTCTCCTCAGACCCTCAGGCGATGCTGGGTGCCTCACTGCTTTTCTATAGCTGGGACCACAAAAATTCCCTTGCATACCCCATCCTAACTCCAAACAGTTGTCTCCCACAGGTGGGAAGCAGAGGAATAATGAGGGAAAGGTCACAAACAAGGGTGGAAGAAGCCAGCCTCTCCCTTCCCTACCTGCGAGCCCCCTTGCATTTTAATCAGGCATTTTGAGATAAACTTTGTGCTGTCATCCTCAAGGAAGGAGAGCTTCTTAGTATAGGCATGATGTAATGCTCCCTTTTTCACTTCAGAAAGAAAACAGGCGTTGCAGTCTGTGCCTCAAAAATGTCTGTGCAGTTAAATAGCTCACTCTGCAGCTGCGTGTGGGAGCACACCACCGTGTCAGTCTCAGAGTAACTCATTTTCCAGGCACAGCAGCACCGAGCAGGAAACTCCCTGGCACAGGGCTGACCTGAATGGGGGGAGCAGCCAGGAGACAGCGTCATGCCAGAGGCTGCTTTGCCTGCTGTTTGCCATCTGGGAGCAGGGGTGGATCCAAGCAAATCGTCCCTGCAAGGAGTACTGTGAATGAGGCAGAGTGAGCACTGTGGAATTGGCTCCCTGTGATGGACCTGTCCCACATGGCTCATTCACCTCACCTCTGGTTCCATGGCTCTCTCCTGAGCCAGAAGCTGCAGCAGGAGGGAACTGCTTTACCCTCCAGTTTGTGCCCTGTGTGGGAGATTTCAGACATTTCCCAGGAATGAAAGCTGGTCCTTTCCACCACCTTGCAAGCCTGAGGTACATGAGGCATGCAATGAAAATGTCAGTGTCTCTCTGGGCAATGGGAAAAATTTCCCTCGATGTTCAGCAGCTTGAAACACTCTCACTGGCATCAGTGGCACATTTTCCACAGACCAGCACAAGGGTGAGCTACCCAAGCACCTTGGTGATTCCAAGCAGGTTGGACATGCCCTTTGGAGTGCTGCTCACCCACCTTTTTGGGACTATGTGCCTCCTCTGTTTATGCCTGGATTGCCCCAGGAGCCTGATGTTGCCACAGGCCATGCCCATCATTTGTATGCCAGCTTTCCTGGCTGCAAGCTCTTCTGTATTCCCACAGGCAAAACGTCTGATTTTTATGCTGTTCAAAAGTTTTCAGTTACTCAGAAACTTCTGTCAGCTCCTGCTGCTCAGCCTTGGTTTTCATGTCCTTCTCTGAGCCTGAGCCTTGGGCATAAAAGCCTATTGTATTGCCACAAAGCAAGCCCAGAATTTATTGGTATTTTTACTGTTTCACTAGCACAAAGTGACTGCTGTGAAAGTCCATCACGATAAACTCCTCTGGGATGCGATGGCCTGAAACTGATCAAAGACGTTCAGGCAGCAGAGTGGTGAGTGAGCATTTCCAGCTGCTGCACGTGTGCCAGGAATGCTGGAGTCCCTGAGGACTGAAGCAGAGGAGAATAAGAGGTGCCCAGCAGTGGCCTGATGGCAGCCAGCACATGGGCATTACTATGAAAAAGGGATGGTGGTTTGTTTTTTTAAATGCCTCACCTAAAAGCCTTACAAGGTCAGAAGTTCTCTGATATAATGAGCACATTTTCCTGGGGTGTGAAAGCATGGGATTTGCTAATCCACGGTATTTTTACCAGCTGAACCGGTAAACAAAAACCTCTCAGCAACTCTCAGAACCTCACTTTCTAAGGAAAAGTAAATCAGAGGTCAAAACAGACCTCTAACCTGAGCAGCTGTACAATTCACTACATTTAACTTTTCAACAGTCTCGGCTTTGTCAGGATCTTAAGTCTCTGCAGAAAAATTTATACTATTTGTCCAAAATGGCTCAGAGGTCAATGGAAACTTGACCGAATTTACAGAGTGTATGTTGCAATGTGAAGGTTGTTGGTCTCTAACCTCAAAGCAACAAGCCAGGCCTGGTTTTTCTTTGAGTACCATGTGCACATTTTCATTAGGCTGCACTAAAACATCACATCCTTCTTCTAGATAAAAATGAAAAAGCTCTGGGAGGAATAATTTCGGTCTAAGAGAAGTTTGGAGGAAGAGTGTAGCAGCTTCTTCTCCCTCAGTCCTGGGAGGAAAAAAGGTTAAATGAGATGTCTAGAAAAAATGGTTGGGGCTGAGGCATGAGAAAGGAGAAGGAAATTCTCACTGCAGCTGAAAAGCCTGAAGTCCAATCCTGGCAGATGCATGGGTGGAGTCTAGATGGGCAAACAGCTATTGAACAGCAGGGCAGCTACTCTCATCCTATTAAAACGCTAAACACTGGATCCTGTAGAAATCCAGGGCAGCTGCTTTCTACTTTAAGAGGAAAGGGAAGCTTCTGAATTATTAATATAGATGAGTTGAGACTGGGTATTTTATGCAACTGTGAGTTAATTCCATTAAGGGAATGGATAAGAAACCATGACAAAACTTCCCAAGTATGCAAATAGCAGGTGGTGACAAAGCCCTGGTGCTGTGAGGGCTCAGGTGCATTGCACAAGCTTGCCCTGTCCTCTGGCCCCACCACACCCAGCTGCTGGGGACAGCCCAACACCAGGTCCCCATCTGTGGGTGCTGTGCCCTTGCTCTCTGCCCACAGGGCTCACCAGGCAGAAAGAAAATGTGCTAAGAGATAGGGATGTGAAGAGGGGAAAATTGTGTGTTCACAGCAATTTCCCAGCAATTGGCATTTCTGCTTTCTGGAGAAGCTTCTCAATCCTGGGAGCTTGGCTGGGCCACCTGTGGAGTGTGGGGTTTATACATCCAGTCAGCCTGATTTTGTGGCTGGAGGCTGCTTAGCAGTGTTTTTTTTTTTTTTTTTTTTTTTTAATCTGGCAGTGCTTTTAAAGCACAGCAGCTTTATTTACTACTGCTCTTATTAGCTGGAAAATACCAGCCAGTGTCCTGTAAATAATGTGACAATGTTTTCATAACTGCTAGCATCTCTACCTCTCCATCATAATGTACATAAACCTAGTCCTTCTGAGGGGTTCAGTCTTTGATTCCAAAAGTCTACCCCAAATCAGGACAGGTCCTTTGGGCTAGGCCAAGGTTTATCCTTCCTCTTCTTCTTCTAAAGCTCTCAGAAAAAATTGTCCCATCCATCACCCTCTTGAGCAAGCTGAAGCTTTCTTCCTCGAGCCTCTCTAGTCTCCCCTCTCAGCTGCTTGTATGCTTGAGGAGTGCTGAATATTCCTATCAGAAGTGAAACATCCAGGCTGGTTCAAAGAAATATAACAGAGAAGGAAAGGGCAGAAACAGAAAGCACTTGAGCAAAAAAGAGGGAAAGAGGACACGTATGCCTTGGGAGGTGGTGGAGGAAAACACGGAACGGGATTGTAGGAGAGAAATGTGCAACTTGGTGAATAATGAAGGAGACAAGAAGGAGACGTAATTGTAGCAGAGCAGCAAGTGCCTCCTGCTCCCTCTAACCAGACTGACTGTGTGCTTTCTCCTGCTCTGCACAAGTGGATGCTTCAGCTTTTAAAATGCTAAGCACAGAGAATATTTAGGCCTGGGGGGCAAACTCTCCCCCCACCCAAAGCCAGGGCCCTTGAGTAGCTGTCGAGCTCAGCTTGCTCTCATGGACCCTGCACACTGTGCCCTTGAGTAGTTAATGGTGTGCAAGCACCACCTTATTTTGGTGTCCTGGCTCTTAGCAAGGAGCAAGGAGCAAGAAGAGTGCACTAGCAAAGCACAACATGCTCATTTCCCAGGCTCTAATCCTGCTCCCTTTTTCATCATACGCACCTGTAGAAAAAAATTCTGCGCTGGAACAAAGGACCTGTGTGAAACAGAGGGGAGGACAGGCACTCTCAAGCAGCCCTCACTGTCTGTTTGGCTTTACTGCCCACACAGCAGGTGGGACAATATGTGCTCACTTATTTCACACGCTTTTCTCTCCAAGATGCTCTGATGCAGCGTGTGAACAAAAGCAATTCTGCAAAAGCGCCGAGGTCTTGCTCTCATTTTGCAGCACCTACCACGCTCTCTGGGGAGAGCACGCCTTGCATATACATTTTTGGGTTTGCCAGGCTGCACAGCACTGGGGACCTCTGAGGGGTGAAGTAGAGGCTTGAGTCAGTCTGCAGACCCTGCTGTGATTGCTGATTTTTGACATTATTGCCCAGGAAGCAGGGAGGGATGAGGTCCTGCACTGCCTGTCCTGTGCAGACATGAGGCAGAGTTTACTGTGCCACTAGTGGAGATGTCAGTACCCTGAGCAGACACGGGAGGATTGCAGGAGGGGTTTATTGCAGACAGGCTTTCTGGCACCAGGAAGGGCTCGATTAGGAAAATATTTTTTTTCAAGAAAACTGTAAGGAAATATAGAGATAAAGCCTACAGGTGATGAGGCAGTGAGACAATTGCATTCAGTAATGGTGAAAGTGGTGCTTGGTGATTAAACATGAGGGTATTTTTTGCGTATGCGTGTGGATTTGGCTGTAATCCAACAGAGGAGTTAATTTGGTTTGTTTCTAAGTAAGAACAGAATCAAATCCCTGTCAGAAGACAGAAGATTTGGTGGGGTGTCATCATCTTCCAGCCCTTTAACCACCCTCTTGCAGATGAAAGGGTGTTGGCTTGAAGAGGCTGACAGCTGAGACACCCAAATCCAGTGTTCCTTCCCTTTGCCCAGGCTCTCTTCCCTCTGTTTGTTTTTTTTTCATACAGCTAGAACAGACAGGAGCTCAGGTGCTCCCGTAGCCTGTCTGCCTCTTTTCTGTGATTTTTCAGCTCAAAAAACACTGTTCTGATCCCAGGCAATAGGTAGGAGTCACCTGTCTTTTGGGGGAGAATTTTACCACGCATTTTACTTTAAAGCAGCGCATTTCTCCGTTGCCATTCCGTGATGCAGAGCCTTGGAGCCCAAAGTGCACATAAACAAAGGTGTGTTAGGAGTGGCTGGGGGCGGTGGGGCAGGCCTGGGCCATTTTTCATAGGCGAAAGACAAGCATTCCTCCTCAACATGCAATTTGCTGCAGTGCAGAGGGCCAGCACAGAACTCACACGTCATGTCAGCCCCACTTTAAAAGGTCATTTATTGTGGAAATAGTCCTTGTGCTGGTTCTCTGAACAGGGATGAATATTGGTCTCTGTGCAGAGCTTTGTTCACTCTAGGAGGCCCAGCTTAAAAAAATTAAACTTTTTTTTTATGAGCTATCTCAGTGCAAATCTTTTCACTCCCCTCACACGAATTATTTGTACAGTTTTATTTTAAGTAAGAAATTTCATTCTCCTTGTCATCCTCTTCCCTCCTCCCCCAACACTTTTCCCTCAGAGTTTGCCAACATTAAAAAGAAGTATAAAGCCTTTGAAAGCCTCACTAAGAATCTCTCCTCAGACAGCTATGTTCTCTTTGCTGACTGAAGAGCACAGTACGTGGAAGATTTTCTTCAACACCACCTGGTTTTTGGTTGCAGCCTTAAGAAAATCATTCTACCTCTGAAATACGGCAAAAGCTCCTCTTCAGTGCACCTTTTTTCCTGGATGCCATCCATCCATCCATCCATCCATCCATCCATCCATCCATCCATCCATCCATCCATCCATCCATCCATCCATCCATCCATCCATCCATCCATCCATCCATTTCCTACCCTCCCTCCCTCTCTCCCTCTTGCCATCCCTCCCTCTCTCCCTCCCTCCCTTATTTGCAATTCTCCTCACTCTAGTAGAAGTGAGTGTTTCTCCAGTCTTACCCTTCAAAAGCCTTTTTATTTTTGTCTTTTGGGAGGGGAAGAAAACCATGAGGGTAAGAAGGGCACTGCTGGGGACCAGCCTTTGTGTCAACAAGTAATAATTAAAATAGGGCAGCTCATCATCTTGTCTCATGTAAAACCATAAGCCCTTCCCTCAAACAGTTTTATGAAACTAAAGGGATGCTAAAACCCCCAGCCTTCAAAGAAGTTCTTCCCATGAGTGTCCACGAATCCTGGACACCTGAGGTCCCTCTGGAGCTCCCTGCCTACCTTGTTCACCGTTGTCTACACGCAAGTGTTAACTGGAGCTTTGCAAAAGTGAGGGAAGCGTGGAGATTGCATTATGCAAACAGCCTCAGCTCCTTGCTCGCAGCCTCAGGCATCGCCATCTGTGCCTGGTTGGCAAGGGGATGCCAGACACAGCACTGGTGGTGTTTCTCACCTTCTGAAAGAAGTGACAAGGGGTCTTTAATTATGAAAGAAGTAACCAGAAGCCACTTGGGCTACAACTCACATGGGACTCTTCACAGAAAGGAAATAAATGTATTTGCTGATTAATTATTCCGAGAGAGGAAACAAACCAAAGGATTCCTGGATGGTTATTTTCCAGAAATTAGGTCAGACCTAATTAGTTGCATAATTGATTGTCTGACTTCCTAACTAGTTAACTCTTAGTGACCTTTATTGACTCGTGGTGACAAATGCATGCATGCAGGTCTTACAGGAGAGGAGAGGTCCCACTGTGCTTTACAAACTGCAGCTCCAGCAGTGTGAGTCCTGGGACACACAGTGTCAAAGTGCCCTTTGAGGTATTTGAGCAATGGTGAGGCTGCCCTGAACACAGCTCGCCTCAATTTCTCATGACTTCACAGCTGGCCCTCCTCAGGGACCAAAGCAGGTCTCTTCTGCTGGCACTGGGGAGCAACAAAACAGGTCTAGCACCTACAGTCAGGGCAGTCGAACTGGGAGATCTCCTCTGAGGGTCTGACAATGATGACACTTGTCTGCTTTACACTGGTGCAGAAGGGACAGTGAAACTGAAAAGGCACCACCAAGCTCGTGCCTGCATTAATGGTGTGCTGTAGGACAGACGCCGAAGCTGAGCAGTAGTTATGATGGTATGAAGTGTGTGGAAAAATTCTGAGTGTTACCATGAAGGAAAACAATACCTTTATGGGAAAAAAATAGAGTACTGACGCCTTGAAAGCTTTTTCAGTGACTAATGAGCATTTTGGTTGTGACTTCAATGTAAAAAGACACCACTGTCCACGGAGGGAAGGAAAACTGGTACTAAAAGTGGTGATTGTGGGCAGCAGTGCTTACTGAGGGAAAGAAGAACAAGCGATCCAAGAGAAAGGTAATGTTGGGCAGCAGGAGAAGTTGAATTTGCTGGGAAAAAAACCCCAAACATTGGTTAAATTGATGCGGTTGGAAACAGTGCCATGGATATGCCATGTCTAGAAAAAAGTGTGTTTCAACTCAATTTTTTGCCCAGTCCAGGCTCTTAGCTCTCCTGAGAAACAGTGTTTCAGCACAGGTACCCCTGAGCAAACCCACACTTTCTGGTGCCATTATTAAACTTAGTATTTGTCTCAGCCTCCTGCCAGACAGACCCCGTGCCATACACAGAGACCCCATAGCAGAGTGAATCCTGTCTGACTGCAGGCCTTGGTGCAGGAATGAAAAATTAGAATGATTTCGGCTTTTCTTTGATGTGGGTTCTGGTACTTCTTGGAGCATTTGGGGGTCATTTAAAAACTGCCCTAATTTACAGTGCTTTTCTAACTTCTGATCTCCCCACTTTATCCAGTCTGTGTTTCTTCTCTGCTCCTTCCCCAGCCTCCCCAGGACACTTAGGGTTGCCTGGTGCCACCATGACATCTGTAGCATGCAGCTGGCAATGTGGGAGAGGAAAATTGTGAATGATCTCTATAAAAATTAAGGGTTTTTTCCCCCCAGTAAAGTCCAGGGAATGTGTAGAGTCAGAGAGAGGGATCTATTCGCATCACCCTGATTTATGGAAATCTTCTGGGTCAAAGAGTGACTATTTGAAAGCAGAGTGTCTTAAGCTTGGCAAAGGGCCTGTTATACTCACAACAGTCACTCAATTAATATCCAAAAATGAGAAAGAGAGAAGCTGGAAGGCAGCATAAGAAGACTTGTGCACCCCAGAACAGAGAGCTGCAAGCAGTGTTCTGGCCTTCCAGCTGCTGATTTCTGAAGAAATGTTTCTACGGGATGTGGACTCTGTTCCTTACATGACTGCAGGTAAGAGCAGAGCACTGCCAAGCACAGACAGCACAAACCTTTGTTGTGGAAAGGGACAAGATGGGGTAAAGCTGAGGCAATGAGGAGGCAAGAAGACAGATGTCCAAGGGGTACATGCCTATCCACACAACACAGCCAAGAAAAATAGAAATGGTGAGCATTTGAAGCTAATCAGGCATTTGTAGCTCACAATGAATACACAGAATTGCAATGCAAATGTGGCTGGTGATGGTGCAGTGTGGTGTCTAGATGGCCCCTAAAGGAGCTGCTATCTCTCTTTCCAGAGACAGCACATACTTTGTCTTTATATCAATCTTTTGCTTTTAAACCCCACTGACTCGAACTTCCTTGAAATTTTATCTCTCCATAGTATTTTTCCATGCAAATTTCTATTACTTGATTCCTGGGAACTATACTTCAGCCAGAACCACCCCTTTAATGCAGAATTTTAGCACTGGATATTCAAATGACTCAACAGAAATGTCCATATTGCTCAATTCTGCCCTGCAATCTTCCACCCACTCACAAATATGGCACATTTCCATCTGTGCACTGCTCTCATTGTGAACTTGTTGATTTTTCCTGTTCTTTTTTGGTGGGGGTGTGACTTGGTGCAGGTGTCCAGGCTGGGGTTAACAAAGACCCAGGTAACACATGGCAAACTCTGCATGAGACAGAAAAGAGAAAATAAAATATTTTAGTTACAGCAAGGTTAAACAAAGCGTATATCTGATGTGTTGGGCCTGGAAACACGTTTTTGTTTCAGCCAGCATCATTTCTGCTGGAAAACCAATGCTTTACAAAAGGTTTTTAATGGACTTGGGAAAGTGGAGGGAAAAGAGTTCCTAGGCAGTTTCTTAATGTTTGAAATCCATTCCTGAGTACTTTCATCCCTAATTAAAGGTCACCTACTGGTTCATGAACAACTGTTAATGAAGAGTTTAATTATCCAGATGACAGCTATAAAATCCTGCTCCCGTGCTTGAATATTTTAAAGCAACAAGGCCCAGATTTTCAAATATGTGCTTGTAGCCAAGTACTTAGACAACAGCTCTCACGGAAGAAGAGTGTGTATGTGCAATTCACATTTGCATACGCAATGGGAGATTGCATATGCCCATATTAAAGATGCAAATCTGTGAGGAGGTTTCTATATGCTCACTTGACCATTTGAACCAGACCCACCTTTCTTTTCTGTTCTTTCATTCAGAGAGGGGAGGGATGGTTAAATTATTCCTTGAGGATAAATCATTTCGCATTATTAACTCTTCTTAACAACAAAACTGCATAAATTAAATGTAAGATTATCTGCTGTGTCCTCAGTGGAATGATTAGGAGGGAATCTACAGGAAAGAAATGTGGTCAAATGATTTGAAGACTTGCTAAATGGGATGCAAATCTTATCGTGCATTCTTAACAAGCACAAACACAGACCTGCCTTCTAATGAGCAAACTCTGCTTGGCATATCTGTGCAACCCCAAGAGCAAAGCTGTAAAGAAAATGGATCATGGTTCATTTTCTCTACTGAGTCAAGTTTTTGCTTTTATTGGCACTTTTGACCAGGTGCTCCTGGTGCTCCTATTACCTTTACCCGTGGTGGCAATTTTTCGTGATGCTGCCTTTAGTCTGCCAAGCTGAAGTGGCCCCATTTCTCATTTCCCATCACAACACCTGATGAATGTTTCTTGGGGAGGTCAGGTTTGGATTCTCCACAAGGTACATGCCTGAAGGAATAATGCTTCTATCAAAAAGAACAAGAAGTTGTTTTTTGTGTCCTCACTGCCAGCACAGTCTCTTTGTGTCACTCCGGTGATGGCACCATAAGGACCAAGACAGTCATAACTCTCTAACTAAGCATTTTTGGGGGCTTGGTGAAGACTAAAATGCAATGAATGACCACAATGAATGGCAATTCTATCCAAGATAGAGCAACTCCAAGGTTTTCCCTGTGAATCAGAGCTAGGCTTTGATTGTTTCCTTGTTACCTGTGGCCTGTCTCTCCTACTTACGTGAGCATATGTTCACACACAGACACACACGTATTTGTCTGAGCAAAATACTCAAGGGAAAAGAGAATTACAAGCCCTGGCTATAAAAATGAGGGAGAAAAAATTAGAATGCATCACATAAGAAGAGCCATTCATATGAATTAAAGAGGAAAAATATGCCTGTCTGAGTTCTGTCAATGGTTAATATCTTATTTCATGACAAATGTGAGCTAATACAAGAGATTTGTTAAAACAAAGACAGGTCAGACTTTCTGTGTTATTTGTTGAAGAGGTTTCAAGCACACCTTTCTGTGCTTTGTTAACTCTCCAGAAGGCCACAGGAGGGTTTTCTCTGCAGAGTCTCTTCTGTAGGTCACAGTGACCCGACTGAGGGGGCTCTGCTGCATAAATGGAGCTCTCCAGATAAGCAGTAACATTTATTGCACACTTTGTCAACATATCTCTGGCTGCACACTTGTTCTCAAGGCACTCTGTTTTGATATTGGTTTTATTAAAACAGATTTGAGAAAGGGAAATGTAAAATAGTTTGAAGATTGCAATATAAACATGTTGTTCAGAGCTGAGGAAATCCACACCAAACACCAGCAGGCTTTTTGCACATTACAAGCATGAACAAAATGTATCTTGAGGGGGTTTTTTTTGTTATACTGTTTTCTTCAAATAAAAACACTGCTTAAAAAAAATTATACAAAAAGACCAATATTTCACACAGGGAAAGACACAGGTCCCACAATGTCCCTCAAAATCTGTAAGATTATTAAAATTAAAATCAAAATATTAGCTAAAGCCAAGAAGGTCTAAGGACTAGAAGAAGCAGATTTTTGACTTGGTAACTGTCTCAGCTTTCGAGCTGCCACCAGAGCTGCTGAGCAGCATGTGTGGGCAGGATGACATGTCCTCCTACTAGGGATGACGTAAGGTGTCTGACTATGCAGGTTATCCTTGCTCCTCAAGTATCAACTCACGTCTCCTTTGGAGGAAGAGCCGTGGGCTAGGGGGCTCAATCCCTTGGGCCCTGGTCTGACTCCAGCTACAAGACACGATCCTGCAAGGTCTCTTGTCAGGGATGTTAATTGGGAAAATATACTTAACTGTGTCCTGATTCTGCAAATGTCTGGGCAATGGGTTTGCATGAAGTATATGGTCTGTATCATGCTCATGTGCCTGATGTACCTGTGAGAGGATTTACTAGACTGGCTTCTAGACTACTATACCTGTGGTTTTCTGAGCTGCCAGGTCTCATTCTTGATAAACGGACAGAGCTCAGGCAAAAAAGCGCGACGTGACACACTCCAAGGATTTTCCCTATTTATCATCAAAAGTGGGGTAGTATTTGCCAAAGAACATCCCTCATTTTTAGCCAAATAATAGATTCAGCAGCCTTTTTAAAATATAACTGGATTATTTGTCATTTTGGAATATCATGATTCAGTCACTTCCATTGGGATGGGTTTTAATGGCTGCATGCCAGCACACTGTATGTGACATAAAGCATTTGTGAAAAAAAAAGATTCCTCTGAGTAGTCAGATGATCTTCCCAGAAATGAACTGTCTTTCCCACTTTTCTCTTTCATTCTTCCTTTCCCTGGATCTTGGAGGGAGTGTTACTTGTGTTGAGTAATGAAATTTCCCCTGCCAAAACACAGTGTCTTTGATCTCCCCTGTTTTATGCACTAGGGAGCTGATAGTTCCTTCCCTGGCTAGGACTGAATGAATAATCACCTCCTGTTGTTATTCACATAAGATTCAGATGCCGAAATGTGAAGCTGATGACAGGGGAAATTATGGATAGAAGCATCAAGATTTGCTACTGAAATTTTACGAGTTGTAGGTAGGAAATATTCAAAGCACATCGCATTTAACCATGAAGACTCCAAGCTTTTATAATCTCATGGGACAGAACTGTGAGTTGTTTGTGAGATGGGAATGAAGCCCAGACTGCTCTCCTGGTGTTTTCTTTATGCCTACATATCCATACACAGACACACAATCAGCATAAGAAAACCCTACCCATCCCTGAATATTTGTTGCAATTTGGAATGATGAACCATGCAAAAATTAGATATTCGAATAATGTAAAAAGTCTGTACATTCATCGAGATGTTATTAAAACCTCCTGTAAAATCAGGAAATCTTGATTAAATTTTTTTTTCTTTCTTCTTTTTATCTTGTTCTTGTTGTCATTGTTGCTATTTCACCATATGCAGCTTATGATTGATTTCAGGTCTTCCAATCTGGACCAGCACGTGATAATATTTGCACAAAGGTTTTTTTTTAGAAGGAAAAGAGAAATCCTAAAAGGGTTATACAAAAAATTAGGATTTCACATGAACTTTTGTTCAGGGATTCAAAAGCCACGTCTAGATCCATTGTCCTTTGTGCAGCCCAGACAGTGTCATACACAAATACTGTTGTATGACAAACCTGCCTCACATATCCTCGTGGAGCAGCCCATTGGCCCATGCTGGCATATCCAAGGCTCCAAGACACACAAGTGAATTGAGCTTTGTGAAAACAGCTTTAGAGAACACCCTCTTTACTATGAACCCCCCTATGAAGGGTTTATCTTGCTCATTCTTGCTCTTTCTTACCTTGAATCAAACCCCAAACCAAACCAGCTCCTTGATACAAACTCAGATGAAACAGGTTTCTCTGAGCCTGCCAATCTAAACCAACACAAATACCACCCAAAGTGACACTTTCGTGCAGAGTAAGGCAGGTCCACACAGTGTGGAACAGCAAAGATCCAGCATAGATGGAGATGCCTCCTGCCTCCCTGCTGTACTCACCAGAAATGGAAACAACATGAGATATTCTCATTCCCAGCAAGTCTTTGCTGGAGGAGGGCTTAAATTGGCCTTCTGTCTCCTGTAACCCCAGGAGATATGATTAATGGAAAAAGCTAATTATCTGTATTGCTATAACACAATTCACAGCAAAAGAAATTAATTCTACATATTTTTTTCAACCGTATATAACCACTACTTAATTCTCAATAAGCAGCTAATATCTCCCTAGAATGAAGGGAATCTCTGCCTGCATGGTGGGAGATACCAGCTTATGATCTCATTTATTTCTTGAGACCATTCTACATGAACACTCTGGCACTTTGTTCCTCAAGAACTGATGAAGATGATATGTCATCTCTGATAGTTGTTCATTGAACAAAAATAGAAAAGTGTAAATAATTTTTTTTTCTCATAAAACATAAGTTTGCATGTTATGCTGAAGTCATTATTCAAATTCATACATTTGCAAGTGATTAGCACACTGCCTCAGACACAAATTTATGCAAGCATTTCAGTTCAAGTGATTCAGGGGAACCGATGAATAAACAGCATCATTACTGTTTTTAGATGCAGGAGGGCAATGGCCATTTCTTGTGTGGAAAGTATGAGCAGATGAGGAGATCTCTGTTCTGTAAATCTGGGCTTGCATTTCACAGCAACCAAACTTGCTCAGGAGAATGAAGAAATCCCTGCGGAAATTCTTTGTGAAAATGGCGTAGAGGAAAGGGTTAGCGCAGGAGTTGATGGGGTAAAACAAAACCAGGAGGATCTTGGAATTGGACACCGTGATGAGAGGAGCCTTGAGTGAGGCCGATATGGCAAAGAAAGATATTGGTGCCATGCAGAGGAAGTCTGTGAAGATCAGTATGGCCATGCGCTTGGCAATGTTGGTGTCGCTCTTGGAAGAGGTGACGTTGTGGTTTCGCACAGTGAAGTAGATGCAGATATAGCAGACGCAAATAATGACAAACGTCACGACATTCAGCACTAAGAGAAATATAACGTAAGCCTGGGCAAACGGTGTTTCTATATCCATGGGCAGACAGATGCTGACCTTCATGTAGCTGCTGACCCCAAATATGGGAAGGAGTGCTACTGTGAAAGCAAACACCCAGCCAAAAATCATGATGATCATGGCGTGGCGCAGGCGCAGCTTGCGGTCCAGCTGCATGGCGTAGGTGATGGTGTGCCAGCGCTCCAGGGTGATCACTGTCAGCGTGTACACCGACAGCTCGCTGGCAAACACTGTGAAAAACCCTGCAGCGTTGCATCCTGCCCCAGTCTGCCAGTCTATGGCGTAGTTGTAGTACTGGCTTTTGGTCTGGATGTCTACGGAGGCGATAAACAGCAGATAGATCCCAATGCAGAGGTCTGCAAAGGCAAGGTTGCACATTAGAAAGCGAGGAACAGTGAGTTTGGATTGACTGCTTATTAAAATAATGAGGACAACAGTGTTGCCAGTAATAGCCAAAATGTTGATGAACCATATCAGGACTCTCAGAATGTTGTATCCCATGATATCTTCACATGGGTTGAAAGCATCAGGCTTAGGTGAGCAGGCTACATTAACTACTTCATTGCATAAACCATAGTCAAATTCATTCTCTGCTGGGTCAAATTTGATGCCGTAGTTGGAAATATAATCGTCAGCTGCAGATCTTCTCTGTAGTTTTTTGCCAGGCTTCTCCTCAAAGTCTTGCTTCACCTGAGACATGCTACATATCGGATGTAATTCAGTCCTGAAATTGTAAAAAGAGTAGAGTTGGAAGCTGAGAGACACAGTATGAGGCAAACAACAAACACAAAATCATCCAGTTTCCATTAGCAGCTCAGTTTTTCTGGTTAGCTGATTATATGGATTACCCTGGAGCTTGAAATTAATAGTCTGGCTGGTCTCTATTTATAAAATATTACAGGAACATGTAAATGGTTTGGAAACGTCATAAACTGCAATGGAAAGGAAAACCTAATGTTTGCCTAACACTCATGATGCAGTTATCCACCTGGATAACACTCTGTAGGCATCCTCCCTTATGTGAAGCCAATTTCTTACCTAGCCTGTCAGTGGCAAGCTGATTTGGGCATGAGGGAAATGCATGACGATGAACACCAGTGTAAGGTTGAGCTTTGAGGAATGAGTCAAGTCAGCTGTGCTCATAAGGAGTCTGTATAACCACAATAATGCTACTGTCCCTTATTCTCAAACTTCCTTCTTCCCAAAGGTTTTGACCATCACTGTCTTGTAACTCTGTCAGGGCACATAACTCCATTTTGTGCAGTTCATTTTTAGTACCTCATATCATATTAGTGACTAACCAGCAACAGAAGTAAATAGCACAAATAAGTTCATGCAGGATTCTGGATAATCTCTAAACGACAGATGCCAACAGAAACACAAAGCACGTAGACCATTTTGCTTAAGAACTGTTTTCCAAAAGAAGTGGATTAGAAGTCAAGTGAGGTGAAGCAAAACCAAACCAAACCAAACCAAACCAAACCAAACCAAACCAAACCAAACCAAACCAAACCAAACCAAACCAAACCAAACCAAACCAAACCAAACCAAACCAAACCAAACCAAACCAAACCACACCACACCACACCAAACCAAACCAAACCAAACCAAACCAAACCAAACCAAACCAAACCAAACACCAAACCAAACCAAACCAAACCAAACCAAACTGAACGTTTTAATGGAAACCGTAGTTGCTTTTGTTTCTGTCAGAAAGTATTTTTAAAAGATTTTGAGAAATTTGAGTAGTACAGGTAAATACCAGTATTTTTGATAGTTTTGTGTTTGGCTTTATTTTGTAGAGTATTAGCTCCATGCCCTTCTCCATGCATAGACCTACAGAAGAAACAAGTATTTTGGCTGAGATGATAGGAAGATGATCAGCTCCAACAAGATTGCAAATATCAAGAAATATCAAGTATAAACATTAAATGAAGGGTCAGTTTTTACAACAGCTCCTTGGCTGCCTTAGAATTTGGCTGTCCCATAAACTTGCATCCAAAGTTTTGGATGCAGATCTAATCTGAGTTACAGAATAAAACAGTTGACACTGTATTGTAAAACCAACCCAAGTTCAGCTCTGCCTACAATCAGCTACAACCCAGACTGCAATTTAGGTGTGTCATTTCTAGGACAGGAGCTCAGCTTATCCTCCACCCTGACTCTGAGTACAGTTGAGGGACTCTGTAGGCAAGTAAAGTTAAAATTTTGAACAATTGGTAGCAGCCTAAAAGGGAGAATTCTTCTTTGTAACCTAATTTTACCCTTTGACTTTCTGCACTCACTACATCTTCTGAAAATTGAGTTTAAAGGGTCTGCAAGAAAGGAAAACTAATGAAGGTCCAGCACCAGAAGGTGAGGGACATTTCCTATGAGATTCTGAACATCCTCTACTATTATCAATATTTTTTATCTTGCCTGTCAACTGAGTCAGAAAACTGATTTTCTGTGAGGTCAAATATGCACTATGAAGGTCACAGTAGCAATAACAAGGCATTACATTTTGCTCTCCTGTGTTCTACTCGCATAAGGATGAGTGAAGGGTCTGGAGTATTGATCAATATATCAACAGCTCTCTGGCTGAAAGGGAATGTAGGCTTCCAAGGAGCAATAAAAGGAGAAAAAGTCCCTCATTTTTTAGTGCAACAGGCACTTGGGGGCACTGAAATCTACTGCAATTGGTGGTTCTTTGAAAATGAACTGAGGGAAATGTTTGTAGCCAATCATTTCTCAGCATGAGATAAAAATAAACTTTTTCCAAAATTATGAAGGCACTGCCTGGACCTAAATATATGCCCAGGCAAGAGTGCTATGTAAGGACAATTAAATATTTCTGATTATTACAATTCATTAATTCTTGCCTTATTTTACCACCAGTGGTCCCAAATAAAACCAGGGTCCCAAGGAGTAAGCTGTTTGCTCCAAGGAAGGGTATCGAGGAGTGTCCTGCTTGTTCCCTGTATTGGTAGCAGGTAAAATGAAACTCCCAAGGGAAGGAAGAGCCATCCTCTGACACTGACTCCTTGCCATATCTTTGCCCTGTGTTTCTCACCCTTTGAGCTCTGCAGTGCACTCAGAGCAACAAGTTAAAACATTATTGGCCAAGGGATGTGTGGGTCCTTGCTTCCTGCTGAGACTGTGGGTGTGGTAATACAGTTAATTTAGTCCTTCTCTTTGTAAAATTTTCTTACTGTTTAACATTATTTTGCACAAGTAAACTTAAAAAAATACACTGGGGAGAGGGCAACTTAGAGAACAAAATTGAAATTGGCAGAGTTCTCTGACAAAAATAAACAAAAATTACTACCTTTGTACAAGTTGTTATTTCATGTGCTTCGTCTGGATCTGATGACAGCAGGATCTTGTGTGCTGAGAAACATGCTCAGCAGAATAAATAGTCTTGACCTATGTTCTGTAATAAGTCCTATCTCAAACCAATCATCCTCACCAAAAAGTGTCATTTAAGTGAGTTGTGAGCAACTGATAGTATGTTCTTGTGAGATGAGGCCCAAACACCATTCCTGATGCTGCCACATTTTTTGAAAAAGTAGGATTTCAAGTGACAGCTCCTCCAAAGAATAACGATCAAGTGTAAGGACAGAGTCATATCAATGCCATTCTTTTGGGCAGAAGGCGATCTTTATGTCAAAGAAAGCCAAAATCTTGCTGAAGTTCATAATGGTCTATGTCAAGTTGAGGGTTTTAACATCCGGCCTCTGCCCTACCCACACTTCAAGGCTATTATTTTCCAGTCACAGAAAAACGTGAGGGGAGTTCAACATACTGTACTAGACTTAAGAATGCAACTTACCTTCTCTTAGGCCAGCACCACAATAGTCCAGTGTGATCAAACTACAGATCAATATTTAGCATATAATCCTTAATGGAATGGGAAAAACATCAAAACTGTCTGTTTTAATTTGTGTCTCAGACTGGCAGAGCTGTGCTTGATGTGGCATCCTCTAAAATTTAGAAAGCACTGTTGCTCTAGCAGGTTTAGGCTTTCCATTATCACAACAGCACCTGCTCGCTGCTGCAGATGGTTTTTGGAGAGGTGATTGAACATGATCCACTGTGGTAACTTATTTTATCTAGGGCTTTGAGTGCTGCAAAAGTCTCAAAAAGGGGAAAGCAAACATGAATGGGCAACCAGAAAGGGGCCACGCATCCCTGTCTTAATTCCTTCCCCCAGAGTTCCCATGTGAACACCAGCTGCTGCTGTGATCCTTAGAAATGCACTTCTGGGGGTGATGGGGCATCATTTTTATACTCCCTGGACTACTTGGAAGTATTCTGCGAGCCAAATGGCCACAAGGAATGACCGTCTCCTGTGAAGGTGCATGACAAGCCAGGTCACACTGGGGTTCCCAGCACCACAAACAACGCCTGCTGCTCCGAGCCAAGCACAGCTCTTACCAAAGGAATATTACACGTCGTGTGATCAAGCACTATGCAAACTATTAATAACTTTTAAACAGCCTGAGCAGCCTCCAGTGCACACGCAGCTTGTGCCAGCTGTCACAAAAACTGCTTTGAAATGAAAGAGGCTGTAGCTACTGTATGTGTGACTAATCTCTGCAGAAGTGTATGGTAATACTTTCAGTCTTCAAACCAAACACATGCATCCACTTTCTCTCTTTAATCTGGAGGGAGGATCTCGATTTCCCACCAATTTCAGTACAAGAGACATGACCGTATGAAAGAAATTACAGTTTTTAATTATGTTAAAAAGCAGTTGACAGGAAGGGTTTGTCTAAATAATAGGTTCTCATAATTTTGCTTTTATGCTTAATATTTGGTAGAAAATACATCTGATAACTATTAAAGGCATGGATAAATATGTTCAATTTTGCTCTGTTGACCAGGGTGGTACAGTTGTGACCAGACTTGCTCCAGAAGCAGCCCCACCATGGCATGGTGTTCCAGAAGCAGCCCCACCACCACATGGTGTTCCAGCCCAGCCTGGAACATCTGCACTGGGGCTACGTGAGCTCTGCACAGCTTTGTTGGCATTTCTTTGCAAACTTACACTTACCCAGATTGTGGAAAGGGCTGTGCTATGTTCTCCTTGGATTCTTACCAAGTGCTGTGGGCTTCAATTCCCTGGAGCAAGTGTGTGGCATGGAAGTTTTTCAAAGCCCAAGTGAGGGGACTGGATATTGAGAGCTTACCACAGGGTCAGCACTATTTCCTCCTGAAGCTTTCCTTCAATAGCAACTCTTACTCTGTTTTTGAAAAGTCCAGTTGCCTAATTTAAGGGGTGTATTCTGGGATTTGGGTCCTGCTTAGGCCCAAGCAGCTCAGAAGCCAAGTACCTTCAAAAATATGAATCACAATGATGCCAGTGTTCCTTTGCAGATCCAGGACCAAACATGCTTTTACTGGACTCATTGGAAAATAACACTTTGCCACCAGTTCTGGAAGGGCTGGACCCATTGCTGTTTAGAAGCTACCAGGTACTGTGTCTGCAAAAGACTGCACAAGTGTGTGATAATGTCTTCTGCTGATAAACTGTTCTAGTGAAAACTTAGCATTTTGGATCAAAAATGGGTGATGGGGAAGGGATCCTGTCAGATACTTCTGTTTTCACTGTCGCCTCTGCCATCACACTTGCATTCTTTACACAGTTTTGCAAACACGTGTAGGTGATATTTGTTAGCTATCAGCAAACTCAGTTATCTTCCCTTGTCTGGTGAAAATACAATACTAGAAGTAAAATAAATGGCTATTAAGGGTATTTAAATAGAAGCTACTAACAGTTTATGCTTTCTCTGCATGATTTTACTTTCCTTTGAAGTTTTATGCCACTTCTGAAGATGACGTCTTGAATTCTAACAATGACTCATTTTTTTTTCTGCCATGGCGAAGTCCAAGTCTTTCAGGACATCCAGTAAAGGAATAATTTCAAACAAAAAGAGTTTCTGTAAGTACCAGTTCCTCGTGTTTCCCAGTGGCACAAATTCAGGAGGATCATTAAGTACTGAATGTGTACATTTCAAGACTGTATGACTGAGGTGAAAATACTCAATGAGAACCACTGATACCTGAAGTGTCACTGCAACTTGCTAATGGAAAATCAAAAAAAGCATGGAAAATTACCTTTGGAGTATAAAAAGACACCTTAGCCTCCCACCCTGCTCTGCTGATTTGTGTGAAATGGATCTGCTCAGAAATCATGTCCCAAAATGCTGTGAATGTGAACTCAACAGATAATGTATCTGTGATGCTTGGCCAGACAGTGCTCCAACATCAATGAGGCCTTCTGGGAGAAGAGTTTGGGATCACTCAGTGGTCCTGTTGGCCTCCTGGACTGATGAACAAGTGTTGACCAGCTTCTCTGCAAACACAGCTTTCCCTCCAGTTACTTTCTGAAAAAGTTATCAAACACTTTCTGTTTAATGTCTTCAGTGTGGCTTCAGGCTGGTCCCAGGGAAAGATGGACTTATGACAGGCAGAGCTGTGTCTGGGGAAGTGCTGATGCTACCAAAATTTAATAATTCCCTGTAATGGAGGGGCAGTGCACTGTGTAGCATGCATAAACCTGTATCTGTTGTGTATTCATTTATTTCCATCCATTTACTTACCTGCACTGAAGAGACCTTTGCTATCCACATTTTGAGGAATTTTATTTAATTCAATATCAACTGCTGAAAAGCACCAGAAAGAAAAAAAACAAATTAAATCACTTACTTTTGTCTTTTCCAGTTTGTAAATGCACAGCAATGGCTAGGATAGGTGAAGTTTGCCTCAATCAAAGATCTAAATTTGCTTAAATCAGGAAGCTTTTTTAAATTGTATGTAGACCTTGCTCTTAGCTTCTTAATGAGTTCTAATCCATGACTTGGCAGGAAACTGATTTTCGTGCTGGAAATATCCCTTTAAGAAAACATATGAAAATCTTGGTAAAAAGCAAATTTACTTCTGCTCAACAATGGATATGTGTTTAAGACTGTCCCACTCATTCTGAGAGTAGTGACTGGAAACAGATCAGCTGGAAATATACACTGAAAAGAGGATCCAGTGCTAAATTAGGTGTTCCTCCAGAAAACTGAGCTAATATCCATTGAAAACAACAATCAAATGATATTAGTCTGTGAGAACAAAAGAAAAAAAATCCAATAATGTTCTGGGCAAAAATTAGCAGGCATATAAGCTATTACTGCCATATGATGCTGGGTTTAGTAAATACCCAGTAAATGCAACAATCATCCCAGAATTCTGTTAAAGGATAAAAAAAGGCTGATGAAATCACAACAGAAGTTTGCTTTATGAACATTACATCATAGGAAGGCTGCTGTAGAAAAGGCAATAAACACAAGGAGAGAAGCTCACGTGAGTACAGATGTGAGGACAGGTTGGGGATAACAGGTTTTGTACTCATTAGGAAGAAAAACAGATTAAAGAGAGACAGGGGTGGCATTGTTCAGGCAGTCAGGAACAAAAAGAAATCCCAACAAAACCTTCTCAGAGGTTTAGAAAACAAATATAGCACAGACTGAAGCAAAGAAAGGGGCACTACAGCAGGAGGTTAGGAGAGATGTACTGATGTGGAAGGCAATGACTGTGGGACAGGCTATCAGAGGCAGCGATGGAATCAGCAGCCATGAATGTACTAAAGAGGGCATTAGAGGGGCTTTTAAAAGGAAACACTTTCTGCAAACTCTTAATCTTGACTTATGCCATGCAAATGAAGAAAGGGAAGAAGGACCAAGGGTGCTCCATCTCCAGGCTAAGAGATACTTGGGATTTCGTCCCCATAGCTCCAGGCTGCAACACCTGGGGCAAAACATCTCCACGTTTCCCTCACTGGGACACAAACCATGTCCCTCAGATCATGACAGACTGAGATCCACTCCTTTCTCTGAAGACCAAAGGTAAAAATGAACTGCACAAAATCACCCTTCCTCCTTTAAGCCTTGTGCTCTCACAGCCTGAGACTGATCCAGGATGCAGAGTTTGTTGAGGCTGCTCTACTCTTTATTCTCCAAGAAAAGAAAAGATTTCTCCCTAATCAAGGAATTGGAATGATAACATTTGTACTTTTCTCCATGTCCCCATGAAGGTACAGTTTCCAATTCATCTGTGACAGTGTGAGGTCAGAATGTGCTATTTGATCTCTATCACCTGATATGCACAAATTTTTATTACTGTATTAATACAGGACAGTGGTGCCATGTGAGGCGGAGACCAGGTTTCAGCAGCATGTAATAAAGTTTAGACAGTTGCTATGTTCCACACACACATTTGCACCACTGTTCTCTCATCTAGGAAGCAAAATCAATACCAGGAAAGGGCTCTGCTTGAATGCCAGCCAAGCCTAAGAAGTTCATAGGCAGTTGATGAAGCGTTTTGTAAAATTGGTGGCGGGTAAATATGCTCTTTGTGTCCATGCTATGCCCACAGTTGTGGTTTTACATCCAGGCTCTGAAGGAATGCACCACTTTCAACAACTACACAATAGTCTGTGGCAGCAGAGGAGCAAACACAAAGTCCACTCCACTGCCCTGACCTGGGCCCTGTGACTTATACTGGAAGACAGACGTGTATTCAAAAATGCTATGATAAAAACTTCTGCAGGGCAGGCTGAGAGAAGCCACACCTCTCATAGAAGAGGTCCTGAGGTCCTGGGCCTGTTTCTACAGGAGCTAAAACCGGCAGCCGATGAGAAATTTTAGGGTATCGATTTCTGCCTTGGATGCTTGAAGAGGTAATTAGGTTGCAATGAGCAGCCTCAATTTTCACATGTGCTGACTACTGCCCTCAGTGCTCTGCCTAATGAGAACTGTCACCCAGAGTATATGCTCATGAGTCAAAAACTAAACAGCAGGTTTCTGCTTAAATCCACAGACAGCATCACTCATGGCATCATTAAAAGAATGTGTAACTTCATAGTTCTGAACAAGAGCACAGAAAATGTTTTCTTTGGCTTGTTAGCTAAAAATCATTACTGAGTCCAAACTGGTATTACACTGTGTGGAAATAAGCAAATCTGAATAGGAATAGCACTTGGACTGAAAAATATCTAAGAGTTTACTGAATCTCTTGTTATCTCTAAATAGCTTCATAGATATTAAATATTTTTCCCACAAAAGTTTTTTCTTCTTATTTAAGAAACTTTTCTTTTTATGCTCATTATCCCACAAAAACAGAAGTGAGTTAGGGAAAGTGCTTTGCATACCCCTGTGGGTTTTTCTGGTATGTCTGTGAGGGATAGCTAAGGATACACCACCACCAAGCCCTCAAACAGCAAACACAGACACTGTGCAGGTGGTTTAGTAAATTACTCCACTGAGTTACCACACACACACCTCACTGCAGAGGTTCTTTGGGATGCTGTTGCCTAGTTAGAAGGTTGATAAATTAAATAAGCCTGATGAACAAGATTATAAAGTGGCAGTAGGAAATCAAACCAGAAGGCATCAGTGATTGAAATACGTGTTCTGTGAGTCATCAGCCTCGACAGCAGCCAGTGCAGGAACAGCAAAATGAATCTGCCTTCTCTTCCAATCACTTCCCTTTCCCACTGGGAGTCTCTGTTGGATTAGCAAAAATACTGGCCAGCTGATGAGGTCTGAAAGGCACCTACAGAAATGGCAAAAAATAGCTCCTGGATCAGAAATCAGAGCAGGGTAGGCAGATTGGGGAGAAAAATTTCCTCCATGCTTGTATCTAAACTGATCTCTGGCTGCACTTCAGGGCCTCAGCTGTAGATGTGGAGATCTGCTGGAGCTCTCTTGTAGCCTCCATGTGTGGGATTCCCAACGAAGACAAATTGCAAAGGTGGGATGAGCCACAGCCATACCTCGCCCTGCATCAAATCAGAACACAGCCAGAGAACTAAGGACAGCAGCAAAAGCTGGTGCAAGCCATGACAGCTCTGAGAGCAGAAGCAGACAATTAAATGAAACAATGCAGCTGAAAATTGAAGCTATGAAACTCCAAGTTGGAAAGAGAGTGTATTTCTGTACAGAAGGAATATGTATAGTTGTGGGATTTATTAGCTATTTGATTTACTGGCCTACTGTCAATGCTGAAATCCTTTAACTCAAAATTTGATGTCTTTCCCAAAGAGAGACTCTAGTTCAGCCAAGAGCTGTAAGTCTGAGGGAGGAATTGATTTGTGAAGCCCTGTAGCCTGCCCAAGGCCTATGATCGGTGCAGTCTATTTGTGTTTGTGTTTCTTTCACATTACTTTAATATGACGAATTATAAAATAGAAGTTGGCATTAATTGACTCTATAACACTGGTTCAAGAAGGTCAAGAGTTAAACCACCTTGATGTTCATTCTATTAAAACACTGCAGTCTGCAACACGGATTTGATTGCAGCAACAGCAAAAATATGATTTGTCCCAGCAAAGATATGATTATGGGTCAATCATTTCCACAAGTGAAAGCGCATCCCTGGTGTACACTACAGTGATGGATGAGTAAGAAGGCTCTTCTTTCATGATCTCATCCAGGATAAAAAGGTAATTTCCCATCCATGGAATAGGGGATGTATTGGTAATGGAACAGAAAACTTTTTACACAAATAACTCAGTGTTAGAAACTGAACTATCAAATGAATCTCAACTACAGGCAAATCAATTTGATAAACCTCCAGAATATGATTGTATCAAGTATAGCTTGCAAAGAAAATGCATTTACTTTTCACTACAGGAAACAATGATTTCCCAAAGAAACACCTATGACATTACTGATGAAAAGATGCTCCAGTGTCAGTCTTTTCCAGAAAAAAGAAGATGCTTGGAAGAAACAAGGGATGTGGAGCAGAATGCAGTAACCCAGACCAGAGTTCTTTATGTCATATGTGCACTGACCATCATGAAGTGGAAAATGAGGCTTTCAGAAGAGCTCTGGACTGAATTCAAGGTTAATCAGATATTTTTCTCCCTCCTTTTTAGATTTGTAACCACTCCAGCATCTGTGTAAAATCTTCCAACAGCTCCAATGACCCCTCTCCCTCATTCTGGGTGACTTTTAACCCTCTCTGGATGAGCAGGGTAGATGCAAAGAGAGATGTTCTTGATGAGTCGATGTTACAAAAAAGAATCCCACGTCTCTCTTGTGGCTCTTATGTGTGGTGGCTTGTGCTCAGAAACACAAGCAGCTGTGTACACCCATACATTTTCAGACCCTATGGCAAACTGTGGCTTGAGGGAATGGTGGCTGAGATCCATGAGCATCCTACTGCTGAATTTTCTACCGCTGAGTTCTCGATTCCCAGCTCATCACCCACCAAGGACATCCTGCTACAACTGAGTGGGATGCATCTCATACCTATCCCAATCCCCAGCCTTGCAGGATAGGAATTTTTCGACAGAATTATGCTGCACAGATTCAGGGGCAGATCTTCAGTGACAAGTAATTAATATTTAAGCAGTGAGAACCACTCACCCAGTCTTGATTTTGCTTAAACAGAAAACCAAACGCATTTTTTCTAGAGGAAAAAAACAAAGCAGAACAAGTCCTCTCTTCCAGACTGTAATAAACCATGGAGAGGAACCTGGATCTAAATCTCTCACTCTCAACACTCTCAAAAACTTGAGGACAAAGTGAAAATAAAGTTCTAGACCGAAATTTTGGTTATGGATTCCTTTTTTTATTCAGAACTAGACCTCTGGTCTTGAACTCCAAGGTTTGCAAGATGTTGAAATCCAGACTGGCATTCATATGTTCTTCTCTGATCTTTTCTAAGGAGTCAAGAATGAGAAAAATGTGATCCAAATACTACTTACAAAACAGCGGGTCCATTGGCTCCCTGGAAGACCTCATTTGGTAATTTTTCCAGGTTGTGATTATCACTTAGATTTCTGAAAAACATAACATTGATGCTGAAACAATCTGAGATTAAAAAAAATCAAAATCTTGCAGAAGTTAGTATCTTCATTTTTTCAGAATTACAAACAACAGAAATAGTTACAGCTCATCCAGGTATGTTCCATTAAATGCATGATTCTCAATGTCCTGAATTCCATTTTTATTCAGCCGTCTGCAATAGAGAAAAAGGAGTCATGTTCTTATTTCTTCTTCATGACTAAAATGTATGCAATTCAAAACAGGGATACTCAAACAAATAAAATTGTTAAATGAACACTGAAATGGTGAAATTTTTACAAATCCTGGCCTGTAAGATCCCAACAGCTGGAGGAAGGCTTCGGAGAGGGCAGACACGAATAGGGTGGATGAGTGCAACCATGAGGGATGGCAGCTGGAGTAACTTCCTGAAGGGCAGAGCTGATGAAGATGCTGGGGTTGCTCATGGCTCCATTGGGAAGGCCTCCAGGGAGAACAGGGTCTTTCCTGTTGGTTCTGTCAGTGCCACTTGGTTTTACTCTCAGCAAGATGCTTTTGAAACGCTGGGCCACGGCTTCATCTCTGCCAGTTATCAGAGAAGAAAGCCTGCTGTGTGCCATGGGCTCACATCCGCAGCCAGGCAGGTGGAGGAGGGAGGCTGATGGTCACTGAGCCAGGCAGGAGGGCAGGAAGGGGCAGCCAAACTGCCCAGAAAGCAGGAGATTCCTCCTGAGCTGCTGCCTTGACAAATTACACTCCCTGTCTGCTCTGCTGCCCAGTCCTGCCTCCCCAGGCTCCTTTCCCCAGGAGGAGGCACAGGTACTGAACCTTGCAATTGAAGCTCCTGGGGCTCCCTGCCAAGTTTTTACTCTGGTGCATTACCTAATTAACGCTTAACGTCCTTCCCTCTGTCCCTTCGCGGTCCTAAAAATTTACATTTAGGTCAGTTATATTTATCATCTTTACGGTGCAATCTTTCATCTCGCCTTAAACGTCACTTTGCAGCTCACGCCCTCTCCAACAGGCAATGACGGGTCTGATTGATGGCAAAAATGGCCTGATTTAATTAAACTGTCAGCAAACCTGGACTCTTTTCTAATTCACTTTGAAAAGCTGAGCATGCAAGTGACCCACTTATCTGAGGTCTGAGGTGGTGAGCTAAGGTCAGCACGGAAATCAGTCATGGGTCTGGCTGAAAGGATTGCTCTTTTGACCATGACAGGCAGATGCACACAGCTCTGTGTCTGTAATGTCTGTCAGGCTGGATCAGGAGAACTGTCACCGTCCCCTTCACTTGCCAGCACTATTAGACATGAGTGAGCGGGCACGGAGGAGAGACAGGTCCCTGCTTACAGCATTTGAAACATTTATTATATTACAATGATCTTATAAATTTGTAGCTGCCAGGCTGATAGATATGTTTTTAATCACACTATTAGCACTTACTGCATTCTCTCACTGAACATGATGTTAATGCAATGAGATACTAAGGTTGTAAAACAGAGCCCACTGTAACCACAAAGTGTGGACTGCACGCTCCTGTCACCTGGCTAATAGCGTCTGAGTGGTAAAAAGAGCAAAAAAAATTACCTAAATCCCAAGACCTCATTATAGTACACATAGATAAATTCCTGTTGAGGCAAATTCTCCCCTCACTTCAACTAGCATCCTTACTGATTCCACTGACTCCTACATTAGCAAGGTGACAATGGAGGCGGAGATCCAGAGCTTGGGCATGGGGGCTTTTCTTTATTGTTTCATGGCTAGAGCAGATTTTTAAAACACCCTTTAAAATCCACCCAGTGCAAGAGGTCACTGCCCCTGAGGTACCACTAACACCCTATTCCAGGACTGGAACGATCTATCTTAGAGCCTAAGTCGCATGCAGGCCTGGAAACAAGGTGAATTTCTTCCATACATTCCTAGCACTTCATTACCAAGTGTTTCCTCAGTTCCCACCTGTGTTGATCCCATGCACAGCATTAATTAGATGCAATCCAAATTACTGGTGTAAATATGCTTGGAGCCTGCCACAGCTAAGCCCATTAAAATGGTTTCTCCCTAGAATGTGGGGCTTCAGTGGGTCCTGGATGATTTTAATCATCTTGATGTGCTTGCTTTCACTAAATGATGTTGCAATAACCATAACTTTCTGTTGAGTTGCTGTGACTTCCATTTTGTATAGAAAAATGGCAAATTTGTGTCTAAAATGAACTAAGTTCACCACAGCACAAGGAAAGCCCAGTCAGGGACTCTGAAAGGGCACTGAATTGCTCTAGGGAGAACTCAAGCAAAGCCAGGACATTGTCTGAGCAGGGTGGTGGAGGCCAGGTCTGCTCACACAGCTCTTGCAGGTCCTGCACACACTGGTGGGTGCAGGAAGCCTGTGACAATCGGGAGCTGCAGGAGGCAAAGCAGAGGAGCTGGAAGTCGACAGGATCCCCCAACAGGACAATTTTGCTAGCAAACCAGCAGCCTGAAGTCCCCAGAGAGGCATCCTTCAATACCCAGGCAGTAATCACATCATAGAATCATAGGAAGGTTTGTGCTGGAAGGGACCTTAAAGATCACCTGGTTCCAAACTCCCGGCCATGGACAGCAACACCTTCCACTAGACCAGCTTGCCCAAGGCTCCATCCAACCTGTCCTTGAGCACTTCCAGGGATGAGGCATCCACAGCTTCTCTGGGCAACCTGTTCCACTACCTCACCCCCCACACAGTTAAGAATTTCTTCCTGATAGAACAATGAAAAATTTTGGGGTGGGAGGGGGAAGCCAACTTCAAGCTGCTCAAATGGCACTGAGAGGTCAAAACACAGCAAAAATGTGGGATATTAATCTCACCCTTTGGTGGTATTATGAAAACAAACACAGTGTTTGTTGTGCAGTGCTTTGAAAATGCAAAGTCCTACCTGAGCAGCAAATATTATCATCACAGGAGAAAAGATAAAGCAGTGCACTTGTGATCTAATTACTTGCATATATATTTGAGAAAAGTCTGTGTATATATGCGTGTGTGTGTTTAAAACTTCAGAACTTGAAGTAGAGAGAGGTTGTGCATAACTGATAGGGAAAAGGGAGAGATAGAGCTAAATGACTTGTTACTGGCCTCTCTTCATTACTGATGGTCCGACCTTGCTCCCCCCAGAATCGACACGAGCCCAGTCAGTCACTTCAAACCTTGCTTTTCTCTCTCAGTGTGCCAGGTAAACCACACAAACACGGTGGGAATTTTTCCAGTCTGGCCACTGGCTAAGTGAAAGGAAGGCAGCTTGTTAGCAAGCAAACAGTATGTTTTGGTATACAGAGAGAAGGGATCAAAGAAGCCAGCTAGTTCATTAAAAAACATGACTGTTCAAATCAAATGTGGAGCTGTCTAACCATGCAGCTCCAAACTGCATTGCAAACCCGCCCGTACCAATGCATTAACATTGTGTACAAATAAACCACATTTCCACAACATCTACATACATTCTGCCCCAGTAATAAACGTCTTTGAATGACGTGTCTGACTGCAAATATTTATGAGTCGTGCCATCCTTTTGAACACCATTTGTCTCATAGGGAAATGTAGCTGTAGGTGTTTAACCTTGGCATCGGTAATTACTAAATTTGCTCTCTGCTGTGCTTCTAAAATAAAGAGCAGGACCAGAACACAACAAAAAGCCCCAAAAGCATTCATTTGTTTCATGGCAGGGAAACAGAATACAGCTATCTCAGGGGCAAGGAGAAATGTAAAATCTCAAATTGAATTTGGAAGTGTATGAAAAAGTGCCCAACTCCTGGTATCCTTGACCCTGTTCTGGAAAAGAAATGAGCTAACAAGGAGAATAATGAATTTGCTATGTCTACTCACAGAATCACACTTTCAGAACTCAGGCCCATGAATGAATTTCTTTCAATTGTACGTATATTGATATTGTCTTGAATATCTCTGAAAAATAAAATACAATAGAAACTACACCTTTTTTTACTTCTGTGAGCTTTTCAATACAATGTACTGCTTCAAACACAGTATTTTTCCCTTATATCCAATCTGAGGAAGTACTATAGACAGAGGGTAATAACGTAAGTTTCCAAGACATTTTTTTCCTGCAGAACACAAACCTTCCTGATAAAAAAGGCTGGAGAAAAACATTTCCAACCTCCCCCCTGCCCCATACTTTCCTCCCAAATAGGCTGAAGACATTAAAATGCATAAAAGCTCAGGTCTATAACCCTGAGGCGGATGAAACAGCTCCTCCAGCAACAAACTCCCCAGAAAATGCAATTGGAGTGGCTGCGAGGCCACCCCTTCTCCCAGCCTCCCAACCAGAAGGAGGAAAGCCATTAGCCTTTTTGGCCTGATTCAGCAGGGCACCTACCAGCCCATGAATCATTCCCCAGCTGATGTCAACAGCTGATGTTATAAGCTTTGTATGTGCTTAAGAACTTAAATGCAGAACCCCTGTCAGTGCAGTTTGTTGAATGGACAAGTAGGAATTTTCGTCTTTCCTCGCTTGTGACTGATTTGAAAAAAAAAAAGGAATGTTCTGTTGTTGGCTCAAAATAGGCCTCAAAGAAGTCAAATAGTGTTACTCATAATTTAGACTGGGGATATGGCTGTTTCCATGCTGTTTCTGTTGGAACAAAATTATTTATCTGCAAAGCTTGAAATGAAGCGTGGTTCCAAAATTATCTCATGCTGACAGCTCCGTGCAGCCACAAGTCTGCACCGAGTCACACTTACACAGAGGCTTCATTCAGCAAACTGAGGTCAGCAGAGGCAGGAATAGGGAGAGAACACGGCACCCATGCAAGTGAACTGTATCCCTCTACTAAAGATCTGCCCTTTTTAAACATCAAGACCTGTCTTTGGGACTTAAACATTGGCACAACTGAAGCCAAAGGGAATTTTATTATTGACCTCAGAGGAACCAAGGCTTAAACTGAGGTCTAGTTTGGCACTCAGTCAGTATCAAGGCCTATTTATTCTTACAGGGAAGTGAGGAGTTGCACCTAAAAAAATAAAACCTCTTGCTGGCACAGGGCACAGTAATTCCAGTCTAGTTAAGACTGATGATAAACACAAAGGTGTACAGGTGAAAGTCTCTTTAGTGCCACAACTGTTGCATTTCCTTGATACTTTTGAGGAGCAATGAAATGAAGTTCTTAGAATTACATATGTCAAATGTATTCCAGAAATTTACTTCTTATCCTATATATGTGTATACTATATTCAGGCATCCTTCTCTATGTTTTATATGCATTTTTATTTATATTATTGTCTATTACTAAGATAATTGCAGGATTAATGTTTCTGCAGGTTGAAATGTTCCAATCAAAGATCTGAAGATGCAGAACTTTGTGTTAATTAACAATAAATCTTGTCCAAAAGAACACTTTCAGTTATTCTAAGAACTGATTGAGAAATGTATGTCAAAATATTTTTCAGTGAAAAAGAAATCAAGTTTTTCTGACATGCATTTTTTCTACAGAAGAAGAAGTGCTTTGGGAAATTAACAGCCTGTTTTCACATAAAATTTTGCACAAATATTTTTTTCCTCATTGGCACTGAAATTTTCCATAGGAAAACATTTTCATTCTCTGGATAGTTTTACTGCCAGGGGGAAAATGAAAAAGGTGATGGTAGATAATTCCCTGAGTTTGGGTTTTTTTTTGTGTTTTTTCTTCTTTCCTCTATGATGTGGCCAGTTCTGATGGAACACAGCTCTGAGATCAGTGACTCTTCCCATGCAGGCCAGAAAACTGTCGCCAGGTGGCAACAAATTTCCACTGCCACCATCCTGGTTTGGATTTCAGCTTCTGAAAGAGGAGCCAAAGGCTGTTATCTGTCCCCCAGGCCACCCACACACATGCTCACAGTGCAGTTAAAGGAAGAGTGGTCTGTAAAGTGAAGTTCCTACATTTTGTAGAAGGGAAACCTGGAGAGAACTGAGACCTTCCGAGCCACATTATCATCAATGACTGCAAAATCACAATCTAATAAATGAACACGAGGGGAATCATATCTTGAAAGGTTTTGCTGGAGCAGAAGAACACTCAAAGGGAACTTCCAAAAAGCAACAAGCAAACATTCAAACTTACAGCAAAACTTTCTGGAAAGAGTGAATCTTGTGGACAGCAGGTAAAAATCGAAGGCCAGTGTTTGATATTAACCTAAGGGGAAGAGAAGATGAAGATTATTTGCTCTGCTCTGGGAAAGAAGGCAGTAATTAACAATGAGGAAAGAACATTGGACTTGTCACAAAAGGCAGAGTTTAGCCACAGAAGTTGGCTTTGCCAGTAAAAAACCTGACCTTGTAGTTTAAAAAAGTTTTGTCCAAAGTACAAGCTGAATTCTGCCCCACAGAGGTAAAGAGAGAAACCCTACCTTGGATGATTACACAGTTCCTTCTGATGATCTCAGGAAATTGTCCATATTAATTTCCTGACAATATTCTAAGAAATCAGCTTCACTGACATGGGATAATTATTTTCATAGCAGCTGTTTTAAGACAAAAGTATCAACTCACCAAAATTTTACCCTTCTACTCTAATACAGGATACATTAATTCCATGGGAAATTAACATTCATTGATGAAATCAGGAGAGAATTAGGACATTTAAATCCCTAGCACCTTTGATAGTGAGGAGCCAAAACCACGGGAACATTTCAGCAGACTTTGCAACTGGAAATGGACCTGAGCCTCTGTCCTTAGATACCTCCACCCTCCCACTGCACTGACCGTCACTGGCCTCTGCACTGTGGTTCCTGTCCATGAAACACCACCCCGGATCTGCTGACTCTGAAGGACAACCCTGTACTCACAGCCAGTGAGGTCACAAGGATTCACAAAGATGGACCATGTCTAGTTTGGACAAAACTTGCTACCCAGAGCAGTACCAAGGACAGGACAAATGTGATGTTGCCATGCAGCAGGAGAAGACTGGTGGCTGCTGATGGCTGGAAGGAGGGCTGAGTACTGGAGGGAGCAGCTGAACTGGACTGGGCTATGACCATTTGGGAGTTTTTCCCAAACATCAAAAAATCTCATGTTCACCCCACTAAACAAAGAGAAAATTTGGATTCTTGAAAAGTTTGACTATACCTTTGTGTTTTTAATATATGAGATGGTGGAGAAGGTAACCTTTCACTGAGAATATTGGTTTCTTAAGGAACATAGGATATGGATGTTATTTTTTATCCTGGCACTTAGACAGAACAGTATTCTTTCATTATTAGATGCGATTTTTTTTTTTAACAGAATCATTCCTGAAGAGTTGAATTGTGATCAAAGGAGTGGTTGAGACTGGAAGAAGGTAACATCATTCATATGATGTTTTTTTATGAACCTAGTGTATTTCAGGAGAGTTGCAGTCTTTCAGGTTTCATAATTTGAACTGAAACTGAACGCCTCCATGTGACAACCAAATCCTACATTTGGGAACTCAGGGTGACACATAAGTCCATAAAATAGTCATTCACTTGCATAAGTACTGCTCTGAGCTCCCTGAGATGGTATCTGGGTATCCTCAGATGCTGAAAAGCCAACTTTGATCTGTCTCATCTTATAACAGAAAGCAATACTTCATATGCAGGGAAAAATTAAAGCAGTATTAGTGAATATTCAAGAAGCCAATTTGGGAAAGTTGCTGAAATGTCATGACTGCTTCGTCTCAGGAGTCAGAGTGGTCTGACTTTGCATTAACTTAAAAATAACAGCCGTCACATGGGACAAAGAAAGCTCCACAAATATGCCTTTGAAAAACTATTACAGATAGTTAAATAGAAAGCATGATTAATGAAGCAGGTGGATTACACAAGGCCCTTGTTACTTAAAATATTTCTGCACTTACACTTTGTAAAAGGAGTTTGCTGAAAAAAATTAGAAGCAATGGGAGAAGAAACTATAACTCCCCCTTACAATATTTTAAAATACACTCTCAAAATTACTGGAGATATACAGGGTTTTAGTTGAAAGCTGCCTTTAATTTTAAATGAGTCATACGCTAAAAATTCACGCAATCCTTTTTTACAAGCCCCTTTTTAACACAAATTATGGCATACATTTCCTTTAGTAGGAAAATGAAGGAGGAGACTGCTGCCAAGTAGTGCGTGGCTACTGCAGGGCAGAGAAGACATAAGAAGCTTTCCTTTCCACAGTCTTTTCCTGAGAAAATCTCAGTCCTCATGGTGCAGCAATGAAAGGTGAGAGGATCCTAACACATGCTATTCAAACACTGCTCCCAAGGGCAGCTTACTCCCAGCATATCAAAATTCCACGTTGGTTATCAGGGCTTTCACCATACATGAGAGAAAAAAAAACTTCCCCAATGCCTTGGGTTAGTTCTGATCTTTCCAGTAATTCCGAAGTGTTCAGGGCTTAATTTTCACTGGTGTCAACTGAGCAGCATGAGATGAAGACGAAAGCATCTTTGACAAATCATTACATATTGAAGTAAATCTACAGGTGGCACAAGGCACTGATTGCACAGAGGCACAGAATGGTGATTAGGAGCAGGAGAGGATGTTCTTTTAATTAAATGCAGAAAAAGAACTGAAAAAATATTTAGCTAGACTGCAGCCTAGATCTTCCCTCTCTTTTTATTCAACCAGCAAATCTCCAGAGGCCTTTAAGTGGATAATCTTTTTAGAATGTAGCTAATCCAATTTACTGAATATCTTTCCTGCAGGACAGCTTTGTCAATATATTTACCATACAATGTATACATCCTTAGTACCCTCACTTTAAACAAGTGTCCTCTCTAATCTGCGTTATAACTGAGTCCCGTGCCATGCATAAACAGCTTGGTGAGAACCTGGTTTTTTCAGATGGCTGATGGCTGCTTTCCAAGGCATTAATTGTCTTTCTGAAAAGGCTTACTGGAGTCAACACTTAAGAAAACAGAGCACTACAATCAGCAGAGAGAGGAGGAAAAAAAAGACCTTTCAGAAACTAATTCCTGGAAGATTCTGGCTGCTTATCTCCAGATATAGCAACACATCTGCTCTTTTTTTGTGCCAAATTGTAGGAGCTCTTCTGACAAATCTGGGAACGCAGTTTACCTCATCAATTTACTGTGGGTATTTGCTAAATTGCAAACTCAAGGTAGGCAGAGGTAAATACAACACCACTCAGGAAGCATTATCCTTGTGTCCCTTAATCACACTGGTTACTTTATGGTGCATGTAAGCCTGATTCCAGAGAGACATTCCTCTGATCCATGTATCCCAGGCTTCTTAAATATGCAGCCCCCACTCCTGGGGAAAGGTCTTTAACCATGAGGCTGCCATGCCAAAGGAAGGAGTGGAGCATCACTTCTTTTTGTTGAAGAGTCTTCTCTGAGAAAAGGGTCAGTAATTCTGTGGACTTTGCTGCACCTGCAGCCAATGCAGATTTGGGTTTAGGAAGCACCAGGCAGGTGCAAGACTTTGGAGTTGGGCTCTGTTCCTTTTGCAGGCAAAACACATGGTTTTGGGACCTATAGTTCCCCTCCCATCCAACAATTCAGCTCTATGCCCTCAAAATGACCTGAAAGGAGTGTTACATTTAAATCTTTGTATTGTAAACTGAGAGTGCTTAATGCAGAACATCAACACCCCTCCAAAAATTAACCAAAGGACATAGATTATGTATAAGAACTAATTTTGGAAATAATATGGGTTTGAAAAGTCATCACTACAATATTAAACAGACTATGCCACAGGTCTCCCTAATGAGAGCCAGATAAATAATCTTGTACCCATGAAAAGGTCAGTAAGTTACCATTTTGAAGCAGTCTGTCTCTCTGGCATATACCCAAGAAGACCAATTAGCAATTCTCTTCAGTGCTTCTAAAAGACTGGTGAGAAAGTTAAGGTTGCCTGTTTCTAGAAGGTTTAGGCTATTCAGGACTGTGTTTTTTCAGCATTTTCCTCTCCTTTGTGTTTTTGCCATACTGGTAATGATGATGCAGGAGACAAAGGGAGTGGGCTGAGCAGGAAATGTGTTTGTACCCAAGTTGACAGAGATAATAAAAAAAGCATATTAATATTCAAAAGCTGGTGGCTGTAATGAGCCCATGAAGCTGATGAGGGGACTGACAAGGCTAGCTAGAGCTTCTTGCCTGCCCCTAAACAAGACCTGGTGGCTGTACAGCTATTTTTGTAGAAACACAGAGAAAGCCTGGCAAACAATGTGTTGCAAAAGTCATTAAACTAATGGGCTGTAGTAGCTGGGCTCAATTTTGGACATTGAGACTGATTAATATTTTTTCTCTGTGTTTTCCAAATGAAAACCACCAGCAAATACATGTTTTTCTGAAAGATTTTCCAAATTGTGTTCTGCTACAGCCACAAAACTGTGAAAGGAATCAGAGGATGTGTCTTGTACCCTGCCAGACTGTCCCCATAGCTGGGAGCTTCAGAAGAACCACAATGATCCAGGAAGGGGCAGGTACCCAAGTCTCATGCTTTGGGATGCTGGTTGCAGCTTGGTCTCTCTGTACCTCCTCACACAGTCAGAATCACCTAACCTGTTATATGACAAGATATTGACAAAATCATGTGCTATTTCTTCCTAACTTACAGCAATTAATGTGAAAATTAGGCAGTGATGTACAGGTTTACAGGTTTCCAGGTTTTACAAGTTTCCTTTCAGGGCCTTAAAATTTTTATCATTTCTGCAATAGCTGTTTCACACAGATGCTTTATCCTTTTATGAATTATTTTAAACTATAGTCCCAGATGTTTACGACCTCTTGCTTCTGCATTGCATAAAAAACCCTGAAAAACCACCACAAAACCCCCCCTAACTGAACTGAAAGCCATCAATCTATTAACCTCCTCGACATCTCACCTTCTATTTTCAGTATTGCCTCTTCCTTGTATGTCAGGCATCAACAGGAAGGTGAATATGAGGACTGGGTTACCTTTACCAGATGCTGTTTTACAGCCTTCCATCAAGGTTTCTGCTTTCTCGTTAAATTAACTACCCTACCCTTTCGAAAAGCAAAGCTTTCTGCCTTTTCAGCTTCCAAAAGGGCAAGCACCACTCAGTGAAACCGGGGGATACAGAAAATGGCATCTTTCCTACAGAAATGTGCCAGGAGAGGACACGAAGGTGTGGCTGTATGTAGAGAGATGATCTGAGCATGATGCAATTCAGCATCACACTCGGCTCATTGGACACAGGAAGTCCCCAACAAGAACTTTGTGTCCTGCTTCTGCTCCCTGTGCTGGGAAATGATGTAGCTCCACTGAAGCCAACAATATTGTGCTGATTTTTACCCTCAGCACATCTTCCTCAACCCTTGTCAGCAGCACAAACCCCCCACATCCATCTGTTCATGAGCTCTGAGCCACAAAACCTGCACCTTTTGTACTGTCTGTAGTCATGCAAGACTGGGGGGGGGGTTATCTCCTAAAATGAAGGCACAGAGGGGATGCAGCATAAATCCATTAGTGGAGTAAACACCACAGGTGGATTTATGAACATAAATCAGAGAAAAGCTTTGGCATAAGAATGAATGTGGGTTAAGTGGCCGTGAATAAAACTAGAGGAAATCTTCTAGTCACCAAATCACTGAATTTCTGGAAAAGCCTCTCCTGGAAAAAAGAAGAAAGCAGTGAACTGTGAAGAGAATCAAGAATGTCAATAAAGCACTTAATTAATGGGATGTATGAAGTGGATCCAGGAAGAAATAGGATGCAGTAGCTGAAGAGTCTCTTCCAGCCCTCCATGTCACAAGAGAAAAAACCTTAAAAAAGCTCCAAAATGCATTTTCCTCTGATATCAGTTAGCAAGTAAAACTAGCTGAAGAGGGGAGGGGAATGGTCAGATAGAGAAGAAATCCTCTGTATTTTTAATCTGTTTCTTCTATAGGTCATAGTATTGCTGCTGCAGCTGAATTTTTTACACAGGTAGATATCCTGAATGTTAGAGTCAACATGTTTGGGAGTGTGGAATGACAAATGTTTAGAAGAGGCAACGTCCACTAGTGCCAAGGGAAAAACTTTCACTACTTCAGATATTTAAAGTGTGAATTTACCAATGATTTCTGTGTCCCATATCTAAATGATCACTGAAATTACTGTGTTCTTTAGCGTGTTCACATTTCTTAAGTTCCATGTGAGATAAATGTGCTCTCATTCTTTCTACCCATCTGTACATCTGACAACTGCACTCCCCATGGTAGCTTGTTCTGGGGATTTTACACGGGACAAATAAATGCTGTGGTTTTGTTCTGAAGTGGCCAGAGCTACTCAAAGACAGCAGCCACTGCTGAATGACTCAGGCTTGAAATGGGATGAAAAAGGCACATGATTTCTCCTCATGACAATGCAAACTTAAAGATTTATTTCCCTACTGTCAAGAGAAAATCTGTGTTTCAGTTATGCAAACACAAAAGTTAAAGTTTCCAAGGTGCCTGATGAATCTGATAAAGTGGGAATCAGTCAAAAGACTGGGAAGAGCAAAAATTCTACTCCAATCTAGCCACATATTCCAGTTCAATGAGGGTTTAAACTATAATGTCTTCTGCAGTGCTAAATACACCTTATCTCCTAAAGTCCAAGTCTTAAATCTCAAATCTTAAAGTACAAACTCAAAGCAATGCCCGTTGGCATTTTTGAGCCCAGAAACTGTCAGATACTAATGATTTTCAGAGACTTTAAACACTCCTTGGCTTACTGGGAGCTAAACTTATCAGACCACTGACCTGATTTCATACTGCCTTTAAGAAATATCTAACCAGACAATTAAATGCTTACTTTTATGTGCCGAAATGTAGAAATCATGACCAGGCTTCTTGAATGAGTAAGGAAAACAAGGCTTCTTGCATGAGCAAGGTTTCTTGTGTCAGTCAGGAAAATCAGACAGGGGTTATGTGCTCAGGTGGTCAGACAGACAAAAGTTAAGTTGGGATCCTGCTGGGTGAATAAATTGGTATCCTGCTCATCAAAGGGCAGCAGTTGAGCTGTATAAGCTGTGACCATTAACAACAATTAGTGTTAAATGGAATTTGTTTGACTTAGTTTGAGTTTTAAAGCAGAGGAGAGATTATTAGTCATGTTAAAACCACGCGCTAAAAGCTGTGAAAATATATTTGAGTAAGCAGCTTAATTTAAGGATGCATTCAATTACCACTGAATTTTGATGGCAACCCCGTGGAAGCAGATGTGGCAACCACAGTGGTGCAAATAACATTCTTGATGAGGCTGGCTGAGGAAAGAAAGCTGTACCATACATCAATGTGTTTGTATTTTGTGGATCTAATCATCTCACAACAAGCATTTGTGACGACTGTGGCTATAACGCTACCTTGGCTAAAGGAAAAATAATTGGAATGCTTAACACCATGTACATGACAGATAAGAGAAGGCAGCACCACAGCAAAGACAGATGAGAGATTTTTTTTGTCCTTAAGCTCCCAGGAGGAATTTCAACCTAAACTTGTTTCTATAGACATAAGAAAGGTCCAGCTCCTCTTCTCATCACTCATTTTCAACCTGCTCCATAGAAAGACTCGAGGAACTTGTGTGTGGGACTCCTCAGTGGAAACTCTTATCTTCAGCTTTTCTGAGGACTGTGCAGGCGTGAAAATGTGGATTGACCATGTGCAACTGGTAGTGAGGAGAGGCCATACCCTGTCTTATCACTGAAAGTGCTCAGCACCAGCTGGACAGATACACAGGTGTGTAATTCAAAGTGACTCTAGGACTTGTAAAGATTAAAAGATCTTACAAATATCTGAGGCTTGGAAGGTGTTGGAAGGCATCTTTATCGATGTACACGAGGTTGTTGGCTTTCTCAATTCTTCTGCAAAGAGGAAATGAAACATCAGAAAAAAGAAAGTCAATATATTGGTCTTAAAATGGTGTTTTTCCCATGATGTAGTGGAACAATATGCTGAGATTTTCTTTTTGACAGCAGATGATCTGCATGATTTCTGCCTGATAGACTGGCAGACCCCACCACCTTTTGATCCTGGCAGTGATCTGAGGATAATTTTTAGGCTGAGCAGGTAAAGAAATGGCCAGCTAGATAAGAAGATGGAAAAGACAAAGAGAGATTTCAAATGCTCCTATATTGCTATGAATTCTTCAGTGCTTACCTGAACCAAACTGCAAAACCTTTGATACTTGCCTATAATGAATCTTTATAATTGTCTCCTTTGCATTTAGATTGCTCATTACTTACATTTCATGTAGTTTGGGAAGGTTGGAAAACACATTTGCTTCTATGACCTCCAAGGCATCATTCTGTGAGATCTCTCTGAAAAATAATTTAGAAGTCAAGATATTTCAAGTCATGGTGAAGCAGAAAATGGACAAGTGAAAATTTCGCAAGGAACTTCTCTGATTACTGATGAATTTTAAATACAAGGTGGATATCAGATAAGAAAACAGAAATGCTGATGAGTACTGCTGTGGCAAGCAACAAAAACTGTCAGGAACAGACATCTGAGGTTGGAATTGTATCTACAGCAACAGCCCTGCATGTCCTGCTGTCACCATTCCCTGTGCATTAGAAGTCAGGGTCTATCCATCATGGGCTACTGGACCTCTGACATAACTAATTACTGACAGAAATTTAATGAAACCTTTTAACTCAGTGAAGAAAAGAAGGGGTGAAGGTGACTGAAAACAAAGACAGCTAAAAAGTTCCCAAGAAATATGACACAACTTCAGCAACAGGACACTGCTGTCTTGACCCAATGGGAAGTACAGAGATTAAAATTAAGGCACCAACAGATGCACCCTTGTTAACAGCAGCTGGAGACCAAAGTGAAGAAATCTTCCACACCTTGGAGCAAACCCTGTTTGACGTGGTCTGTACACATTTAATACCCCTTACAGCCAGAGAACTGCAGAATACAAAAGCCCAGTTTACTGCTATCAGCACACCAGAATGCATCTCCTGCTAGTCCAGGGCACAAATTTCTTTGGTTCCTTAATCTGTGGGATGGCAAAGACAGGGCTCAGGCTCTGGTGTAATTTAGAGCTCAGGAGGTCTCCCGGTGAATCAAGTGGTCATTACTGCAGTGTCCCCTGTCCTAGTCACACCCCTGATGCTGGCACTGACCAGGAAGGTCGAGGTAAAGACAGCCATGCCAAAAGGTTCCCCGCTGCCATTTTGTTTGGAAATGGTGCCAAAATGTTATTTTCCCAGGCTGAGGCCAGCTGTAGGAAGTAAAATTTGTAATACAGCTGTAAATCGGTGATAATGTCATGGTCTATTGCATTTTAATCATCAGGTAGCTGTGCACATCTTTGGAATGAAACCTTGGATAAATAGATTGCAAACTGGATGACACTTGTTCCTGGATATCTCGTTCTTTTGAAATGATGATGGTTGCAAATGGATTCAAATAGGCCTAAGGTAAAACAAGAGATTATAATGTCAGGTGCATAGCCAAAAAATAATCACAAAAATTAATCCGAGGAATATAAATGTATTCCACTCTCTTCTGTGAGAGATGAACCATACCTGACAGATTAGCTGCCCATTTAGGACAAATGAAAGCCTTGCAAAAGAAGATATGTTTTTCATTTGACCTTTTCAGATTAAAAAAACAAAAATACCTTAGTGATTTAATATTTTTAAGTTTAATAATAAGTTTTCCCTCCTGTTTCCTCAGGTTTTTTTATGGAAGAAATCCTGCTCTGCTCTGCTCCAGGAGCTCTAAACTGACTGGAGAATAAGAAAACAAAAGTACATGAGGACTGACAATAGGTGCTTGGCAGGATGCACTGAGAACTGGGTTTGTTTAGCAGCCCTGAACCACCAGCTCACATGTGAGCATGTTCCTCTTGATTAATCTTCAGCAGCAGCAAAATGTTTCAACTGAGGCAGGGATTCCTTCATGCCATGGGAGATACAGCCCTTGCAAGAGATGCTTCGAAGACTTTTTATTAACTTCCTGTTTTCTTTAAAAATAATTATAAGTAGAAATATCCAGAAGAATAGAATAGAATAGAATAGAATAGAATAGAATAGAATAGAATAGAATAGAATAGAATAGAATAGAATAGAATAGAATAGAATAGAATAGAATAGAATCAAATACTCCCTACTAGGAGGTCTATGACTGTATAAAATTCACTTCCCTAACTACAGTCCTGATGATTTAACAACGTGGGAGGTGTCTCATGCTTTTAAGGCTTGGTTTGGTTTTCCTTGTGCTCTTTTTGGGTGGCCAGGTGTATATTTGCCACTCCCCACAATCTAAAAATCAGTAGTCTAGAAAAAAGAAAATCTTCAGAAGAAGCAGCACATTTATTACCTACAAATATATTTAGCCAGAAGATACTTCATGCCACTAAGAAGTTCAGGGAAAAAATGTCACAGATTTGTTGGCCTTATACAGGGAAAAAAAAAGATTATTAAGAAACCATAATACAGTAGTGACCTCACCCAGCAGATAGTGCTGCTGAGGGTAATAATTTTTTATGATCCAATCTGCTATCTAACTTTGGAACAACTTGGATGACACAGCTTTTTTAATGGATTGCTTAAAAATGAATGTTTCTGCATCAGAAGACTGTTTTGGCTTCCTAAGAGTGTGGTAGGTTATTGGCTTTGTTTCGATTCAAGAAATGGCAGATACAGATCTGATTAAGGTAGGGCACAAGGAGACCATGGCACTCTGGAAGGCATGGAGAATGCAAGGTGAGGGAAAGGAAAGAAGAGAGTTAGGAAGATAGGAATCTCTAAACTGTTTTTGCAAGATTAGGTTTTTAAAATAGTAAGTTTTTTAGAGATTATGTTTTAAAGAGAATTAAATAATGCTTGTGTGAGGGGGCTTTCAGAGACATTGGAAATGGCTTTCATTCTAACATTCCCATTCATAGGTACAAAGGCAACAGTCTTGTTTTTTTTTAAACAGGTAATGAAAATATGGACATATAAAAATATGTCCATTTACAATGACTTATTTTTTGTCTTCCAGTTGAAGCAAACCACTGCTGCAGCTGTTGAGGTTATGAACATCTCAAGATCAGTAAAAGCACCAAAAAGGAAACTTCTCAGTGGCAGAAGGCAGTAACCCTTCTGGTGCTGGGCTGCATCCTCTGTGTTCAGGGGATTGCAGGGGTGAGGGAAAAGACCCTCTGTCCCCTGCAAGGAACTGCATCCTCTGCTCTACTCTGTCCAGGAAAACCTGTTGGTGATCACCTTGATGCCTTAGGTTTTAACTTTCATATCTTTCAAATCCTGTACTGCTTAGTGTGTAACTCTGAAGTTTCTTGTAGCCTGTTCACTTCTGCTCTCTCATGCTAGGTAGACATAAACAAAGCCTCTCCAGGCCTCTCTCCAAGGACACTCAGACCGTCCTAGGCCCAAAATGTAAACCAAAAGCCTCTAAATGGGGGTGAGCTTGGGGAAATTACATCATTAACTGAAGCTTTAATTGGAGAATTAACCCTGATATGCAAATGAACCAAACCTATAAAAGTGTGAAGAACTCGTGACCTGCTGTCCATCTTGGGGTCCATTTTGAGAGTAGCCTCTGGCTCCCCAGGGTATACCTTTGAAGGCCTTTCAAATAAATACCTACCTTTATTCCCTTACTCCTGTCTAGTCTGTTTTTAGGTGGCCTCTCAAGGCATCATCTTATTCACTTTTGTTCTCTGCAGATGAATCCCAGTTTTGGGCTTCACATAAACCTGACAGGGCTGTCATTCAGGTAAGAAGGATAAATGAAATAAAACCATTCTGTTTAGGAGATCAGTCACACACTGTGAACAATAGGCAGCACTAATCTGGGGTTTGGCTGCATAATTTGTGTGAACTGTTTACTCATACCTGGCAAAAAGTGCACACCTGCTCCTGGAAATCCCAAACAGCACTATCTTGGATACAGGTATCCTTGACATTAAAAGTGCAAACCACTGCTTCTCACATCAAACAACCAACCCAGCAGACTCAGATCCTCTGCAGAGGAGAGCAAATAATACCTGAGGCAGCAGCTACAAAGAGAAAAAAGGCATTGCTGGCTAGTGTTTGTGCAAGTGATTTGTCTTACAGTATAAATACACACAAACAGATGATTGCTCATAATGCATATCTGATTATATGTCATCAAGAGAGAAGATGGGGCTCTCATTACGTTGTTTGTTTGGAATGAATGACACTATTAGTGCTACTGGTAGCTATGGCAGGAAACCCAGCCGGCAATCCCATCATCACTTCTGAAACAGGCAAGCCTTTGAATAGAGGGTGTGCTAAACAGTCAGGGGCAATTTCTTAAAAAACCCCAAATGTCCAAACCACCCAGCGGTTGCAAAGTGCTTAGGCATCTGCCTGAGCTTAGTGTTCACTGCGTGCAGAGTTGTACTGAAATCAACAGTGATCCTTGAAAGCATAAATTGTTTACTAAAATACAGACTAAAAGATGAAAAAGCATTCAGTAAACACATTTTACAAAGGCACAAAGGACAACTGTTTTTATTTTTCTGCAAAGAGAATGTAGGATGCTAAGATGTGACATCACATGATTAAGGGATCTCCTCTAATTTCCTACAAAAGTAGCAAACTGGAATCCTTATTACCCATTCCCCAGCCACTGACTGCAGTGTATCACTTCCATGTATGACAGTCAGAGCCTGTGTTAGAAGGGAGAGAGATGGAAGATGGTTTAATCTGCCTGCAAACCTGCCCTTAGGCAAGGCCGGGGGTGCATCTCCATGACATCTGTGGCAGAGCCCAGTGTGATGCTTGGGAGTGATTCCTCTTCAAACCAGCTGCACTCAGAGCGCGACCCGTAAAAATCAAGATACATTGAAATGGCCTTTTAAACAATCCTGTTAGCAAGGGACTTAGAGTTCATGGCAGTTTCTTTGTAGTGCACTAAAGGAAAAGCCTCTTAGACGTGCAGAAAAAACAAGACTATATTAAACTCACAAATTAATGATCTTGGAGCCAAGTGGTCTCATATTTCAAAATAATAATAGAATGGAAATTTATGTCTTTTATGATGGCAATTCCTTTCAGGATCAGAGCAGAGCACACAGGGATAAGGTATCGGGTAATTTCTTCCCCTGCTTGGAAATACGTCTGTTTTAATAAAAAATGCATGTTTATGTATGTGTGCCTTTATGCAGAAACAGATTAACACAGATCAGTAAGTGGTAACTCATGCCAAAGGAAGAGCAGAGCATGCACAAGGCAAAGAGCAGCTTAGACCTCACACAATGCCCAGGGACGTGTAATTTTGAGCACCAAGACCTTGTAATTCCAGCAGCAGGAATTACATAGAGACACTGCTGCCCACCTGGTGAGCTTGGCTGTGTGATGGCCACAGTAAATGTGGGATTTATGGATTTCGGCATTTCTTCTCCCTGTGGTGGACTAGCAGAGGGGACTGCCCTGTCTGTCAAGGCTTCTCTGGTCCTTGCTTGGTGTGTGCACCTTGCCCACAGATGGTGTGAAGAGGGATTTCCCCCCTCTCCAGGCACACAGCCCTACTCTGTGGTCCTGGTGGTGACTCAATCCCTGCAAACTCCTGCAACATTCCTTAAATTCCCTTCCAGAGCAGGTACGTACACAGGCTGTACATTTGATATGTTCACCTCATATTTCCTGTGATAAATTATAATTGGGTTTTTTGGCCCATTATCCTTAGCCTTTGGTGCAGTTTTTTTGTGGCATAGCTATCCTGTGGGTTGCTATGAATGCTTCTCTTTCATGCTGTAGGTACCTGCAATCAGCAGTGATACTGGAGGTTTAAGGTACTGATTCCCAGAGCAGCTGGCCTCACTGTGCTCTCTGTACTGCTACAAATCAACAGCATTGTGTTCATTTAAGGGAAAAGAGAAGGGAAAAAAAGGCCAACAATGCTTATTTTCCCTGCTTTCTCTAAATACAAATACCCTTTAGAGCAATTTTCCAGGTCAGTTTTACTTAGTGGTTTGACTGATGCCACAATTTATGTCAAGCTTCAGAAGTAAATGGCAGCAATGTGGTGTCACCCAGGCAATCCTGCCCAGCATTCACTGGGTGAGCCCCCACAGGACCAGCCTGAGACGTGTCTGAACTGAAAAATTAAACACCTGGCTACCTCTGTCTCTTCTGTCTCTCTGTCATGGATGGAGTGGTTCTTATTTCTTCAGCCTGACCAGAAACAAGCCAGCCTGAAATCTACTTTCGAAAACTTCCCTCTAAAGCGACAGCAAAATGCTACTACATTGATTTAAACAGGTTACAAAGGAAAAGCCATTTTTCTTAAAAATATTAGAGACTTTTGACCTTTTAAAAATAGATAGTTGACACTTTCCCCTGTCACTTTTCCTTGTGAACATGAAAAACTTGTCTCCCTACCATGATTTATTGAACACAGGGGAGTTACAGGGTAATATCTCTTAGCAGATATTGACGTTTCAGAAATGAAATCAAGGACTGACTCTTCTCATCATCTCTTTACTTTGCTGAAGATACACACACTTGTTGTGCCTGCCTTACTAAATAAGTGGAATACCCATTTAAGCAACTGAACACTAATAGCGACTCCACACTTAGAACCAGGTAGTGTACCTACATCAGTCTTTGAGGGAGATTATCAGGAGGTGCCAATGCTCTGCCTTCCTGTCCTCTCCAAAGGGCCTGAAACCACGTTCTCAAATAAATCCATGCAGGCTAGGGAAAAAATAAAATGCAAATTTCCTCAAGGCAGACGGAAGCAAAGGGGATTTTATTTCCATCGGTGCTTTAGCACCATGCCAGCAATCCAGATGAAAGTCTGTGGAGAGTTTGGTTGCATCAAATTAATTGTCCATGTAACGGTTTTAAATTGGTCTCTCTAATCTGAAAAAGCACATGATTAGTCTGCAGAATTGGGACTGATAACAACCAGATCCAACAGACAAAGCTACATCATTAGAAGAATTGATTTTATAATCAGTACAGTTTGGGGGGATAGATATCTGCTCATACTCCAGCACTAAGGGAGTGTATTACACTCATTTTAGTTTATTGCCAGCAAAGCTGAAAATGCACGAAACTTTGTAGGGTCAAACAAGAAAAAGGGTCTTTGGAGGAAACGGCAGCTTTCCCCAGAAATCTGGCTCCACACAGGCAGCCCAGAGAGATGGGGCTTAGAACTCAGTGCCTCCAGCCCCTGGGACAGACATACCTGCTGCCCCCAGCTTCAGGTATCACCAAATTTTATCTTTGACTATGAAAGCTTGCAGGGAAGACAGAAAAATGTGTGTAAAATAAAAACACTCACTCTGTCAATGGCACTTTTTCCCCTCAGGCACAATGGGCTCCAGAGGACATTGAGACCATGCTGGCAGAAAAAGATGGGTGTTCAGCTGAGGAAGGGACCTTCTCTTTCAGAGATGCTGATATTCCTAAATTGTAACTCCTTCCATGGAAATGGGCAAGCAGCATTTATTGCCACCTATCTTTTATTACTCCTCTCTTGGCTTTAGTAGCCATCTAATGATGAATAGTTTATTAAGATGACCTGGGCAGATGAAGAAATTACATTTGAGGCAATCATTCAGGAGAGGAGATGAACGAGGAAGTGGGGCAAAAAATTTCTGGGGAAAATCCAATAGGCAGACTGTCTTGGACTGGGAGAACATGTGGCTTCCAGAACCAAAGTCTAGTGACAGCCTTTCCAAACAGATCATCCCGAAGCAGATGCCCCCAGATACTTCAGCAGGCAGCTTTGAAATGCTTTAAGGAAGCACATGTTCACAAAAGGCCTCTGGAGGACAGTTCATTCCTAATTCCAATACATTACAGAAACAGGAAAATCCAGAATGAACAAGTGCCTCAGATAGGCACAATCAAACATTTTAGCTAAGAGAGGAAATTCTAAAAAAAAAAATCTCTCTTCCTCCTCAGTTCTGGCATTAAAAATCTTCCCAGAACACTGAGTGTTATTCACCAGAGCAAATAATATATTACATACACCCACTTCAGTGAAAATAAATCTCCATGACTTGACCCATCATGAGAAAAATATTAGCACTGCCTAATGTTAAACCCAATTATGAACATAGACATCATCCAACAGCTGCCAGCACCGTGCACTACATCTTTCAAATGTCCTCCTGAAAGGATTTAGGTTTCTCTCATTCAGTGTTAGAGTCTCCCTGTGAAATATCCTCTTCCAGGATAGAGATTTCCTTGTCTCCTCTTTTCTATTTGCATTTATTCTTCTCTTCCATAAAAGCCACTCACTATTCTTATGTTTTGTGTCTAACTGAAGCCTTGACCCTGAAAACTCTTATGCTTGAGCTTTGGCACCAGGCTCAGCTCAGATGGTACTGCATAAATGTTTGTATGATTACATATAACCTAACCAGGAAAAAGGATATTCTTTTATGCTACCAAAGTTAAATCTGAACCTCTGCCTTGCAACACACTGGCAGAGAAAACACAAACACCATCAAGATGTTTTTAAATCAAAAGTTTTACAAAACTAGTGTGCAATGAGGCTTTTCTATCTAATTATGATACCATCATGAGCAGAAAAAATTACCATTAACCCCAAATCTGCAGGTTCTGCACTGGAGAATGCAGAGAAGACATGCAAACGTGGGAAATACACACAATCCCTAACCCTTTTGCCAAGTGGCAGCAAAGAGGAGCCTGAATCAAAATACCTGGAGTCTTATTTTACAAATAATGTATCAGCTGTCCCCCATGAAACCTTGGAAAATATGCTTCCACCTGAGTTTCTCTGACAGAAATAACCCTCCTTTATCAGCAAACACTGCAAGGCTGCACATAGATTAGAAAGTCTTAACAGGAGGAAGGGAAGATATCATAAAACTTGGTCCAAAATTCAATATAATGATATGTTTCTGTGTTTGCGTGTGTATACACACAATATTCCAATAAAAGCAATAAAAATGATAAACCCATGGCCACAGGATGGTTCTCAGTGACTGAAGGCAGGCAGCAGCTGCCTTTCTGCACGTCTCACCCCATTTACAAGGAGGCTGCTCAGCTGTGAAGGGTCGCTGCCACCACGGCGCTGTAACCTGGGCTGGAGAAGCACCAGACAAACAAAGGCTTTCTGCTCTTGTGGGGCTTTCACAAGGAAATCCTCAGGCCAGACCCAGCCCTTTGATGGGGAGCCCTCAGGAAGATCCATTCCATAGGAATGAGGCAAAACCCTTGAGAACCCAGAGGCAATTCTCGACCACGTGAGAACAACCTGTTCCTCCTATGTCAGAGTACTTTGATCTACTGGGAACCCTTCTCCTCCCCCCTGTCCTGGATCATTTCTAACTGGGGGCATAGAAGGAAGTTTGAGCTAGAGATAGTGCAAAAATCCTTTTTGGAATTAGCTCTTCCTTCTTCATCAAGAAAAGAGGAATCTTCCTCCCTAGCCACAGCACTAAAGAAGGAGGCTGAAGAAGAAATGTGTTTTGAATTTAAAAAAAACCAGGTTTTCCTTAGAAGTTGCTTTCTATTCCTTTGCTGAACTGTATTGCATACACTCATGATATTTTTTCTCTCTGACTTCCTGCATTGATGTAAATAAAATGGAGCTTACAGTGTTTTCACAGCACTCAAGCCTGGCAAAACCTTTTTGTATTTCCAGTAAAACTCTTTGAGAAAATACAACTGATAAGGGGAAAAAAACAATTCCTGAAGAGGTCCCAAACCGCAAAAATTACCATTTGGAAAAGTCATGCTGATGGAACACACTTAAAAAATAAATAAAAAAAATTAAATCCATCATTTCTGATTACTCTCAGTTGAGACTGAAGGAGATTTCAGAGTCTGCACCAGAAGGAATGGAAATCCATTGATTTTAATAGAGGATCTGCATTTACATGAACATTCTACATTTTAGATGAGTGCATATTTTCCTGGAATTTTGAATAAGTGTTTTCTCTAGAAAGGACACGGCTCAATACACAGGACACAGAAGTATACAAACTTAATGGCAGTCCTGTGAGAGCAAATTAGCACAGATTTAGGGGAATGTTTTTGCATGTTAAATACTGACTTAAAATTTAAAAAAAAAATGCTATACTGTTTCTTTTCCCATCAGATAAAAATAAGCATGTTTTTGAATTGTTTTAACAGGAAAATGAAAAAAAAAAATAACATAATTATGGAACATGATCAGAATTCCCTCTGAAAGAGTCTCTATCTTGAAATTACTCAAATTTGGACCAGATCCCTGGACAGGAGTGCATTTTTCTTACATGCAGAAAGACACAGCAAACAGAAAGCAACCAGCAGTACCAGCACACACACCACATTCTTCTACACAAAGGCAATAGGGTTGCATTATAATCTTTCCATCAGTTCCAAGATGGCTCTGCAGTGTGGCTCTGGCTAAGAGATTTCCCTTGTGCCCCATGTGAATGCCTTTGGTGAGGACAGATTATGCAGCAGCTTGAGTACGTGGGGTTTTAATTTTTGTCTTTGCCCTAGGGGCTGAATTAGTGGAATCATGTAATTGGTACTTCAAAATGGCAGGGTCAGGACAGTGGCACCTGTTTAACTTCAGGACCACACAAAGCCCCAGATCAGACGTTTCGCTTTTAGCTGATCCTAATGGATTCAAATATCCCTCTATATTTTGATGATTTTTTTTTTTCTGGTGTGCTTTTTCGTGGGGGGGGGGGGGGGGGGGGGGGGGTTAGGTTTGTTTGGGTTTTTGCTGTTGTTTTCTTCTTTCAACTGGCACAGACTTCTAATCAATTTTATAACTTATTTTCAGTTAAACGAATGAACGTTTGTGAGCGTGCAAGTCCCAAGAAGCCATACAGAGAATATTTATCTATGAGACCTGTTAAAAGAGATTAATGCTACAAAATGACTCTATTTCTGCTCACTTTTTTTCCTTGTGTGCTGCTGAAGGCAATTTAAGGACATTCATCCACTGAAGACTGAGAAGGGACAGAGGAACTCCCCCAGAGTTTAGGTTATGACCTGAACTCAGGGCACAGCTATCTCCCATCTAGACCTGTGGCTCTCCTAGATACATTTTGCCTCATCATTCAAAGTGTCCAGAAGGGTAGCACCAGGATGCTTGCTCTTATATCCTGCTCCTTAAAGACGTGCAGATGGAGACCTGTTAGGAGAGCTCAGATTTGTCAGTGACACGATTACTTAGGAAGGTGCCAAAGGAGAAGAAGGAAGGCCCCCATTAAACAGGGGAGAATGCACTTGATTTGCTTTTAGGTCACATTTAGTTAAAAATAAGTTAAAAAGACTTTATTGATGTGGCTGGCAAAATCTTCTATTTATCCACAGATGAGGCACAGCACAGCCAAGGCAATCAAACCTTCCCACAGTGCTCCACAAAGGAGTGTGGATACCCACTGAGACCCTGGCCCTGCTGCAGAGCCATTTCAAAGTCTGGCCAAAAGAGGCTGGAGCTGCTGACAACCAGCTGTAGCAGCCTTAGCTTGCAATGAATCACCATCTCCTGAGGGCACAGGCTGAGATCACCCTCTCATGGTATGCCAGCCATCAGCCTACCCAAGTGAAAATAAAACATTCATCACACACATGCGGACTGGATATGAACAAATGACCCAGAAATCTGGGGGGTTCCAAGTCCTATTACCCTCTGCCTGAGTCATTCTCCTGTCACATGAAACTTGTTGTGACATATTTTGTGTGGGCTGCCAGGCAGGGGTGGAGAACAACCCAAAGCCTACTTTGTCATTTAGTCCTAAAATTATGTATAACTCATTCAACTGACAAATAAAAGAAAAAAACTACCACGAAAGAGGAAAATGTGGTAGCATGGGAAAAAACTTCCTTGCTGAATAGTAGGTCTTCATTTGAATTCCAGCATATATCTGAATGAATTATATTTTTTAATTTGTTTAACTATGTTAATAGTCACCATGCACTAGTGGTTTTAGCAGTATTTTCTCTCTATATGTATGACTCAAGAATTGCCATAGCAACTCGCTTCCTAATTAGCCTTCAGTTACGAACAATCAATACGATTAGACAAGGTCAGCGCTGGAGTAAGAGCTGGAGTAAGCTCTACAGATTTTATAAAAAGGCTACTGAGAGTGAATAACAGCAAAAAGAGGGCTCCTGGATGGTCTTCCCCAAAGAATGGTCATTGTTCTGCCATTACTCACTCTGCTGTGAACCAAAGGAGCTGTGGCAAATGAGAGCTTTGCCACTTGAGTGCAGAGAGCTTTCAGCCTGCCAACAGATTCACAAAATACGGGGAACAGAAGCATCCTCATAGCTGCAGATAAAAAGATACCTTACTGCCACATTGCTGGGACTGATGTGGACTGCACATCATCAAAATCAAGAACAAATATGTCCTAGATTTTTATCAATATGAAACCAATCTCCCTGCCTGGGAAAGGTTCCTGAAAGCTGGAGACTGTCCAGTTCACAGGAAGGGGCTCCCTGGGAGTTAAGGCTGTGCAGTGCTTAGCTGAGATCCCATTAGGAAGCGCTCCCTCTGGAGACCTGAGTGATTGCCCACTGCTGACACAATTCCCCCCTCATTTTTACAGCCTGTTTCAGTCGTTAACATGTTATCTGTTACCCTGAAAGCACAGTGCCTGGCAGCACAGTAGGATGGAAATATAATGTGCTATTCAGAGCTACTCTGGGTCCTGGGAATACAAAACAGGATCCTTGATACTGACAGATGAAGGCTTGTGAAAAGCCACTTTACTTGTTAGCGTGTTTAAGTCTGCTACCAAGAAACACAGGCAAAGCCGAGCTTATTTTTAAATAAACAGTTTGTGTTGTCAATTATGCCTGGGCACATGGTGTCACAGATGAACTGTAATCCGTTTACTTTCCTCTGTATAAATTCATTGCTGCTTGGCTCTGTCCTCTGTTCCCCCCTGGAGGTTACTCCTCTGCTGCAAATGTGCCTCCAGCCCCACTCACAGCACTGGGTCCCCAAAGAGAGGGTCAGGATCAGGGAATGGAGGAGCCAGGACCTAGCATGTGGTGACAACGTAATGACAAAACATTCTGGACAGGGCTGTGTGAGGGCACTTCAAGTCATGAGTTTTGAGGCAATATGTCTTGACCTTCCTCTGCATAGGATGTCCCAAAGAAGGATGAAAGGGTTTTAAACTCAAAAAAGGCAGATTTTATTAGAATATCAACTAGGATAATTAACTTTAAAGCAGAAAAACCTTATAGGATATTGGAAGAGAACTGTGAGGATTTTATATCCTCCCTACCCTGACATGCAGTGCCTTTGGAGGTTTGGAGTTTGCAGAATCATAGAATAGTATGGGTTGGAAGGGACTTTTCAAGGTCATCCACTCCTCCTTCCCTGAGGGACATCTACTAGACCAGGTTGCTCAGAGCCCAGTCCAACCTGACCTTGAATGTTGCCAGGGATGGGTCATCCACCACCTCTCTGGGCAACACATTCCAGTGGTTCAGCACACAAACAGGAAACAGCTTCTTCCTTATGTGCAATCTAAATTGACCCTCTTTTGGTTTAAAACCGTAACTCCTTGCCCTGTTGCAACAGGCCCTGCTGAAAAGTTTGTCCCCATTTTTTGTTCAGCCCATCTCTAAACACTGAATGGCCAAGTTCCTCAGTGGTCTATTCGTAGTGGCAGGAAGCTCTGCCCAGGCTTCCTGTAAATCCTCTTCATCACCCCTGGGTCTGCTCCCTTCTCTCCAAGGCAGTCCTTGAGTGACACATATCCACCTCTGATCTGTAAATCTCTGGCCACTTGCAGCCCCTCAAAGCTTGCCCCCTCCAAATGGGCCCTTTATCCTGCAAAGGAAACACCCAACACCCCTTCCTCCAGGGAGCTCTGCTGCTGCCAGCTCTCCTAAAGAGCCTCATCTAATTGGAAACAGAAATAATAAATAAGCACGTTCTTTTTGCTGTATTGTGCTCACCCCTTCTCACGGCACAGATGGGAAAAGCATAAATCTTAAAAATCCAGCACAAGAAGCCTTAAAAATGTGGGGAATAGAGATGAAAAACAGATCACCATAAAAACCTCATTCCAAATAAAAGATAAGATTGACAAAGGGATTAGACATGTCTAATGAGCACCTTCATTTCATAATTACACTAGAAAGGATAAACATTTCCAGATAAAGATGTAAATCTTTGTGCTCTTGAGCAGAAAAGCAAGACAGAAGTAAACAATGCTTCCAAATAACAAAAACTGGTTTAATTCTGTCCACACATGAAATTCTGCATTATTCCTGTTTTTAGTGAAGAAACTTCTAAGCACGAGACAACATGGGGAGACCATTCCTGGTGTTTGTGCTGTGAAGCCCCCTATTTATTATGTGCATTTCTTCTCCTCAGAGGAGGAAGCACCCTATGAGGTGGACAAAATATATTCTCCATGTGGATGAACTATCCCACAGTTGTTCCAGAAATGTTATCTTGGACCTCCTCCTTCAGCAAGTGGCATCAGCAGGTCTCAGAGGTGAGGTTCTGGGAAAAATCAAAGTCCCTGTGCCCAGCTCCCAGTCTTCTGCTGACTACACTGGAAAACTTACAGACATCAAGAGTTCTCCAGCTTTCTGCATTTCTCTCACAATCATTTGTAATTTCCATCTGTGGCGTTGGCTCCCCTCAAGCATTCAAAATATTTTCTGGCTTTGTATCTGTCTACCATTCTAAATCCTAGCAATTTAAATCTTTCCCAGACTACTCTCTATGTATATACCCACACATATGCATGTTTTTAAGTCTGTAAGTATATATATTCTGCCATGTGGTGAGGAGTTTAGTCACAAAAGGTACACCACTCTTACTTGTTTTTAAAGAATCACACACATATATGGAAGTCTTCATCCAAACCAGGTTCCTGCTCTAGGAGTCAAAACAAACATTCACAATGTTTTGTGAGCAAATTGCTCTTGGCTTGGTCACAAAACAAACAATGGGCAAAATGAATCTCTGGTTTTACACCTGGGATGAATTAGGGCCAGCAGAGCCTTTGATAGAAAAATCAAAACGCAGCACACTAATAATGATAAAATGCTCAGTTGCCTCTCCACTGAGCAAAGCAGCCATCAAACTAATGATTAAATCCACATCAATCATTTGGCATAATAAAAATAAAGGCTGTGCAATATAATGTTGTCAGAGAATCAACATCTCCTGCTTAGAAAATAAATGTCTTGACTTCATCTCGACATTTGTTTTCCACAAATGCTGAGGGATATATCAGCATTTGTATAGCAATGGAAACACTCCTTCATTGCAACATGCCAATTCCATTAGCATTATTCCTAAAATATACAGAATAGCTGGATAAAATTAATATGTGCCTGAAATCCTCCTGAAATTGAACTGCCATTTCCAATCTGGTGCCAGACTTCTTCTTTCTACAAACAATACTTAGTAGTGGCAACAATAAATATTGAGGAAAATCCCATTTAGAGCAAATTGGGCACAATTTCAAGGAGGTCACACCTTTTGCACTCACTCACTGGTACAGTTACAATACACTCAACAAGATTAATAGAAAAAAGCCTATAAAAATCTTTCTTATAGTTAAAAAGTTTTTTTCTTTTTTTTTTTTTAAACTTAGTTTTGTATTTACAGTTCTGTTTTCATGTCAGCACATTTTAATTCTGAATTTTATCGAGAAATTTGGGAGTTACTATGTAATTAACTCCCAAATTAACACACAAGAGGGAACATTTTTGGCAAATTATTTAGGCCTATTAGAATGAATATAATGATTTTGGCAAGACAAAGATAATTACTTAATTCAGGACAATATTCTGACACATCACATGAGAAAAACCATATTTTGCCATGTATGAGCAATGAATTATATTTGAAAATGTAAAATGTATATTGAACCAGCAATTCTGAGTTCTTAGTTTTGTGATATATGCACATAAATTCAATAAATGTACCACTCAGCCACCTTAAGAACTATTTTATGTTAATTAGTAAATATGTATTTTTATATTTTAAAAGTCACTTAGAAGGTCATTTATTCTACCTTGGAAGCACACGAATCTCATCATAAAATACAACTTGAAACTCCCTTTATTTCAAAATAGAGTGAATCTTCTGGAGGAAAGAGAGGAAAACTGAAGAAGTGACAGATTTTGGGGAAAAATTTTTGATTTTTCCAGCTTCCATCCTTCCCTCTTGAAACAAAAAACCCACCCAAAAGCCCCAGAGATGAATGTCAAAAATCTGGCCAGAAAGCAGACGTAGCAGCCTCCTCAGCATGCAGTGAACATACCCACGGGAGTAAAGAAGAAAGATTATGGGATTAATGCTGCACCACAGGATGACCATCAATTCTGAGGCTCCTTGCTAGGTTTGCCAGTCACAATAATCAGCTCCATGCCTCTAATGCAAGGTCCTGCAGTGGGGCTGCCTGGCAAAACCTAATGATGCAGAGGAAGGAAATATCTCCGTGTGATGCTGAACCTCCAGCCTGTCCAGCACAGCTTCTTGCTCTCCTGGTGGCAGGGGAAGCCCAGCTAGCTGCCTGAGAGCAGGGCAAGCCAACTGAGAAATAGTCTTACAAATCAAGAAAAAAATCTGGATAATTCACATTTTCCGTTGCAGAGGTGTTTTTTTTGTTTTGGGTTTTGTTGGGTTTTTTTTTGACCACTGGGCTGAGACCTACTTTAAGAACTGTGCATTTCACCCTCAAATCTCATCTTGGATGAATGAGGCTACTTGAGAGCCTACATTTATATATGCAAAAAGGCTATCTTAATTTAGCATGCGCTTAGTTTTATCTGTCCTGTTTGCATGGAGGAAGGCAGAAGAACATTGGATCAAAGTTTCCTCCTAAAAAAGAGTGGGAACTCACACAAGCATTTGCCCACGTTTCATGTTTTATGAATTCAGGTAATCTGAACAGTATGCCACTGGGGAGAGGCATTAAAGCATTTAGCATACATTCAGACGAGTTGGCTCCCTTTTTCTTTCTCTCTCTGTCTAGACAGCTGTAAAACAGGGACCTGAAATGATGTGCAAGATGATTCTCCCATTAAATACTTCAGTCTTTAATGCTGGCTTCACACCAATGCAGTTAACAAACAAAGATTCTGCTAACAGTTCATTACCACAAAGCTCATTCTTGCTCAACAAAAGCAAGTAATGACAAAATGTATTTTCTTTTTTTTTTCCCCTTTCTAAATTTATTTTACCAGAGAAAGCAAGCATCAAGATACTAAACCACATAGAAAGAATTATGAAATACTTATTTCTTGTGCTCTAATGTGTTTCAATTAAAGTAAGCAAATATTAGCGTGTTTTTCTGGGACTTTTTAAATAGAAAATTTAGAAAATGTTGATATGGACACTATTAATTGATTTCACATTTCTTAGCTGCTTCTTCTAAGGGTTTTTACTTATTTGTAATTTTGTTCCACCCAAGCATTAGCAAAAGACTGAGATCAGATTATCTTTCCCTGAAATGTAGCAAAACTGTAATTAAACCTCTGCTCTTTGACATTGGCAGTGAGTAACTGACATGGAAAATAAATTTCTCCAGTTTTTGTAATTGTGCAAGGGACAACAACAGTAACTGCAAGTGGAAGATCTCTGCCACAGACAAGCTTTGGCAGGGAAAAGCAGAATACCAAGTGATGATGCAGCAAAAGGTTTATAGATTATAATAAAGCCACCTAGTCTTCGTTCATTGCTTATTATGTTTAGAATGCAAGTTATAGCTTCTACAGGTGTGAAATAATCTGAACTGAGAACACCACACTTCCTATATATTCACACCAAACACAAAAGGTTGCTATCCAGGGGATGATATTTCCAAAGGCTGCAGGAGGGTCATCTGAAGCAACGGAGAAGGAGAAGTACCTGAGCAGCTCACGGCTGTACGGAGAGACAGCAGCACAAGACACAGCCCCACCCAGCTCCTCCACCACCACGGGACACAGGACCCCTGAGAGGAGCTCCCGTGGCTGTTTGCCTTTCCCATCCCATTGCTGGGAACCCATCTCAAAGGGCAGAGGGGGCAAGAGAAGGCTGACACACCCTGGCTGCTGTCGGGCTGTGAAAGGCACGTCTGGCAGAGGATGAGTTTTCTTACATGATTTTGCTGCTGAATTGGAGGCCTGAAGTGCCACCAACCCGAACAGAGGAAGAGCCCAGTTCCAACCCACTGGTCACCATCAGACACAGACAGTCAGATGGGGTGGGGGCATCTGGGACTTGCAAGTCCAGCTGCAGGAGCCAGGAAGCCTCCTGTGATTGCTCCCTGCTCAACTAGCAGCCTGCTGACTTGTCCAGGGCCTCAGGGAAAGCCCCACATCACAGTAATGGCCCCTTTCAAACATTTATTTTGGGATAACAGCCTGGGTTTTGAATTTCTTTGCCTGTGTTGGTTACTTGCCTTAATGTTTTTGAACAGTAGTCCTCAGTTCCCTGAGAGAAAATGCATAGACTAATTTAAATGCATTAAGTAGCATACTTATTTTCACGGCCTGCCCTTAAGATGCAGAATGTTACACAGAAGCTCCTATAATGTAAATTAGAATTTAGTATCCATCTCAAGTTGCACCTTGAGAACGTACCCTGGAGTACTTGCTACCACAGGATGACTTTTACCTTATTCAGTATGCGTTTTGGTACACAGAATGGCCTGTGTATCACTTTCACCTTAGGGATGTAAATAAATACTTTTATAAGCATGCACTATTTAACTTCTATATCACAGCAGATCCTAAAAATCCATATTTTTCTGCTTGCAAAAAAAATAAATAGCAGTTTTATCCAAATAATGCAACAAAAGGTAGAAAGCAACTCCTACCTAGATAAAATTTCCAAATGTCTTGTCTTCACTGAATCATAACCATTTTCTCAAAATAGCTTTAATGAACTTATTTAAGCCCAGCCTTTTGCATATCAAATGAGGCAGCACACAATACACTGTGCAAGAAGAACTGGAGAAGCTGTGAAATGCTGAACAGCTTTCCTGGTAGCAGAAGACACAGACTGCTCGTCCTTAGGTGATCCTGTGATTCCTGCCTCCCCCCCGCCCCCCACATCTTTGGGCTCTACACTGACAAATGTCACAGTGTCACGTGCAGGAGCTTAATGAAGCTGATTTCAGGAGCACATGGGATGCAGGCAGCTTGATGGCTACTGCTGAAGAAGGTCTGGATGGTGAATGCATCAAACTGCTAGGTTGTTAAAACCAGCTAAAGAAAGTGAAGTCTTCCCATTCTGCCAGATTTTCTAGGTGAGACTTTTACAGTCAAGCCAAGAAATCTGGTCCTTCCTCAGCCACAGAAAAAGAGACACCCCTTGATTCAAAATTCTGTCTTCTGGTCTCCACTGTTCTCAAGTAACTCCTCTGAGTTTAGATAAAACAGAAAATGTAACTCAGTATGATCTAATTGAGTCAAAACAAAGTGTGACTTGCCTTTCAGCCTACAGGGGCAAACAGGAGAGATTTTAGCATCATCCATCAGGCTGGTTGTTGTCTATGAAATAATCTGGTGCTCGTGTATCTGGGTCACAGAGCAGCAGCTTTTGTCCTTAGGAACTATCACTGGATCCACAGTCTCAACAGAGAGAAAACCAAAAAATATTGAATGCACAAAGTAATTGAATAAATACAAGATTCAGGGCTTTTTTTCTCTACAAATTCATGAGGAAGCAGTAGATAGCTGCTGTCTTCCACAGAAAGAAAACTTTAGTTTCCAAGAGTGTCAGCTCTGGTGGATCCCCTCAACCCTAAAAGTTTTAGCTTTCCATGATCTCCAGAGCTCATTAAATCTTTAGCTCATTAAGCTCTGTTATCCATACCATGGTTCATGCTCTTAAAATGTGTCTTTGCCAGCATCTGTTAAAGAAATGCCTCTCTCCAATTACTCCAAAATAAAAACAGGGCCAGTAATGGTGGGGTTTTTTCCTCTGTGTCATCTTCTTGTTCAAGAAGTACTTCATCCTCACAGCTGAGTTTCCATAGGCTGCACACAGGTTGGGTTTGAGAGCAAATGGTGAACCAAAGCATGTTTTAGCTTAAACCCTTCAAAAAGAACAAATAACTGATGATGAATTTTCAAGGGGATTGTGCCTCAGGGTACAGACATGAAGCCTCTTTGGCTAGCACAGGGTAATGCAATCAGACCAAACTTCCTATAAATATGATGCCCAAATCAGGCCTTGTTAGATCAACATGCACAAATCGACTTTGCCATCTTGTAGTAACAGGAAGAAACTCAGCAACAGAAAAAGAGAGATTTAGTGTTGCTTCTGACTTTCTCTACTCCACACTAAGCACATTCTGTGCAGGTTGACGTAGCTGCTGCAGAGCATGTCAGATTGATTTTGCCAGGTATGTGCCTGCCTGGGACTGCTTTTTGATTTAGTAACTGGAGGGTTAATTAATTCTGAGAGCGTAAACAAGTTGGTTAAGCAGGAGTCCAGAAGAACTGCCATGTTCCAGTTGACTAAGACCTAGGAGTAGACTAAATGTAGCAAGAGCACCTATTTGCTAAATTAACATGAATCCAGAGTTGTGCAGAGGTCGGAGAGCTGCTGGCAACAAGATGGCAAGCCTGCTCCTCAGGCCTGGGGATTTCTGAAAGAGTTTTCTGTGGGAAAATTCAAGTTGCCTGTTTAGCAAGAGAAATCTCTGATAATTAGAGACTGTCAGTTTATTTAATAACTTTAAACATTTTATTCAAGAAAAAAGGATCCTTCTCCCAGAACATACTTCAGGAAAGTTGTTGTACCATATGACTGTCTGCAGAATAATCATTTCATATTCTGTCAGCAACTGAAGGAATTTGGATGGGTGAGAAGATAATGAATAACTAGAAAATGGTTAAAATGGGCTCTCATTCTTCCAAAAAATTAAAAAATGGCAAAAGTATGCCAATGACAATATTGCCAAATTTAAAAAAAAATCAGATGAAACCCAAAAGATTTTGTCTTGGTAATTAAAACTGGAGTTTCACGAGGGAGGTCAGATCAACAGCTCCATGCCAACATTTCCAACTCACACTATTTTTTCCATTATGAATCATGGTCATTCGTGTCCATTCCAGAAAGTCCTTGGACAGTCCAAATAGAAAACAAATGAGACCTTGCCTGCGTACGCTGACTGAAAAGCATTTGACATTTTCTGGCAAAATATATCTATTTAAAGGCCTCAGCAGTCTGAGTGTTTGGGAAGATACTAAAATGCATAGAAAAAGCAGGAAAACATCAAGGAATTATTTTTCTTCGAAAACCAGAAATTTTTGGTCACTGTATTCAAAAGCCTTCATTTGCTTTGAAGGGAAGTATAACAGGGTTATGGAGGACTCATCTCTGATTTAACTTAGAATCATTAAGGTTGGAAAAGACAGATATTTCAGAGAATATTCTGAGTTGCAAGGGTCCCTCAAGGGTCACTGAAACCACCAAATTCATCAAGTCCAACCTTTGACCAAACACCACCATGTCAACTGAACCGTAGCACTAATGGTCATGTCCAGTCCTTTCTTGAACACTTTCAGGGATGTTGATTGCATCACTTCCATGGGCTGCTCATTCCAATGCCTGAAAACCCTTTCAGTGGAGAAATTCTCCCTGGTTCAACCTTGACCTCCCCTGGTACAGCCTGAGGCCATTTCCTCTTGTCCTATTTGCCAGGGAGAAAAGGGCAACCCCCACCTGGCTACAACCTCCATTCAGGAGATGTTCTCAGGATAACCACACTACTCTGTCAAAGGCTGAGACAATGAAAGAATTAAGTATCTCAGTGTTTTCCTCATGCTTGGTGACAATGCTTCCCCCTGGGTCCACTAAAGGAATGAGATTTTCCTTGGCCCTTCTTTTGTTGTTAAAACACTCTTTATTACCTGTCACAGTGGGGGCCAGATTGAATTCTAACTGAGCTTTTGCCTCTCTAATTTTCTCTCTACATGACCTAACAACATCCTTATATTCTTCCTGAGTTGCCTGACCTTTCCAATGGTCATAAACTCTACTTTTTCCCTGGGTTCCTGCAAAAGCTCCATGTTCAGCCAGGTTGGTCTTCTTCCCTGACAGCACATCTTTCAGCTCATAAAGACACTACTTCTGTGCCTTTAAGATCTCCTTCCTGAAGTATGTCCAGCCTTTCCGAACCTCTTTGTTATTAAGGACCCTTTCCCAAAGGACTCTGTGAACCAGTGTCCTAAACAGGCCAGATTCTGCTATGCCCAAAATGGCCCCTGACCATCACGTTTCTAACTTATAATCAACTGCCTCATCCCCTATGGATGATTCCAAAGACCACCATTTCCCTCCAAATTCTGGGCTTTAACACCCACCCTGTTCTCAGAAACACACTTAGGAGTGATGTATTAGTGATAAAAATCATGAGTACAGCTATGCTGGGCTGCAGAGGATACAGTTTTTCTTCAGTAATGCATTCAGGAAATATTGTCACTCTTCATTTTTAGTCTACTCAGTTCTAGGGGAGCACACACATACACTACATCGAAGTTGTCTCATTTGTATACATCAGGCCATCCACATTTTACCATATGGAGGTATCACATTATTAATAGCTGTTTTCCTTAAATAGGCTACAGTTTGCTTAATCTTTCTTCCTGTGCATGATCTTGCAAGAGTAAAAAGGCTTTCATACAAAGGCTGTGTTTTTATATGCAAATCTATTATTTGATTACTCACTTTTTTTGTCCCTACATTATCATTAATATTTCTGATGAATGTTTTATAGGTTAGGTTTAGGATTTGTGAGCTATTTCAAATTTTATCTGTTAGCTATATCATCTGCAAATACCACAGTTTTGTTGATGTTGATTGGTCTCATTTACATATTTATCACACTTTTATTTTCAAGGATGTTTTGCTATAAACTGACTGTCCCCATTTCTCCTCCACGTACTACTAGTAGATGGATGTATTTTCAAATTGAGCCCATTTCCATATATAAGTTTTTTGGTTAACAATAAATCACCGCTTAGAGACACCCTATTCAATGCCTTCATACACATCTGACATATGGTTTCTGAATAATTAAAGATAACAGAAGCAGTTCACAATGCACTTTGCAACCCACTTCACAGTCCAAAGTGCTCCATGATTTTCCCTAAGGACTAGGCTAAAAGGAACCCTGCAGGACTCACCACCTTGTTGCTAAATCCCTTATTCATGCAAGAGTACAAGGGAGAAGGGTAGAAATAATGCAGAGAAATGTCCTTTGGAGTATTGCCATCACACACACAGCACTGAAAAAGGTACTGCATTTTAAGTACATTTCCCCACTCCCACTCAGACTCCTCTTGGGTGAACAGCCTGTTTGTGATCCTCTCCTGTCAGGGTGCAAGTGCTGTTCTGTTTCTAAGCAAAATGTTGTGATTTGCCCATATATGAAGTATTTCCGAAAAATCATACACGAGGCAGAATAGTTCAGGCTGGACAGTGAGGGTTATAATTTCTGGTGCTAGCACCAGCTAAGCCATAGGTTTTCTGTTGTTAAAGAGAAGTAGGAAACACGTTACTAAGGGTTTTCCCTTCTAGTGGTGAAGCTGCAATACCTCCACAATAACATACTAATGAATGTAAGATACATCAGTCCATCAAAGGTGCTCATAATAGTATCTCCAGGCTGATCACTAAAATTCACAGAAACCAGCTGCTTACACTCTTTGTGTACTAAGATTTTTGGATCTATCACCTGTAAGAAACTTCTCTCACACATCTGCCAGCTGCCTCTGAACATGCACAAAACAATCCTGTTCAAAAAGAGAATTGGCTGACCGATTAATAACAGGAGCTCTTTCCACTGCTTCATTCCAAAACTCTCAAAATAACCAGTTTCCTATGATCTTCTGCTATGGCAGTGTATTTATTAACTGCAATGACACTCCATGCTCAACCAGCCCTTTGACTGAAAACTCCCCGACTGCTGATACGAAAGTGTATTTATGACAACATTGTTCTGGAACATGGTGTCAATAAAAATCATCCTATTTTTTCTTTAAACAGAAAGATAAAACTATATGAAGCTCAGCGATAGGGGCTTGCTCACAGGAGCTGCACTCAGAAAGTCCTGCTTGGAGTAAAACAGTTGTTTCCTAGTAAATATTGACACAATACGTACATTTTCTCCAGGTCAACAAGTCCTGCGAAAGCTCCTTTGGGAATGACTCTCATCTTGGTGAGGAAAAACCTCCTGAAAATAGAGAAAACGGGGTGATTAGTTACTATTCACAGCACAGAACTGCACTGCAACTTTTCCAGCAAGGAGAGGCCTTTCTCACAGGCACAAGGATGGTTTCTGGGCTGAAGGCATTGGCATCTAAATACAGCTGTAACATCCAAAATTACAGCATAGCATTGGGGCTCCTCAGGGGAAAAAGCATCCATTAGTAGTTGCTATTTCCTTGTTTGCTTCAGGAAGAAATCCAGACTTGCAGCCTCTCTGTTTGCTGGGAGGGAAGAGCATCTTTCTCATCTCAACTGCTCTTTTGAGTGATGCTCAAGAACAGGGTGAAGCAGCCCTGTGGAGCCAGACTGGGATGAGGTGCTCAGTCAAGGCTGTAAAGTGCCCCATCCATGCTCATGCAGGACACACAGATAATTTAAGGAGTCAGCAAATGTCTCCCATCATTGCAACTTTAATAACTTTATGGCTTCTCACAGTCTCTCTTCTAATTAGTTCATAATGTGCCACACAATTGGGACTTTGGAATACTCGATCACACGTGCACCAGGACAACATTTTTATCATTTTTAAAGGTCACAGAAAATGCTTTATGAAAAAAGCCCATTTGAAATACCACATAAGCCTTTTTGTTAACCTGGAGTCATCTCCTTTAATCACAATAAACAAAGAGGACTAGAAAACTTCTGATGGCACTCAGCAAATGATACATAGGGTTGGTACTACTCCTTGGAGAAATAAGGTGTTATCTGCATAATTGTTTTCTTTCACACATTTAATCATTGATAAGAAGTGGGCACAAACAAGTGCATATATTAACATGACATGCTCATCACAAGACATCAGGTAATATTGGTTGCATTGAGAGACAGTTGTTAAAAGATGTTTTGTTCTTTTCTTAAAAAAAAAAAACCACCCATGTTACATACATGAACACATTAGATACAAAGATCACATCCTGTGATTCAGTTTCTTAGTCTATATTTCCATGGAAATGGGAATGAATTTTTTTCTGAATTACCATGTCAGTCTTTTTTTCAGTGAACATATCTGCCAGACCACTCCAAGTTTTCATCATGTCAGAACTGGTTTTGCATGGCTGTTTGGGATCACCTTTCAGCTAATATGCTGTCTCATTGTAAGGTCTGCAGGAGGACAGAAATGGGAACTCAGCCTGCTATTACCTGCTGTGCAGTCCTGCAAATTTTAACACAATGCCTCAAAATTAGCGACTGAGTTTCTTACCATTCACATAAAGTATTCATGCAATCCTCATGTATGTTTTATTTCAGATGATTAGCTGAGAATTTTCATGCGAGATTATAATGTTTTAATCAAAGTTTTAGGGGAAAAAACCTATTATTCTGTCAGAGTACCAATGTGACACGTTGCCATTTTTTAATTGTAGGTCTTTAGTAGAATCTACCCACTCATGAGTTAATATTTACTTAAGCAGGACAAAGTCAATGCACACCTCACCTAGTTCTAGAGATGTCACTGTGATTACACCAGGAGTGAACTTGGTCCCACACTTTTTTAAACATTGAAATTTATGGTATTCTCAGTCCTGAAAGACGATGAAGTCAATTTGGTATTTCATTATTCTTGTACTATCATTAATGTAAATCAGAAAGAGCTTCAACACACTGTCACACAAGAATTACAGTATTGAAATCATTATGCAAATGTTAGAAGGATAAAAGAGCTTCCAGAAAAGGCCTAACCTGGATTAGGCAATTTGTAAAACCCGACTGAAAACAGGGCTGGTGTAATGCATGCAAAGCTGGGGCTGTGCTTTCAGAGTGGCTGGGTACAATGGAGCCTTGCAGAACACCCAGCAGGCTTAGTGCTACAAAGCTGAACCATCAGGAAACCCTTTAACTTTCATCTGCTTTGAAATCTCTCTCAAACTCTGCTTTGTAGAAATGCACGCCTAATTTCTGAGCCCTAGAAAAAGGGCTTTGTCTGCAAAGCCACCTATCATTTTTTTATGGCAATGTGCTAAAATGAATCCTCTCTCTGCAGGCACAGGTCACAGGGACATTTGCAATTTTTAATTAAACGCTGGCCTACGCCGTGCTTCACCACAACAAGAAATTACAGTCTGATACAGAAACTAATGAAAAGATGGGAACCTCATTCATAGATGGGGTTACTGATATGAGAAAAGCCACATCTGCATAGAACTAAAAATCAGAACTTGGGTCCTGTGTTAATGAGGTGCCAGAATTCAGGATCCACGTGTCTAATGCCCTGGAGCACTTAAAACAAAATTGAAGTTTAATAGCTGAAATCTCATATTCCACTTAAAAAAATTAAGGTTAATTATTTTTAAACATCTCTGAGTAAGCTACATAAAGTCAGACTTAAAGGCATAACTAACAGTGAAAATTAGAATGAGCTACTCATTGAATTATCAACTGCATAATGAATAGGAATCTATTATAGCTAGCCAAATTCTCTACTGTCAATAAATCTCACCAATTAGTCTCCCAGAATCAATCTGTGCTTAACTTGAGATACTGGCTGTTCAGTACCAATTCTTTCTGAGGTACATGGAGAAAATAGATGGAAAGCATTTCCTTGGTTTTGTTTCTGGCACTATCTTAGGGTCAAATAAATGAATACAGCCCACCTTTGCTCAAGCATGTTTCATGTCAAGAGAAGCAAGTAAACAAAAGCTTCCTTTAAAAAATGTGTACTTGAGAGGGAGATGCAGTATTTGGTCCTAAAAATTTATGTTGGCTCTTAGGTAACAGCAAGGAAAGCACTGAAATGCCTAAACATTCAGTGAATGGTGTGGAATTGAAAACCCAGAGCCAGGTGCCCAACACAAGGCATGACAAAGTCCTAGAAAGGACTCCAGTGTTGGAACCACCAAAAACTTAACAAATGACAGAGCAGGGAGCGTGGAAAAAGGGAACAAGCCCCAGGTAATCATATGGTTATCCTGCATTGTGTGAATAGGTGGGAATAGAAAAATGACAATATTGACTATTCACTATGTAAAAGGATAGATTCAAGTCAATACATAGTTTCAATATTCAATATTCAATATCAACCCTGATATCCAGGAGAGGTTTCTAAATCCTTACTTAAATACCTGTTGAAAGAGATTCTTGAGGAGTTTATTGGTAGGAACTGAAGCTGTCTGCTCCAGTTTTACAATCACACTCATACTTTCTGTATTTCTCTGGATTGAGCAAAATTCTCACAGCTTTTTTCCATTTTTCATTTTTGTTTTATATGTAATTTATTATTTAATTTTGCTTTATCTCATGAATGGGTGTGAGTAACCTCCTCTATTATGAAGCTACTAAATGTTCCTGCTTGAAGCTAGAGCAGTCAGGACTAGGGCAGAACTATCTCCGATGGATCTGTTTATTTATACAGAGACATCTAAACCTGGTTATTTCAAAGACTGGGGTCTCATTTGATATGAAGCCACTGACACAGATGACTTGCCCTTGATATCACTATGAAGAACAAACAATAAAAATACATCTTGTTTCTGTATGGCTGTGTCCAGTATAACAGAAATATCATAGTGCCAAATTAATCTCAAAGCCTATAGAGGACATGACGCAACGAACAGAAATTAGCAGGCACTGCTAAAATGTTCTTGAATAACCCTCTAACATTTCCAGTTATGAAGAGATTTATTGATCTCTTCTTAAAATAGAGTCTTCTGCGGCTGAAGTAGTTCAGACAGGCAGAGTATAAGACATGAAGGCAAAAAATCTCCAGAAAAATTAATGTTCTTTTATCCCTCCCCATATGATTCCAGGGACAGAAAGGAGAGCGACCTCATCACGAAAGGATGGAGGACTGCATGTCATTATTCAAATATCTGGCACTCAAGGTATGGGTGATTAAAAAGACTTGTTAAATTAGAAGATAAAAAAAGGGGACCTATACAGGTCATTTCTGCTAATTGTCTCAAAAAAAGGAAACCTGTGAAGTGAAACCAATGTAACTACACCGTGTTTGTGCAGTTAGCCATTTATGTGCAGAATGGTGTATTTTACATATTCATCAAATGAATTCTCAGACCCTGGTCCCACAAGTTTTTCTTGAACAATTATTAAGGTGCTCTTTGGCATAAATTTTCCACCAGAACTTGCTCCCACACTGCTTTGGTGTCCCCCTCCTCCCTGCCCCCTTCCTTGGCAAAGGCCTCCCCCTGCCACTGGCAATAACCTTGCACAACAAAGAACTGCACTGATTATCAGAAATTAGACTGGTTAAAAAAAAATAAAATACTTTCTGCATCATAAAGCCTGGCTGAATTTAGGTCTTTCAAAACACTCTTTAAAACTCGTTTCTCAGATCTACTTAAGTCACACACAGTTAATCAGAAAAGTGTGTGCATTGTAGAATTATCTTCCCTGCCTCATGTAAATTGCAAATTCTTGACGTTAAAATGAACTATATCAAGCAGACACTATAAACTTTATAACTTAAACACCAAAGGAAAATAAAATAAAAAGCCAAAAAGATTCAGTGACCATAATGCTAAATCACCAACTTTGGTTCCAAAGAAATAAATGTGATAGGATTTTGAAGAACATTTTTACTTTAATCTCTGAGATAATAGACTGATGCTATCACCTTCTAATCCTCTGCAGCAATGTGCATTTTGTCAAACAAAGATTTACAGTGAAATTTAATTTACTCTCTGTAATTCTTTTTGATTGCTTCTTTGTTGTTCCTTTGTTTTTGCTTCTTGCTTGGAAATGTGCTGGAGGTTCCAGCGCAAGCAACAGATGAATTTTTGCTTTACATCAGGGGAAGACAAAATGATTCTATGACCTATTTAATGTGTTCTTGATTAAATGCACAGATCAACAAGATCCTGCACCCTGGTGGGTTTTTTTTCCCTGTTTTTGCTTGATTAGTCAATACAACAGTGAAGGATTATTTTGCTTTTCTTGCTGTAATGGGAGACAGATACTGTAGACCACATCCCAGATGGTGTAAATCAATTGATCTGTGTCACTTTGGCCCGAAACTTCTGTCCTAATTCTCACTAGAATGAATCACGAGATTCCTTAGAGCTAAATGGGATGTAATTTAAATTTATGAAGAACATTTGTAAGCCTCCAGCTCACTGAAACGGGTTCACGTTGTCATATGACTTTACTGTGACTGGGGTCTGGTTCTAGTGAACACCTCACTGGGAAGGGGCATACGAGGATATTTGTGAACATTAAAGTATTTTTCCTAATCAGTTGCCTAAATGGAAAATCTCTGGAATCTATTAAGGAGGTTGTAGGTGCTTTCAGACAAAACTATGTTTTCCCTTTCCTAACAGCATGCAGAGAAGAGTACAAGACTCACAAATTGGATGCTAAAATATTAGGCTTCAAAAACCATCAAGCTAAATTCAAAAAGCTTGGGTTTATTTGCTTTTTGGCTTTAAAGTCTTTAGGGTGCATTCATATCATGCTGCTAAGCTATTTTCAATACTTATGAGGCTTTAATTTAAGAATGGGAAAAGATTTGTATTAGTCACCTCAATTCCATGGGATCCGGAAGCAGGGACTTTATAAAGCTGAGTAAAGCAGGATCACGAGGAATGGCACAGGCAGCGACAAAAAACATCTCCCACCATCCTGCTGGCTCATCTTTTCAGAGAGATATGGCATTATCTCAAGAGAAAACCAAAGCCAAGCAGAATATTTTTCTAATAATGACTATTCATGTAACTACAGATTCATTTCAAAGAGTGGACCCTGATAGCACAGGCACACTTGAATAATGGAGGAAGAGCTTTGCAATTTATTTGTTCAACTGAGACATGATCCATGGGTTTGAGAGTCTGAGAGGCCCTGCTTCACACACATGTAAATGGATTTATGAGAGAAAGACCGTAATCCCTTGCTAACATGCACAATCTGGATTGAAGTGTCTGATCACTGCATCCACCTAATGTGCTTAAGTCAGCTGCTCATCCCTTTCAAACGCTTGAGAAAGAAGTTATCTAGACCGTGCAGCTGGTTTATTCCTGTTGTGGGATAATAAAAGCTGGTAAAGGTGAGTATTCCAAGGAAAATCTAGGAAACGTGTATTTTATGAAGAAGACAGAAAATAAAGATCCCCCCCATCTTTCAGGCTGGACTGGGTGTGACTAGGAGAGAGTTAATTTTCTTCATGACAGCTCACATGGTGCCATGGTTTAGACTTTGGCCCAAACTGTAACCCACGGGTCCTGCAGCTTTTGCTGACCCATGTACAGTACTGCGGCCGCCTGTTTGTCACTCTGCCCCCTGCAATGAAGAGCCTGGGATCTAGGGGGTGGGCATTAGGCAGGGCAGGTGACCCAAACTAACCAGGGAGATATTCCACACCATATAACACCATTGTGCTCAGCAATACAAGGGAAAACCATTCTTCTATCTGATTGAAAAACTGAGGGTTAATCTGGGAGGGAACATGTCCTCCTTTCTGGCACCTTGGGAATCTCTTCAGGTCTGGGAGTGATGTAAGGGGCATCTATGAGAAAGAAAATATTTTGGTTCGTAAGCTATTAAAGTATTGTACAGGCAAAGTAAATACAATTAGAACTGTGATGATAAAGTTATTAGTGATGTCCATCTGCTTTGCAGGTCTGAATCTAAAAGGCAATAAGCACAGCAGCTGATGAAGCACCACTCCTTAATCTTTATCAGTGGCCTCTCATAAAAATCAATTTCCTTTTCTTTTTGGAATTAGATTAAAAGGATAATTAATAGGACTGATTGCATTCCTATTCTAAATTTAGTTAACACTTACCCAATGTAATAATGCCCCCCCAGCCAGAAAAAGCTGCAGGGAAACATTTCAAGATCACACCCCCAATGTCCTGTCGGCATTTCACTTGCAGAGTGCCCACAACACCATAGCATGGATAACAACATGCCTGTTTCCCCAGCAGAGCTGTGATGCTGCTCCCACAGGCACACAGCACATTTGCCGTGGGATTTGTTTTTCCCCGAGGACCTTGCTCAGGTCAGCTAATTAATTGCACACAGTGCCCCTAGGCAGCTAGCAGCTGATAAGGAGAGATGAGGAGGGACACAAAACTGTTGTGAGGAAAAAAAAAACAAAACCAAGCATCTGAAAGACTGTAAAAGTGGTCAAGCAATGGGCTTGTAAAACTTACTCTTCCCTCCTCCCTGACTTAGTTTTCCAAAGCCATGGCATGTTTAGTCTCAGCACTGATACCCTTTTCATTCCTGGACAAAGCACAGGCTGTCCTCAGTAGCACTGCTACATCCCCCCACGGCCCAGCAGATAGCTTCCTTCTGAGGCCACACGTGCAGCCAGTTAAAAATAAAGCTCCAAGATGCTTTTAAATAGCTCAGCTCAAATAGGGTGGGAGGAATCTGGATATGGAAGAACAGAAAAAAAAAATAGAAGATGGCAAAACTCCCAGTCAGGAAAAGGAATGCAACAGCAAGACTTTGACTTGTTCTGAGATATTTAATGATCTACACTTATTGAAGTTATTTCAGTGTATTTAGGCTGGGTTGTGTTTACACTGAGGCAAAGCTGGAGAGGCACAGAGTTGTGATTATTCAGACCAGCTGCCTGTGTGAGTTAACTCATTTTGTAAAGTCCCTGACAAACAATTTTGTTGAAGATTTAGGTGCAAGTAGCAGTAGCACACAAGATATGTCACAAACACAAATGACATCAGGTGAAGCAGGCAAAGCAATGCTGTCTTGGCAGGAAGGATCTCCTCCCTTCTTTAAGCTTACTGAGAGCTCTAGCAAAGCAAAGCTGGAGCTCTGGATTCCTCTCCAGTATGCACACAGAGAAAAAGGGTTTGCTGCCGAACACAAATTGCAACAAACAAGTCCTCTTTAGGCCTCTGAGCAGAATCACAGTTATCATGTTCGCATCTGGGAAGAGTTTAACTGCTCAGAATGAGTTACCCACAAAAAAGGCCAGCAGTAAGCTTGAAAGCACAGTTGAAATTGCTTCTATTAATGTCAAAGGCATGCTGTGAAAAGTGTTCTGTGCAAGATAAATAACACAAGTGAATGAAGTTATCCCGTCTTGGTTACAGAGAGCCAGGAAATAGTGATTGCTTTATTTTTACAAATAGCTATACTTTTATTAGTATTGATTATCCTGTAAGATACTATGCTACTTTTAGAAGAGCACATCCTCGTTCCTCACAGCTTACTCACAGGGGCCTTTGAGAAATGTACAGCATGTGATGAATGTTCAACTTCCTTAAAATCTGACCTTGATATCTGGAACTATCTTTATGGTGAGGAGGAGCCATTAAAAATTCATTCACTCTGAGCACATTCTTGGTGTTACATCTATTTTTATTAATATCTCTGCATATTTTACTAACAAAAGGAGCATTGTACAAGTACTGGGTATTTTGTTCTTGCAAAAAGAATGTTTTACTTTGTGTTCTTTCCCATGGGCAACTTGTCAAGGCAAATAGGATTCTGGAAAATGTTCACAGTCCAACCAGATGGGAGGCTTTTTAGGTACTGTCTTCAAAACTTTCTTCCCCCCCGTTTTGATTCAGTGCAAGAATAGCCATCCTGCTCACACAGAGCCAGTCACTTAGACTCTTTTCCTGTCCCAAGAATGTGTCAAAAAAGACCTGACTTCACAGCAGGGAGAGAACAGTGGTTTGTTCATTGTCTGAGGTCGTACCAGAAAGGTGACAAGTGTCCTTTGTGTGTAGCGTTTCAACGTCTAAGACTGGGACTTTCTGTGTTGGCAGGCCCACCATACATGATGCTATTTTTATTGACTGAGACAAATTCTCCAGGGAAAAAATCCCTTAAGTTCTGTGCTGGATGCCTTAGGCAAGGTAAGAGAGAAAGTAAGCTTTTCTGCAAAACTTCTTGCTGAGCCATCACTGGATAGCAAAACACCAAATAACTTACCCGTGTCACTTTACCTTGATGAATTCATTAGAAACAGCTAGAGTGCTTTTTATCTCCTTTCTCATCCATACCATCACAGGCACTATAACTATCCTGCTTAATGGGACACAGCTGAAATATCCCAGAATATTAATGAAATAAAAAGAAAGACACTCACTGTTACATTCCCTAATTTGCACACAGTCTAATAAATAACAGAGTCCCCGCCAAATATTTGGATTAATTTGGATACATGCTAAGGCTTGTTTGAAGTTGTAATGAGATATCAGATACTCCCAATGCCAGAGCAGTCAGAAACTGTTTAAGAAACAGCACTTAGAGACTTGATCGTACTCCTCTTTCCTCTGTACCTGAATGTAAGTTTAGCAAAAGTAAATATTCTCTCTGCTATCTAATACGTGCTGTATTTTCCAAAGAGCAGCGTGAGTGTCAAACACAATTCAGCTGGAATTCTTGGAAAACAGCCTCTCCTGAAGGAGGGGTCCCAGAGGCAAACAGCACCTACTCTGCTCGTCCCAGGGCACCAGCCAGACTTGTGCTAACATAGCTATCCTGAAATACAGAAGTGTTCTGGGCCTGTGCCACATGTTCCTGCTTCTCCCCCATGGTGGCAAGTGGAGAATTCACTTCTTTTTACATACTGAAGCACACATTTAAATACTCATGTTTTGAAGTAACACGAAAAGTGACAAAGGGGAAAAATCCAATTGACCCAATATTGGTCACTCCAGCACCATGCAAAAAAGGAAATCTCCTCTGGTCATGCCTTCCTCTAACCTGAATGTCTCTGGTGACTCTTCCAGGGGCACAGAAGCTGGCTCCTGGAATTGCTGCTGCATATGCAAGGGGGTGAACCACAAAGCACATTGAGAACGGGAGTGCCCATGAGATTAACGTGAGCAACAGGTTCCTGTAAATGTAAAAAAGCTCAGAGTCCTCGCACTTTAATGCTCTTGCACATTTTATTCAAGTCCTGTAAATGTTCCTGTTCACTGCCATTGCTCACCACACACTCCCATATCACTGGTCCTCTTCCTAGTCACAGAGATCTCATGTCAAGAACTTTTCTCAGCTCATCTCTTGGACGTTGCTGAGGGAAACAATCACAAGGATATCAATTGCAGGTGCCTGGATTCTTCCTATATTGTCCTGCACTCTCCTGAGAGTATCTCTTCTCCATCACAGTCTTTCTCTGTTATTGAGGTCTCTTCCCCACAGACATCACCAATTTGATAGGGAATGAAAAAGCAAGGAATTCTTACTTCTCCTTGTACAAAACCAAATAAATAATTACATTTTCCTATTATTTTAGCAAGAATTACCTTGCCACTGCAAAACCCTGAATTTATCTATCTACCTTCCATTAGCCATGGATTAATTTTCACATAATAAAATGATGCTCCTGACTAAATACAGCATGGCAGCTCCGTGTATCACTATCCTTCAAAATACTAACTGTACTATTTCCTTTAAGACTGAAAGATCTCTTCTCAGTAATACACAGGACAAAGCCTGCACTGGTGTCAAGCATGGATCTTCACTGCATTTGAAAGTGAGTATTGTTTCAGAAAGAGGCCACCTTGACCACACTGGCAACTGAAATGCTAGGTTGTGTTCAGAATAATGACGTGCTTCGTGCTCTCACCCTCAGAGTGCTTCTCAAACATGAACCCTCTATGGAGCACTTAAAAATAATGAACATACATGGTCCTCCTAAAAAGGGTGATAGAACAGTGAAATAGAGATGGGAGAAACTTGACCTGCTCATGGCACAGCTGCAGATTATGGAAGACCTTTGAGAAAGAGCTTAGCAGTTATGCCTGGGAAACTGTATTTTTTGCAACATCTAACCTCAGTGGATGAGACTTCTGCCCCCTTCCTGCACACCCTTCCATCATCTTTCTTGAGATGACTGTGTCGTCAGCTCTCCAAATGACTGTGCTGACTTATGCATCTCCTTGCATAAGACCAGGTAAAAAAAGGCATGTGGATGTGGCACTTGCTGATACCATTTAATGTTTCCAGCACCTCATTCGGACTCCTATTTCATTGCACGGAATTGGCTCCCCAAGACACTACCAAAAACAAATGTGACAAGAACACTTCATCATTCTTTAATCATGAAAATATTAAAAGAATGTTTCAGATTGCCACAAATGTTTTTTTTTGGATTAGGATTATCATTTTGATAATCTTTCTAAAATCAGGCAAATTGAACTGCCACTGCAAAGTCTCAGGTTGTCTCTTACTCTTCTCCCAGGCCCTCTTTGGGAGGTGGACTAGAAGGCAAATTGAGGCTCATAATACTCTGAATGCTTAAGGGTTTTGTGTCACTTGTTTGCTGCACTCGTTTTCTAAAACCTTCCTCTCCCTTCTCTATCATAAAAACAGAGGGTGCAGTTCTGATCCCTTCCATCTCAAAAAGGGTATTTGAGTATTGGGAAAAGGAAAGAGGAGGGCACTAATGCTGACCAAAGATATGATATGGCTTTTGTAAGAGGAATAACCAATTTGACTGGGACTTCTTGGCATGGAAAGCTTAAAGGGATGCTAGAGGTCCACAGAAGTCCTGGAGAGGGTGGGCAAGGACTGATGTTTCAACACAAATTCCAGGCAACCCCCTGGGCTGGAATTATTTGGAGAAGTATTGTGATAATGGATCTTAAACGCTTACCCAATTCTTAAGCTACCCTCAGCAGCTCCTAAGAATCCCTGTTGTGCACAGGGTACTTGATTCACTTACAGCCATAGCTGATGTTGCAGGGAGAAAGCAGGTAAAGGAGGGGATCTCTTCCTAAAGAAGGAAAAACTTACCATGATCTGCCTTTGCTGGGCTGTAACCCTGCCTGGAGACCTGGGGGCAAGGAAGTGGAAACTGGGAATAGCATGGCCTTAGCTGGAGCTGATGGGTCAAATTTGAGTTGCTGACTCCTTGCAGAAGATGCTTTCTGGGCTATACAACATCTCTGTGAAGGTTTGGGGCAAGATCATATTGTAAACCAGCTGTGGGGAGTTTCTTTCTTGCTGTACCTGAACAACTGCGGTTTTGCTTAAATGTTGGTTGCAGCAAGTATCCCATCAATAATCCACCTGTGGCTCTCAAGTCAAAACAAAGATGTCTTCCTAATGCACTTCACAGGGCATTTCTAACCTACAAAGAAATATTCAGCAACACTGACTCCATCTTTCTGTGCCCATATTGATTGTGAAGTGAAGCACAGTGTTTTCAAAACCAGACCAAGGCTTCAGAGGATATTACTCTATATTACCTTGTTCCTGTTTCCTTCATGACAATATCAAGGCTTATGTTTTGCCTGATTGATTCCAGCTGATAGTTCTGGCATACTGCAAAAGAAATTGCAGGCTTTAGACTGAGAGGATGACCAAGCAGACCTCAGGATAAATTAGGAACTGACTATGAGGTTTTTATTACTGTGGAAAGAATACATGACAGCAGCAAACACTGAAAGATGCAATAGCAACAATATTTTGTCCCTGCACAAGAAGGACACTCAGAGAGCTTTGAGGCAGCCACAGACTAAAGATTTAAATAATTGTGGTAAACTGGGGGAAAAGAAGGCCCAATAGCATCACTAACAAAATGGACCGACAGTAAATAAAATACCACAAAGTCACTAAATGCTGATCTTTGCCCAGAAACTCAAAGCCAGCTTGGTGCTGAAAAGTGTCTATCTCCTTAAGGCTCTTCTTTTAATCTATTTGTAATAATAAGGGCTTCATTCAATTTATCTAAGTCTGAAGAAAGGTATTTATTTTTAGAGAACTATCAACCAGCCCTTAGACAAACCTGTGCTTCCCAGGAAGTACAGGGAAAAGATGTCCTCTGCTGGCCCTTACTTTAGGAACATGGGGAGTCCCATGAACTCCAAGATGGCAAGATGAGTGCATTTAAGCAAATACTTTTTTTTCTAGCATAAAGGTAGCGCTTTGATTTAAGACAATAGAGAACAATACACAGTGGGCCACCTTCTGAACAAAACCTGCATGAAAAGGAGTCAGGTAAACTTTCCTGAGTTCACTTCATGTATCAGAAAAAGGAATCTAAACCCCCCTGCTTGCACTGGAGGTGTGAAACAAAATGCCTTCTTTCTCAGAGAGAAACAGAGGACAAAAAAAATGAAACACAGAACAGAACTCTGCTTGAAAACAGAGTGAAAGTAAATCAGCAGTGAATGGATTAGCTTCAGATCAGACTGCCTGGAGCAGCCTGATCTGGAACAGCAGAGCACTCATGGCTTGTGTTTTTTAAATTAGTTTTAATAAATAGAATCAATAGCTCAAATTATGAAGAAGAACAAAAGCACAGATCAAATCGATCAAGGCTGTAGCTTATCATTATAAGCCAAGGGATGTCTTCTCTTGTCTGAATGTGATAAGATGGCAAAAGAATCTACTTGCAGCTTTTCAGTATCTCTCCCAGAACAGCTGTACACAGAGCTGGATACCAAAAATACTCCTGGTTATCCAAACACAAACACAGACTCCCTTTCCTTGGGAGGAAGTGGAAGTGGAAAAAAACCACTCCAAAATAGTAAATAAAACCTAAAAATTATCCTTTTTTTTTCCCCATGAAGATAAATGCAGGAATTTACAGGAAGGACAGAACAAAATAGATAAACAAACGCCAAGTATTCTGCATTATATATGGGATTTAATGCTCAGGTGAAGAGGTTCTTGGTCAGATCACTAGAAAAGTGTCTTTCCACACAGTAGGTTAGGAAACGGTGTTGGAGAACACTCAGAAGTTCTCCCTAACCCCAGTGCTCAGCCAAGGACTATCCACTGGAGGGGAACAAGGGAGGTGTCATTAACTTCAATCAGGCTTTGGGCAATGGGATGGGATAGGTGCACACAGGCACCTTGTAGGCTTTAGGCTTTGTGTTTGTTTTGTTGGATTCTTTTTTCCCAAATGGACTTTGCTTCAGGGAAGCTGCAGTGTCTTACTAACAGGGGGCCTCGTCACTGAGGAGCTCCCCTTTCATCACAGGGGTTTTATCCTAAACACCCTGAGCATCAGCTCTGAACAATAAGTGCTATATAGAAAATTAAATCACTTAAACACCCCAACACCCTCCCAGCTACCTTTTTTTTTTTCCCCCTCCAATAAAACTTTTTGTTAAATTTAAGCCAAGTACAAACTATCAGTCCTGAATTTATTTTATTAAATACAGTAAAACTGAAAAATTTTTTTGGCACACTCTGGGACAACACCCTAGAGGTGTGAGAACAATGCAAGGTGCTGATAACCTCTGCTAACTCCCATTCATCCTCAGGCTGAAAAGCTGGCATCAGTTATGTGGGCTTTGTGCTCGTGTAGAGCACGTAAGAGTCTTTTTCATTGTTGTGGTTGAATTATAGATAAACAGCAGAAGAGGAATAGTAATCTTGTAATAATAGAATATATGGCAGATGTACTACCGAAAGTCATTCACATGCTCCAGTGGTGAGCATGGTTCAAAGCCTATCTGGAATAGACTTCCATCTTGCTAATAAATATTCAGAGACTTTACAGTCTTCAAGGACGTAATATTGAACATCTGACAGAAAATTCAGTGTAGATCCATAAGCATTTTTTATTACATTTCGATCGGAAGTAGGTTCCTTAATGTTTATATCAAGCAGTGCCTTTGCCAGAATACACAGAACTTTCCTGGTAAAAGTACTCAGTGGTTAACTTCAAGTCCAACAAAATAAAACAAAATACCAATTATGATTCAAGTGTAATGTAATTTATTTTCTATTCAGTAAGGAAGAATTGATTTTCCCAGCAGTGTCACTTACACTGTAATGATTATTGCACATAAGACAACTTAAGAAAATGATGGAAAAACAAATTAGATGGGCTGCAGATCATTGGCTTATCTTGACTGCTCACCTTGAACAGAGAGTTAGGGAAACATAAGATACAGTACTGGATGTCAGGGTGCTTGAAACCCCTGCTCCCCTTCCACCTCTTAGATGTTTCATATTGAAATTTTAAAAAGAACCATACCAACGTCTGCTAAATTAAAAACAATGGCAACTTGCCATGACAGAAGGCAATTAAAGGGGTATAAATTGCATAAGAACTTGGCTTTTTCTCTCGTTTTATTGTAAACACAAAATGCTCTAATTTTATTGTAAAAATCCATTCATGAGTCACGTGAGAAAATGGTTGCCAAGACTCCTTGGCTTCTGTTAGCTGACACTTGAGTGCTGATGACCAAGTGCTAAAGCAATGCAGTAAAAGACTGGGCCCAATATTACCACACAATCTAACGGAAATCAATAAGAATTCTTCCACTGATTTTTCAATATGCACCGGACAGACCTTTTATTGCACACAGAAACATGAGTAACGGGAACAGAGGTTAACCAATCAGTGGTGCAGTGATAATCTCTTCATGCTGAGATGGAATTGTCCCAGTCAGAGTTTGTAACAAAAAAATGAGTTGGCCTCACATTCTTCTCTGGCGACATCCACAATCAGCTAACGTACCGTACATTAAGTGCTGCACGTCTTATCTAGCTGATAGAATTTGCTGCAAGAGGCTTGGTTAACCATGTTTGGTTTAGCTTAAGGGCAAGCAAAAATGACAGTCAGCATCAGCCACTGAACCTGAAACGTACATGCAAAGTTTCACACTTGCCCTTCCAGAATCATTATGTCTTCCCTCAGATTTATTTCAAAGGTCTGCATCATTACTTTATTCTAATTGCAGCTTCCTTGCAGAATCTCCTTTTTGCTCTGTTTTACATGGCAAAAAGTATTTTAAGCTTCAAAGACAAGTTGGCCTTGCAAAAAAATGAGGGAATGCATGAGTTTTGTAGCTTCAGTACTTTGTCGAGAAAATGTGCCACTAATGTATACCCCTTGACCTGCTGGGTTAGATTCAGTGCTTGTTATTTCAGCCCTTTTGATTATTTCACCTCAATAGCCAACCACTTTTTTTTTTTTTTTTTACTGTGATATTCATATCTATTCTTGCAAATGGATTATTCCAAAAGTAGGTATCATAGCAGTCATTCTCTCTCACTTTCTCAGATTAAGGAATGCTTTTGGCAATGAGAAAATGAACATTTGCTCTGAGTTTGACAGTTGTAAAGGATGTTTATTTCCTAGGGCTTTGTTTATAAGACTGCAGTGTTTAAAAGAATATTCTCTGCTGGATATTTTGGACTCCCCCTCCACACCCTTCCCCAGCTCCACTGCCCTTCTCTGGGGTCTCTCCAGCCTCTCCCTGTGTTTCCTGTAGAGAGGGGCCCAGAACTGGACACAGGAGTTGAGGTGTGGCCTCACCAGTGTCAACCACAGGGGGATGATCACTGCCCTGCTCCTGCTGGCCACACTCTCACTGATCCAGGCCAGGATGCCACTGGCTTCCTTGGCCACCTGGGCACAGCTGGCTCATGTTCAGTGCTGCCAACCAGCACCCCCAGGTCCTTTTCTCCTGGGCAGTTTTCCAGCCACTCTGACCCAGTCTGTGGCACTGCAAGGGGTTGTAGTCTAAGAGCAGGACCCAGCACTAGGTCTTGTTGAACCTCATGCTGTTGGTCTTGGCCCATCTATCCTGCCTGTCCAGATCCCTCTGCCCTCCAGCAGATCAACACTCCCACCCAGCTTGGTGCCATCTGTGATCGAGGGTGCCCTTGACCCCCTCATCCAGGCCATCAATAAAGATATTGAACAGGACTGGCCCCAATACTGAGCCCTGGGGGACACCACTAGTGACTGGATACCTCCTGGATGTGGCACCATTCACCACCACTCTCTGGGTCCAGCCATTCAGCCAGTTCTTAACCCAGCCAAAAGTGCACCCGTCCAAGCTGTGGTCTGATGGCTTTTCCAGAAGAATGCTGTGGGAGACAGCATTAAAGACTGTACTGAAGGCCAGGCAGACTATATGCACAGGCTTTCCCTCATCTGCTAGGTGGGTCACCTGATCATAAAGGATCAGGATGGTCAGGCAGGACCTGCCTTTCCTAAAGCTCTGCTGTCTAGGCCTGATCCCTTAGGTATCCTGTACGTGCTCACACTGTGAGCACTTGTGATCACACTCAGGATAATCTGTTCCATGACCTTCCCCAGCACTGAGATCAGGCTGAGAGGCCTGTAGTTTCCTGGATCCTCCTTCTGGACCTTCTTGTGGATGGGCGTCACATCATCCAACCTCCAGCTGTCTGGAACTTCCCTGGTTAACCAGGACTGATGGGAAATGATGGAGAGTGGCTTTGTGAGCCCTTCCAGCAGCTCCCTCAGTGCCTTTGGGTGAATCACATCTGGTGCCATAGACTTGTGAGTTTCTAGGTGGCTCAGCATGTCACTAATTACATTCTCCTGGATTACGGAGGGTCTATTTTCTCTCCACCCCTGTCTCCCAGCTCAGGGGGCTGGTTACCCTGAGGAAAACTGGTCTTACTGCCAAAGAGGCAAAAAAGAAATTAAGCATTTCAGCCTCTTCTTCATCCTATTGAAGCATTGAAAATATAGAAAGCCACAGCCAAAATATTTTCTGCCTTTGTGTATGCTTTTTGATTTTCCTATCTCCTTCACTCAAGGATAATCTTCCAAGGCACACAGATGTTTTAGCTGATTATCCTTTATCTGGCAGAAGTAGCCTCTCAGTGAGTATTGCTATTTCAGCATTGAGATAGTAGGGAATTATTAGTGATTGGTTTGACACTGTTTTCTTTCTGAGCAGTATTTTCCATTACCACTTCTCCAATAAGATCAACAACGGGGAAGACCACTCAGATGGCCACACAAGCTAAGCATAGCTTGGAAGCATGCTCTTAGGCAGGCTGGCAGAGGAAGCATGGGCAGTAGCTTCTATTAGGCAGCTGCTGAAATACAGATACTGATGTTGGAAAAAGACCTTCCAGTAGGAGGAACTCAAAGCCACGGAATCTCCTACACTGATGCTATACTTGATGTTGAAGGTGAAATTTAGACCTCCACATAGTCCGGGTGCATCTTTTTCTTTCTTTGGGCTATTTTTAGAAAAGCAGTTGACATCTTATTGAAGCTCAAGGGCTCTGGGACTTTTGGGCTTCTAGGATTGAGAGCCCATCTGAATCACTTGAGTTCAGATTAACAAAACCCTGAGCGTTGCTATGCAACATAGGCTGGAGCCCAAAGCTGTTCATAAAAGTAGGATACCAGCATGTGGTGTTTTACAGGAATCTATAAACTCCTTTATACAGTGGACATTGTAAAGATGTACTCTAGCTGGCAAGCCAGGCTAATAAAAAGAGCAGTCTGCCACCCCACCAAATCAGAGGTTAACAAGCTTTCTCTGGAATGCAGGAAATCTCCAAGGAGACGCAAGCAGGGCCTTCTGAGGCACCCCTTGCCTCATTGCCTACTTTAGCTGATAACCCCCCCTGTGTGCGCTCAGCCTGGAGGACACTAAAGAGATGAATCCACACCTAGAACCAAGGCCGGCTCCTGGCAGCCTGACACAGAGGGTGAAAAAAAAGCAAAGTCTTTCAAAGCCTTGAACAAAGACCCAGTCTCCCTGATTTCCAGTGCCGCCAGAGCGTCTCTTCCAGACAGTGTCCACACCTCTGACAGACAAACAAAACGGCAAAGCCTGAGCTGGTGCTGGTCCACACTACAAAGCTGTCCCCACCCAACCAGGGCATCACTACATCCAAGGGTAAGCATTCCTCAGTGGGAGCTTCATGGACACTCATGGCTCTATATCCAACCTGTGCTCTGTAAAGCTCTGGATGGACATGCTCCAATTTCTAGGGTAAGATGTTCAAAAACCAATGTAATTTTCGGGGCGTGGGCCCAGGCAGTGTGCTCAGCCACAGTGGCATAACACGGCAATAACATGTAAAGAAATGAAGGAGGTCAAACAAACATGGTTTGTTATATTAATATTGTAAATATATATTTAAAAATTCCTGTAGATGCAACATTCATGCATTTGTGAAGATCTTTAGCTAAGGAGAAATATACAGAAAGCAATTAAATTCATAAAGGGGTGAAAACCTTCCAATTAGTGCTCCTTAGGCAGCCCTATTGCCAATAACAGAGCCAACAGTTAGCCATAATTGAAATACTCACAAAAATCTCCACCTCAGCTGTCTTTAAATTACTGACTGTAACACTAGTGTGAGATGTTGCTTTTCTAATACAGTGACAGAAACTGATACAAGAAAAGTACAGAAATTAAGAAAGTGGAAAAGGTGATGATGCAGATGTACCAAGTCAATAAAAATGCATTTGAGGGAAAAAAACCTGAAACTTTATGCCTCACTTGACATTAAAAAATAGTAGAGTTATTACTTTCTCTGCTGAGAAATAATTATTAGAAAGAAATACAAATATGCAAGAGGTAATTTTGTTTTTGTTTGCTATTTGGAAAAAGCAAATGCATTGCCATAGGAGAACAGTCTGGTGAACAAGGTGGGGCTAAGCCACTGGGTTAAAGCCTGTACTGTTGGGAAATTGCTTGCCTTTTGCAACTCATAGCTTTGCTGTTACTGTAATGGATAAAATTAAATTTACATACTTAGCAGCAATGTTGTGAAATCTGTTAATATTTATAGAAAACTTTGTGAGCCCTAAGACAGTCTTGTCAATTCCATGTGGCCGGTTAAAACAATTAAAATCTCCCCTAGTAATTGAAAATAAATGCAAACATTTTTTTTTACCTATTTGATTTGCGCTTTCAACGCCCATTTTATTTTTCCCCATGGTGGTTTCCTGTCTACTGCAACAGCACAAAGTCCTGAATCTGCAAATACATGTAGACAGGTACTTTTGCACCTGCGACTCGTCCCACCGGGAAGCAGCGGAGCTGCTTGGGCAGGCAATTAGGATGTGTACAAATGCCTGCGGAATCAGACCCTGGATTTTCTTGTAGGGTATTCCCTCACAGGGCCCACTAATGCTGATTTCAAAGGACTGGAGAATGAGGTCTGGGCTTCGTCTGCCATGGCAACAATATACTGCAGATAGGAAATTACAGCTCCTGGGATTCTGATGCAGCGAGTATTTCCCCAAACCAGTAATTCCACCTAGAGAGAGTTGTACTGCCAAGGCACTTCTTGGTTTGCTGTCATTTTCTAACACAGCCTGTACTTCTCTTATGACTCTTCTCTTGCCAAAAATGAAAAGCAAAAATTTTTCTAGCAGCTCTGTTGGCCAAAGAAAACTTTGGGGACAAAAGAAGATTTTTAGCATCAACCCGCTGTCTTTCCATGGGTTCATAGCCCCTCTACTTACACCTTGCTTGTTCAGAAATTTATGTGTGTCTATAAATATTCTTGCTGGGAGACTGGACTCCAAGGAAAGACTCTTCGGAATTGATTGCTTCCCACTAGTTATCAAGAGGGAAAAAATGGATTTGGCTGATCTATGTTCCTTTTCTTAAAGCTGTGGAGAAGCTGGAGATGTCAGAGAAAGCAGCACAGGTGGTACTTCCACCACTGGAGACAGATGTGCTTTCTTCCCTTGGTGAATGTCTGTGGCTCTCACAGGCATGATGTTTCTCACTGAATAGAATACCCTTTCACAAGGTCTGGCCCTCAGAAATGCCTACTGGGCTACTAAAGGCCTAATGTGCTTATACCATGTGATGGTACAAGTGAAAAAAGAAATCAAAGCTTAACCTGAAGGTAAGCACTGAAATCCAAACCTTTCAAAGCCAAGGGCAGGCAGGAGTGTTACACCAGGGATTATTTCTAAGCACAAGACATAGCACAGAATATGAAACCATTAGAAGGCTTTCAAAGGTGTGTGAAGAAAACCATTATAATTCTTAGCCTGCCTATGTGACAATCCTTTTCAGCAAAGAAAACCAACCTCACATAACTACATATCACTTCTTCCCATCCCATGCTCCTGGTTTAGGGAAAAAGGGGCAGGCAGACTGCCTCCTTCCATTACTACTCTCTCCCACCTCAGCCTGGGCCATTTTAGGAATTACAGCTATATATCCATGCCACTGTTTTCCAATCTCATCCTCTTTGCCCAGGGCCAAACCAGTGGAGGAAGAAGTTAAACACAGACACCCTGTGCACATGCATAGGTGTGTACACACGCTTCTTGGGGTAGGATCTGCTTTTGAGGTGAGGAAGGTGGCTTTATAAGTATCCCATTATACCCCAAAGTTTTATGTTTAGAACATTAATATAGGGCACCAGAAACACTCCCGAGAAAACAAGCACCACTTTCTTTTCCAGTCTTCACACAGTCCATCCTGTTCTTCATTGCATGCTACTATTTCAAATAAAATACCCCAAACTTCAGATCTTCATTTGAAAGTATATTCTTTCCTTGCTCCACTCTCAAACAAAAGATGAATCAAACACCGAAAACTTGGAAATTTTCCCCACTGCATATTTATGCACACAGTGTTTTTGGAAAACCACTGAAGATTCACAGATTCCTGAGTAACAAATATTTACAAATTAATTCCAATTAACTGGCTGTATTTGGACAAGGATTCGTATCAGAAAGTACATCCTCATATATGTGGATATGGGGAAGCTTTATGTTAATAGGACCATTCTCAGAATCATGCTCCATAGACATTCACAAAACAGAATTTCCAGGCAAATACATTAAAATGCTGACTAGTAATAGCATCCTTGAGTAGAAAAGAGAGTGAGCAGAGCTGAAAGCTTCAGCCTGCAGCTCACCCAGTGGGTATATGCTTCAAATTGAGGCTGACTTGTCTATAGGAAGCTCTGAGTAAGTTACATTTAAGGATACAGCACTATTTAGTTAGTCCAGGCAAAGAGGGAGGCTCAGCAAGCTCAATATACTTATGAAAAACAAGGATCCATTCAGCTGAGTTGGGTTGGAGGCTGTTTTCGTTTCACTCAGACACATATCTCCCTCTGCACAGAATAACAGTCTGTAAATTCTCCTCTAGCTACCCAGGAGCAAGTGATTCTAGGTGGCTTGATAAGGTAATGGGAGATAAGAAGCATCCCTACCTTCCAGGCTGAGCTCCTGAAAGACTTAAGGATAGTTGGAGGAAAAATTGAGCAAAAGTAAACAAATCACAAGCTTTTGTGACCCTAGACCCTCAAGATCAAAGAAATTACATCTGAGTAAAAGGCAGAAATTGGGTTCCTTATTATGGTGTATGCGAGACAATTAGAAGAAATAATTTTCTATACTCTTACATGAAATCCATGCTTGCCTCTGACCTATAATTTGAAATAAGCTTCATTTTAATGACTTAAATTTCACTGCTAATAAGAGCAGCCCAATCAAACTACAGGCAAGATGTGTGAAATAATTTACAGATTTTGTCTGAAAAGGTCAAGGTCTTAAACAAAGAAAAGTGACTTTTCCTACCAGGGTGTTTGCCACTTGCTGTGTAAAACTAATAGACTGCTATGAAAAATAATACCTGTCTTTTGTGCCCAAACTGTCTGGTTTACTGAACACACACACACACACTCATTCCCAATCAGCTGCTGCCAAAATGAACAACACATGGCTGAGAGAGGTCCCCATTGCCAGACAGTGAAAATGAACAGAGTTCTTTCCACTGAAGTTAATGAAGCTATGACAATTTAAATTAACTGTGAGCCTACCCCAATTATCTTTTAACTTGCCTGCACAAGGACTCGGGAAAGTTAAGCAGAACTAACTAAAATGCCAACAAGAGAGGACAGAGCGAGGCATGTTGAACTCTGCATGTGTTTCTTTGGCTCCCCAGTTGGGTGTCTCACAGGTTGGTTTGTTTTTCTTTGGCAGATAACACTGCTTGGCTCTGCAGGACCCTCTCCTGCACACAAACTGCTGGCAGTTGGAGCAGCTCTCCCTTTGGGATGGATATTCTTACTTAGCATCTCTCCTCAGGGCTACTCTTTTCCTGTTTTTGTGGCATTCCTCATCCACTCTCTTCTGTCACCCTCGTTAAACTCTCACATAAGCAGTGTTTCCAGTGACATGTCAGCCTGATGAGACCCCCCTCAGCATCTGCAAAGAAAACCCTGGAGGTGCACAGTAGACTTTCTCCTGCTGGTTTATCAGGTGACACATTTTATGTGTGATACTCTTCCAGACACTTCCCACTGGGGATCTCTTCTCCAGAAATCATCTCAGAAATGTAGCTGGGATTATCAAGTATTTGAGAAGCTTTTTTTAAATTTTATTTTTCACTTAAGTGGCATGGCCTGGGATACTGAGGGAGATAATAAGCTTTATTCTTCAGGACTGCAATGCTGATATGAATCTGCTGAGTGTCTGATCCAGAAAATGACCAACTCAAATTCCCAAGATGCCATTTATACACCTGAGTGAGGAGCTGAAAGCACGATTGCATGGAGAAATACAGGGATAACTGAGGAACTGTCCTGGCTTGGTAGCTCTTACAGTACAGCAACTGGTACCCTGCTGGGTCAGAGCATGAGTGGCACACACACACAAACCCATTTCTGCATCCCTCTCTTCATAAACACCCTGAGCTCCCTAAGTAAGGGATGGGAAGGCAGCTCATTGAAGCTGAGACAGAACCACACAAGCACTTTAATGTCACTCAAACTCATGAAAGCATTTCCCTGGAGCTCTGACTGTGCTCTGCTTTCCCAGCTAGCAGTAGTCATCTTTGAGTGATACTCAGTAGGATTCCCTGTGCCAAAGCGTCCCTGCACGGGATGAGAGATGGAGTTAATACATTTTAATACTAGACACGAGAAGGCAACAAAGTCTGAAATACAGTGTTCTACTTCTGCTGAGTGAAAACTGATGAGTTGTGAGAAACTGTCGTAAGGGGAGTAAATGAAGCTAGGAAATCATCCATACTGTTGAAGTGTTTACCCTAACACACCATTCAGAGCAAAGGAAATTAACTGCTGCGTGACACCAGGGAATTCATGAGTTCTCAAATCTGCTTAGTGATTCATGTTCTTGTTGGAGAAGTAAAAGATAGACCTCCATCCTACTTTGCAATGTCCCCTAGGCTTTCCAACTTCTCCCTTTTACCACACTTTAGTTTAAAACTGCTAATTTCAGATCTTACTAGGCCTTTTCTTTCCTGCTGTGCCTCATCACTAACTCTGGTATTTACCAGATCACATCTCATGAATAACATCACTGTCAAACTCTCCTGGGTTTTTAACTATACTCATGACTTGAATGGGGGGACATGCAAGATGAAGACAGCATATTTGAGACAAAAAAATGTAGCACCTACAAATGACCGGTTTAATCTTCCAAATACTTTAGAAAAACATTTATTATTATCTCATTCAGTAGGCACATTTTGATTCTTTGTAGGAAGTGAACCAGAACATATCTAACATGTCTAACAGAGAGGCTTTATTTCAGGACATGGAGCTCATCAGCCCAGGAGCACATTTTACCTGGTTTCAGATGTGTGGGGATGTGACACAGGCTGGTTTGTGTGTGTGTGTGTGACAGAGACTGATGGAACAACTGAATTTATACATTGAGAGAACCTCTCTGTAGCTGACCCCAGTGGAGGGAGTCAGTTTGGTACCCTCCCAGTGCTGCATGCAAACAAAATCAAGTTCTGGATTTCACTGTTTCCCTGCAAAAACTCAGTGATTTAGTAAGTCATTAAATTTTAAGAGAATGCACTTGCATTTCCAAGATATACTTGAGATATATAAATATATATAAATGTACAGACAACTATACATCTTCAGACTTGGCCATACCTCTCTCATACATACATCAAGCTGCAGGCCATATAGGTAAGGTGAGAGCCATGTGCATGTATTTATTTACAGCATCAGGAGTAAGCCAGCAGAGTACTGCACTGCAAAGCGGCTCCCATTGTGTGCAGCGTAACTCCTCATGCTCAAAAGCTCCTGAAGCTTTAGAAACTGAATGTTTCTGTAGAGATATATATTTGGTCATTTATACCAGCTGAGGATCTGTCCTGCTGAGTTTATTATCCTTTTGTGTAATTTTCTTATGTTTCTTTTACTTCTTCACTTATGATGTGCCTATTTCTTTTTATCCTCCCAATTAAAATGTCAAATACAGAATCCAGCCTTAAGCATAGGACCACTGCACTGATATACAGTTACAGCAACTCTGTAGCTTTCTGTTTCAAAGTAGGAACTGATCATAAAGTCAGGAAGAGAAGACTGTAACCCTAACAGATGCAAAACTGGTTTGAATTAAAAACTGGAATAATTAAAAAGGCTTTAGCTAGCATATAATTTGCTCTCAATATGCTCTGCTGTGAAAATATTCTCATCTCATTCTGAAAAAAAATGTGGGTTTATTGATTAACTGAGTGATTAACCACCACAACACAGGGAGTTCAAAGCTCCATGGGTCTTCATTTTGTTAGTTTACTTTATCCTCTCACACCTTGCCTTTCTTAGGTTAAGGTCAGTCCATCAGTATAAACACCCGAGCAAGAAGTGTAGCTGTTTGCAGGTTTCAGTGTAATTTCAAGTCTAAGTGTGAAAGAATAAAAAAAATCCTAATTGCAGCTGTCAATAACAGAGTTGCAGCTACAATTCACATAATTTGCAGCTTCTGTCGCTGCGAAGCACATCTGACTCACTCAGTACATAACACAGGACTTGCTATTTCTAGGCAGCTGATGTTTTAGTGCTCAGACATCTACTCAGCCTTGACTTGATAGTCTAAAGTAAATATCCTTGAGCAATTGTACGAAAACACCTATGCAGCGAGCAAGTGAAAAACCCTGCTGTTTACAGTTTGCAGATGCTTGGGAGAAAACACTCTATATAACATCCCTCTAAACTGCTCTGACAATGGCTAAACTGCCTCCTAGAAGCATGGAATCATTGTGGCTGGAAAAGAACTCTAAGATAATTGAGTCTGGCCATTAAGCCAGCACCACCTTGTTTGCCACTAAAACGTGTCCCCAAGTGCCACCTCCACAACACTTATAGGGATCCTGATTCCACCACTTCCCTGGGCAGCCTATTCCAGTGCCCCATGACCCTCTCAGGGAAGAAATTTTTCCTAATATTGAGTCTAAACTGCCCCTGGCACAACTTGAGGCCATTTCCTGTTATCCTGTTACTTGGTGTTATTCAAATGTTTCTGCTTAGAGTAGTTTGTTAAATCTTAAGAAAGATCCCTTCAGAGAATGCCAATTTTGTCTGCATTCCTACCTCAAAGCAAGACCTCTAATGAATAAATGAAATCCTGCTGAATACTGATGATGGATTACAAGACATGACACTGGATTTTTAAGACTGGAATAGATCTTCAAGGAGCAAACTGCCTCCAGTTGCTACTGAGTCACTCCCTCCCCTCTTTCCCTGAGGCAATTAAGAGTTAATACTTTGACACAAGTGAGCTTACATTTCCCATCTGAACTTTTGGCCTCTGGTTTCTAACGGATTGACTCCAAAATTGTAAGTCAGAGCCATCTCTTCGGCATTTTGGTATCTATTAAAAAATACCAAAAATTCTTCTATCCAGGCAAAGATTATGAAGCAAAACAGCTAATAACCACAGCCTCCCCTGCAAACACTCAGAACATGCCAGCTGCAGGCTGCTTGCAAATCTGCAAAAAGCAACATACACACTGAGCTGTAACCATCCTCTTATGAGATTTTGGCCTGTAAGTGAGTAAGTAGGTGTGGCAGAAAGAAGAGTGATGAAAGCCCATGGATTCTGATCCCTGCTCTATCTCCACATGGTAAGTACAAAACGAAATCACTCACTGTAAGAGGCTACCAGCCTTCTCTTTGCAACACCCTTGCTAAAGCAGGTGCTGATCCATCCAGGACCAAACCCCTGTCTCACACACCACACTGCAGAGCTCATGTTTGCTGTGGAGCCTAAGCTTTCCCTGTTGGGAAACCAATCACAAAGAAATCCCTCATGGTATGTGTTCAGGACCAACCCTCAAACACTCAAATATAACAATAACAATTCAAAAAGTCAGCAATGGCAAAGAGATTATGGTTAGTGAGGGTCCTATTTTTACTTTTATCATGAGTTTTCCTGCAGAGTGTCAGAGCTGGCTGCCACATGCCAGTGTCCCAACTTCACACACAGCTGTAGTGAAAGAGAATCACGCAGCAAAGGAAGTGCTTGAGGCTTATCAGCCTCCTTTTCTCACTCTAAGGCATTCACCAGCATGTTATTCAACATTTTAAAGGCACTAGGGAAGGACTCCAGGATAACTTAGGAAAGCTATCAAGATCACGTAAGGGAAGGTGAAGAGCTCTAAGTGTACTGAAGAAACTCCTTTCCTTTATATCAAACCAAACCAGACTGCATCCAGACTCCCAGAATGAGCTCTTAAGTGGAAAAAGTACCTTGCAGGAGCTGTACTTAGTAAGAAGTCTCTGCTTGTGTCCTGTACAGGGTTCTTAGACACCATGGCCTTCTGTGCTCCAGTTGGTATGCTGATTTAAAAACCCTTTTCACTCATTGAGACTTTCTGAGGAAACATAAAGCAAGCTTTTTCTGGTACCAAGGGTGCACCTGCAGTGTCATCTGGAGCAGTAAAACCTATTTTAGTCATCTGAATCACCCCACTGGCCACTCAGTGGAGAGACGCAGAGGAAAGCACTTTTTCCATAGTTCCCCTTTGATCCTGAAGGAAAAATCTAAGGTTATCTGTAACTTAATAGCTCTTCAGCTAATGTATCTAGCTTTAGTAATGCTAAGGTTTGGTATATTCAAAGCTACTCTAGGTAGTTTTCAAATTTTTAAGCCATGCTGAAATCAGTCCCAGGGCTATGCCGATGGAAGGGGACCTGAATTACTCCCTGAGAAAACAAAAGCTGGTTTATTTTGAGAGAAAGTGAGAACAGAGTCAAGTTGAGAGATTCTAACTCCAGTATTTGCACAGCACTGGCAGGAGAAAGGATTTGTTTGTTGTTTTCAGTCACACTATTGTTGTATTCTGCCTGTTCCAGAGAATAACACTCATGCTAAGAACCCACAAATTAGCATCCTCAACAGACTCTAGAGAAGTTAACAAGGAGAGAACAAATCGCATTTTACTAACAGGTGCTTTTCAGCGATACTCTACTTCTTTGCAGAAAAAAATTAAAAAATGCTTTTGCTTAATCCCTAGAAGGCAGACCTTAACTGTGTAATCTAAAGAAACAATCAAAGCAAAATTAAACAAAATTAGCCGTATACGCCTGGAGCACAGTTCACTCAGGATTTAGATGGCCTAAATCACAGATGGATTAGTTTTTCCTCTAGTTGTGAGAATGATTTAAACTTTTACTGACCTTTTGTGGTTAATTCAGACATTTCTCTCAAGTTTTCACTGCAGTCTGCTTAGTCAGTGAGCATAACAACTCCTCCTTCTGAATAAAACAAAACTTCTGCCCTAGGAAAACACTGGCATAATAACCACGGATATACTGTGGTGTGTAAAAATAGGAGAGGGGTTTATTTTCCTAACTAGTGACACATCGTTCTTCATTGTATCCTCCCTTCAAACTTGCCACTCCACTTGTTAATCAAAAGCTTTGTCCAGGGCTACTCCTCTTGGTTTTGCTTTAGGTTGTAACAATGCCAGATGTCTGTGGGGGTGTTGGCAAAGGGTGATCTAATTTGCTTCAAAACTCTTAAAATGAAAACAATAACTTGCAGTTACATACTTGCCATTGCACAAGCTCGTTTGCTTGCCTGTGCTACTGACACAGAAAACAGCTGCCACACACTACTGCTCACGTTACTTTTATGAAAAATAATGGGAAGCTTTAAGATATACAAAACCCATCCTCTCGTAACTCAGTACGGTATCTTCACGTTGCTCACTCTCTGACCACAGCCACGCTGCTCCTCTGGTGGAGGAGGATCCCTCCCTGAATGTTTGTCAGAGTCCTTTCTGCAATGCCTTTGAGATTTCAAGGGGAAAACATTGAGTTGCTTCTTGGCAAACAAGTGCAAACCTTTGGAAAGCTCCTGCAGTACAAACAAACGCTCATCATCAAGTTGTTTGGGGCAGACAAGTTGCTCTGCGCCTTCCGACAACAGTAAAGCAAAGCTGTAAAGAAAGCCCAGACTTTATGCTTCAAATCACTGTCAGAGCACCAAGGATACTTGTTTCAAATTTAGCCTGCACTTTGCATCATAACGTGCAAAATCCTTTCTTAACAGAGATCTTACATTGAGCACGATCAGAGGAATGGAGAGGAGTTTCCAGGTGTCATTAAGTGAGCGTCGGAGGCAGGGCCGTGCTCTGCAAACAGCTGGCACCAAGTCTCCCGAGCGGCTCCCTGCAAACCTGACCTGTGGCTTGCCAAGCAGCAGCTCGTTTGGAGAGCCAGCCACTAGGCTGCTGCTCCCAACCGCTCCCGTTCCCTACTTACAGCTCGGTGGTGTTGGCAGGGATGTCCCGGGGAACCTGGACCACCTGGCTCTCCTGACAGATGAACACCCTGCCCAGGCAGCGACAGGCGCGGTGCTGGCATCCCAGGCAGCCCGGCAGGAGCAGCAGCAGGCAGGCAAGAGCTGGAGACATCTCTGCCTCCACATCTGTGCCCGTCTCCTTTATCTCAAAGGGAAGGACGCAGAGACCTCCCAGGCCAACTCCCTGGATGGAAGATCCGCCCCAAAAGCTGGGACAAACCATGTGGCTCTCAGGGGAAGGCTTCTCAGCGAGTTTCGCTTCATGACCCCAAATTCCTTATGGCCTTGGAGTGGGGATAGAGATGAGCAACGCTGATTTTTCATGACACAAGTATTTTGTATTTCAAGTGGTGTTGAAATCAGGGGGCCCAGCTGTACTAATCAGGGCTCTTTTAATGTGCTGGGAAAAGGTTCTTCCTTCTCAGCTATGCTATTTTTCATGTCTTGCTTGGTGTGACCAAGAGACAGCAACATTTTTTGCTTTCTACAGCCCAGACACTTTTGTCCCTGAAGGAGAAGCACCCTATTTATGGCAGTATTTATGCTCCCATTCATGGATCCAAGAGCCCCTGCTTTTGTATTTCTACTAGGCAAAAGTAATGTGTTATTATTTTATATGGCATATAGTATACTTCATAGGGTAAAAGGTCTCTAGACCTAAAGCCAGAGCTAAATGACATGCCTTTTTTTTCACAACTGTGATTATTTTTCATGCAGTTGCTGATTCATCTCTTTTTATTTCTTTGGCACCTTTATTGGAACCCAAACAGAAGAAAACTCCACAAAGCAAATTGTCCCCATGGACTGGTAAACTAATTTCATCATCTGGAACAGAAATCCCAGCAATATTGCCAGATTACTATTTGTGACACAACAGGAGGAAAATAGCTTCAAGAATATCATCAGGAGGCTTGGATGTTGAATCTCGTCAATGTTGAATCTAGTCTTTGAGTCCCTATTTGTTTTTTTTCACTGAGCTATCTTGCTACAAATATTAATCCTTGAGGAAGGGTCCCTGTGACCTCTTTGCTGTCATTGAGTCAAGATGCACCAGGCCATCATGTGGATCCAGGGCTCCTCTACAAGACATCTGAAGTGAACATTTTGAGATAAAGATGTTTGTGGGTTTTTTTTTTGTTGTTGTTGTTGTTTTGAGGGTTTTTTTGTTTGTTTTTCTTTTAAACTGTAAATGGCTGTTTCAGACACACAGACCTTATAAATCATGTGCTTTTTAAGTAAGTAAGGGAGGAGCCATGGGTGATTCTGCTGAACTTGACTCACATTTAATCCTTCCCATTGCTTGGAAGGATTTCTTATTCTTGTTAAAAGCTGCTGTTAGCTTGTTTTTCGTGAGCTTTTTGTTTTTTTTTCTTCCATAATCAAAAACATTAACAAATGTAAAGAGAAAAAAGACAGCATCTTTTCTCTGAACTGTGTTGACCAAAAGATTCCCTCATTCTCACCTCTAAAACAAGCCTTCTAATATAGATGTTTCTTAAGGGAACTAATTAAGATTTTAAAACTCATTAAAATAGTTCTTAAACTTAACTTAGGAGTTATCCTAATTGTACCAAATATTTGTTATTTTTCCCTCAGTCATTTAAGCCTACTCAAGATGAGAAGAGAATTTATATTCACATAGGAAAAAAGTAAGAAAAAGTCATGGCAATCTTTTCTAACAATGGTAGGCTTATAATGAATGGTACGAGTATTATTTTAGTTGTACGTGTAAAACAGAGTCCATTTTTCTAAGTTTCATGAGAATGGCTGTGGCTGCCAGAAAAAAAGAGTTTCTAAAACCTTAGTGACTTTTTCCTTATCTTTCTCTCTTCCTTTTCCTTTGAAAGATTTTAGACCTACAAGAGCTTCTGAAATGAGTAAAAACCTTCAGTCACCTTCATCCTCAATGGGATGAAAACTGCAGAATTGCACCCTATGATCAAACAAATTCCTATTTGTTTAAATTTTTGCCACAGCCCACTGAAAGTTGGAATAATGGCACACTTCAGGATTTAAACAAATGCTAGGATGACAAATCTTTTGGGGCTTTTGATTGTCTTTTCAATACAAAGACTCTAGCTCCTGCAGTAGTAGACTAAAAGCAGGCTGAAAAAAACTCCAAAATAAGAAATGTGAAGTTTGAGAATATAAAGAGCACAAGAATATTTGGATACAGAGGAATTTAAGCTGTATCTCTTAATCCTGAAATACGTCAATATAGATGGTCATGTTACACTGATGAAATGGATAGTAGTATTTGTGACATAGTTTAAAAAGTGGTAACATTCTCTGAATGTCGAAACAATTTTCACTGATAGGAAGACATCACAATTTGATTAACTTTGGGTTTCATAAATCAAACCTCAAAAGTTATTTCAGATGATAGCAATAATTCTTCGCTATGCAAAAGTCAGGAGATCAAAGAATATCACTAGGGTTACAAGGCATTTTTCCAGTTATTAGTGACTTCCAAAACAGAATGTTTTCTTTTAATACAACTAGTAAAACAGAGCTGTTTGAAAACATCAGGACAGGCTCAGTAGCAAATCATGAACATAATGAAGAAAAACTGGAGGGAGATTGTCTCTCTTCCATTTTTGTTTGGTGAGGCCATTTTATCAGCACAGTACACACTGCTCCACTTTCACTTACATCAGTTAAGAATGAGATGACAATTATTAAATGATAAAAACCCCTTATCCAGACTGCAAGCTTCTCTTGCAATACCGTGGAGATAAGACTTTGATGGAAATATGTAAGTATCATTACATTCAATAAAATCAGGCTAGTGTGCTAAACAGAACTGACATTTCATTCATATTGGAACAAGCACTAAATCAAGACCACTCTATGACTCCCTGAGGATACATGAAGATTCAGAAGGATCTCTGAGTTGTTTTAAACATATGATCCAAGGCCTTAAAGAATAAATTCTGGTGTCTATCCGTGTTTTGAACTGGGAGACTGTGTCCTATTTCTGCACGTGACTGTCAAATGGCACAGAGCCACATCAGCACAGTCCCCTGCATGGACTGATCAGAGTGATCCTCTCACTGCCAGTTCAGGAGCACAGCTGTCTCCTCTTGGGGAGAAAATCCATGTAAAAGAGGAGAAAAAGACCCACTTCCTGGTATCCTTCTGTGGAGTTTGCACTCCTAAGTCCTTCCTGAGTGCCAGACTGGAGCTACAACCACGCCTGAAAACCCACAGGACCTGTTGCAGGGGACCACCTTCAGAGCATCATGTGCTAGGAGCAAGGATGCTCTGTCATTGAGATTCAAGCTGTTGAATGTGCAAATGCAGAGATGATGGTACTTTCAGATATTTATGAGAGCCTTATCTTTGCATCCATTTGCAGAAGAACTATGCTCCAGCTGGCAAATTGGTCTTGAGAGTGTAAACTGTTTTCCTGAGTAAGAAAACAGAAATTTCCCCAAATTGAAGCACTGTAGCAACAGACATGCAATTAAGTGAATTATGACAGATATTCAGTGATGATGTTACAGATTATGAAATTAGATGGTGTCTAGGACAAACAGTTAATTCAAAGCTATATAGTCATCAAGGAATCTTTTTTAAGACAGTAGTAAGGGATTCTGGTTGATAGGACTGGCCTCTAAAGTCAGCACTGGCCTCTAAAATTAGCTCGGGTTGAATTTTTCAAGCCCTGAGCCAGAGCAACAAAGGGGACCTGCAAACTCCATCCTTTGACCAAGCAGCAGTGCCTATCCTGGGACATGCTGTCACCTGGATCGATGGGGTTACAGTGGGAAATAAAATGAGCCACCCCAACTCACTCTCTTGCCCTCTATAAACCTGCTCCAAAGACAGCTCTGAGCCCTTTCAGCTCAGTGTGGATATGGTCAGGTCAGCATCTAAATCCAGCTGTTGAAGGTGTGGGAGCAGCTCTTTTCCTTAAGGCAGGAAGGTCACCAGGTGCTGGAGTGCATCCATCTACAGGCAAGCAAGTTCACAGCAGCATCTGCTTGTGTTTCTCTCCTCTGAAACACAGCGTGACAGCTAATTAAGTAAATATTGTTTCTACTGTTGTTTCCCAGCCTCAGAACAGTGTTTAATTACTGACTGCCTCTTTATCTGTGGCTTTGCTTAACAACAAGCATTCTCTGAAAATGTGTTGGCAAATCAATCACCTGCATGAACAGATGACATAAAAAACACATCCAAAAGAAGTTTATCCTTCAGAGTGGATATTTCTTTCTCTTTTGATGATTTCCAGCACATAGTTTCTCCCTGTGGCTTTAGAAGCAGCAATAGCCTCTATTGTCCTGACTGCCATGCTATGAGAAGAAAAAGGTGTTTTCTCTCCAGAAAAGCTGGCAATGTGAGAGGGAGCAGATCCTAAGAGGAAATTAGAGGAAATTACTAAAAGGGGCTTTGACACATCACTGATCTATCTTTTGTGAATGACCAACATGGGTCTAAAACAGCAGATCATTGAGGCAAACAGACCATTGACCTGATAAAAATATAATGTTTTAGGCTCTTTCTAGAAATAGCCTTTCTGAACAGAATATTTTTAGCTTCAGCTTTTTCCACGAATGGGGATTATTTTTAAGCACATTTGAATGGACAGACTTTATCTGTGCCCTCGGTGTCGAGAACATAAAACGATAAAGGAGACTAATAAAAGCAGTATTATTGCTCTCTCAGTTCCTTTAGCCACCTGCTCGCAGGAAACTTCAACTCCAAAAAGGAGTGAAGCTGAGACAGTAAATCAGCCACCAGAGGGAGTGCATTGACTCGGGAAAAGAACACACGTGTGTAAGGGAAAGGATTAGAAACTGCCTGGAATTATGCTCATGAAGATTTCCTGTGACTCTCTGACTCTTGACTTCACAACTTGGCTGTGATGAGTTTCTCTCTTATTAAACTGCACCCCTGCAGAAACCAGAGCTGCACATCACAGGGGGCTGTGTCCAGCGCAGCAGTAACCAGCTGCACTGGGGCTCTTGCTTCCCTCCCCCTTGAAGACGAATCAGGATCTTGTGTAAACAGCCCTACCTATCTGTTTAGCTCAGGAAGGACATTGCCCAGCATGGAAGGGTCTCAGACACTTCTAATGTTTCTGCTGACACTTCTCAGCAGTGAACTTGTGCTTGTGCTACGAACTGGGGGAACAGGGAGTTTTGACTTTCTTTATTTCACTCTGCCCCAATACTTTTATGGCTTTGATGGCTGACAAGCTCCCACTCAGCCCTTTATCCGTGTGATTTTTCTGAGGCAATCTGAGGATATAAGCACCTCGTGTATTTTCAGACCACGGGAGACATATGCAAGAGACAAGAGTGAAGTCAGAGAATAATCTTTGTCACTCCATCTAGTGCTGCTCCTCGGGTTCAGGTCTGTTCATCCCCAGTCGATAATAAAAGACGCAGCCCATCTGCTAGGTTTCTATCACATGTCTGTAGAAGAACAGTTATAGAAGTACTTTTACTTTGCACTGTCCATGAGTGGGTTTGACTAGACCAAAATAATGCACAAGAGACGCCAAAGCCTGCCTAGAATCACACTTTGCATCATATATTCTCCTCTGACGCCTTTCCCAGCCAGCAAAAGCTACCTGAAGGTCAGAGATGTGAGGCCAGAGAAACCTTGCCTGACTGTGGTGTCAAGGGGCCCTGCCCACGGACATCAATAACCATGTACTGCTCACGTCAGCACCAGGGGAAACCCATGGAATCCAACAGGGACAATGCAAAGTCCCAAACCTGAGGAGGACAAACTCCCTGCAGCGTGGCAGATTGGGCACTGCCTGTTCAGGGAGCAGATCTGCTGGTAAATTGAGAGAAGTGGTTATTCCCCTTTCCTCAGGACCACATGGACAGCACCACATCCCTTCTGGGTGCCCAGTAGAAGACAGACATCATTTAACTGAGGGAGTGCAGGGAAGAACCAAGATGTTCAGGGCAGGAACACTTGCTCTGTGAGCTGAAGCTGTGAGACCAGGGTTTGTTCAGCCGAGGGAAGGAATGGTTTGTGGGCACTCCCAGTGCCTATGAAGGGGTGGCCTGTGGACACAGAAAAGCAGTCCTCGAAGCCTATGGGATGGTGATCAAGAAGTGGACCTAGGCTCATTGCAGAGATGAAGGGTGGGAGAGCAGAAAGCAACAGACTTGGGTGGAAATAAGTGGCATTCAGAGTCCTCAGACAAGGAGATAATTTTTCACCTTGAGGAGAGTCAAGCAGCAGCACAGGCTGCTAGAGAGGTCATGCTCTTTCCTTCCATAGAAGCTTAAAAGACCAGACTGAATAAGTCCCTGAGCAACCCAGTTTGACCTCACATTGAGCAACACGTGGGACCTCCCCAAGTCCCTCTTTCACCTGAATTCTTTTGTGATTGTTCTTGTGGCTCAGGGAGAAAAAAAATCTCCCTAGGATGTTTAAAAGAGACACTGACTATTCATGCTTCTCCTCAAACCTACACTGCCACTTGCTTTTGAGCATGGCTACAATATACCACTCAGCTATTAGTCTTTAATCCCTAAAGAAAGGACAAATGTTCGTCAGCATGAACAAAATAGGCTGGCAATGCCTTCTGTCCAGCGTTTCAAAGTTCATGAACCTGCCAGTCAGGAACAGTTTAGCGACAAACCTGAAGTTCTTACTCATTAAAATTCAAGAGGCTATTAATTTTTTCAAGTACAATTTATTATGACATAAAATGAATTAAAGAAACTTTAATGATGCCTCCACAACATGCCATAATTATCATCTCATATTAAAGAAAGAGAGGTGCCTGGCAGAGCATACATGAGAAATTTCAAAGATTGAAAGAGAAAACTTGTTTAATCCCTCTCATGATTAAAATTGGCCCACGGACAGTGCTAACAACCTGTTGTTTGGCCAGAGCAACCAAATTTCCTGAAATTCTCTCAGGCTGGGTGAGCATTTCCAGCATTAAAATACATTAAAGAGGTCTGAAATGGAAATATCTTTACAATATACCTATCTTCTATTTTTTTGACCTCATACAGCCTAAGAGAAACCATCTCTGCATGAGAAAAGCAAGAACTCAGCTGTGATTGATACATGAAAGACACTAAATATCCTTCCGGGAAATTAATTTCATTCTGACACTTAATAGAAAAAAAAAAAGAGGCAAGAATGAAAAATTAACATTTGTTAAGGCCTCTAAAGAAGATGCGGATGACTAACTAATCCCTATAGCAGATTGAAGAAAAAGGAGAAAAGAAAAAAAGAAGCATTGTGCAATTAGAGTAGGTTATTAATATTGATAGAAGGAGGTTAAAAAAGCGGCTCAATTACTTTGCAGGAGTTACAGTGTTTTGTACACTTTTACCTTCATGACAGGTAGGCTAAATAAGCTGCCTGAGGTGACAATTAGGAGCCAAAGAGTCACTGAGTCTTTTTTTAGCACTATACAGTGAGAATGAATACTGCACATTTGTTTTAAAGCATCCTTGAAGGGCATCCGAGGTTTTTCCTACTTTTGCTGTAGCTTTTACAGCAAATAAAAATTATTTTACTTCATTCAGTGGCTGATGTGGAACGACATTAAAACCTAAATATTGTTCCGACCTCTGGCAGCCATTTTCCTCTTCCACTCTTCCCTGAGCTTCCTGCTGGGACTCCTCAGCTGCTGCTGAACAGTACTGTTTTCCACAAAAAAAAATCCACCGGAGTTAATAAGATTATTTATGGAACAAGGTTCTGCCAAACATGGCTAAAAAATTCAGGATCTGCCCCTTAGCATACAAAATAATGAAAAATGACACATGCACTTAAAAGCGAGCAAATGAGCATTGAAAGGAAAGCTGGGCATGTCTAAGTCTTTATGCAGCTGTAGCCCCGGAAAAAATGAAAAAGAACAGCTCCAACTTGCTTCAGCAAGCTCAAATTAGTGCTGTAAGACTGTCCAGTGATATATTCATCCTTGGAATAGTTGTCCTTTGACACTTTTTCTGTCAGGAAGCAGGTTATTGCATGGAAGGTGACAAAGAGGAGCCTCCAATTCTTGATCTGCCTGCAATTGCTCTCAGTGCAGAGGGAGCAGGTCAGGCACAGCTCTGTGCAGGAGGAGAAGAAAAAGGTCCTGACATCGCTCTTAAGGCACAGAATGGAATGGCAGGTAGGCTAATAAGATTCTGCAGAAGATGAAAAAGAAGCTTGTCCATCTCTCTGAGGTGCTTTATAGTCCTCATTACCATGTTATCAAAGCGCTCCACAGCTCTAATGCCCATTTTTGTCCCCGCTTCTGTAGCACAGAAAGACCTCCAGCATCATTTTACAGATGATGTCAGGGAAACTAACGGGAAATATGGCACATCTACTGCCTGGTGGTGGGTAGAACCCCTGGGGTGCAGCCAGAGACCCCAGAGAGGTGCAGGTTTGGACACAACAAAGTATAACCCCACAGAGATGTGCCTGAGCCAGGAAGCTGTGCTTTGGAGCCCTGCCCCTGCCCCTGTCACACACACAGCACTTCTGAACTTCCCCTGGCCCACCTGCAGCCACTTTTGGCTTCTCTGCACATCCAGCTGTGACCTGGCAATGGAGAAGCATCCCTGCTGCCTGCAGGAGTTCACTGGCATCTACCACAGGAAGCTGGGAAAGGACAGAGATGCACACTGTGGTTCCTCCACATATCCCAGCCGAGATCTCAAATTTCCCATATCACTGAAACCCCATCACACCTGACATTTACACAGCTCTTTACATAGTTGCTCTTCAACTATGCTCTTCAAAGGATTCAAACAAACTTTGCAAGCCACAGTTGAAGTCCTAGCAGACGTATAGCTACCCAAATTGAAATCTGGCCAGTGTTCCAGAAGACTGACCTGTGTGGGAAAAGCAAGTGCTAACAGATTTGTGTTAGCCTGCCCACCCTGACAGATTGCATGTCTTTCACTCACAAGGGCTCCTGTGGCTGCTACCACCCTTGTGACAATGCTGGGATATGGTTCACTGATGGGTTAGAGAAGAAAAGTTCTAGATATTGAAAAGACACTTAAATCTGTTGAATGCTGTAAGCTAAAAGCAGAAAGAAATGTCATAATCCACCGCATATTTCATTTTTCTTACCTCTACTACAATTTTCCTTACCCTTTCACTCTCATGATATAATTTATCAACAAATGACACATCTTGTTGTATTACATCTACCTGAAATGAAAAAAACAAATACCTTTGGGACTAAACTAACCACAGTTTAGGCATGACAACCCAAACCAAACTGCAAGACTGTTTTACCTCTCATGGCCACCTTCTTTTGCTGTTTTTAAGATGGACCACAAAGGTGAAACACAATCTATTAAACACTGCCAAACCAAGTAATGAAGACCAGACCCTGACTAATTTTTGCTTGCCCAGATGAAGTTCAAAATGCTTGGAGACCCAAAAGCTCTCAGGTGAGGTTTTTGTACTGTTTCTTACAAAGTGATATGATTCTATTTTACAAGCCTGTTCTGCATGTGCTCCAAGCTGAACAGAAATCTCATTAGGGCTCATTAGCTCATACTCAATGCTAACCAATATTTCTCCTGATGTAATTCCTGACTGGCCCAGCCTGTGGGTAAAGTGATGTGGCCTTTGCTTGCAGAGTAACATGTGGTGTGCCCTTGGAGGCTGCGTTGTCAGCCTCGGGGACATCACCGTTGCTTGTCCAAATACAAAGCACGATAATTTTCTTGTAAACCCAAACCACAGCAGCTCTGGGAAGGGGAAAGAAGGCACCTTGGCCACATGTGGATGCCCTCTTCAGAATGCAGAAAGGCTGAAAATTTCCTTACAGACTCCCAGCTGAATTATCTGTTAAGCCTGGGCTTGCAGTGCTGCCTGTCCTTGGCAGCCAGCTGTCCTTGCTTGCTGCTCTGCAGGAGCAAAGGTGTTTGTATCCCCTCGGGATACAACTCTTGGGGCCAGTTTAAGCTGTCCATCTCTTCTGTGCATGGCAGTGTAAACGTAAATGTCAGTGATGATTCATTTCCAAACTCTAGTGACATTCACCAAACTTCCAAGGTTTTCTGTGTTTGTGCTATCTCCCACAGCCCCCCAAAAACACTTCAGCATCATCATGCAAAAACCACAAAGCAATCCCAGTTCCAACAGTGGATCCATTGAGTAAATGTCGACATGCTATTTGTACCCACTGAAAATGAATGTGACAATAAAAGAAATGGAAAAGTGCCAGCAGGATACAGCTAACATTACAGAATATGAAGGGATGTGAGAGAGAAGGAGCCAGGCCATATTGTCCTTGACTTCAGTGCAGCTATGCCAGAGCACCACTGCTGAAGCTTTGGACTGCAGCAGCCTGGATAAACAGCTTGCCTCTGTACCAGAGCAGCAGCAGAGAGACATCAAAAAGGTCATAAATCTCGGAGAATGGTGGTAGGGATGTGCTGCTGGGCCCAAATATAATCAGCTTTTATGGAGAGCTTTCCATCGCTTGCTCTTAAGGCCTAATTGCAAGACATTATCTGGCCAAACAGAGTATGAAGTAGCAGGTAATAATGATTGCCTGCAGGAACCTCAGGTAGTGCAGCACACAAGATGAGGAGCTATTCTTACCTCACTTATTACCCAGGAGCTGATTCAAGGAGTAGTTACAGTTGTGCCATTAAGCCACTGGTCACCCTCATACATCTCAATTCAAATTCATTATAGGAGTGATTTTACCAAATGCTAGCAGTGACACTGAACTGTGGGAAGGGGATTGAATTTTGAATGAGGAATGAAATGACTTACAAAGACTCTCTTTGGAGAAAAAAAGTTTAAGAAATTAAAATATTTAGCCTCTGCGTGTTGTTATGCAACCTTGCCATCCTGGCATTAACAGTATGCACACCTATGCATAAAGAAAAATGGAATGAGTAACAGTCAGGGTACACAAGCCACTATAAAGGTCTATAAAGCTTTTGGGGAAACTGAAACCCAGACCAAATATGCCCTTCAGATAGGATATTCGTCCAAATCTAAAGCTACATCAGTGACAGAACACCAGAAAGTCATCCAGCTTCTGGGCAGAAAGCTTGCCCACAGCAGGAAAACGTTCCAAAAGCTGATCATGGCCAATATTCACACTTTCACATCCTACCACAAACTCTGGCTTTCGTCACTGACAGACCACAGCTGTTGTAGGGAGCATACTCTGATGTGTGTAGGAGAAAGTGACATTTCTGCCACGTATGAAGGTGACAGCACCAAAGTTAAGCATCTGTAAATAGCTCCCATTTCATCTCTTTTCTTCTTTGTCTTCAACTGATCTGTCAGAGTGTCATGTGGCACATTTCTGACAGCAGGCCAAGGCAGAAGAGTAAATACTATTTGATCCTACTTAGTCGTCAGATCCCATGGTGAGATTAGAGCTCCAGATTCATTAAAGAAAAATCAAACACTATCAGACACAAAATTCTAAATCCACCCCCTTCAGCAAAAAGCTTGAAACAATAGATCCTGCAGTCCCAACTGTACTTGACTTCTCAGCTCAACCTAATGCTGAAGCCAGATGCCACCTGCAAAGGGAACTGACTATGGCACAGCATGGGGCAGGTGCAGGCTGGATGCAGAGAGAGGTCCAGTAATCAACTTTTCTTCCTTTATTTTTAAGTGCATCTTCCCAGGAAGAGGATGGGGAGAGGCTTGTAGAGGAGGATTAGCTCCAGAAGCACCATTAGAACAGCAAGAGGAACACATGACTACACTGAACCACATCCAGGTAGTGCTAAGAATATCCTTTAGGAAGCTGGTGACAGTGACTGCGCTGTGCTGAGAGGAATCAGAGAGCCAGTAAGGGCAGATAATACAATTAACAGGGGTTTACTTCAGCTCCAGATGACCAATAACCTTTGCAAAAACCAAAGGCAGTCACCCAGGGGGTGTAAGAGGACTCAAGATCGAGTAGTTGAGTTACTAATGGCGATTTGCAAGAGTACCAACCACTTAAAATATCCTCCAATCTAAAGCATGAGTGCAATATCAATCCTAAAAATAAGGTTCCAGGGAGATCTGAGGAATCACAGGCCTGTAATCATGACAATGCTGGGCAAATTAGCAGAAACTGTAATAAAGGATGCATCTACAGAGTGTGGAAAACTGCCAGAGCTGTGAGAAACTGCTGAGGGAAATCCTGCCTTGCAGGTCCTTGCAGAAAAGGGAGATCTATTCATATTTCCAAAAGGTTTTTGACAAAATTCCTCACCAAAGTCAAATAGCTAAAGGAGAAAAGGGGGAGTTCTGACCTGGTTATATTAAAAAAAAAAAAAAAAAAAAAAAGCTAGGGTCAAAATGATGAGGCTGAAAAAAAGAGATGATCTGAAAGAATTTCGTACAAGTCTGCAAAATAAGGGTTGGCATGGAAGTAAAGGATTGGAATCAATTATTTTACTATCCCTTTCATTCCAAGAGCTATGGGTTATCAAATGAAGCCAGAGCTGGTTTTGAACCCAGCAGATAACAGATCTGTGTAATTCCTTGTTATTGTGGCTGCAAGACTGGACACTGATTCAAGGAAAAAAATCTAGGATTACCTGCAAAAGAGATGATTTTGGGTTCTAAATGAACAAGCCACAAGAGACTTAGGAAATCAGCAGAGAGGCATGAAGCTGGAGGCTGAGGGAATATTAGGGAAGGTGTTACATAAGTTTGCCTACTTTAGGTGTCCATTTATGAGCACTTCTGGAGAGAGAATAGCAAATCCTTGGTGTGAATGTTGTCACCAGCTTTCAGACCCCACAATGGCCAGTCCTGGCTTAAAGAAAATTAGCTTTCTACAGTAGCTGAAGTAGCTGAAGACCTTCCACTATGTTAATTGAAATACTTCATTTATGTTAATCTCCAACGTTTTCTCTTCAACGTTCTCACTGTTTTCTAAAAAAGCTGTAAGAGGGAAATATACTGGTACTGAAAATTCTGGAAATGGGAGGCACTTTCTAGCAGAGACCTCTTGAGTCAAATATCCCTACTGCCTCCAGATGCATGTAAGGACACTGGTACTGCACTAAGAGTTGAAATAATTGCTTTCCAAGTAGATGTCTAATTTTATAAATTTGAATTGTTTTATGCATACCAAAATTGCAACTCATGCTTAAACTTGGAGAATATTCCTGGGTTAGAGATGCCCACTGGTAAGGGATGGCTTGCCCTGTTCTGAAGAGGTGCATCAAAGTATTCCCTTTTTCCTTCTCTGTTAAGTTAAAATACTTCTAAACACCGATGGCAAACAGATCTCTCATCTTTTGGTGCGTGGAGTAAACAAAGGGAAAAAATGTTTCTCTGATCATTTGCTTCAAGTCTGCTTGCAGAAGAAGGAAGCAAGACCACCTGAACTAAGATGTAGAATGACTGCAGCCCTGCCTTAAGTAGCACTACTAGCAAATTATCACAGGTATAGAAATCATCAGAGAAAAATTCAGCTGTGAAACACCTAATTATATGTGTTCCCTAGCCTGGGTCCTCTCACAGAAACACAGGACATGGCATGATCTTTTGATGGTTTCTTTTTTCAAAGTGGTAGAGAAATTATTTTGCAAATTGTCTTTGCTTTGGAGGCTTTAAAGAAATTTCACTGTTCAGTGATATATTGAGATAAAGTACAAGGAAAGATGCTTTTTCCTTTTTTTGGTCCTAAAAGCTATATGTGATCATGAAAAGGAAAGAGTTGTTTTTAGGAATTGCAGAGTTTTCTGAAAGAAAAAGCCTTAGCAAGTAAAATGTTCAGAGGCAAGTGCCTTGATTTGGTATTTGTGATGTATTTTAATTTAAAGTTTTTTATCCTTTGATAATGATTCCATGAATTTTAGTGGATTTCCAAAATAACGCAGTGATAGCAGCCTGCATAGAAAGAGTTTATGAACTGCTACATTTCCCTGCAGACCTCAGCACTTGCCCGAGTCCTGCTGTGTACCCAATGATCATGACATTTGCTGGGCTTAAATAGGGACCAAGCACCATGCTAGACTATGGACTTTTTGTTCATTAATATTTACCTTAGGTTTTGGAGTTGGTTTAGCCTAATTTTTATGTAGTCCTTTGAATCTATGAGACATTTTGTCAATAAATGATGATGGCATTTTGCACACGTGGCCCTCCTTGCCCTTGTATGTCTAACAAACTGCATTAGCAGAACGCTCTCTGTCCACAGCCTCCAGGAAACTCTGTAAAAACAAGTTTGCAGATAAAATACTTCTCTTCCCAAGGATTCTTCAATTTCTAGAGGACTCCCTTGTCTTGGATACATTAAGCTCTTATCAACCAGGTTGTTGTGTTCCCTGAAATCAAGGTGCTCAATGTTTTTCTGGCTATCCTATTTATTTTGATGTTTCTCTATTTTAAAAAACCTAAACAAACACCAAAAAGACAACAAACCCCAAATCATAATTTAATTTTTAATAAAGTCTGTCTTTTACATCTTCAATTCTTTTTTGATTTCTCACTACCATGGATGCTGAAAGCCCTGGCCAGCTGGGATTCCCATCTCCCAGTGGCTGCGGGATCTATCTCAGGAGGAACCACACTGATGCATGCACAGCCTCTGGATTTTTCACCTCTCCATCGCCTGCTTATGGAAAGTGTGGAGCTAAGCAGCACACAAAGGATCAGAACTCCGTGTTGTCAACTCCATTTTCAGGCATTTTACTCCCTAGCTTTGCATACTCAACATTTTTTTCCTACGTGGTGCCCCTCCCAAGCTGCCTTAGAAATCTGTCAGCTTATGCAGTGGATCTGAACATGAATTGAAACACAGTGTCACAGAATCACATAATAAGGGGATGTGATCAAAAAAAGACCACATTTGATAGAGAGGCAGAATGGAAAGGAAGGATGGTGACAAAGGGTTAACGTTTAGACACCTCAAATAAACATCATCATCGGGGTTAGCAGTTTCTAGTGAATTTGGTGATTCTACTTAGCACTGAGAATGCTGCTTGCTGCTTGGCATTTCAGTGCTTACATAATTTATAGTCTATTATTTGATAATGTATTGAAGCAGGTTGTTGTCTTTGGCACCATCAAAGGTGTCTGCTAATTCACTGCTTGACCTTCTCTGCATGCATGTAAAATGGGAAAGAAGTGGTGCAGGGCACACTGCGGCAGTTCCAAAAATGGCTCTGTGTTCAGACAGTTTGATTTGGGTGAACCTTACCACCAAACTATAGTTTTATTTATCTATGCTTGGAAAAAGCAGGAAAGAGGTGGAAAAGAAGTGTTTTAAAAGACTGCTGCATTCTGTTCTGTCTGGTTTGTCCAGACAAGTATCATTTTGTAAGCTAAGCAGCAAAAATGTCCTGACGTTAGGGTGTAACTGGACACATTGGGCTTCCCCATAACCCGTGCCCATGTAGCCAAAGGTGTCCTCTCCTGCCTGTCCAAAGGTGCTCATCCTTGAGAAGAAGAGGAGATGTGCAAATAGCCAGCATACACGTGGAAAGGAGAATTCTGCTTGTATATAGGAACATTTACAGAAGTGTTTCAGCTTTTGAATGCTGAACACAAACAGTTTGCATCCCGTTTCCCAAAAGGTTTAAAACGTTAGATAAAACGGATCTACAGATCATCCAGAAGTCATCAAAGTAGCAGAAAAACCAGACAGAAATATCAGTCCTGGAGAACGTTTTGCTTCATGCATTCCCTGTAATGGGACATGTTGCTGGAATGTCACAAATGGAAGAAAGCTCCAAGGCTGTCCTTGGACTGGGGCTCCCCAGCAGTGCCCAGCAGACCCTGCAGTGACCAATTGGGGGATGATTTGCCTGTGCCACAAAGTCACAGCTCTTCAAACAAGGAGCAATCTATTTTAGGCACCAGCAGATACCTATTGACTTCAGTTTGGACTGCAAAACCAGGGACTCGATGTGGAGATAGAAAAAATTAATCAGTAATACCTATATTACTCTGTTGGTGAAGGCTCACAGAAGGGAGCATAAGAAAAGTTACATGAGGTGGCAGAGCTGTCACCTGTCCCTCACAGGTTTCACCCCAACAGCCCACACTACACCTGCTGCTCTCCAGCTGTCCCAAATCAAAGGCATATTCCAACATTTCTCCTCCTTTTTGGTTTCCATTCTGTATCTAGTCTTGTAGAAAAATAAGTAGAGCAACGTACTGGGAGAGGCAAGGAAAATTTAAATAACTTGTTAATGCCAAAGTCATTGAAAGGGTTGATTAATCAGAGATGCCTGGTAGGGGCATAAGATGGAGAAGGCTTCATTGTGGCAGGGTTTTCTTGATGCTCTTTTCCCCAAGCATGACTTTCCTTTTCCCCTGTGAGCCACTTTTATGTTATGGAGAAAGAGTTGTGAGCCACAAATACATGTTAACTGCAATTGATCAAGGACAAAATGAATAATTTCCTTCCTGAAGAAGAGATCATCTATATTGCTACAGACTTTTTAGGAAAGAACTTTTTACCCGTTGTTACAGCCATCCTGTTTCAGCTGCATTTACATGTGGCAAGAGTGCTGCTTTGTTTCTAAACTGGCACATCCCAGCAGAATTGCCCACCTTTTTTTTTTTTTGTTTCAGTGCTTCTGATCTTAAAGAACATGAATTATTCACAAAGAATTCCATACATCTTCAAAACATTTCTGTTAAATAAAACTGCATACTTAATTCCCCCCCCACCCTTGATTATCCACAATAAGGAATAATGACTTGAATTGTTGAAAACGATGAATCCCAGGCAGCTCTCTACCTATGGCTGCACCCACCCCCTGTTTTTGTGAGACCCGTTCCCAGGTCTGACAGCTTGTGCTTCTTTGGCACTACAGTTTATAATTTTATAGATTGCTATATTACATCCATTTCTGTGATAGCAGTATCAAAAGTTTTTTTAATAGTAAAAAAAAAAAAAAATTAAAGAAAACCAACCCAGCGTAAAAGGTTGAATAAGATATGAGAATTCTCCAGGAAATCAAAGAAAAGATGCAAACAGGTAAACACAAATAATTTCACTGAATACAGAATATATGTAAGAACAGTCAGAAAGTCAAGAACTCTGCCATTTTTCTTGATCCTCTTTTAAGCTTCTCATTTTAAGATATACATAAACTCTACAACTACAATTAAAAAAATGCACATGCAGTGTAACTAAATTCACCATTTACTTGAAAAAAACCCAACAAACCAAACAGATTTTAAAATCCTATTCCTGTTAAAAAGGTGGAGTTTTTGTAGTGGGTGGAAAAAAGGGGGAATTTTTTCCCAGAACAGGAAAATGATGCAGGCACAGCCCCATATGACTGCCTGTCTGGCATAGACTCTTGTCTGGGTGTATAGCGAGCTGCCTTTTCTAGAAAGAGTAAGCATGCTGCTTGCAAAAGTACTAAACACTCATGGAAATCAGAGCTATTGCCTGTGCCCTAGAGATATTGTCCCTGTTCAGACCTGAACTACAATAAAGAAGAAAGAATCTGAGGGAAGAACCACGGCATCCACCTGTTTATTGTCGGAGGAGTCCATGCTGCATCTGCAACACCTCTGAAGTAAGCTGCTAAATAAAGAGGCACTTAGATTTGCCAGCACTAAACCCTCTTGTTTTATGAGCCAAAGTGTGAAGTGTGGTGAAGGCAGTCCAGGGAGATGCACGGGAAGGCAGGGAAGGTGATTAGCATAGAGTGACTCAGATCATTGGCCATGCTGAATTTCTAACAAAGAATCTGGCACCAACATCCAGGGAAAACGAAGTCTGTGTGCAGGCCTAGTGATAGCTGCTAAAAGATAAAGAACTGAAAGACAGAAGGGACTTGTGTATTAGCCGTCACATTGGGAAGAAAAAAGAAAAGTAAGATAAAAAACACTGCTAAGAACAATAACAGAAACACCAGGCATCTGATAGAAATGCTGCATAAGCATTATGATCCCCCCCAAAAAATAAGCCAGAAGAGACCTATCATGCACTTACCCAAAAATAAGTAACAAGCATTTTAAAACTTTCTCATTTGCCTGTAATTTTCCCTACCAACCTAGGATCCCAGCCACAGAGAGTTTGCTGAGAGAGCAATGCTTTCTCTCCAGAGAGGCACCTCCAAATATTACTACCCCACTTGGACCACTCAATTAGAAAAAACAACAAAATCACAGTCTAGAGGCAAAGAAACAAAACCTCACAGAAAAAAAAAACCCACCAAAAAAATCACACTCACATACACACAAAGAAAAAGGTTTAAGATAAAGACAGCCGTGAGGAGTGAGAAAGGGAGAGGTGCAAGGGGAATGTGAAATAGAGCCATCTGTAATCCCCAGTGCTGCAGCTATTTCAGGAAGAAAGGAGTGAGCAGTGCATGCACAGCCCAAGGATGCAGAGGGCTTTAGTTCAGAGAATGATGTCTGCAGCGCAATTCCAGGAAAAGCAAGGACTCTGAGAGTGTGTGTACAGCCAAAACCAGGCACCTGTCACTCAGCTGCCATATTTGCAGCTGTACTATTAAAGGAATGTTTTGATTCCAGCTGGGCTGTGGTGCCAGATGCAATACTGTTAAGACAACAGTGATAAGCAGCAATCTTAGGCTGGGCAAGTGTGATCAACTGCAGGTGATGGAAAATAAGTCTGCTGAGGCCAGCTGGCTGTGGCTAAAAGCTGCACAAAATGAAATCTGATCTTGTTTAGGGTATACACTTGTCTACAGAAGTATTGTATAAAGCAAGCAGCTTTCTGCAGAGGTGTCAGTGACTGGGGACATTGTGGGCAGGGCTTGGGTCCAAATAAATACTCAAAGCAAAGGCAAAAGGAAAACTACAATGGAACTGGTCTGTATGAGGCAGGTGTAGACTTTGAGCAGCAGTGGAGGTTTAGAACCCTAGTGCTTCTTAGCTAAAATTTTAAGTGAATGTCACCAGTGGCAAGAAAACACAGAAGAGCTTGAACTTGGATAGAGGAATTGCTATGAAAGGATGTGAACAATCCAGAGCACAAGGCAGTGTTCCTACCCGCTTGCTGTACAGAAGGACCTGCTGCCATCACAGGATTAAGAGACACTGGGATGCAAAGGTGCACCAAGAAAGGCTGTATCCACAGTGCAGGAATTAGTAGTGTTCACATCAGCAATTAGGAAAAGGCAGGGAAAAACTGGCCCCAAATTTACAAAGATTCCCATGGGGAAAAGAAGATGTGCCATGGTGAGGGGGGTGGTGCAACTGCTCTCTGCAGAAGTTTCCTGGGGGTGCCAGGAGAAGCATCAGAGCCATTCCCTGGCTGACTTACTACAGTTGTGGCACCTTTACAAACAGATTTCTTCACAAACAACCCCTTTAGTTTTACAAGCCTAGGGACCATGTGACACCTAAATAGTGCAGGAGTACTCACTGCTGACACTGCACATCCATCTTGCATGAAGGCAGCATCATTTTGCAGTGCATCTTACACTGGTACTAAATCCCTTTTATTATGGAAGAGGGTGTAATCTCAGTACAATTCCAGAGATTTAAAAAGTTTTATTGTTATATTTATTGACAATACATAATAAAGTTTCTTCCAGCATTCATTGGCTTTTTGACTGCCTCACCTATACCTTATAATTGCAGATTTTTTTTTCTTTTTCATTTGTTTTTTTTTTCAGGTTTATCTCTTTGTTGATTAAGAACCACAGGAACTGCATACTTAAAAACCAAACAAACCACAGGCCTTTCACAGAATTATTAACTAAGGGAACCATTCATTAAGTTTCAAATGTATGTGGGACCTAGTATGGAGGCATAGAAGAAGGATGGTGAAAGCACTTCACTGACAGATTAAAGAGACTACAAACTTAAAAGCAATGATAAAGACAGGATGTGTAACCATAATTTCATAAGACCAAGCATAAATAATGCTACCAGTTCTTTGCTACAGCATCTTTGCAATTTCTGAAGTAGGATTTGTAGGATTCAGCCCATTCTGGTGTCACTTTTGGAATAGTTCATAAACTCTCAGGTGTCTTTCAAGACAGCTGGATAAGTACCTTCAATCAGAATATTCATGGTCTTGCTTTGAGAGTATGTGTGTGAATTAAAATCCATTTTACCTTGGCTTCACATCACATTTTCTGTTTGCATGCTACAGATTGGTTTTAACCAGCTTACCAAATCTCAGACTGCTGTTTTAAATGACTGCATCAGCACAATGAAGCAGCACTGCCTGTGTGTCACACCATCTCTTTTGTGTGGCAGGAGGGACGTCAGAGGACAATGTGAAGCTGGCAGCCTTGCAGAAATCTGCTTCACTCTGCACTGACTTTGAACTCCTCCTCATGGTGTAACCTGCCATCCTCATTACCATGCAGGAACTTGTTCCTGGGAGTTGCAGCAGAAACATCTTTAAAATTCAGTTCCCAAGAGCTCTCCATCCTTGCTCAACACAGCAACCCTCAGTAACTGAGCACTAGCACAACAAGGAATTCAAATATGTATGGCACAACAATAGGAAACAAATCTATATGAAAAGAATTAAATTCTAGCGCCGGGGAGGTGTTCTGCATGGAGACCTATGGACTTCTCCTGGCTCATGAGAACTCAGGATGACACTGAAAAAGCCATTTAATCCCATGCTGTTCCTTGGAGCTCAATGTGTCTCATTAACCATCAAAGCAAGGCATGCAATGAATAATCCACATTATCCATTAAAACAAACAAACAAACAAAATCAAACTCTTTGACTTTCCTCAACCACTATGTTTCTTTTCTGCCATGAATGCACTTAATTGCTTATCTGAAATTTCGATTATTACAGAAACAGGTCAGGGGGAGTGAAGGGATTACAATTAACTTCTCTTTGTGCTAATGCAGTTCAAAATCATTAAAGAAAAACAAGGAAAGAAACCAAAACTTAAAGGTTTTGGTGATCAAACACACCTGCTGGATACCTGGGCCACATCTGTATTGCATTTGCCAACTCTCAGTCGTGGCATGTCAGAGTCTGGACACAAATAGTTTTCCTAATCAAGCCTGACTGTCCTTGAGTGTGTTTGCAAATATTTTTCAGGTGACCTGGAAGAAAATATATTATTAAAGGACCCATGCTTGATCTGTGAGCTGTTTGCTTTGACTGTTGGCTACTTCCTGCTGTGGGAGTGGCGTGACAGAATGGGCACCAGGAAAAGGAAAACAACCTGTGTGAATTGAGACAGATAATGTGTTGTGTAAACAAACATTTGGCTTGAGATCCCCTGTGTTTGGTAACATTTGTAATTCTTTCTACCAGACAAGGCTGTGCAGGGAATGATGTTATGACACAAATACTGTGACTCGTGCTGATTATTTAGGCACTACTGCAAAATCAGATAGCAGGAAAAAACCCAAACAAAGAAAAAATATTTTTGTTTTCTGGATAATGGAAAAAAGGAGAATTTAGTGATGTACTTCATTGTATTGATAAAACCTTCTACCAATCAAAACCTTTTTCAGACAAGGGGAACCAGATCCCTTCCTGGAGCCAACAAAACTGTTGTCAGTCTGTTCCTTTCATCAATTTGTTTAATGTCAGCAGAAAGTTTTCTGTACCCACAGGTTATAAGGAGAGCCTCATGGTGCAGCCACACTGGTGACAGCTCTTCAGAGAAATAATGTTCCTGAGGACTGAGCCAGGGTGAAGACAGGCTCCAGGCTCTGCTAAAAAGATTTCTCACAAGTAGCCTTCCTACCCAAATCACCAGACCAAGGATGGCTCAGTGGGACACGTGTCTGTGCCACAGCAACACTGGTTTATTAAGTTGCTGATGAGTTTAAATTCCCAGCAACAACAAAGCTCAAGAGGCTCAAGAAAATGCAAGTTTGAGATGTCCAAGTCCCATTGCCCCAGCACCCTATGTACCCAGAATCAGCCAGGAGCATCTTACCCAGGTACAGCTGGATCTGCTGGAGGATGCTTTTCAGAGAGCTCACTCACCATTTACTCTGAAATTCTCCTCTCCTCCTTCCCCCTCCTGCCTTTAAAGTAAATGATGTCTCGCTGCCAGAAGTAGTGCAAATAACGAGAACATAATTTACTTCACAGGGACTATGGGTCACCAATTGGTTACAGCTGTGAGAAAGGTAAATGTGCTCTTAAACTCCATTACCAGAGATATTCCAATACAGATCTAATAGAAGAGCTATTCTGGAAGACATTCTGCAAGGTAGGTTGTATATAAGCAGATATTTGCTTAACCCTGTGTTTCCAGTTGGTCATTAAATTGCTCTGAATCTTGCCAGTATTTTGGAAAATCTTTGCAATTTACCAATTCAGAATTCAAATATAAATATTGTCTCATTATATACCAGCTTTCCAGTCCTGAATACATTCTCCTTTTGGGAGAAGTGAATAAATTGAGATTATTGGCAAGTGGGAGAGCCTTACAAGGTAATAAGCAACTTTAACATTTTAGTCAAAACAGCAAACTTAATGATGAAATGTAGGTTTCACTTCTTTTTCCCAGCAAGGCATGGGAAGCGTGCTTTTAACAGCTGTTTACATCCCTCTACTCCAGTCCCTACCAGAATTACCAAAAAAAAAAAAATCTGGTTTTGAACATCCTATGCTGAGCTGGCAAAATGGAAAAGAAAAAGGCGGGGGGCTTTTTGTTGTTTTGCTTTTTGTTTTGGTTTTTTTATATTATTATAGCACAATAGTAAGGCACTTTGGTGGATTCAATGGCAAAGTATTAAAAAACCCCAGACAATTTAAAGTATCTCTCATTCTCTCCCCAGAAGATCATCTTTGCCATGCAGACTTGCTGTAACTTACTAGGCAAGAGTGAAATAAATTTGCCTTGTTGACCTCATCAGAGTGTAAGCATTGCTTTGGTTTTGGTGACAAATGTGAGTCAGCAGTGTGCTATGTGTACTCCAGGGCAGGTGTCAAAGGAAAAGTGCTGGGAGAGCTATAAAAGTTGAATGTGCCTGCCCTCCTCCTCTCCCACCTTCCTCTCCCCTCTCTGCCCTTATCCTGGTGTTTGTCCCAGTCCATGGAGATGCTCGTTCTCTGAGGATGCTTCAGTGGCCAGGGTCCCTGCTGGCCCAAGGCACTGCTGGCTGCCAGCTGTGGCACAAGTCACTCCACACACTGCTGCTCTGATGGTGACAGTGGCCCATGGAGAGATAAAATGTGACCAAAAACCTAATACCAGCTACAGTTCAGATGCTGTCCACTGCCGTTTTTTAAAAAATCCCCTATCCATCTGCTGATGGTGGTTGCATTATTTTTCTTTCTCCCCCCTGCCCCCATTTTGGGACATGTCTTTAAATTTTTCTTTCCATAGTGAGCCAAATCTGCCCAGTCTTTCATGTGCCACATGCAGCAATACTGAATGATGCACTGCAGGGACCACCAGGGTTTGTTAGAGCTTTCAAGCTGAAAGGATCTGTGTGTTCTCAGTCTTTAATTTTTCATTTCTTGCAGCCATGAGCAAGACTAGAAGGACTTTGGGAAGGAAACTTCGGGGTTAGCTTTCAATATTTGATGCTATTAACAAGCTAGGACACCTTCAGAAATTCTACATCAGCTTTGAAAGGAAACAGACACAAATGTTAAAGTTGCTATACAAATGTTTATAGAGATGGCAAAGATATGCTGCAGAACCAGTTTCACCAAGAAATATTGATTGTGTTGGAGCTTATGTGCTTAACTATTTCACTGCATGGATTTTATAGGTGACATTTGAAAAAGGTTAATGCATTCATCTTATTCTGAGCTAAGGGGGACCACAGACTGTCATGTAATAGGGTGTTGTCATATATATACTGAATGAAACTAGTTTTATAGAAAACTTTAAAACTATATCAAATGCTAATACCTAAATGAAAATACACATTTTAAATCAATACTTTTTGTTGTAGTCCAGTTAATCTCAGGGCGATGATAACAGGAATATTGAAGCGTGATCTCTCGAAAGTTTAAAATGAGTGTAGGAGAGCAAATTTCATAATAACTTTCCTCTTTGCCTCATTGAAACAACTCTTTGGAGTATATGTTCTCAGACAGAGCCAGTACACGGTGCTGAGTGTTTTCCAAAGGTACAGTTAGTACCACCATAGGACAAAAATCTCATAATTTAGCTATTGGCAGTACAAAAAATTATGACTTCACTTTAAAAAAACCCAAACATTACACAACTTCTCAGACAGAGTTAGGACCCTATAAAGAATTATCAGCTGAATGTTATTTTCAAAGTTCATTTACTGTGCATCACACATTTTCTTGTTGTCCTTTGCAGTTTTAGCAAGGTACAGAACAGCACAACCTGAAAATTGCTCTCTAGGTCCTCTCGTTCCCCACGGGCAGACTATCTAATAAATAGTCTGTGTCTACACCAGCAGAAATACCACCCAGCCTAGTCAAACTTAAAAAGATGGCCAGGCTGACCCAGGTTAAAATGAAATTCCATCTTAACTTTCTTCCAGAGCTGAGGAAACTGGTGCTGGCAGTCTCTGGTGAGGACTCCAAAGCACTGTGCTCATCTCAATGTTTGTGGGATCATTTGATTTCAGCCCTGACTTGAATATGAACTACCCAGCCAGAAGCCATTGGCATCCTGTTTCAGGTAAAGCTGGGATGAGGGAATGCCTGAGCCTGCTGTCCTGCAAGTTTTGGTCCAAGCTTTGGCCAAGAGAAGAGAGGGTCTGTGGAGAGACTGTTCCTTTCAACAGCAGGAGTGACAGCATCATGACATGGAGAGGGAACAGTGACTGATCCACGATGCCCAAGTGCTCTCCTGACAGCAGGGAAGGAGCCTCAGTCTCTAGGCCATGCTCCCAGCCCTGCTCTGACCATTTTGAAGCTGACTCGAAAAACTAAGATGAAGTGTGAAAGTATGAATCAGCCAAAAGAGGCCCTAAAAGCACAAAATCACAAAATTCTAGGTGAAAGTGCACCTAGTGATCAAAGGCACAGGCTCTGCTTTGCAAGGCAAGGCACCAGTGTCAAGAAGTTCCTGGAAAAGGCCGTCAGGTTAAACATACGGATGTGCAGGGTTTGGAGGGTGGGTTATGATCAGCTGAATGAATCACTGTTAGAGGAAAGAATGCAGTTCTCACCCATGGTAGCACAGATAATCTTGCATTTAATACGAGCTTTGAAAATACTCAACTTTCTCACAAAATCTCTGTGCATTCCTCCTTTTACAAACTTTAACTGCTTGTACAGACCTCACGGGCAGATGATTCGATACAGGACAGCAGTCTGCTTTACTGCCCCTCTTCTGAGCAACTGCTGAGATTTTGAAGAGCCAAATTGATGATGGTTATCTCAAATGACCTCTTAATAACTCTTACACAGCACAGAGCCCACAAAGTTCTGAAAGTCATCGTTTCACAAGTGTTTGCTGCACATATTACTTTTGGAATAAGGATCAACTTATGTCTCCTGCAAAGTCACTGCAAGTCTCCATCATAGCTCACTTTCATCAAAAATGGAGCATTTCTTGACACGTTCTCATCTGTGCTACATAACTCATATTGACTACCTGCATTTTTTATATTGTAATCTAAATATGACATAAAAAATAATTTACAGTCAAACATTTCATTTTTACCATCCTGTAGTGACATTCAGCTTTCCTAGTTCTAACTGCCCATATGTCCACCGAGACCAATCATTCTCTACTGACAGATCCACTTTTAGAAAGAAATGAGGAAAATCTTTCATATGCCTTGCAACGTAGCCACATGGAAAAGTTTCATCTCGATGCTCTTTCTGTCTGCAGCAGGCAAGTGCTCAAGGAAACTGATTCCATGTTAAGTCACTACCAGAAACCAAAACTGAGAATTCTCCATGTACAAATGTGGAAAATACCTGCTCTTGACGAACAGAAAACCTCCTGCAATGCAAGCAGGACACAAAGAAATTAAGTCCAACCAAGTAGAGACTCAGGGCACATGAATAGTAGGATGGCTCAGGAAAGACAAACCATAGAATCCAGAGCCATCTTGTTTTCCATCTCTGCCTTCTTATTACCCACCTGGGCAATAGGCTACCTGAATTATGTTAAAAAATTATACCCCGTGAATTCCTCAGGGTATTTTTAGAGTCTGGGGGAGTGTGTGCACATGGGTGGGGAAGAGGAAAGAATCCAGAGAAACATTTCTTTTAAATTTTCTTTAGCCAAAAAGAATTCTTTGTAGAACAAAAAGAATAAAAAAAGATTTTGAGGTTGTCAATCTTGAGATATAAAGCATGTGAGCTTACCAAATAAAAATATGTTATAATTTCAAGTATCTGGGAGGTGTCTTGCCTTGCATAATTTCCAGGGAGTGTATGATTGATTTCTAGGGGTTAGTACTCCTATGCATGCCCAAAATTTGCTAACAACACATCCTGACATGAATATATCCACGATACGGAAGAAAAATAGGTAGATACAGATGTATACTTCTAAAATCAAATCCAGTGCTCCCAAACCTGTTTGTCTGTGTGCCAGGACTGGTGTTTATCACAGCAGAACAGAGAGGAGATGGTGGCTGTCAGCTGAGTTGGGTTTTAGCAGTGTCATCCACTGCTTACTCATGAGCAGTACAGGAGCCTCAGCTCAGATCTTGCTGATCAAATGATTAAGTTCACTTTTTGTTTAACCTGCGAGCCAAATTATAAACTTTATTAGCCTAGAGGTGATACCAGAAAGGTGAAAAAAGAGGAATGTGATCATTATCCTTGAAGTTCTGCAAAAAATGCTATACTTACAGAAACCTATTTAGAAGAAGAAACTTCTTCAGAAAAAGCAAAAAGGGTTTAAAAAATTCTGCCTTTATGCCTGAGAATGAATCTGGCTCTGTAAGACCAGTAATGTATCACAAGAGCAGATGCAGCAGAAAACAAAACCAAGGGTAAAACATGATCGGACAAAACAAGATCTCAACAACTGTATGCATTAGTTACTGGTGGATGCTGAATCCTGCCATATCACTGAATGTTTAAGAATAAGTCTGTATACACACTCTGTAATTGAATGTCAAGAAAAATGAAAATATATTGTTTTATTGCTACTGTTCATTGATTTATTGAAGTGATTTATTGTCATTGGACATGAGGACCAACAAATCATTTTGCTGACACCATCAGCTGCCTTAACTAGGTTGTCAGTTCACGACATTAAAGGTAATGGATGGTGATTATTTTACTGTAATGGGTTTAATCAGTGCTTTGAATGACTTAGCAGTCGTGTCATAGTATAGCCAAGTCATCATTCATCAAGGCAGCATTTTGTTTACCAACATCATCTATAATTCATCTGATTGTTGACAATCATCAACAAATACCTCTCAGGCTAAGTTTTATCAGAAATGAAAATCTGCACAGCTGCAGCATACTAACCAACCCCAGTTTACAACCGGAGGAGAAACACGGCAAGGTGCTCGCTCCCCTCTGAGAAGAGGAACTGTCATCCTGAAGAGGCACTGCCAGCCAAGGCTGCATTCCCCTGGGCTGTGTTTCAGCCCAGCACCAGGATTTACAGCTTTCTGAAACACACAGTGCTTGTTCTGTTGTATGTGAATGCTCTGAACTGAATTCCGCATCACACAGAAATTTGGGCTTATTTTAGAAAAAGGGAAGTGCAACCAACCTGCTCTGTATTCCCAACCGAGGAAAAAGTGCAAGAATAACCTGTCTGTTCTTCTCTCCCTGAATAGGATTGAATCATGCAGTTATTTGTATTATGATTGAGTTACTTGTGGAGGACTCCAGATTCATAAAAGTTCCTGTTAACTTTGTGGAAAAGGGTGCAGTAGTAAAAACATTATCATCTTAAGACAGGCCTTTAGATCATTACTTGTATTATGTCTTTTATGGGTAAGGGTCAACATGCAGATTGCTAAAAATGTTTCATATTGAGCTGACAGGGTAATTACCCAATTACCTACAAAGTTAGGGTGTTAATACAAATTACTGGAAACTTTCTAGAGCTCCAGTAGCTTCCCTACTACCTTTTAGAGCAAACTTTTCTCTGACATTTGCATCACAGATCTCAACATTTATATTCTACTTATCTATTGGTGCATGGACAGAGAGCTACTTTAGATGTAGCAAAAGCAGAGTATCAAAGTTCTGCCTTTCAGACGTGAGAAAGACCCTGGCTGAGTAAAAGACAAGTGGCAGCTGTTCCAGATACCTTAATGGAAAAGAAAATAATTTCAAAGTTATGGGAAAATATTTTACATTTCAAAAACATATTTGATTATTGTGTATAAATATGTAGGAGACCAGCAGAAATAGAGTTTAAAGAAAAGATGTTTGAAAAGAATATTTAAAGTAAGAATAATCCTCTCTTTCTGACTTCATACTCAAGGTTTGGCTTACAAATCTTAAAACTATTAGAAACGAATGCATTTTGTGAATAGGTGGATCAGATTTTGAGGATGCAAGTAGGATAAGGAATAAAAGATACCTTTAAGGCCAACAGCAAAAAGAAACCAGTGTTCCAGTGCAAAGACTAGACTAGACTAGAGCTGTCTGATGTGTCAAAAAAAAAAAAAAAAGGTGCCTAAAGCACTATGGAAAATATTAAATTACACCCTGCTTGCTCAGGAGAAAATGTATGACCTGATGCACAAGCACCCATACTCACTTTGTCATCAAAATTGTGAAGAGATACAGTGAAATAAAGACAGCAACACATAGCATTAGGAATAAGTTATAATGCAAATTAGTAATATCCTGGCAACGTCCTAGACTGGGATATCCATGGATTAGACATGGTCTGCAGTAGGGAAGTTACTTTTATTAGAGTGCAGATTAAATGAACTATAAGAGATTTCTTCCAACCCTAATAGTCTTCCACATGCAAAAAGGAAGTTGAAGTGAATAGGAAGAACTGATAAAGAATGACATGTAGCCAACAAATGTCATTACTATAAAATGGAAAGATATCAGTTCTGGTTCAAGCTCAAGACCACAGAAACCGTACTCAGTTGGTGAGGATTGTTTGATCATTTTAAAAGCAACTGATATTAGTGTCAAACAGAAAGTACAAGAAAATCTCCTGAAATGCTTTGGAAAACTCCAAACTTACAGTCGCTAAATATTGAGTATTTTCACAGAAAATGATGCTGAAAACTGAAATACTGCATTTGTAAGCATCCTGGCAGTTATATGTAATTTCTTTAGCAGAAACTCCTAATTCAGTCAGACATTACATTCTTAAAGTTTTGCAATGTTGCTGCCTAAATACCTTATTCAACATTGCAAGATTCTTGAACTAGATGTCTTATTGGAAAGGCTTTTTCACAAAGTTCAGTTTGTATGAATAACATGCTGGATGTTTCTTCATGAACTTAGCAACCCCTGTGTCTTCTGAACTGAGGCAAACTTAGATGTGTGGATACAGTCCCTGTATTTAGGATATAAAACTGAAGCTTAAATGCTGTAAGGTCCAGGTTTGCTGACTTGGCAGGCAGCAGGGTACCTCATCATAAAGATGTTATGACACTGAGCAGAATATTCTACCTAAAAAGCAGTTGCTAGATCTTTCAGGAGATGAAGCAAACCTTAAATACATGCTAAGAGAGTATCTTAGTCAGAGAAGCTTGATATTTGGTCTATTCTTAAATATTTTCTTGATGAAGCCTGGTTTGGGGAGAAGTGTTTTTGAGCTTCTCTTTGGTTTGGGGTTGGTTTTTTCATGAACTGGCTGCAGGTGAAAACTCAAATTTGATTCCTGCCAAGGAAACCTTTTCTATAGAAATATTCCCTTACTTCCACCACCTGCCATTGCCCTTGCACACTCTGACCAAGTGTTCATAAAGTCTCCCCTTCTCAAAACTGAGGAACAAGAGATCTGTACATTCAGAGAGCGTGTACAACAGCTTTCCCCCTCGGGATTTCTGAGGTGCTGAGCCAGCATGCAGGGCCTCCTTTTAAAGAGGCATTTTCTTTGCAAGATGTTTTACTGATGTCAGTAGCAGCACCGGGCACATTAATAGCAAAAGAAACTAGGCACATTAATAAAAAGTGCCTTCAAGGAGCTGCTTTCATGACACCGATTCCAGAACCTACTCAGATATTTGGTAGAAACCACGCACACAAACTGAACTTTGAATACAGTGTCTGGGTTTGGAGTCAGTGTCCCTGTGAGGTGACGTGTCTCTGACAACTGGGGTGGCAAGAAGCGCTGTTGTAGGCGATGCTTGAGTAATGCCTGCACTGCAGGCAGGGCAGGAGGCAGCAGAGCTGCTGAGCTTTAATCTACACATCTCCAGCAGTGCCAGCACCGAAGATACAGCAGCACTGGCTTCAGCCAGCAACGCATTAGCAACAGACTGAAGCCCACGCTGCTCTGTCTTCATTTATCCTCATGTTTCATCAAGTCTCCAGAGAGTGGTGGGGGACGCGAAATCCCTCAGCACAGGATTGATTTGAGTGTCTTGCAGAGATAATTCACGCGTCAATACTGTTAACCATTTCATTTTTTCTTATGAAAGGAGGGAAGGAGGATAACAAATCACATTGGAATGTAGTTTCAAGCTTCCAGCAAACTCGACAAATCAAGAACTGGAAGCTATAGTCAGGTGAAGAAATTGGTAAAGGGCATGTTACGGAGTTAAATCTGAGAATCATAGTATGAACAGGCAAAAGAGATGTCAAGGATCAATTAACAAAAAGCAAAGATTTTCTTCCAAAATGATGTATCAATAGTAGCGTGTCTGCCAAAGAGTTTCTAGAAGCAACAATTAGTCAAAAGGATTGTGCTTTGTTAGAGGAGTGAAATCAATGCAGTCAGTGGCTGTTAGGAAATAATTGAGAGATGACATATAGCTTCTCTGCAGGAGAATAGCCAGAGCAACTGCCTCAGACCAAGACGTAAACAAGCAAGGTTTTAGATCAGAAAAGAGTAAGTTTGTAGTATTTCAGTAAGAGTCCTGAAAGAAATCACACATGGAAGTACTCCTAGCTTAAGCAGGCTCCATACATACAGAATCCTGAGTATTTCTTTAACAGATCAGTGGAAAACTAGACCAGCAAATCTGACTTTTTATACCAAATGAAGTAATAAAAATTGTAATAAAGAAAGAAGCAGCACACAGACAAATAAATACAACATAGGGAAAGCCAGGACACAAAGCCACGTCCCACGAGGGTATTCAGGCTCTCTGAAAGAGATGATAAATGGGGATGAGGCCATTTCAATTGATCTTCTATACTTGGATTTCCAATGAGGTTTTGACAGGCTTTCTCACAAAAGGGTTTTAAAAAAATTAAACTGTATGGAACTACAAGGAAGGTCTTTTCCAGGATAAATGACTTATTAAAAGGCAGAATGTAAAGGATAAAAATAAATAGTAATTTTCATAATGTAGGGAAGTTTAACTGTGAGCCCGTGTGAATCGTCCCTAGTGCATTTAAAGCTCAGGAAAGGAATAAATAGTGAGGTGAAAGAGTTTCTTTATGATTCAAAATTATTCAGGGCACTAAAAATGAAAACTGATTACGAGAAGCAGCAGAATGATCTCACAATGCTGATTGATGGGACAATCAATCAATGTCAGGTGAAACTTGAAGCACAGCATTTGAGGGAAAAATTGTCTAAATATATATATAAATATACTCTAAATTACCCCCCCCCCCCCCCAACCCCAGCATTCAGGAAAGATCTTGGAGTCATTATTGATAGTTTTTTGAACATTTTAGTTCATGGATCAGGAGCAGCAAGCAAGGAAAACAGAATGGCAAGAATCATTAAAGAAGGATGAAAAACGAGCAAAAACATCGTAATGCTCCTTTATAAACCCATGGTGCTCCCATAGCTTGAATTCTGCATGTCTTTCTAGTCACCCCACCTCTAAAAGGATAGAGCAGCAGAAGAAAACAGATAAAGACAATCAAATGATCCCCCCCAAAAAATACAGTGTCCATACAAAGGAGGATCACACAGACTAAGGTTTTTTAAACTTGGAAGGCAACGGTCAAGGAAAGGTAGGATGGATTTATGTAAAAATAAAGAATGTCACTGCAAAGGAGTCTAGAGAACAAGTTATTCATTATGGCCCAGTTTGATTTGATGCTTCTTAATTTAAGCATTATCAGGCAGCAGACTAAAACTAGGAAAAGAAAGCAGATTTATCTTTTTGACCACAATCTATAACTAAAATATCGAAATTAATTGCCAAGGACACAGTGGGAACCAGCATCTGAACAGGTCTAGGAAAAACACTCAACACTCACCACCACCTCAACAATACATAAATTAACGAAAGGAATGACCTGAGAGAGCCTGAAAGATGTGACTAAAAGAGCAGGCTTGATCTGTAGCCTGTCATGGCATCATAAACCCACTTGCTTCTTCTGTAATAAGCCCAGATCTCTTTGCTCTCACTGAGAACCTCCCTTTCCCAACAAATTTTAACTTGACTAGTCTATTTAGAATATATTTTCACAACACAGGAGCATAGGGGTTGAAATGCTAACTGGAAGCCCCAAATGTAACTAAAATAATGATTAAGGTGTGATGAAAAGAAGATGTCAAAGCGGTGCTCACCCAGAAGATTCTCTCCATGTTGCTGTATTTACCTGAATCTACACGACATATATCTATATATACACATATAAAGAAACAGGATAAATATATTTTTTTTTGCATCCTTTTGTGGCTCCCACACGCAATAAGGATCTTAACCCTGTTGAAGAAATATTCCTGAAAATTGAATCATAAATTTGACTCTGCTCCTCTGATCAATATAGATCATCTTTACTTGACTGCGTTAGAATGAAGAATACAGCAGGACCTCAAAAATATGCATTAGAGTATAACATATCCTGATGCACATAGAGCGGCAGAGACTCTCTAGTCTTCCCAGTCCCTTTGGAAACTGCACTGAACTTTAGAATATTGGTTTAGTGGCTGGCCTGAGAGAGGAGAATGATTGTATTTTTACTTCCCAGTGAATTTCATCCTTTCAAGTTCACTCAAACAGAATGAGGGCAAATTGAGCTGAAAAAAAAGCAAAGGGTACCTGTGAATCAGCTGAAGGAAGCTCCAGCTCCATCCTCCATGGAAATTGCTCTTTTTCCTCATTTTTGTGAATTTGGTGGCAGTGACTGCACCAAGTTTGTAAGCAGCTCTGCCTGGCTTAATAATAATACACTCGCAAAAAGAAACACGTTCTTCCCCTGGTTTTTATTGCCTGCAAAATGCCATGAGAGTTTCAAATTCAAGCAATCAATGTGAAGGAGAATAGACCATAAAAGCAAAGATTATTGCCTCAGAAATAGCTCTACTTTCCCTATCTCTCAATAACGAGGCAAGAACTTTATGGAAGATTTGACAGTGTCTGGTGCATGGTATAAAGGAGAAAGAAACACATACATGATTTGATACTAGGAAAAAAAAATTATTGGATTTTACACAGCTTGCAAGAGAGAGCTGGAAAGAGCAGCCTCTCGTCTTTGCAAATAATGCTCTTAAGTTAAAATCTGATCTTAACACTCCTATTCTGCACCAAGAAAATCAAATGCAACCACCAGAGAAAAGTGCAAAAAGTCAAATATATTCCTGCAAAAAAGCAGTGTGCAAATTGCATGCAAATGAGTTGTCATTTTCTAGGAGCACATCTCCTCCCATTAGAAAAGGAAAACTTAACTCAAAAGCATGCTGTTCACATGCTGTTTGTAAGCTATTAAGGTAGCCTGAAAGAGATGCTCTGCAAACTCTATTTTCATCAGTTTCTTGCTGATGAAATGCACTCAAAGACCTACTTTTAAAACATACACAAAGTTAATTTATTCTTCAGTATGAATCCGAGAGAGATTCTGGGGTGTCTTTGATCATGAAGACATACCTAGTTATGAAATGTATGCCAGATGCTTAGATTCAGAGGGACTGGGTTTTTTGGTCAAACTCTGTCACTAGAATATATTTTCTTTACCTTGAACATTTTAAAATGCCTGTTATCAAGTTCCTTCAGAAATTATTTCAAATGTACCAGTGCCAGTTCAGACATTTTCTTTTTACTTTTCCATTATTATGCATATGTCAAAATGATATCAAACTCAGCTAGACTACTAATATGAATCTCTTATCTTATCTACTCTGGAAATGCTTAAATAGCAGGCATTTAAAATCTCAAACATACAGCACAAATAGAGACAGCTTAACATAGAAAACCCCACCTTCCATTTCCCCAGACCAAAATGACTGAATCTTCATAACAGCTAAAGCTACAGTGTTCTTAATGCTATTAAAACAAAACTTGAAAGAAAATTGTTACTTTCACCCTGCTCATGGTGTCCATACTCAGAGTGGTATGCCATGAAATGGTGCAGGAAATTTCCATATTTTAGAACTTCTATTTTTTTTTTTTTTAACTGACTTTTTATTTGGGGAAGGGCGGGAATCAACCTCAGGAGAAATTTTAATATATTTTTTTAAATAGAATGAAAATAATTATTGACATATTGACATTCACCAGAAAGAGAAACACACACAGAAAACAGCTCTGCCTTGCAATGCAAGACCCTTCGGAGGCTCCTCGTGGTCTAACCCAATTTTTTGAAGAGATTCAGTGTTTGAACTCATTTAGATCCTGCAGCATTGATGGGTGTGAGGCTTTAATGGCTGGAAAAAGCTGGGACATAAAATGTATGGGCCACCGTTCACCATCTGCATTACCAGAGTGACAGGAGGGGAATATTCTGAACAGCAACACATCTGTGTGAGTAAACTTGGGCACTGTGGCAAAAGTAATCTGACAGCCAACCTCACCAGACATTAATTAGAGTCTAAATTAGAAACAAATACAGTAAATGTGCAACTTCAATGGCTAAAAATTCCCTCTCTTTTCAAATATATTTTTCATGTTATATTTTGGGATGCAAATATAATATCACTCTCAAAATATCCTCATTCCCCTTTTAATATAATATGTATTCTGTTATGTTGATTTTTGTTCATCTCTGAGCTGGAATTTAACAGTAGATTAGATCACTTTAGAGCTTTTGTTACTATGGTAACACTGCACTGCTGTTATATTTCTTCACCTCCAATCTTGATTTTGAGGTGAGTGGTTATATTTATTCCTGTCCTTTACAGGATCTCAGTGTGATGGAAAAGCATTTGGTAGAAGAAAAATGTTAGCATAAGCTCCCACCGTAAGGTGGGGAGTCCACAGTGGCTAATTTGTGCTGAAGGTCAAGTGTTCTGTGGGCTAAATGCATTCACTTAACTTTTAAGGTCTTTCAGTTCTAAATTAAATTAAATTACAGGTGAGTAAAGTTTGTGCTGGTCACCCTTGAGTTGCCTCTCTGAATAGCTTAGGAACAGTATGGCCCTAGAGAGGTGTTCTGAGAAGACACCAGCTCCAGCTCTTCTGAGAGATGAGACATTTATCATCCAGCACAAGGTGGAGAAAGCCAATCCAGCAGCACCAGCCAGGTCTTGCTTTATGCTCTACAAAACCTTCTCCTTCCTTGAAGCTGCAGTTCCCACTGCAGAATTTTCCTGCACTTTAGGGCCACAAGATATAGAGATTGTCCCCAGCCTCAGAGAGCCCAGCTGTCCCCCATGCTGCTCAAACTGATGCTCTGTGGAAAATTAATTCCCCACCTGTCTGCACTGTACCTGGCTTTTTTGGCCTATAATAGTGGGTATATCACATGAACACCAAGCATTCACAAAAATACAGATAGTGCTGGAAGCCAGTTCACTAAAAACATCGCCAGACACTTCCCACTGGAGACTCTTCTTTCATGTTGCTTATAATTTTGTTAAACTGAGCTGGCGCTTAAAGATAACATGTTTATCATGAAATGCTTAGATGTGTATCATAGGATGGTTTGGAAGGAACCTTAAAGATCATCCAGTCCCAGCCCCCTGCCATGGGCAGGGACACTTCCCACTAGACAGGTTGCTCAGAGACTCATCCAATGTGGCCAGGAGCACTTCCAGGGTGGGAGAATAACCTCCTCAGTCTTTCTCTACAGGAGAAAGACTTCTCAGGTAAAAGTAGCTTACAATACAGAGAGCCTCCTGAATAAAGTTGCCTTTTGGGAGGCAGGGCTTTCTGTCAAAAAACTAAGGGAGTGTAAGGCTACTTTCTTATTAAACTATGACTAATACTGTGAATAGTCCTTCCAGGCATTTATAGCATGCTGATATTTTCATGGGAAATTTTAAGAAAAAATGTTTGGGCAATTTTTGATGTAGACTTACAGAAAAAATACACTTTTCCCATATAGCTTTTGTCTGGGACATGCCTTTCATCATCCTGTGAAAATCAAGCCAAATTCTGTCAACTCAGGAGCTTGTAAAATATATAGCTCCCACACAGAGGTAAGACTCTTCCACCTTCAAAATAAATCCGCCCTTCCCAGCCATGTTAGAGCCTTACCTCTCAACCTCCATTCCCTAGGGAGCAGGAAGCATTGTTCCATCCCCTCCAAGCTCCCAAACAGCGCATGCAAATCCCTTTGCTTTAGACAGCAGGCAGGATTAATTGCTTTTTAATTAGGAAATGGGTTGCATCTGCCTAATTCTCCCAGCAACCACAGGGTGGCGATCGTGTTCTGTGCTATCAAATTAATGGCTTTTGGCTCGCAAGGTCACTTTGCGCAAATAAACATCATATACATCCTCTCGAAGGATTCTTCTGATTCCTTGTCTTAATGCTGAAAAATTGCAGGATTCATCATTTCCCACCTGCGCCTGATTTTCTTTGCCATTAATCTAAATCCCCACTCCTAGCTTATTTCATCACTTGGTCTCATTTCATTTTTCTCCTCATCTGGCAACGAGTCCAATGAAAATTATTGCATGATGTCATGCAGGAATTCATTTCGACCCAGCGATATTTTTAGGGGTTGCAGGCTACCTCTCATAAAGATATCTGATTGAATAGTAACTGGTAAACACTAAACTGCATATCAAGTAGCATAACTCACTCCAGCAGCTCACTAAAACTTCATTGGGTTTGTCCTTGAGGCAATGAAAGTAACTACTTAATATTTCACCATCTCTTTGATCATTTTTATAACATTTAGTTACCAAAGAACATCAGCTGAAATGTAGCATCTGCTTGTCAAAAAAAAAAAAAAAAAGGCAGCACATTTTTATTTTATTTTTTTTACCTTCTCTTTCTAATGAGATTGATTGAGACATAAAGATGACAGGTATTTGCATAGAAGCCAAGAGCAATTCCACAGGAACAAGTGAATCTGCATTAGTAATAGCAGGAAAATAATGAAAATACAGAAACCATTCAGAGCACAATAACTGCCATGGTTGCATTTAATAATTACAAGAGAGTGAATTGATCATATCTAGGGAGGAAGGCAACATTCTTTGGGGATGAAAGCACACCGGCAATTTCTCGATAAAAACGACAGCTTGTTTTGCCTGTAACTCCTGTGATTGTTTCCCTGTGTAGCTGTAAATTCTCTCAGAAAAGACCACATTGGCAAAACTCAAGCCTACTTTGTGCAGGACCAAGGAACTGTGCACAGGAGAAGAGGAGAATCAGATTCTGCAATATTCACTCCTCCTGGATGTTCACAGATTTTCCAATTTGGTTTTAAAATAAAAATATATTAGCATCTAGCTAGGCCAACTTAAGTTTACATATAAAGTAGGCCAGGATGATCTTGATGGAGTGAGAGAACCTGTCTGGAATGAAGATGATTATGCTCTACAGGAAAAATAAGAATGGGCAGCTTATTTGGGATGCAAATATTTTGACATTTATTCAGTGCTTTACTTGGCATCAGCAGCAGAAACTGCGCATATCCTTCCTGTACCACTCAACAGAGACCTCAGGAGAAAAAGCCAAAAATACTGAAAAAACAATGGCTTGGTAGAGTATTACTGGGCAGAAATCTTTGGCCTTACAATCACAGTACCTTGACTTTCACAGCCCTGAAGCAACACTCAGGCTGGTTAAAGACTTGTACCTCTCTCCAGAGAAGAGTGTGATGTGTGTTGGTAGAGCAAAACTCAATTCACTCAGTGGATATACACAATTTTGTCACAAAAACAAGCAAGAAAAGATCCATCCTTTCCCAGTCTTTGCTCTGAAGCAGCAGATTTGCATTTGGGATCAGTGCTAGCTGGTTCTAGGGGAAAAACTCTTGTGGACAACATGTGGCTGGCTTCTATCCCCATGTGAATGAAATATTTCAGCACTGGTAGAAGTTGTCTCCCAAATTCCCAGGGGCACAAAAGCCATAGCACATGTCAATACACTCAAGGTACAAACCCATCCTTGCATGCTGGGCACCGCCACTACTGACATTCAGCAAACAGAGAGAGAGAAGGCTCCTGGCCAAGAGAAGACAAAACCTGTCACTTTGCTAATCTCCAGGACAACTCTGGCTCACAGGAGGCTCCAGTAAGTGGAAGCAGCTCTAGGAAGCTTTCTAGATGTGGTAGCTGAATCAGCCAGGGCACAGTCAGGGGTGGAAGATCTTTCCAAACACACCAGCAGTGGAAGGAGCTGAGGGAACATCAGGAAATCTTGGGGTGGGGAACTGAAAGACGAGGAACACTAGTGTTGTGCTAACCCTTCAAGGAAGGTCAGTGAAGAAGCTGAGAAACAGAAAAGACAAGAACCAACTCACATCTGTGGCAACTCTTTTCTTTACTGCTGGTGAAATTCAGCCTGTTCTCAGAGAGAGTCAGATGCTCTTGAACAGAAAGAACACCTTGAGACTGAGGTCTTTAACCATTTAAATGACTCTGTCCTGCTTGTGTGGGTAGGCAAACCTACTTGACAGTTTGCTAAGTTGCTACCAAGCCATTAGACATAGCTTTCCTAGGTGTCTGTCCCTTTGAGTTTTAACTTGATATCAGTAGGCAGAGATAGACACAGAAATCCTCCCGAGGTGGGGAACTTGTGAACTGGGGGGGTTACACTGGATAACACTGGGAGAGGGAGCTCAGACCTGCAAAGGGAGGTCAGACTCTCACAGTTCTCCTTCCTCATGGTTAGGCAAGTCCCTTCCTGCAGAGACTTGTGGTGCTCACTGGGTTGGGGTCACTAGCCCAGAATTCCCTCATTTAGCAGAACTGGCGCAGCAGTGTGAGTGTTGTACTGCTCCTCCTCTTTCCCTTTGGAAGTGTAAGAACATGTTTGTGCTGCCCTGTCATAGTATTGCGAGGAGACAGGCCCATTTTACTGGGAGAGCAGGAGCAGCCATCTGCCCCTGGAGGTGAGAGACCAGATCTGAAGGGTAAAACTCAGTTATGTTCCACCCTCCCTCAGCAGAGAGACACAGCTGTGCTTTTGGCTTCACTGCAAAAGGGCAGCTTGCTCTTGCTAACACTAGTGTATCTTAGCCACCTCCATAAAATCCTAATGGCAAGGAGTGCCTTGTGGAACTTACCTGGAGACAGAGAGCTCAAGGAAAGAGTACTTGTGGCTCTCCTCATCCCACTGTCTCCTCGCTAAAAATGAGAGCAACTTGTTCTAGGACTTGGCAGTGAGTTATGTGGGACTTATTGGCTATGTGACATCACCCTGTGCCCCAAAACAAACACTCCATTCACCACAGGTCATCTGAACAGAGAGCTGTTAACTTGTCTGCCCACTGAAAAGTTTTGCTTCTGCTAAGGAAAATGTATGAATTTACCATACAGCAGAGTTGAAGATGACTGTGCCCTCCTTAAAAGGATTTAAATCAACCAGTTCAACACACTAAAAGGCTTTCACCTTTACTTGATTAGGCTTTCAGAGAGGGCTAATTAGACCAGACAGGTTGGCAAGAGCCTCATTCTGAAAACTCAACTTAGACCAATCATTTTTATAAAAGATTGTCAGCCAGAGCCCATTACCAGGAGAGAAGAGAATCAGATTCCAGTTCTGTTCAAATAGAAACTCTGAGGCCCACTAAGATGACAACCATGATGTTCTATCTGAAGAGAAATGATAAAATGATGGCATTAATCCTGAAGTCCTGAAATTGTTAATTTTTTACTCTTCCTGATGTTTCACATACTTAAGTATGCAGCACTTTACCAGGTGTGAGGACAAAATCTGCAATTTTCCTGATTACTTTGATTTCAGACTAGGACATTCTTTTCCGCTGCAACATTTTTCTAACTTCAAGCACACAACAACAAAAAAACATCAGCTATGTTTCTGGTCACAGATGAGACTGTGTCCTTCTGCTGACACATTTTGTCTAAATAAATTTGGTTGCTTTCACACATTTTCTTGATTAGTTTTATTACATTTTACTTTAAAAAGAGACTAATTCCTTTGAGGAATTAATAGAGAATTATACATGTCAGAACCTCATCTGCTGGAAAGCAGTGGAAGTCAGGAAGGCTCTAAATTGGCCAAGTAAAACCCAGGATACTTTACAGGAGAAATGGTGTAGAAACAATCTAACATACCTTTCATTTAAACACATGCCTTTCAGTAGATAAGTAAAATTTGTCTTGATGTATATTGGCATTTAGTCCAAAAAGATTCTATATTTATATATGTGTATGTATTTATGTATATTTTTGCATTATTAAGATGCAGGAAATTATTTGCCTTCCAATATTTATTCTCTTCTTTGTTCTGTTTCAGTTTTGTACTGCATGTTCCCTAGTTGAGGACATTAAATTTCTATTCATGTTTTGTTCCTCAGCTTTTTTGTGTCCTTGCAGCTGATTCAAAACAAGGATGCTGAAGAAAGAATACGAGGATTTTTATAGTAGTCCTCAGCCGATAATAATTAAAGTTGCAGCTGATCACATGATTAAAAAAAAAAAATCTTGACATTAAAGAGAGTCTGAATGTGACACATTTGAATTTTAATTGTAAATGTTGTTGCTGATTTGATGGTGTTTGTTCTGATACAGACACAGCTTTCAGTGAAGAATCACACTCAATGAATCAGACACCCAAATGTGAAACATTTGGCTTCGAGGCCTATTTATATAAGAATTAGTCTTACCAAACTAGTGAGAGCTGTTTCAGTCCATTCATCCCTCGAGTTTCAGAGGAGAAGAGGTTAAGGGAATTTCATGTTGCTTTGTTTCTGCCAGCACGAGTCCAGGGGCTGTGAAGCCCATCTACAGCAGAGCACTCTGCCACAGGCCATGTGGCCTTCTCAGTTTTTTTTACACGGCTTAAGATGTTCCACGTGGGTGATAATAAGATGAGCTGCAAGGAGGTGAATGCTTGACCCCACACTTGTGTTTTATACACCAGAGAAGTGTTAATTATAAGTTGAGAACCAGAAGCCTCTAAGGGCTGAAGTATCAGGTGGAGATGTTCCCCTTCTTGAGACTTTTTCTCTTCGACAAACACACACTGCTGTGCCACAGAAAAGAACAAGATCTCCTCTTCAAAAGAAATATTTTGGGCCCTATCAACTTATGTATGGGGTTGCCCTGACTTAATGAACCAGCCTCTCCTGCTGAATTGTAGGTGTAATTCACTGTGGAAATTTTATGCTCACTTCACATAAATTACCATGCTTTGAATCAAATTAATTATTATTACAGGTTTCCTTTTGCAATCTTTGAATTCAGGGTAAAGGTACAGCTCACTATGGTTTTAAAAGAAAACCCAAGTGCCGTAATTTGGGGTTGAAATCTTTGCCTGCCTCCTATTAGTTCCTCCATGTATAAACCCATCCCTCTCTTGCCAGGGTCACTTTTCCTTTCCCCCAGGACTGTGATTTTGCCTTCTAGTACATGGTGACTCACTGGGATTGCCCCCACAGGGCTGACTTTGGCACAAGTGCTTGCCTTTGTGTTCTTTCAAGGGGCAGTAGGGGTGGGAAACTGGACTCTCATTAGCTTCCAGAAAGCTCTGTGTCATTCTGTGTATTACAGACAAAGAGTTAAAAGAAAAAGTGTATCATAAACCCCCAGCAAGTCCACCTATATGCTGCACTTATCAGCTGTCATCAGCCATCATCCATTAGGTATCCTGATAAACACAGACACAAATTCAGCTCCCTCCCTGCATTCCAGCCTGCCCCTCCTTGATACCCTTCACTCATCACACACTAGGACAGGCTCTTTATCCCCTTTTCTTGATTGTTTCTCTGGTGTCTTGAACTGACCAAGCCAACACATGCAGTTTTCTTCTAGAGGAATAGCTCTCACCAGATAACTTGACCCAGAGAGTGATTTAACTACTCATTTTTTGGTGGTGGGGTTGGTTGTGTGTTTGGGTGTTGGGGGTGGGTTGGTGTGGGGGGGGTGGTGGGGGTTGGGGTTGGGGTGGGGTGGGGTTGTTTGTGGGTTGTGTTTGTCTCAACAGCCAAGAGCAAACAGATAACAAAGAAATGCATATTACATAGAGCCCTAACAAAAACTTTTTCTAAATTATTTTTCCCGTATTACATTTCCATCCACATTCCATTTTCCATCATTACATTTTCCTCCTTAAGCCACGCCACTTGAGATGAAGGCCTTTCAAAAACAGCATCTAGGGTGCTAAATCCTGTCCCTGTGAGCCAGGTTTATTAGGATGCTTTCACCACTATTCTGCATTTACACTGAGAGGTTCAAAGTACAGCTGAAAGAAAACTGTCTCTATTTCTAAAAAATGCAGGCTTTTGTTGTCATAGCCTGTTCATGTTTGTTTGACATGGGTGAGATTTTATCTGTCTGAAGTGTGCATAACCAAAAAAACCCTCAAATCAAAACTGCACCTACAGCTTAGGTTTCAGTGAAACTGCTCCTACAGAGTTGGTGAATTTTCAGCATGGTTGACAAGTTTGCATTAAATTGATGCTGTAATGAAACCTAGAGGTCTGCATATAAACTTCAGCAGCATTCCTTCTTTTCCATCCTCTCTCCTAGGCCAGTTTCTCTATTACTAAAACCGCAAGAACATCATTCAAAAGAAATTTACATTTCTGCTTTTACATCAAACAATGCAGCTGTCTCCTGAATTATCCACTTCTGAGAATATTTCAGGAATAGAGGGTAAGTACTGGCTTACCAAAAATCTGATGTTCTTTTGGCACATATCCTGTGGTGGCATGAGACCTCAGTGACTCTGGAAATTCTAGGCTCAGTCAACTGAGTGAGTCTTGGTATGTAACGTGCCACAGAAAAGGGAGGAGCTGACTGGCCCAGGAATCTACTTTTTTTCCTGTCTTTTAAGATATCAACCAATATAGACCTTCCAATACACACCTTGTAAAAAGCAGGCAGGTGTGATGAGCACTAGGGCTACATCTGATCCCAGGCACCAGCTGCTAATCTTGGGAGGGCTCAGTTTTGCCATAAAGGTGTGATCCATGAAGCTGCCTCCCATCTGATCCCCTCTCCTTGCCCTTTAGGTTTGGTTTGCTTTTTTTTTTTGGCTTTCCTTAATGGATTCCCTTTTAATGCTCCTCTAGAAGAAGGAGAGGTGAGCCCAGCTCCAGCCCAGGAGGTGTTCTGTTGTTTACAAAAAGTTACAGAGTTAGCATAGACACAGACTGTGCCTTTTTTTTTACTCCTCTTTCAGATGTGCTGTGTGCTGGTGGGAGCTGATGGGAACTTCTCTGGTTCTTATTGAAGCATAACTCTCCCTGGACCAGTGGGATTTTTATCCAAATAATGAAAATATCACGGCAGGTTCATGGCATTATATTTCACACGTGGGCTTTTCAGAGGTCAGAAGATTTCAGCTACTGTAACATATGCATTGCTGGATTGAAGAGCTTGCACTCTGGGGAACGAGAGATTGACATCCAAAAAGAAAAAAAAAAATAACATATCTGGGATAAAGAAAGGTTGCTTCATAGAGAGCAGACCTTTAAAAATGCTGCATTAATACTAAAAATATACACTGGGGTCTACCATGGCAGCGTAGGTGCACAAGTGGTTTGTACAGAGACAGGCTTTTATTTCACTGCAGATTCCTCATCATGGGGAACGTGCCACACTCAACTCCGTAAAGGTTCTCTTTCATCTTCAGTGCCCCTCTTACAAGTGAGGCAGGGTTGCACTCACAGAGGGGTGTGAGCCACCAGCCCAGGGAGTTACAGGGCAAACAGAGCCTTCACACAGCTATTTAGTCTTAAATATTATCATTACAGAGAGGCACAAGCTGCTGTGCTTTCGTGATTGAAGCTCCTGCTATGGGTCAGTACTGTTGTTCAAGGGTCACACCACAGCAGCCCAGTCCTGACCAAGCTGATACCTTTCTGATAAGAACTGGAGTGTAACTGGTGTCTGTCCTCACAATGGAACAAAGCAAGGAATCTGGTCATACAGCTACACCACATATTCTGTGTTTAAATACAGCAATAAGTGCCTGTGACTGATAACAAATGATGCCCAGCCTACACAGACCAGGATATTTACCACTATTTTCCCTTGCTGGCTTCAGGAACACTAACGTTGTCATCTGCTTAGCATGTTTGAGCCTTAAAGAAAAAGGCAGATCATTCTGATATAGTCCAGCAAAGCGCAGCACAAAGCCAAATAGTGCTGCCTGCCAAAGCTACCGAGGGCAAGTTACCCTAAAGCTGCAACAGCTGGAGATGGCTCACCACTGTGAAACATCATGGCTCTTTCTTCTATCAGTATTCCTAGCTCTAGTGAGTGTCTAATGAAAAAAAAGAGTTCAATAAACTGCCACTTGATAATGCAAAAAGAAAAGGAAAAAAAAAAAAAGAAACATATAAGGGGGGGAAAAGTGAAATTGAGCGTAATGACTTCAATGCAAACCAAACATTGTCAATACCTCTGCTGAACTGCCAGGACTTTTAGAAGCCATACGTCAACAGTCCATTAGTAGCAGTAGATTTTGAAAAATCATTACTTGAAGTCCCATGTTACAAGTAGTGACTTTCATCTGTTGTCTCAGTGGGATAATCCCTCTTGTCATTTTTAATCCTCATTCCTGCACCTTGTAAGCTTGATCATGTTTTCTGTGTAGTTGGGTGTTCTGTCAAATAAAGATATTCAAAAGGTTCCTGAAGCCTGCTGAAAGCCCTTATCTTTACTCAGAGTTTCTTAAGTAACATTTAATTTCTCAAAGGACTGACTGCAACACATCTCAGAACAGGCTGCATTTTGGGAGCTGCCTGCTGGGCTGTGTATAGGAGTGAGGTATTGCCATTCCAGGTCACTAGAGACTAGAGGGCACTGAAAAGAAAAACACCATCATATTTTAGAACAAAGAACTATTCAGACTTATTAGATTAATTATATGCCTTGCTTGGGTTTCACAGTGCTTTCAGAATTTCTGTTCTAACCTCATTTTATGTTGCTCACAATTTTCTAATAGGGTCAAGCCTCTCCTACCCTTCCCCCAAGCCAAAAGGATTTAAGCTTTTTATGCATTTTGGGATTAACAGAGAAAAGTCTTATTCACTCCTAGAGAAATTTAACACTTTATCCCATCCCAAGCAAGCAGTTTAGTGAGAAGGGAAATTTACAAACTTTGACTTCCTCACAATTCTTATCCTTTTGGATATAGGGCATTTCTTACTTTCTTGATCACAAAATATACCTGATTTGCATTCGTTATTAGATATGTTATGGCTTTTAAAATTTGATATGTTATGGCTTTCTGTCATAAAGATGCTGAAGCGACAGAGAGGATGTCTGAGCTCTTTTCTGCTACCAGCCCTGGATGGGAGAGGCAGTGCTCCTGCAAAATGAGTGTGCAGTGTGCAAATGATCAAAATGTACCCTTTTTAATTTCCCTCTCTTTTTTCCAACTGAATAAAAGAGCAAAGAATATCAAGGCAGAATGCTCAGACCAGCTACCATAAGAAAAACCTCTGCTGTTTGTAACAATTATATTATGTATATATGTAGCACAAAAAAGTAATTAGCTGGGTAGAAAAGGCATTGCACTGGTCTGCATTAAGGTGCAAAAAATTGACTTTACAGAGCATGTTTTCTTTATGTTCTTCATTAGAGATACTTAACAATGTTGAAGAGATGTGTGGAGATAACTTTCTGCTCTAAAGGTACTGCTGAATTTGCAACGAATTGCAAATATGTCAATGACTTTGCAATGTTTGCCTCTAATAATTTGCTGATCTGTTGTCTCAATGCCAGAGCAAATTCCTCTTGAAAGGGGAAATTTACTCTACACCACTTTGTCTCTAACACCCTGTGATAAGAATCACTTTTGCTCCATTTTTGACACCTTGTGAAAAGCCAAACCTATTAATCTCATAATCAATTATTACTCACCTGAAAATACACCACTGATAACTCCACTTTCATCTCTCCACACTTTGCATCCACTATTTATACATCTCCACTGTCAGACTCAGTAATTCGTGTATGGATTAATGAACATTAACCGAAGCAAGGGTTGAGAGTCTGAAGTCACTACACTAAATACAAAAACAAGATCCCATTCTATTAACAAGTTGTTTGCACAGGCATCTTGAAGTTTTGTTTTTCGTTTTTCTCCCTCCCACACTCTGTTGAAAGGTAAAAAAGGGATTAATATTTTAATGTTTTTACAGCAGGAGGATTTCTTTAGTGATGCCTAAAATTTTGCTGTAGAGAAGAGACAGTTATCACTGACTCAAGCACTGTTGCTTTGTTTTTTTCATAGAATAGGCATCATTTTCATAAAGAAACACACCTTTCAAAGTTATGAAGCAGAAATGCCTTAACCTTGAGGAATGAATGTCCATGTGCATTGCCAGATGAACAACCTCATCTTGTGAGCACAAAGCAGCAGCACTGAGTCTCTACACCATTCTGTCACTCAGATGTCCACTCCTGTGTGATAGTGACACTGTGGTTACAAGCCTTGATCAGAAGTATGTCAACAAAACCAGAATTCTGACCACACACGTCTCATTTTGGGCAGAATCGATGCCTGTAGCTGCTGAATTTCCTTTCTTACTGTTTCTTATCTACAGACAAAATTGTAGCATCATCCAACTCATCAAAACAAATCTCACCTTTAAGCACTTATCAGTCCTTTGCTAGAAAATACAGAAGGGCTGTTACAGGCAAGATTACACTTATCTCCCCATCTGCTTGTTGCCCAGCACACTACCTCTGTTTAGTTTAATTCATAGTCTAGGGGGTGTGTTTATACTCCTCTTTAACTGCTGAAAGGCTGTTGTGCCAACTCTGGAGCTGCAGTTCTCAAAACCATTTGTGAAGACAACAAACACTCCTTGGATTAAGTTCTTTTGACCAACACTGTATTTAATTACCGAAATGATGGGGCAATTTAATTATAACCAGCCATGCAAGCCTATAAAGCGTTTGAAAGGCACTCCCAGGTTCAAATACCTTTCCCTCCTTTGTTCCCAACGCAAAGTACAGCAGTGCAATCCTGAGGTGTGGTACAGCTGTGAAGCCTTTCTCTTTGGATGAAAGCTGGTAAGCAGAACCCACTCAGCAACAAAAGGCCATCCCCTGCAGCCCCAGAAACAGGGGTTCATAGTAGACGTGCAGGATAAGAGTTGCTGGTTCAAGTACATTTTTCAGCTATTAACCACCTGCACTCTGAATTTATCAGCCCAAGAGAACACAAGTTACAGATGCCTTGCTGGCCAGAATGAGCCATTTGTGCCATAGTAGCCACTTTGACTGTGGTATTTCTTTTTGTTAATGTGAGCCCACATTTAAATTATAAAGTTATTTCACAATTCAAAGATTAGTGCCTAGAGCTACTTTCTGTGCTATAGAAAGCTACACTGTGATTTTCATGAAGAATAATACCTGTATTGTTTACAGAGCAGGGCTGGAGACAGCTCTGCTCACTACCACCTGCAGGCATTGAAAATTAGAACAAGTACATGCTTAATCATTTACCAGGAAAATGGAACAGTTACAACAGTTACAATAACAAAGAAAAACAAAAAAAAGAGAAAAAGGCAATATGCTGCAAGAGTGTCAAACATCAGCACTTTTTGACCTAGCTTTCAACTAGCAGTTTCTCAAGCAAAGCCCTTCCTTTGGTAGCAGAGACATTTTTGTTTGCTGGCTACTCAGAGGCAACTGAGACAATTTAGTGAGAGTCAATCAGACAGCAAGTGGAAGCTCAGTTTCTAGAAAATAAGTACAACTGAGTTTTAATGAAAGCAATGTTCTGAACTGTAGCAGTATTTGTATATGGCAGTCCAGGAAGGAAAGTGAGTGGTATTCTTTGGCTTGTCTTTAGTACAAGGAGTTAATTTGGTGAAGCAGTGAGGTACCTGAGAGGCCCCCAGGTGTATGCCACTGTCACTGGCTGCCTCACACACACAGCTCTCCAGTTGGGCTCCTTTCCCTTCCTGATAACAGTGGCTTCTTCTCCATGGACTTAAACAATAATGCTCAAGGTCAGAGCCTGGCTAAAGTTTTCTTCTGGTGGGTTTTTGGTGAAGGTAGGTGAAGCTCGGGGCAGCACCTAAAGGAACCAGAGTAGGTCTGAGTAAATGAGGTAGAATAAATGCATAAATATTTCTAATTGTTTAGCTTGTTTGCACCTTTATTAGTTGAGATGTTAGTTGAAAGCAAAATGAATATAATGAGAATTAGATTTGATAGAGAGCACAAATGTGTTCAGTTTATATGCACCATATCCAGAAATAAAATGCATCCAGTGTACCTGTTGACTCTTAAAAATACAAAAAACTAGGCACAATTATCTTATTAACTATGTTACGAGAATTTAGGGATTCATGCCTTTCACTTTAACCCTTATATTTAAAGGCAATACTTTCCTTAGCAGATCAGCACCCTTCAGGTTGTACAATTCTTGAGCAATACCTGTCTCTTAGGACACGAGAAGAAACTGTAATGCCCAATGTCCAAGAGCTGGGTGTCACAAATGTAAGACCCTACAGGGGGACCCCATTTTGTCTTTAATAACTGTTCCTCACATATTTCAGAGTGTGGACACACTGTGGCTGCCAAGCAGCAGTCAACCACCCAGTGCATTTGCCAATATCCACCTCCCTGAACATTCCAGACTCAGCCAGCCATCAAATCCATGCTTTCAAAGCCCCTTGGATGAATTTTACCCAGTACGAGCATTCTGGTAATGCATAGTCCCAAAGGGGTCTCTCCAAAGGCAACCAGTTTGGGAATGCTACTGGAGTCAGGCAAAGAAGGAGGGAGGGGAGCTGGCCCTATGAATTTGTGTCACGCAGTTTTATAAATTTCTCCAGGAAAACTGCCTCTCCATTTCCAAGAGAGGAATAAAACACAGTTCATAGTCTCTAACCAAAGACCAGATGCTTATGTAAACCTGTGGAAACTGCAGTTTGTAGCAGGATCACCAGGCAGAGGTGCTCCCCAAGGGTACAGGTGCACCACCAGCAACACCAGCACACCCCCAACAGCAAGCCCAGCCCACAGGCAACCTGACACTGGCCTTACAATTCCTGCAATGGGTTATTCTGGCACTGGTGAGCAGGCTGGGGTAAGCAGTGCCCTTGTTTTCACACCTCCTTGCTGTGCTGAAGCAGCAAAACTGTTCTCCAGCTCCATCCCAGCTTCCATCCTCATTCACCTGAGCTATTTGTGACCAGACTTATTTTAATCCTCCCCAGAGGAGCAGGCAGTGGGCGTTTCAGCCTGTCTCTCTGCTACCTGCAAAGATCAGTGCTAAGCAAGGTCTGGCACTTTCTTGCCCTCTTCTCTTTAGGCTCTCATGCCTGGATGGGAGCAGGACTCCCACCATCACACCCACTGTGATTGCAGAGGGTATCAGCAGATACCAGATCACTGCACCAGGCACTGACCATCCTCATTGTGCAGGCCTTCACAAATACTATAATCTCATGTTTTCCTAGCCAAAAGAACGGGAAAGAAAGGAAAAACCTAGTAGGAATTATGTATATCATTGACAAACACAAGCATGCAGGGGGACACAATGAGCACTTTTCTTCCCATTGAATAAAAGCCTCTGTACTTTGTCTCAAGTGGGCATCCAAATGCTGGGCTAGCCCAAAATTTTGTATGTTGTGTGTGAAATATTTTGTCTTCAGCATTCCCTGAGTTAGTCACATTTTGGCATTGGGAAGCAGCAGCAGTTAGTGATAAAAAATCCCCCAAGTAATTCAGGGATCAAATGCTGCTATTTTTATGGAGAGGGGAAAAAAAAAGTACTCAGAAGAGTTATGATTCTCTTTTTTTTGGTCACATGGTTTACTTGGAAGAAAAAAAAAAGGTTTCATTCACCTGGTTTCACCCTGTAATAACACCAAAATCTCTGCATTACTGATACATGTATCAGAACAAAGAAAAAGCTTTTGAGACCTACATGAGTCTGTAGTAATAAATGGGTCAGTCTGGGTTCAGAGACAGGATCTGTGCCCAGCCACTACAGCTTCAGCATGCTTTGGGAACAAAAAATAAAAAGGAAAAATATATATAATACATCCAAATAAAGGCTGCTAAGAGCCCTCCTTATTTCCTTCGAGAAAGTAAGAGCCTACAGGGGTAGAAATAAATTAGGTAAAAATTAATGGCTTTTTTAATTCTAACTAGTAAGCATATCACCCAGGGCTAGGCAAACTGCTCAAAAGCAAAAAAGAACCCAAACCAAACTGAAACCCTATGATTTTTGTTTTTCAGTAGCTGGGAATACTAATGCAAGAGCTCAAGGCAAATACATTAATTCCCCCCCTAGCTATGCAGAAATAAATTGTTATGTTCAGCACTGCTTTCTTCAACCCGTTTTAACATGTTTTTTTCCCCCCACCAGATTCTTCTCAACAATAAAATTTAATTTCATTTAAATAACAAAATAATACCCCAAACTAACCCCAGGAAAGACGGACATTAATTAGAAAGCATTCAGTTCCTGGCTCTGAGATATATTGCATCTTTTTTACAGTTCGAAAAGATTTTACAGATTTTATGGGTTTTTTGCTCGTGTTAAATTTGCCAGTGAGGTGCTTGGAGTTTGGTGGCACTGAAACAGGAGGGCCCTTGCACAACCACAGAGCAGGCTTTTTCCTGCAGCAGTGCAGGTGCACAGGCACAGAAAACAATGCTCTACCAGCAGCAAAACCTAAGTTTGGCAACCAAGCAAATATGTGCTGTAATGCCATGCCTGAGTGCCGAAGAATCTATTTAATTGCACCTCTGATAAACCTGATTTCAGTGAGAAATCATAGACGACCATCCTTGAGAAATGAGGCAGCAGGGTTAAGGAGTAAAGGTGTTTGAATCCCCTTCTGTTTAGAATCATCTGCAATGCTGACACTGCCCTTCCCAGCATTGCTGGAGGATGCTAACATTTCCAGTATGGATAATATATTAATTTTAAATGCAAAGACAAGAAATCTTAACCCAATTTGTCCCAAGCATTTCTCAGTTACTAGAATCAAGCAGAACCTAACAAGCAGGTCTAATCAGCTATCACTTTTCTGTTATCTGAATTTGGCTTGCATGAAATTTCCCATGTAGATGAGAAGATAAAACACATTAGAGCCAACAATCCATCCCAATCTGTCCCAACAGTTTTGTAAATGCAAGACAAAGCTATGAAAAACAGACCAAGAAATAACCCTCAAAAAATGCTTCCTGTGCTTTCTTTCAGCAAAATAAGGTTGCAGAAAATGCAGCAGTTCTCCCTTTATTTCTGTCATTTGACTTGGGAGATTTCCACGAGACATAAATCGGATGCATTTTTTTCAGGGGCTTAGAATGAAGATCAATGTTCTTGATCTTTTTAAACCCTGTACCATCTGCAAACCTATCCAGACAGACAAACTGGCACAGAAAACCTTCCCCATGTTAAAGTTCATTCCTTCCCTGTTTCACTATGATTACAGAGGAATTTACCATAAAAAAAATTGCTAGAAACACAGAGTGCACCAATGAACCTCACATTAGTGGGGCTTTTAAGAACACTCATGCTTTCAAAAGGGCAGCGAGAACCAGGCTGAGATGAGACCTCTTGAGGGGAATCTGAAGAAGGATGCTGTTCAAAACCTCAGTTTAATACATTTCCCACAGATCAGAAAGTGCAGGTGAAATATCTGACATCAAAGACGCAGGAGATGGGGAAAGCCACAGCAGCTGAACGTGGTTTCAGACCTAAAGGAGCGGCACGTTTGATAGGAATGTTTTTCTTCCCTGCTTTCTGAAGAAATCCTGTGAACACCAGCGAGTCTCTACTGATGTCGAGCATTTTCTGGACTAGAAGCAGGTGTGCAGTGGCGAGGAAACCACCCTGGTGAGATTGCCTGAAAATCTTCTGGGGGCCTTATGTGCTCCAGGCTCCTCCTGGCTGCAGAGAAACATCTCTGTGTGATGGCAGGCGGGCACCAGCTCTGCAGGTGGCTGCTGACCCAACAGTGCCACCAGAGCACTTCAAAAAAATACTGTTCATAAGGGTTTTTCCTGTCATCACTGCTACTAGGCTTGAAAATGTGAACTGGAAAGGGCTGAAGCCTTTACCTGTGCATTCACAGACTTCATAAAAAGAACCCCCAAACTTATATCAAATACTTTACCAAAAGAGCTATACAGGAAGCATATCTGTTATGGGAGAGGGGGGAAAAAAAGATGCAGAATGATCACAGGTGCATGTCTGCTCTCCCCAGCCATGATCCCGTGTGCTGCTTTCCCCCTCTCCCCAAGCACAGCTCATCACTGACCAGTCCCTTGGTGGACACTGAGAGCCCTTGGCTATTTCTCACTCCTTCCCTGATTCTCTACTCTCAATGCTTCCTCAACATTACTCTCCTCAAAGGCTGAGGTTGGTATGCCCACGCATCACTCACCAATAATCTGGAAGCAATACATATTTTTGCACAATCACGGCTGTTATTTGCTATATCTTGAAACGACTAGCAAGGATTTTGCATTTTAGGAGGAAGAGATTCATTTAGCTGGTAAGGCCAGTGCGGCTGTCACAACAGTGTGGATCAAATGTGGCCCTGGGGTGAAAATATGCAAGTACATTAACTCTGCATTATGTTTTCCTCTATGGGAGAAGTCTTGTTATTTATGCAATACAATTAAGGCATATGTCCAACAATGCTTGTAACATAAATATTTTAAGATGAAGGAAGAAAGACAAAAACAAAAACTCACTGTCACTCAGTAAACTGCCTCAGAAATGAAAATAAACTTAAAACGGTGTAATTTTCCCAGATGAAAAGCAAATCATGAAATGAAACGTGTTGAAAAAAAGCAAAGAGGCAGGAAAACACCTTTTCTCACCCAGAATTTTCTTACAAAACATTAAGATCTAGTAAGTGCTTAGACAATTCCCAAACCTGAAAATGACAAGACACATATTTTTTGATTTAGTGCATTCCAATTCAAGCTGTCCTGATGTCAGAAGGGCATGACTTGAGAAAGGAATATTTAAGGGTGAAGAGACCTTAGATTTTGCAGCTTTGGGCAATCACAACTGTTACAATACAAACTGGTGTGATAGGTGCCAGAGCTGCAGAAACCAGGGACTAATTGGCTTAGGCTGTGCCCTCAGCCTGGTGGGTAGATTTGGTACATGTTGATTTTAACTGAATTCCTCTTATTTGGCATCATAGGCCATGTTTAAGTCTGTTCCCCACCTGTGGGCTATAATTCAGAACATGAACAAGAATTTGTTGATTGATGGAAAAACTGATAGGCAGGAGCATTCCTTGTCTTCATTTTTTTATTTATATTGAATAAGTGCCCAAAAATTCCACCTCGGATTAGGGTCTGACTGCTGCTTTTTCAAGAGAAGAGCTGCAGTGAGGAATCCTTTCTTGCTTTGAAAAATTTTAATAGAAAAAGTAATAGCAGTGAAAAAGAGCATCTAAATGGAACAAAGTCCTTTCATAACAGCCTGTTGTTTGCTTAGAGATTGTTTTTTCTTTTTATTATTGGGTTTTTTATTGTTTTCAGGGAACATTTTTTGTTAGGAAAGACAGGATCCCTTAAACTAGGAAGACCTTGAGATGAAACATATAACAATATTTGTCCATTTTCTCAGTGAAAATGGACAGATAATGATGACTTGAACTCTTCCCTCATCAAGATTTATATTTCTAGTTTCACTCCCAAAAGAAAGGTTCACACCAGAGTCTCAATGTTGACATCATTTGGTGCAATACAGTGCTGCAGTAATTTAATTGCTACAGTAAAAGAACCATAAAAGCTTAGCCCTTTTGGGTTTTGCTTTGTTCGTTCTGGCTTTCAGTTGAACTATTGGTGAAGAATGTGCAGCAGGCTGGGAGAGAGGAGAAAAAAGTAAAGTTTAAAAGAAAAAATCAAACTTTCTCCTAGGAAGGTTCAGTCATTATGTCATTAGCCATAATATTTTCAGGGCAAAACCAGCCTAATTTGTCCCTGACCCCAGAGCATTCAGCCTGGCAAAAGCCACAATGCATCCAAAAATGAGTCTCGTTATTGAGCTTTCCATGATTGGAATGTGCTACGATTTTCCTGTCCCTACTCTTGGTGTTATTTAAAGGACACTGTCCTGGTTTCTGCTGGAACAGAGTTATTTTCTCCCTAGTAGCTGCAGAGCACTGTGATTTGGCTTTTGGATGCCAATAATGTGTTCATAGCGTGTTTTAATTGTTGCTGAGCGGTGCCTAAACCAAGTCAAGGACTTTTCATCTTGTCATGCTGCCCCACCAGTGAGCAGGCTGGGGATTCACAAGATTATGGGAGGGGGCAGCTGACCCCAACTGGCCAAAGGATATTCCATACCATATGATGTCATGCTCAGCCTATAAACTGGGGGAAAGCTGCTGCTCGGGAACAGGTTGGGCATTGGTCAGCTGGTGAGGAGAAATTGTCTTTCATTCGCATTGCTTGTTTTTCTTGAGTTTCATTTCACCCTCTTTTTGCTACTTTGCTTTTTTTTTTTTTTTAAATTCATGATTTTAATTTTATTTCAGTTATCGCACTGTTTCTATCTCAACCTGCCCATTTGTTTACTTTTACTCTTCTGATTATCTCCCCTGTTCCTCCAGGGGGCAACTGAATGTAGGGGGCTGAATTGCTGGCTGGAGTTTAACCATGACACTAATCCATGTGTAATCCTGGCCAGATTTCAGATGCTGTGAGAAGGAAGGGAGTATCTGGGGAGGGAGGATGTGTTTTTCCACATCTCTACACGACGCACTCCCAGCACTTCCCCTTTCACCACCTGTGCATGAGTTGAAGCCATAAAGCATCGAACAAGCCTTTGCATGGCCAGGGGAGTGGGATGAGCACAAGATCAAAACCAACGCTGTCCTGGAAAGAAAACTGGGAGCAGATCTCAACAGGTACTCCTGAAATCCTGTGTGGGTCTGGGCTCTGGGGGTTCTGCCACAGTCTTGGCTTTCTGAACTGGGAAAAATCCCTCTGTCTTAGCTTGTGAGCCAGCATAAAGCAAAAACCCTGTAGGGAACCTTTGACAGCAATGTTCACCCTCTTACACCAGTTAATCTCCAGTCTCCCCAGTTTTCATCCTCCTTTGTTTCCAACCCAGCAGACTGCCTTGCAAAAAGCATATTCCCACTCTGCTCCCAGGTAAAGTGTCAAGGGAAAGCTGCTTTTGCTGGCTCCCTCTCCTCTAGCACCCAACCATCCTGGTTAACAGCTTGCTGTCACAAGGCTTGCTGGCTATGGAAGAGCTGCAGTGACAGCCAGCGTGACATTTACTTTTTGTGCTTCACTGCTGCAAGGGGCAGTATGGGAAAGGATGTAGTTCATCCAGGGACACGTGGAGCTCAGAGTGGCAGCCCTTCTTCCCAAGGTGGCCCCTCACCACTGCAGCTCTGCCTGGGCAGGCAGCAGGACTCAGCAAAAGGCTGAGGTTTGTTTGAACACCTCTACATGCTATGGCCCAGACAAAGTGGCCCTTATACAAAAGCTTTCCCCTCTACAGAAATAAGCCTGCGTAGTGGATTCATTCTGTAACAAAAAAATCACTCCACCTCAATTACTCCCACTTATTCCAGAAGAAACAAAGTGACAGAGCATGAGGAAAAGGCTGAGGTTGCTGTTGTAAGAAGTGGTCTAGATTGATGTGGTTTTAGAGACAGTTGCTGAAGCTAAGCTAGACAAAGTCATCTATTCCTGAAGAAGGGAGAGCTTTAAGAGTGACCTCGAAAGTGAAAGCTGCCATCAGCCTAAATTCAGTGCCGGCGGGTGAATTCTGCACTTGTCCATCCAGAGCAATTCTAACTCAATATTAGATCTCCTGTTTCCAAAGCTACTGAAAATACCTCACTCTGAAGCAACAGAAATGTTATCAGAGTCTGCTGCAAATTTGTGTGGAAAACTGAACTCTCCTATTTGCTGGATAGGGAAGGGACACATGGGGTAGAAACACAGGCTGCCTATTGATGGCTGCATCACTGATTTCTCATGCAATCTCTTAACATGGTTTTATTTGTCATATCTGAGTTAGTCTTTCCAGCAGATACCTTTAGTGTCACAGAGACATTAGAGGAGAGGCCAGGGAGCTGAATGAGCACTGTGGTGCCTTATGTCACCCATACAGTGGTGCAGAACACCACAAAGATGCTCATAAACAGAAACTTTTTCAGTATTTGAAATAAGACAGGAGTGCTTCTCTTTTGAGTGGGAAACACAGTATGATGTGCCAGTTCTTGAGGATTTTATATTTCTCAGTAACACAGTAACATCAAAGGAATTGATAGCAACTAATTTGTTTGATTTGAAACTGGATTATTTTTACATGTGCACACCAAGGAAAATACCTTTTAAGGATAAGTTTCTTGATGAGATTTCATTAGAGCTATTAAGTATTATTTGCTGTTTAAGATAGTATCATCAGAGCCACCATTGCTATATGAAGATCTTGAAGGAAATAATCAGTTCTGACTGTAAAAAGAAACATAAGAGGGTTTTGACATTGATAAGTTTTGGTGTGCATGAGAACTTGATTTTCCATGTGTTTTCTTTTCCTAGGCAGAGTGTTTTCTTAGGAGTCTGCAGATTTCAAGTGGATGAAGGTAAACAGTGATAAGCAAGTGAAACCCGCAGAGATGCAAATTTTAAATGTGAATCCATTCCATGATTTAATGCCATGGGACTCAAATCATAAGCACATACAACGAGAATGGGTCAGCAAGATAATTCAGAGAGCATCTCTTCCCATGAGCTACAGAGAAGTTTTTTTGTTTGCATGTTCACTTGTTTGATTTTTTCAGAACCTCATTACAGGGAAACATAAGTTACAACTTCCTTACTGATTATTAGAGGAGAGCAACAAAGGGCATATCTGTTCTCTGTTCAATGATCCATGCAACCAGAGCGATATCCACAGCAAGCAAACTCAGACTGTAAGAAGCTGAAACGGCCAGTACAGCAAATATTTTTAAATGAGTATAGTTAGGGCTGAATCAAGGTGACCTATGAAGCTTGCTCTAAAATACATTCTCTTAGGAAAAAGAAACTTAAACCTCTAACACTAACACAAATGCTTACCCTGATCCTAATTCTAATGTCACACTAACCCTAATCCCTAATCCTAGCCCTAAACCTAACACTAACCCTATCTCTAACTCTAGCAGTCCCAGTGTTTCAGGCGCAGATGAGAGGCTGCCCAGGGGATGTAACAACCACCAAGACTTTTCTATGCTGGCACATTTGTTTGTGAGTTAAAAAAAAAAAAAAAAAAAGTATTAGATTTTGGAGGTGGAATCCAAGTTTTGGCAATGGGCTCCTGGAAGAGAATGACTGCTCTTTTCCATAGGCAGGAAAGCACGTAACCCCAGTGTTTGAGGGGAATAAATGTTTCCATATATGTTACAGGTATAATTTTTATATGGTAAGCAGGAATTCTAGGGCTATACTGAGTTACAGACTATAAAACATGAAAACAGTGCTCAGTGCTCTTCATGAAGAAACCAGAAAGAATGCTCAATTTTGTGTTTTCTTTTGTTCCTACATGCATCACGTCAAACAGTCAACTTTCCCTGGTTTTTAGCAAAAAGGTGTGTAATTTCTAGAAACAAGAAGTAACTGATCATGGCTCCAATGTCTCCAGCACTAGGATGGAGAAAGTGTTCTCACTGCTGAAGAATTTTTGCAGTACATTTTCAGCTGGGCTGGAGGCTGCTCACCTGTTTTACATATGCAGAGGAAATTATACCCTGCAGCAGTCTTCCTCCACCGTCTGAGCACCAGCAAGGTACAATATGAAGATTTGAGATTCATTAGGCTATGGATGCAAATAGGGGCTCATGTAGAAAGATTTCCAGGAGTGGTGGTAGCATGTAAAACTTGAGAGGAGGATCACAGGCATTGCTGCTCCTCAAGCACAGAGGAGCTGTCTTTGCAGAGGGTAAATCTCATTTGTGCAGGAGACAGACTTCCTTGAGGGGCTTTACAAGGCTGTGAAGTACAACCCTGCAGCATCAACACTTTCCCCTCTATCACGAGCTTCAACATTTTCTGCAGATTTCCAAGAGAAAACCATATTTCAACCTGTCTTAATGGATTGGACATATGTATACCACACAGAAATCTAATAAAACCCAGCCAAGCAGCGAAGAGAGGAGAACATGGAACACATGTGAGAGGCATCAGTGACATCTCTCAATGTGCTGCCAAAAGGCTCAGGCACTGCAGTGGTGGACACTGAGTCAGTCAGAAGTGAGAGACAAGAGGGGACCCCAGAATTTCACTTCTGTGGTTGAGATGAAAAACACAGCAGCACTCGCCCATATCTTTTCAGCCAGGTTTGGAGGAAAATGGACATATCAGCATAGAAATAATTCTGCAACAGTTTTCTTCCATGATTTTCAACCTTTGCTTCCACACAGGTATAAAGGACAAAGAAAGCACTATCCTGTTAAAAAGGACTGTAAATTAAATATTGAACACTGTAATCTCATATTTTTTTCCACATTTTGGAACTCCACAAGGTTTTGTTCAGCTGAATATCTGACTTCTTTATGATCCACACTTGTCTACTCCTATTAGCAGATATGGTCCCTGAGCACTCATGAGCAAGTGTCCCTAAATGGCATTTATCAGGGATGAATTGGTGTAAATCAGGAATTTTCCACTGGGTCATGGACAATGATTGCCATCCATTCATTGACAGAATGATGTTAAGGGGCCCCTGGATCTCAGCCTCTGGTTATCAGAAGAGAACAATTCAAACCCACTGTTTGAGAGGGACCTGCTGCAACCTACAAGTATCATAGTTGAGGGCACTCTTGATGTAAAAGCATGAAATTAATAAAAATAAATTTTTTAAATGCCTTTCCTACCATTGTGTGATTCTAGCCAGAAAAAAAACCCCAAAACCAACCAACCAAAAAACCCCACAGAATAATGGGTTGGCATCATTCCTCCTTACTGCTTTTATGCCCATTGTTTACACTGCCAACATTACTTTCTTCTCAGAGATGGGTGGCTACAACAAAGAAGACATTAAGTCTACAAGATTTTGGGTCCATCCTACCCCACTTTATAACAATTTTCCCCCTCTTGTGCTAACAGTGACAGTCCTGGCACCTGACACAAGACACCAAAGGAGAAAGTTTACTGCACCTGTACAACTGTCCACCATTGAGAGTTTCCCAGGATATCCCCAAAATTTCAGGGAGGGACATGTAGCTCTACATGAAAAGAGAGAATTACAATTTCCTTTATGAGGTAAAGGCCCTTTTTTTTTTTTTTTTTTCAACATTTAATAAGTAACGATGCTTCTCCTCTTTAGCATTACCCAGCAATGAATAACCTATGCTAGTGTTTTGTACAATGGTTTGGTTAAATCTCCACTGCAGTACCTCCATGTGTGCATGCATGCACACAAACACAGCACTAAGTTTTTATCCTGATATGTGCTAGCTAAAAACATCAGAACTGCCACTGCTTTGGGAGCTTCAATTCTCTTTCCTTTCCTCATCTTTGCATTTGCCTCCAGGCACTCTGTAACAAATGTCTTTAGAACTTCATCTATCCCTCAGATATACTGTGAGTGTTTTACCTGTACACAAATTTGTCCTCTCCTCTGCTTTGTGGGATTAAAAAAACCCTCCGCATTTTGTTCAGTAAATGCCCAAAACCTCACTTCAGCCTTATGTTGGCAACAGTTGCCTTGAAAAGATCTGCCTTTGCAACAGGTAAAAAACCTGTTTGGAAACAACAATTCAGCAGCAACATTGAAAAAATCAAGAGACAACAGGAAAGAACAAAAGACTTAGAGTCTGACAGAAATCCCAAATGCAGAACTGCATTCAGCACTAAATCTCAAGCTCACCCAAAATAAGGATGGAGCACAAAAAAAAATGACATTGGGAACTGGCAAAATTATACAGACACTGAAAACCAACAATGATCCCCCTAATTTTCCAATCATCCTGATTATTATAATCTGCACCTCCAAAGTCTTCTTCCACTAATGCACTATCAAGTACAGCAGTTTTTTCATGTTTATTTTGGAACACAGCTGTTGTGCTAATTTATCCTAGCAGATAATGTGATCACTGATACTTCTCAGACACAACCTACAGAACACCATGAGGAAATGAAAGCAGGTATGGTATAATTAATTTTTTTATCCCTGCAAAATGATTGCTATAAGCCGCAAAAAATACAAAAAAGCCCAACCAAACAAAAAAAGGAGCAACCAAGAGATTACACACTTCAGGATTACATGCCTCAGGACTGCCAAGGAAAATGGATGTAAGAGGGACAGAAAGTTCAAACCTAGGTGGTCCTTTCCCAGCTGTTTAGGTTTTTGCCACCTTCTGTCTCCTACAGCAAACCTGTAGTTAAAGGATTCTTCAGCCAAGATACAAACCCCAATCCACAGTGATTTCCCTATAGGCTTTAAAGGCAGCACCTCCCCTGTGAGCAGTGCTGAATGTTTAGAATCCATCTCATTTTGATGTCTTTCTCCAAACAATGACTGATGGGACTTCACTATTTGTGCTCTCTCAGTCTTTTCTCAGGCCAAGGGCAGGGCATGTCACCTGTAGCATCACTACTGATTTAACACTTGTAATAATAATCATCATCATAATCACCCACCATCATCATCATCACTTTGAGGCCATTTGCTACCCCCAAACCTCTTTCAGTTATTGTTGAACCCAAGGCACATAAGTTGAACCCACACCCACATAAGTGTTTTATGCTTTGACTCCAGTGCAAGTTTTGGAGAATGCTGTTAATAACCATCCTAACCTGTAGACAGTTGTCACACAGAAAAAAAATGATTATTCTGCTGAAACTGCACAGATGAACACACATAGGAGTAAAGAATAGGCTGCAATTATTGCAACATGCTTGGATAAAAAATATGCCTTCAACAAATACGAATACCTCAATCTAGAGCCTGGCTTTGGAGGTTTGCAAGATCATTCACTGCTGGTTTTACAAACAGAAAACTGTTGTTGTAGGGTAGAAATCAGACTGAACATAACCCAGGACATACCACAAGAATAAAATAGCTTTGCACTAAGGTATTTTCCATGGGTAATAAAGACAGGTAATGGATTGTGACTGACATGTTTGTGACCCCTAAAAGTTTGCAAGTACCTCTCAAGACCAAGGGTGAATTCTTTGTACAGTACGTCATAGAAATAGCTTCATTCTGTTAACTAGATCTCCATTCATGAAAAGTAAAAGAAAAACTAGGTAGAGAAGGAGAGAAAAATCAGTGATTTAATGGCAAGGTCTCAATAAAATGTCTGCATACACGATCTGTCACTGTTTGCTTTGTATACACCATGGATTTTTTTTTTGCAATAGGAGAAATTGATCAAGATAAAAGAAAAGACTACAGATATTTGTTTCCAGAATGCCACAGATTCTGTATTTCTTTGAATTTTGATTTTTTTGTTTGCCTTTCAGAGGAGTCAATTAAAATTAAGGTGTTTAACAGGATAATGAGAAAGAGTGGTAGCAAGGGAGAAGAGAGCATATGTTCATTTATTTAAAATAATACTGTGAAGTGTTCAACATATTTAAATCAGTGAGGCACATATTCACCATATAATTTAATTAGCACTTTCAGTAGATACCATAAACGTTTCTAATGCACATTTTCTCTTCCATACAGTTATAAATAGTGCGTTTATTTATAGCAGCAAACTGACCAGAAGATGGCCCCATAGTGAATACAATGCAACTTCACTCAAGGGAATAGGCCGATGTCAAAAAGTGCAAGCTCTATTTATCAATCCTGAAAAGTACATTAGCCAAGGTCTCTCTGAAGGGGTAAAGTATTTGTCATTGTAGCACTCTAAATTATTTTAAAATTCATTATGAATTAGATTGGGCAGATACAGAGATAACCCCCAATCTACTTTATTACCTTAAACTTTAAAACGAAAATAAAAAATGCAAGTGAAAATTTTCCCCAGGAAAAGAAAACTCAGTTTTAGGGGCTGACACAATGACCTCTGATGAAACCCATAAAAACACTCCTGGTAAATTTACTAGAATTTTGCTTCATGCTTTTCTGTGGGGTGTCCTATGAAGAGCAGAGTCACAAACCTGTGCCTTCATTTTCAGTGCAATTCACTGGAAAGAATCAGAAACCATTTCACAGCATTTACAAAGTTGCTTCTTCCTTCATGACTACTATCCTGGGATGCAGACTCAGCAGACTCTGTTTGTTATCACCAGTGAAAATAGACACTCATTCTGAGCTGGAATGACACATCTCACTGCTCTTCAAGCTTTGTTCGTGTGCAGGACATGTTTCTTAGCACAACTGTGCTATGTTAATGTGATGCTAACAGAAACAGGAGATATAATAATCTGTGAAATGCAGTAGCTTTTTAATTCTGGTAGGTGAAACTGCTAACTACAACAGCAGGTGGTTTTGGTTTTTTTCTTTTCTAAAAGCAGAGTGTTAAAAAGAAAAAGAAAAAGAAAAAATTTGAACAAAACCGTTTAATATGACTGGAATAAATGATGGCACTCTTTACACCACAACTCTGTAAAGTCCTTTCTTGAAATTAAATAATTTCAGGGATATAGTGTGACTTACCCTGAATATTAGTAAAGTTTATCACTGTACCACTTTATAGATCCAGGCAGAGCAGGGAGGAAGAGGGTTAATCTGGAGAAGTTTGAGAGCAACAAGGAGATGACTCCTTGCAACTGATGAAAGCCAATGGAAAGATGAACTTGCCCCCATCTTATAATTTCTGTTTCACGGGTGAGACTTGCACAGACTGAATGGTACAAGTGTTCATAAGCCATGACAGGTTAGGACAGATGTGCTGGCACCAGGGTTACAGGAATGTTGGCAATGGAGAGAACATTTGCTGACTGACAGAAATACAATTTGGGATGGGTCAAGTCACAGTAGAGGGAGATACCTGTTTAGATAGGGGGATAATTTCTTACTGGATGCTGATAGCCAATATAAGATTTCCTTAAAATTAACTTGTTACTCTTAACAATAATTGAGGGTTTTTAAAAAACAGTTACTCCAAGAAAATAATTATGATTTGTGTTTCTCACACACACATCTTGACCAAGCACATAGGATAGGAACTACCCATTTCATCAACACTGGAAAAGGCAGGGCAAAATTTTAGCTAACTCTAGGGAAAAAAGACCCCATTAAAACTTCCATAAGCTCTTTTCTATAAATCCTACACACTCTACAGGGTAGCTGTGTACCTCCACTGAAGCCACTTGGCCATTTGACAATTAGAAACAAATGTTTTCTTGTTGGCTTTTATTTTGACTCCATCCCCAGCCTTCACATATTGAAGCAGAGGTAATTAAGATTAATAGAATGAAGAGTTTCTACAATTAAGATATACTCTAGACAGGCAATAGCATAATGTTTATTCAAATTGGGAAGAACAGTGCATCAATAATTATAACTTGAACCATTCATTTTAATTCAAAATTGGTAATATTAAAGTTGCAGTACTCGCTGGGGGCACAAGGAATAATACCCTGCTGTCTAGACAAAAATTCTTCCTGAAGGAAGATTGTGATTCATGCCACAGCTTTTGATCAACACATCCCAAGTGTAAGCAAATATTTCCTAAAATAGAAAATTCTTATCACTTGTCACAACATAATTGCAGCTGTTCTGATTTCAGATGACAATACCTCAAAACTTCCAAAGTCTATTTCCCACACAGCTGGGATGCTACAGTCTAGCGGCTGGTTCTGCAATTAACCAAAATCCTCATTACCATCAAATATTTCAGACCTGATTCTCACCCATGCCCTTTGCCCTACCACATTATAGAAAAAATGTCATTTTTTGCTACATGATTCAGCCCAGAAGGATAACCTTAAGGAGTTGTGAAGAGGGGCAATACCCAGAGCAGACCTTTGGAGTGCAGGAGGTGCTGGGTTGCCTGCTCCACCCCATACTTGGCTTTCCTGCGTGCAGGGTTTAAGAGTAGAGTATGAGGAAGCAACCACATTCTAATGCAGATTACAGGCTTTTCAAACGAGTATAATCTGAAATCCAACAGATTTATTTGGAAGAATAGAAATACCCTTTTGCATAATTACTGTAGGCTTCAGCACTCAGATATTTCCCAGAGCTGGTTGCTGCCATTTTGAATACCAGTCCTTCTGGAGGGAAAGGTCTATTGTCAGGAGCTTCACACTTTATTTGGAGTGAAAAGGGAGATTACAATTCCCCTTTGAAATTAATTTTAGAAGAAGCAGCCTTAAACAGTCAGCAGGCAGAAACAGTTAATTTTCTTAAAATGAAGAACAGCTCAGAAGTCCCCATTATGCTACGCCATATTTATAAGGAATAGCACAAGAGGACTAAAAGAATCACATGGGTAAAATTACAGAATTTCAGACAGCCAAACTGTCAGATTAAAATCATCCTGCTGTAGTTGACTTTGAATGTTTTTCCCTGCTCACATGCCTCTAGCTCAAGAGAGGAAGCCTGACTTCCATATATTAACTGATAATTCTCCAAACACTTTTCCCTGATACTAAAGAAAAGTCTCATACCTTCAGAAGCTTGAAAGGGAGTTTTGAAGAAGGAAGATGAAGACACAGAATGAAAAGACATTTGAAAGATGAAATTACCATTTAAAGATGTCAAAGAGTAATGTAAAGTGAGTTTCTCAATTTCTTTATGAAGCCGTCAATAAGATCAGCTTCACGTTTTCTTCCTTTGATTCTTTGAAATATGGATTTTTTTTCCCCCGTGATACAAGTGTTAATTTTAGGGTTCATTTAAAATTCATAAACTGAAAATGGTAATATTTGGGGGGTTTTATACTCACACGAAGAATATTTTTGAGCAGTTCAGACAGCCTCAGAGTTTATTCATGAGATGCAGCTAGAATTTTTATTCATTCATTCATTCACACATCAGTGCTAGGAGATACTACACTTAATCTGCCACTGCCACACCTACAGTCATCACTCAACTTTTTGTGGTTATGTTTCCCCTGAAATACTAGGTGGCAATGATGGTTTTGTGCCTTTTATTAGCATTTCTTGAAATATATTTTGCTGTCATATATTTGTTCTTCAAATTACCTGGTTTAAACTGAATTTAAATGGAGGACACAGTTACCCTTGGATGTAGATTTGAAGTGATGAGCTCGTTGCCAAAAGAGTTGCAACACCAAGCAGGAGTTTCAAAAGCTTCAGGTTAGAAGAGCAGATCCAGCTCAAACTTTCTTAAGAAATATATATATAAATATATCTATATCTATATATATAAACTATAAAACCCGATAAACAAATGCCACCAAATGAATAAAAACTTTCAATCAGCCTCATCTGTGATCTGTGGCTGTCTATTTAATGTCCATTTCTTTATGTTACATGCACCCCTGTCTCTGGTGTGTGCCTGCCTGGTGGTGGTGAAAATGTGTAACACCAGCAGACAACTGCAGCTGAAGAAGACAAACAGGCCTTCAGCACCAAAAGCAGCTGCACCCCCAGAGACAAAAACCTACTCACTCCTGCATCATTTACAGAGCTGAAGGACTTTCCTTCCTTTGTCCCCCAAATTCCTCTAGGAAATGACAACTTGGTAGTATTTTCTTCCACAAAAGCAACGGAAAGTTTCCCTGTGAGTCATCAGCATAGCTTTCTTTCAGAATTTCACTTTTCAAAGCAATGCTTGTGCAAGCCTTCACTAAAAATACAGAAATCAAAATGAGTTACTGATAGTTTCAAAAGAGGTCACTCAACCATACCTAAGTAACTTTTTTAGTGAAATATTGAGCAGTGAGTAGATTACAAGAAGATGGCAGAGCAGATAGAGCATGGCATTAAAGATGCAAAAAGAAACTTTGAAAATAGAAGCTGAAAGCCATACTAAATACAACACTTTTAGCAATACTACAAATTAAGATATCAGGGAAGGGGCAAATGAGAACATTATGGGACAGAATGATAAACTGAATCACTTAGGATAGCAAAATGCCTGAACTATTACATAATTGCATTCTCAATACATTTGCAGAAGGGAATGATAAAAAGTGGTCTTTAACCCAGCAGCAGATCTGTAGTTACATAAGGCTACAAAGAGCAGGATGGGAGTTTACTGCAAAAAACTTACAATCAAATGTGTGCCAGAAACCTAACATGTATTACCTGCCTCTGATGGAAGGCAGCAATAAAGTCTTTGTATTTTGTGCATTATTACTCTTTATTAGGCTGTATTTCTGTTAGTCTCTGATGTAAGGAGACACATACATTGTGCTATGTCAGGTCATGTCAAGTCCCATCAAGTCTCATGTTGTAACACAGCCTGATGTAGCCTGACATGGTGCATATTAGTGCCAATGGAAAAAGTCTAAATGCCAAGCCATTTCCAATAAACACACTCCGTGTGCTGGTGCACAGCAAGACCCAGATGGGGATTTATCCTGCAGCTCTGCAAAAATACCAGTCGTGAAAAGTTGTGGAGTTTCAGAGAGAAATGGGGAAAAAAAATTCATGGAGCACATTCTGCAGAAGCAGACATTTATTGGCATTCATGTCCAGAGCTATTAAGCATGATGTAGGGACTCTGTGAATTAGGAAAACTTAATTATCTCAGATGAATTTATTTCCAAGGCTGTTAAAATAATCCCATGCATCTCTGCAATAAATGTGACAATGGAAACAGCTCAAAATGAACTTTCTCTTCTCCACCTCCCCAGTTTCTGTTACTCATTGCCGTTGCTCCATTAGCACCAAGGATTTGTTTGGGTACATCCTAGTGACAATCTTCTGTGATACAGACTGTGTTTGGGTATGACTTTTCAGCTTCATCTACCTCTGTGCAGCCTACCCAAAATCTAGCCTGAGGAGTTGAACTGATTCAGTCTCTTTCTGCATTCGCATTTCTGAGAGCTGCCTTCTTATTGCTCCATGACAGCATCAGGTTCAGATGGTAAGAAGAGTACCAAGAAATGAAAAGTATGCCAGGAGAGGAAGGCAGCTGAACAACAGATCAACCTCGAAAGCATCTGGGTTCACTGGCCCTGTCGGTGCATGTACAGGCAATTAGAATAACATTGATGTTCTTCTCATCATGCAAAAACTCCAACACGTGCAACTAAATTGTCAAGTCTTGGAAAAGACTTCCCCCCTCCCTCATTGGAAGAGTTTGATAAAGGACTTGGCTATGTCCCATTGCTTTCAATCACGTCCTTAGTGTCTTATGGAGACAAGCAGCTGTGCAGGGACAGGGCAGAAGCACTCCATCACATCTATCCTTGGCTCAGCTACCACCCTCCTTTGGGAAACACGGTGGCAATTAGTACCCCTGCAGACAGGACATTTGTAACAGCAGAAGGCATTTTCTGAAGGGTAGTACAGGACCTCTGTCATTCAAAATGACTCCCCTCACCTCAGTTTTTGCACACCCACATAAGGCAAACCCCTTAAGCCATTTGCTGTGCAATATTTATGCATGAGAACTTTGCCATTTAGGTGTTTTATGATGACTTAGAGGTGCAGTGAGGAAACAAAGAGATCAAAGCTCATCAAATGGAGCACTTCCACGACACTGTGGGATTGGAATATGCATCCCTTGGGGAATCACGGACAGGTGCAAAATCGTGGCAGGTACAAGACTTCAGTCCTTTTGAAGACTGTTAGCACCATTTCAAAGAGAAAATGTTAGGTAAAATACACTGCACAGAGGCTTCATTCTCATCCATATTAAGTTGCCTGACTGGGTTTCACCAAATTGTTGGTTTTTTTCATAGAGCATTCAAAGAGGAGAATAATATGTTGTCCTTAACTTTGCCATGAACAGAATTCAATCAAATACTTCAATAATGCTTTAAATATTTAAATAGCGTCGCTATGAAGAATTTCATTGAGGGTAAGCATCTGCTCCTTACAGCAAGTTGCTCACTGCTTAAGGAAACACGTTTCCCAGCCACTTTTCAAGAGCCAGTTGGAAAGGGCCAAAGGTGAATTTTGGCATGAATGATGACTTATTCACACAAAGCAGTTTAAATGCAAGTAATATATTCCTGTCAGCCAGACAGCTGACAAAATGTCAGCTGCCTTTATCAATTGTTTCGTACCTCCTGTCAGCTGCCATCAATCTTTGAAATAAACACTATAAAAATAAAACCAGATAGGCAAATGGCTGCCAAATACACCATGGGTTAAGCACACTTCACCTACTATGCAATTTGGTGCCAGTGGTGATTTTGATCAGAAGCCGAAATACAGAGGGAATACAGATCTTCAGCCAGAGTGGAGGCAAGGCTCATTGTGATAAATACACACAGGAATTCTTTGCATATGCTCAGAAGGAAATCATCCCTGGGCCACCTTGGTCTTAGTGTTCCAGTGCCCAGCCACTCTCTGGGTGAAGAACCTTTCTATAATATCCAACCTAAACCTCCCCTGACACAATTCAGGCCATTCCCTCAGGTCCTGTCACTGGTCACCAGAGAAGAGACCAGTGCCTGCCTCTCCTCTTCCCCTCAAGAGGAAGTTGTAGACTGAGATGACATCAGCAGCTCTTTGAGGGCTCTTGGATGAATCCCATCAGGCCCCATAGGTTTGTAAGGATCCAGTTGGAGCAACAGATGCTCTACAATTTCAGCATTGACTGGGAGTTGACCATTCTTGCAGTCATGGTCCTCCACCTCAGGGCACTGAAACCTCCTTGGTCTGCCATCCATGTTGAAGACAGAGGCAGAGAATGCGTTAAGCACCTCTGCCTTGTCCCTGTTCCTGTTTGTGAGGTGACCATCCTCATCCTGTAATGGGCTGATGTTATTTTTACGATGCCTGTTGCCATTAATGTATTTGAAAAAACTCTTTATTGTCCCCTCAAGAAGCCACCAAGCTCCTGGCACTGCCCATCTGATGCACTCACCCCACCTGCAAACCCTCAAAGCCCACTCTCCAGCAGCTTGGACCTCCATTCCAGCCTTTCTTCACCCTCAAGAGTTCCCATTACACCAAGAAGATCTGCTCCAAGCTCTCCTTTATGTAATCACCCACCAGGGAAAAAGCAAGGGTGGGGACTGCCCCTGAAAAATGCAGGGGCCAATTGCACTTGCCCAGCCAGCCCCACTTGTGCTTTGGAGAAGCGAGGGAGAACAGCACTTCACATGTGGTAGTTCAGGATGGGAGTTAATAGTGGGGAAAAAAATTATAAAGGTGCCTTTTTGAGGTTTCTTATTTTTTAAACCTCTAGGAAAGGGGATGTAGGAAAAAGATGAGGCCATCAATCTCAAGAATATAAGCAAGTAGATGAAGATTAGTTTGTAACATACTGCGATGCCTCCAATCGAAGCATTTTCTAACTATACTCTGCTATATACCAGCAGCCATCATCAGCTGTTTTCCTAATTCTTTATAGACAAACCTTGTCAGAGGAAAAAAAAAAATACATCTTCTCCTTGCCTCATCTGCTATCTTTCCACTATCATGTAGTCAGCACAAGAAGACTTTCAAAAAAAGATGGGATAGCCCCTCCTTTCCAAAAGCAGGTGAATGTTTTAATGGCTAAGGTACAGAGGTAGATTGCCAAGCTGTCAGCAGAAAGCAAATACTGAGGGGAGATTGCTGCCCTTTTCCTCATTTCAAGACCCATGCATGTGTTTTTCCACCTTGCAAGATATTATCTAGTTATTGGCCAAAATGCCAATTGTCTTTTAAGTCCTTAGAGAAGTCATTTCACAGCTCCCAACCTAAATAATAAAAACATCCCAAGGAGTATGACAAGGATCTATTGTTATTGAGGGGATTGATTTAGCAGTGCAGAAACCCTGCGATGAAAGAGTCTTAATATCCAACTTAATTTTATAAGGATTACCAAACCACACTGATTCCAGAGGCTTCCTCTCACCCTTTGTCTTTTTAGGCTGTGTCTGTAACACTTTGGGAGCCATTGGATTTCAGTGGCCCTCAAATTTCAAAGTGGCTCTGCACAATTGTCCAGCTGAAGTTGGAGGCTGCAAGAGGCAAAAGAAACAATGGATTTCCCCGGGATGATTAGGTCTCAGATGTTAGGAAGGATGAATAATACTCAGCCCTCACTTCTTAACCCCATGAGGGTTATGTACGTTATGATCCCTGAGTGTCACAGATGAGAAGTCCACTAAACACACTCTTGAAGGTCACTGCACCTATGGACGGGAGAGTGGGAGTTTGAAGGCTTTTCATTGAATGAGGCTTTTATTTCCTGTGAATACTGGTGAAATCAAGGCCAAAAGTGAGCATGATGGAAATCAGGGAACTGTGTCCACTTAAACAGGTTTGGAAGTATTTTCCAACACCCAGATGTGGGGATAGTGCATACCCTTTCCATACACCGGGTAGGAAAGTGAGCAGCACCAAGCACCGGAGGTGACGCATTCCAGAAATTCCCTAAACAACAGGGATGGCAGGATTGCACTGTGTGCTGTGCAGCAGGCCTGCCTTTTGGGTTGGGCACAGCCACAGAACCATGATTGCTGGGAGTTGCGTGGCTCTGCTCAAGGGTGAGATAAAGAACATTGAGGGTGATAAAAGACACTGAGAATGAAAGGGCAGGAAGTACGACACTAAAATTGTAGCTGCATCAGACAGAAGCAACTGCATTGCTAGGTAGGAGGAGGATCAGGACAGCACTGGCTTTGGTTCGGAGTTGGGGAGATGTGGAAGATGTCCCCTGTGGAACCAGGGAGTCTTTCAGAAGGATAAATTTTCCAGCGGCTTCCTAAGCTCAAACATTTCCTGGGAAGAACGCAGTCCCTAGAGATGTTACAACTGCTCTTGGGCATTACCCCACCTGGGCTCTCTGGGCATAACTAACCTGGTCCTTTTGGCATTTTTTAACCCCTCTAGAACCCAGCCTCTACTCCAAAGACCAAAGTATTCCAACACAATTCACAGAGCTTTTTATGGCAAGTCCACTTGCATCCTGCGCTTGGCACAGCTGCTGAGACAAACCCAGGATGGCTTGAAGAGCACACAGTGCCATGGAAACATTTACCTGTGAGTCCTTAACTCACACAGGCACGCTTCTGGTGCATCTCTCCCACTGCCATGTGTAGAGACAGCCATTAGGCAGAAGTGACACTGCATTACCCTTGCTGGAGCTATGCTTGGCTTGGTTTCACAACATCATTTTGGCAGGATTCTTCTGGCCCATCTAAGTGCAGATTTAGAGAGGAGAAACAATGTTTGTCTTCTGGTCTATGAAAAAGCCAAATTCCCTTTTCCATGAAAGAGTTATCTGATTATTATTATTATTATTATTATTTCTCTCTCTTGCCTGTAAAAGTCAGACTAAAACCCTGGCCCCACGGAAGCCAGTGGCAGAATTCCTACTGATGTCACCACAGCCAAGATTTTCCCTGTGTTTTTCCAGATGTTTCATGCTCCAAACTTTCCATTTCAATCCTTCAGACTTGCCATATTGCATTTGACAGAGATTTCCCCCAGTGTCCTGATCATGAATCATCATTCAGTATCCTAGAATCTGTTTGTAAATGAAGTTAGCTGACATGGATTGCATATCGTGCCACGTTATTTATGTCAGGTCAAAAATTGCTGTGGGAATTGCTAATTGGAAGCACAGCCACAGTCTGCTTTTCCCTCTAGGCAGACTGGCAGGCAACATGAAATTGAAAAGGGACAAGCCTCACATATCAATTCTTCCCTTTTAAAAAAGCTGCTCTAGCTTGCTGGCTTCTTGAGTTCCCTCCTACAGAACACTGCCATCATACAGTCCCAGTGCTACTTGTTCCTGTATTGTGGGAGCACAGGGTGACAGGGGTGCCAGAGCCCCTCAGCAGTCCCACAAGGAATGCAGAAGCTCCAAGGCAGAGAAGATGGGTGCTATGCTCATCTGGCACTTGCAGCTGCCTGAACAGGAGGCGAGAGAGCATTGGTTTCCAGAAGCACGCCTCAAATGCAATGGTTTTACTAAATGCATGGGAACAGCCTTCTCCCTTTGGAAAAGGATCATGGTTCAGATTACCATCAAGCTGAGTGCACAATGTTTCTTGTCAGAAAGTTGACTGGTGCTCCACACTAACACTTCCTTTTTAAGACCGCATTGAATTGGCAGTGAGATTTGGGAATACCAGAAAGGGAAAAGACTCATCTATCCAAAGCAAAATGGAGCTTCTGATACGAAACATTATTCAAACCTTGTGCTCAGCCTCCATCAGGAGCATGAAAATTAATTATTTCCAGTTACCTGCAATGGGTTTATGCTGAATGCTGGGGAGAATTCAAATAGTTTACCTAAGCATGCCACCTGGAAGGTATACAGTTCCTCCATATGCTTTTAATGGAATGGGATAAATAAAAGCTTTGAGCTGGCAAATACTTTTATGATTGCAGCTTTCATTATTAAAAGGAAAATTGTTAAGAAACAGTATTTGTAATTTTCCTTTTTTGCCATATCGTCTCTCTCCCCATGCTTGTAATTGAATTCCACAAAATTAAGGACTTAATCCAATAACTAAACAAATCTTTGTATGTTTATCAGACAGGCTATATTCTTCACTTACTAAATGTACAATTAAAATACATAAATTTTTAATTCTTGTTACACTTAATTGGTAAGGTCAATGCCAATTATAGTACAGGAACACTTTAACTATAACTTAAAATTTTATCTCCTACATTATTTTCATTAAGGTGCTAAATGAAATCATTATTAAAGAATAAAGGAAATTGTCAGCAAACCAAGCAGGCAGTGCCTGCTAGTATTGTTAAACGCACTTCAGGGAAATTGTTCCCATGGACTCAGCTGTTAGAGCAATTATCAGGAGATGAGGGAAAAGAGGTCTGGAAAATTCCCCACAACGCTTAATATATAGCTGTTGGATCTAATATCTGATTTGATGTGAAAGAGAAAAAAAAAATAATGTTAACAACAAGACAAAATCCATTCTCACCTTCCAGTCAGCATAATTGGTGATCTTAAAGGAAAGCGAAAATATGCACCTGACATGGAGAAGGTTATAGACTGTGACAGCTTTAATCTGTTATTTTTTTTCTCCCAGAAATGTTTCATTTACACTTGTAAATAAAAATATTAATGGTTTTGCTTAGAGTTTAGGGCCAGTGGAAAGTTAACAGGCAGCAGTAGAGAGGCTTGGACCATGCCCAAGACAGAAACAAGACAATAATGACTTGAAATCACTCCAGCCAGACATGATATCTCATTCCAAGATCAGGAAACTGTGTGCACATCATTAAATATGCATATTAGTTAGCTAAATGAAGGTTGGGAATAAGACCTAGAGCTAGACAGGACCTGTGGAGACAGGACGCAAGCAGATGTCACTGCATTGATTATACTTTGGAAATATGTCAAGCTCTATTAAAAATTAAATTAAATTAAAGAAAGCTCAACAGGTTGCCCAAGTATAATCACTGTGGTGATGCCTGTCCAAATGTGCATGTGCCTGAAGCCACAGTGCCCAAAGTGCTCCTGGGACAGCACGAGGGACATTAATTCCAATCTGAATTAGGCAGGCGGGGTCCCTGTGACAGACTGTGTGCAGCAGGCAGGGAGCAGCACATCCAGTCTGGATTTCCAGCCCTCTCAGATAACTGTGGCTTCTCTGCTCAAATAAATCCTGGAGGGAGCTTTGCATCTCTTGAGTGGGGCAGGGAAACAGGTGCTACCCAAAATCTGCCTCTTCCTCTGTTCCATCCAAGAATCATCCAAATTACTGAATTCAAAGCAAGCTACAGTGCAAACTTGGCCAGTATCATAGGATTTAAGGGTTTAAGAAAGGGTGGGCTGAAGGAATGTTGAAACTGAAGTTTACGCTGACTAGTTTTACCCTTACAGCTTAAATGGCAAAGGTACCTAAAGCTGACAGCATCTACCCCCCTTTATCTTAGATATACCCAGAAATAAATGCAATGCTGATGCTGCTGCACTATCTATAATTTAACTTCTAATACAAAACGTATAAATTTTAAATACATAGCAATCTGAGGAATAGTGCCCCGCAGTAGAAAGGAATTTCTTAAAAAGCTGCTCATCTTTTTAGTCCCTGGTTAGGGACAGTAGGAACAGCTACTGTGAGGCTGTCATGTCTCTAATGACAATCTGAAGATTTATCTGAAATACATTGTGTTAACTGTGCATATATTTCTGTGCAGAACAAAGCTTGCCAGAAAAACTGCCCTCATTAAAACAGAATTTAATACAAAATGGAAGAGCCATTCCAGCTGCCTCTGTTAGGGAATGCTGCCACCAGTTAAGGAAACAAGAACTGGAATCACCCATGTCACATCCAGACAGCAGCACATGGGAATGCTCAGCTCAGCAGCTGTAAGGCAGGACCTTATGGCTAATGGAGAAGGAAAATTTAGTGTAGCTGCACATTTCCAAGGGAAATAGGAATGGCAGGGAAAAGAAGGAGTTGTGGTTGAGACAGAAAAGCCAGGAAATGTTCAGGCTGAAGGGGAAGAAAAAGTGAAAGGGGGTGGGAACGTGAAATCAGGGCAGACATGGAGAATAAGCAAAGTGAAATAACAATATTAATTATTAAAAAAGAAATCTAATTGTACTGTTAAATATGGCTAACACTGGTGCTTTCCAAAAAGATCACCTTCAGGCAAATTTTTGTAGAGCACTGGGAAGCCAGACATAAAGGTCTTCAAGAGCCCACTACAGTTCCTACTCAGAATGCCACCACAGTTTTCTGATTAATCTCATCTTATGGTGTCCTTATTGTCTACAAATTCTTGGTATGGACAGAAGGAAGTAGGCTTTCATGACATATATGAGGTTTTTGGCAGGGTCTGCAGGTCAGTTTTTGATTCAGAGCTGCTCTACAAAGCACAGGAGGTGAGTTAAGACTACTGGAAGAAGAACAGTCGTCTTATGACTACTGTCAGCGTGGGCAGATAAAGCAATGTACAGATGGGTTATACCCCAGACCTGGTGTGATTTTTCCTTACTGGAAGTTCTTAAACACCTGATATTACATGGAAAAATTGTGAGGCAGGGAGTAGAACAGTATTCCAACATGAGAAATAATAGAAAATTTAAGTAAGTCAAATACGGTCAAACAACATTCATTTAGAAGAAAATTTTTGCTAACACAAAGGATCGAATAAAGGCTTTCTTTGTCATCTTGTTTTTGTAATATTTAGGATTTGGGAAGGCCCTCTCCTTAAAGCCAATTCCATTTCACCAAATCCCTCCTGGCTGCAGCTTTTGTCCATGAGAGAGGACACGCCATGTCAGCCTGACAGCCAGGTCACATCCTGCAAACACCCCCTGATGCTCTCCCTTTCTGTGCAGGGCAGCAGGCGTGGATGTGGCAGCACAGCAATATTTGAACTAGTGCTGCATAAGCTGAATTTGGCCAGACAGAAACTTTTGGTCTTTGAGAATACCAATGTGACAACTTCATGGGTATTAAATTTCACGAGAAAGAGAAATAAAAGCACTTCTCTGTCCTCCATTCTCCCCAACCTGTATCAATAGAAAGACATATTTGGTTTGGTATCATGGTTTTCTATGAATTAAAGTTTAAGGCAGGACTTTCTTTTTTGGATTTTGATTTATGAAGCACTGAACACCCAAGTTCTATGAACTCATCATGGTTTTTTGATAAAAAAGCTTAAGCTACCAATAATTGCTTCTCTAATTTCTGAAGTATTTGTCACCAAATTTTCTTCCTGATTCATGCCTGGACTTTCATGTAGAGAAATAGCAACAAGTATTTCCCCTTCTAAGTTTCAGCTTTGAAATTTTATTCTATTTTTTTAAGGAGCTTAGGTTTGGAACACGACAGTCTTGTCACAGGGGCTGCATCTGCATATTGTTCTACACTACCTGCAGTACCAGCAGACAAAAACAAGGCCTTCTTCTCCTGTTTCACCCACCCTACAAACAGGTTATGACCTATTCAGTATTAAAGACAATGCACAATGGCCTGTACATCACAAACAAGCATGTCTGTTTCTATAGAAATTGTAGCTAACCTTGGAAGAGGACTGAGCCAATTAGCCTGTAAAAATGAAACTTATCTCTTTGCAAAGCCAATATGCAGTTTGTTCAAGTTCTACAGCCATGATCCCACAGGATGAGCAGTGTATCTGCTATGAAATGATAACTTTTGTCTGTATTTGAGGTATCTCTTGTGATACAGCCTTTTAAATATGCAGTATCATGGGTACATTGCTACAGTACTGCTTTTAGAACTGTTACCCAAATATATGAACAATGCAAATGATCCAGTTTTTTGATGAATCCCTTACATTTCTCCACTAAAAATTCTCAATTTTCCTCTTTGGTATGTGATGTTATAACAGAAACACAGAGGAGGAGGAGTTATAAATTGATAACTAAAGCAGCACAAAGGCAAGAGGTCTTCAAATTTAGCCTCTATTATGCTCTGTATGAGGTCACATTTAACCTAACAAGCCATGTTGAAATAATTCTCCCTACCCACAGGGCAAGTAAGCAAACCTGTAGGGGCTGAGCCGTGCACTACAGACTTCAGAGAAACGTTTGTCTTTGAAAACAGTCGATCTAACTTCAAGGGCTTTCAGTTACAATTTCCCCTTTGTTGAGTCACCTTTTGCCCAGGATCTTGTGGTCACTTGACTGAAAAGTTGAAAATGTCTGATCTGTATATCTTAAATAGGGACAGGAGGGATAAAGTGCCTCAACACACTGAATTCTTTATTCTGCTCTGTGTCTTCAGTACTGCAAAATGCTTCAGAACAATGCAGCTCTCAGAACAGTTTTCTCCCTGTGCTGGTATTAAAAGTTAAATATAGAGGGTGCAGATGACAGTGCATAAGAAAACAAAATCCATAACTGGATGCCAATCTCAAATGCTTGTCTGGCAAAATGAATTTAAATGGCAAAAGACTGAGAAGGTACCATATAAAATATGCCAGTAGGCATTTTACTGCTTGAATCTTAATGGGGTTTCTTTTTTGCATTTATGTAAGTTCTTCAAAGATTTATTCTCTCAATTACCAATCAAAAGAACTCATAAAGGTAGAGTTGGTGGACCATGAAGGATTAGAGCTGTCTGCTAAGAAAGATGCATACTTGGCAGGCCCTGTGCATTAAACAACCCCATTTGACACCAATCCCTGGCTCAAAGGATGGCTGACAATAGAAGCTGTTTATCATGAACTATTTTGATTTAAGAAAAAAGATAAAGAAATAACCCCCCTTCCACATACCCCCCCACTCCCAACAAAGCCTTTAGAGAGTCCAGATTTTATTAAGACTTACCCTGTAAAGACTAATTTTTAAATCTTGTTTATGGAAACCCAGGACTTCAGGCTAGTAAAAACTGGAAGATAAAGGATGACTAGATTTTCCTTCTTAAATTTTCTTTTTAGTAAAAAAACCCCAAACTAGTAATGTTATAGTAGCTTCTGCATAAATTTAGTCTAAGACTTATACATATTCAAGCAATGCCTAACACACATTTAATTTGGGGAAAATTTGTATGTTTTCTAGAAAGGATTTCTTATTTTCTTTCTTGGATTTCAACAAAGCAATTAAGGATGTTAGAGTCAAGCATAAGAATACCTCATTTACTTAAAGGCAAAGTGGCAAGCCTGCTTGATGGGCTACACAACATGCCTGACTAAATTTAAGCATATTTGATTGGACTGCGGCTTGCCCAGAGAAGGAGTCAATATATCGAGCTATTTTTTTGTTTCCTTATTTCACATCCGCCATTTTCCATGGAGGATGAAATCTTGAATAGACTCAGAGTCACAGAACAACTGAGAAATTTCCACCTCTGGAAAGCATCTGTTCCACCCCTCCTGCTCCCAGCAAAGCTAGCTACAGCTGTCAGGTTTCGAACATCTCCAAGGATAGAGACTCCACAGACTCCCTAGGCATGTGCTCCAGTGCTTCTTTAAAGACTATTTGCTCTTCAAGATAATTAATATGTGATACAACAAGGATTCATCAAGAGCTCACTGACTGTTACTTGTTTATGTTTATTTTTAATGCTTGTCCAGGAGTTTTATGGATACTGATGAGTGGAATATGGTGTGCTATGAATTCCTGCATAAGAACTTCCAGCACATGTAAAAGATGGTACAGTAATAAATGCTATCAAAACTTAGTCCTTCCTCGAGTTGTTGCTAATTATGTGTAAACAGCTGTAAGTTTTACATCAAGCAGAAAATTCAAGGTAAACCAACCGGGCAGGATATTTTCATATCAGAGAGGAACTTAGCTAGGATTCAAACTTCATCACTTTTGAAAATGCCCAATAATGTAAAAATCCTCAGTACATCACCTTTGGGTCTGATAAAATACACTACACCTCCATAGGCCAGAAGAAGGCTCTGACACCACAAGGGGTTCAGAATCCAACAGAAAGTACTACCCTGAGGGTAACAAAATGTGTTTTTTGCTGACATGGCCACGGTGCAGGAAGCAGCACAGAGCAGACTCCTGTGCTGGTAACTTCTTTGCCAGCCAGCAGAGCTGCTGTGCTGCTCTTTGATCAGAGATGGGCCTCAGTGGGACACTGCACCCTGACACAGGGCAGGCTCAGCAGAGGGAAGCTCCAGCTTGAGTGATCACCGTGATGGTCCACTGAGCAGTGGAGACTTGTGCATTGACCCTGACATTCCCCCACAGGCCACTAATCCCAGAAACCCTTTCTCCTTCTCTGAAAAGCCTGCCTTTGAATTAACCCATTGGTTTTCTGAAGGCATTGCTCTTAGCTTGTTACAAGGGAGTGGTAATTAGAAGAACCTTCAAGTCCTTCTTTTCAGTTCTGCCTATTTGATCCTGTCCAGATCCACAGATCTTCACTTCCTCCTTTGCTGTGTCAGGCATGGAGTGGTGATGAATGCGATTCCAACCTCATTTCATATATCCTTCTGACAGGCAGCAATATAAACATTCCTTAGAGATTTTAGTCGTAAATCAAGAGGCAGTGTGGTCTGGTAAATGTAGCACTGGACAGGGACTCAGGAGACTTGATTGCCACTTCATTTTCCTATACCTACCTCCCATTATTTATTCAGTACATAAAGTCATCAGGTCACTCCTAACTATGTGCTATGCATATCAGCTTTACATATATAAAATAGTCAGACTCGGTATTACTTCAATAAGAACAATATTTATCATTATCATTTAACATTATCATACTGAATTATGTAATGTTAGGAGATGAACATCTGAAATAAAGCCGTGATACATCATAAAGTCCATTCACAAAAATTTTTCTCTTGGTACCTGCTGTCATAATATTCTCCCAATCTAATCATGGGCTTTGCTATGTTGTAAAGATCCACTCCATATTTATGTCCTTTCCCTAAGAAGATCTTTAAAGAGCTATTTTGTCATATTGTACTAGAGAAGAGCAGTGCTTTAACTATGTCATCACATTAAGCAGGATCCTAAAGTAATATAATTCTTTTCAGATAATGGAGGCTTTTTTCTTTCTCAGAAAAGAATATAAAGAAACTAATGTAATTTTTTTTCTCCATTTTTTTTGGGTGGCATTTTACCTCCTCTTTTATTATTTGGAGCATCATTACTGGTGATATGACAGGCAACATATTGCTATATTAACAAGGTCACAAAATCTCATTAGTGGTGAAAATGACAGCACTGAGTTGTCTAGTGACAAATAAGTAGGTTCTCATGGAATACAGGTCTGTAGGTCTCAGGTTCAAATTTACACAATGTAGAAGTAGAAGAAAACTCACATCCAGTCTGCACAACTCTTACAGAGACTTCCTTACTTAGGCAAGAAAAAGTCAATGAAGTCTGTAGCTTCTTTTGAGCTATACCTATAAAACCCCCATTTGTAACCACAAATGCTACAGAATATTGAGCAAAACAACCCTCCTTCAATATTTGTGTGTGATGCCAGCACGGTCACAGATTTTATAGAAGGGAGTGCAGCAAGCAAGAGATCCATAATTCAATTAAAACAGGTATTATACAAAAGCTTTGTTCTCTGATGGAAAGAAAAGACAGCTACTGCTTAGGCACAGCCCAGAGCAGAGGTCTAATCTGTGCTGCCAGAAAACCTCTCCAAATTACAATTCTTTCCATGTTTCCTCCAGGCTCTTGTGCACAGCAATACAGCTCTGGCATTCACCAGCAGCACAGGGCAGCTTCCTCCTGCCCCTGGGTGGCTCAGGAAGGAGGGGCAGGAGCCCCACCAAGCCCTGCTGCTGAGCAGGGTCTGCCCCACAGGAGCTGCACTGCCCAGCACCCCCAGCCCTGGGCACGCTGGAGGGGCTTCACCTGCACACAGGTTTGTAATCCAACAGCAGGAAACAAAGAGCAGGTGCTGCAAAGAATAGCTAAAGTGTAATGATTCAACGGGAAAACAGAAACCAGATAAAACCTCCCACAGCCCTTCTCTCTTCTCCGAAATCTGCAAGTTTGGCAGACTGAGGAACTCATGAAAAACATCTGAGCAGAATTTTGATTAGAGCCAGATGAAAAAGGCAAGCTGTCTTTCTTCAGTTCCTTGCCATAATTCATTTCCCTACAAATTAACAAGGAATTTCTCGGCAACAGACAAGCAATTGGGTTTTCAGAAATTTTCTCCTACTTTTAAATAATTATCCTTTTTTTGCTTTATCAAACGCCCTAACAGTTCTTGTCAGAAACATTTATTAACTCTTTAGTTTTTTTTTAATAGGGTTTTGAGGAAAAAAATTAGAAATAGCTGTTACTCATCTACACACCAATATTTGCTGGTATGAAACCCTCTGGGCTCCCCTAAACCTGGTTGGTCCACCCATTTGTGCCTGATGTGGCTGAAGATTCATTTCTAAGGTCAGGGTTTACACAGGCTGGAATTGGTTGCAGATACTGTACAAAACCTGCAAGCCACTGAAAATTCTTTCCTTTTATTAACACTCTGTTGAAGCTTTTAAGCACCATTATCCATCCCATGTGCAGACTTTTTGGGCACAGCTGGCCTTTCACTGAAAAAAGAAAATATTTGCATCTCAAAGATGTTTGCTGCTTATGAACCATCCCAAGGACTTAAAAATTTTTAAGGCACACTCTCATTTCAAAGATGTTTATATAGGAACTTTAACAGCCTTGTAAATGAATCAGGCATTGTGCATCATCTGTAATGAATTCAGGGAGTCTTACTGAGCACCTACACAACCTAAGGAGAGCTGGATTTTCATTAGGTACCTACTTAACGCTTAGAAAAATCGGATCATGAACACAGCTTGGCTTTTCAGGCATTGCCCTTTATGTGCTTTAATTATTTACATTGACAAATATATCAGATTTAAAGTAGATTTAATGCAGTAGAGATTGAAGGTTTCAAGAACAGGAATGAAACGCTAAATCTGGTTACATCAGTGTGAGTTTTGCTCTTTGCAATTCCACTGAGGAGGAAAATTAAAAGCAAACCCCTAAAAATATCTTGGTGAGTTTCTAAAAGCTTTTCAGGATCACCCAACAAAGCAACCCCAGCTCCAAGTGGAGACTTGGGACCGGCAGGTTCTTGGAAAAGTGTTTGTTCTGAGGACATCCAGCAAGGGATTTTGCTGAGGGCAGCAGTCTCCTGTCTACTTGGATCCCCAATGCCCTAGAGAAAGGCAGCTTGGGATTCCAGTGGGAGCCAAAGCAGCTCATCACCTTGTGAAAATCAAAATGCCTGATTCAGTCTGACTGCTCAGAGCACAGGTCATGGTTTCCTGCTGCTTCCCTTTTGGCTCGGGACATCAGTGATGCACATAGCAGAATAAATACACTGCTAGTGGGACTGTGGTGAGTCACTCACAGGGGCAGATTTCCACCTTCCTCAGCAAATTCTGCAAAAGGGGCAGGTATATTTTGTTAAAAAAAAAAAAAACATTCCACCTAATGGATAAAATGTATAACAATTCTTCTCTGTGTTGCACTTTCAGGTTGCCAAAAATTTTGGCTGAACTTATTAATACAAAAAGTTGAGCAAAAAGCAACTTTTGAAAGAAATGTCCAATTAACTTCCTCTTCTGATTTTTATTTGTCCTGAAATTAGATTTTATTGGAATTGTATTTACAAAACTTGTGCTGTGGGATATCTTTCCTCCACAGTCTGTCATTTCTAATGAGCAAAGGACACTTAGAGAGTTCTTATAGTTCTTTTTTCTCCTATCGCTCCTCAAAAGTAAGGATTTTGTGAAAGGCAGAGGCAAAAATATTAATTGCTTTTTCCCACTTTACTACACAGTTCCAATAGCAGCAAATGTTATTACAAAGGAGCAAAAAAGCCTCCCACCATCAACTGCAAGATCCCATCAGTCCTGAAGTCAGCTCAGCCTTTGCCTTCCACCCGCCTTCCTTCCCCAGTAATGGCTTGGGAGGGTGCTGAGGCATCCTCTCCAATAGAACAGTTATGGAAAAAGTCAGAGAACATTACAATCACCAGGCAAATTAAGTGAATAGTAAAAGCCATTCCTATATGGGAGGAATCTTTCAAATCCTGGAAGGGAAGGGAGGGGAGAGCAATAATAAGAAACTAGAAGGGAAATTGTGTTTTCCCCCTTTTCTTCACAAGAGATGAACTTTCTTCAAAAATTTCTGTTTTCAGTACAGAGGTTGTGTTATTAGATGCTGATTTCATGCCTTAGAAATCACAGATAAGGCAAAAACATATTTGCCACCTAGAATAGAATATTGATTTATTTTTTTCCCAGCCAGCCTGCCAAACAAAATCCAAGCTAAAGCAGACTCTGTGGCAACTTGAGGTCACCGTAATTCTCTTTAGTTCTTCTCCTTGTCAAAAGCTATGATATCAAAGCTGCCCTTTTGTTCCCCTTAATTCTATCAAATGCACTCCCCACCTCCAATCTTCCCTACTTTGTCAAGCTAAGATGAGGAATAACTCAGAGACTTGGGCTCAGACCTATCTATAATCAGGATCTGAACTAGAAGAGCCAACAGAGGCTCATTTGCACAGCTCCAGCCCTACAGGCAGCCTTTGTTTTCTTGGGAGGTGGAAAAGTGTAATGCAAACAAGAGCTGGGCTCTGCTGCATAATCAATTATAACTTAAAGTAATTCAGTCACATTCTGCGGAACTTTTCCTCACAATATGACAATTTTGAGGATTTCCTGCACCAGCCCCTGCATAAACCTATAAATATCCAAGGCCATTCATCACTACATGCTTTTGAATTTTTGTTTCTAGGCACACCCCCAGGAAAACCTTGGACTGGAAATGAGCTGAGGAGCTCACCTTCATTCTCAGTTTTGAAGGCCTTCACAAAATATTGTCATGGCCCTGTCCCCTAAGGCCCAGGAACTGCTGTGTGCCTGCTCTCCTGGCCTTTATAAAAAATAGACCTAACAGGACTTTTAAAATATACAGCCCACCGTGGGCAAAACATTCCCTCCATCCCAGGCTGTGCAGAATGGCTGAACTGCACCCCATGGCTACTTCAGCTCAGTCACCTCCTTGCTCTGACAGGGATTTAAAGCTCCCTTTCTCCCTGGGAGGTATATTTTTCTCACTGTTTTGGGGTGGAAGCAGACTTTTTTTCCCACTGTCACCTCTTACCTATGTATTCAGGATTTGGAATATTCTCCTGGGAGAGAAACACAGCTAAAAATTGGTCATTGTTAGAAAAGCACAAAGTAGATGTACAGCTGGTGGGTAGGTGTTCTTTTGTTGGTTACTTTCTAGTTTGTTTTCGCTTTTTACATCTTATAACCTCTAACCATATAATTTCTACCTAGATTTATGATATGTTATTTCCAAATGTGTCATTTCTTTCATTGCAGCCAGTGTTAGATAACCATGATGCCCACAGATGCATCACTAGAAAGGACCTGTCCATCCTGCTCCACACATCAGGAATTCCTGATACCATAGGAATGAGCATAAAGAGCAAGTGGCCAGTGTCTCAAATTTCACTAAAGGCTGTACTAGGAGTTTAGAATGAGCTTATGAACAAAAGGTTTTAGTCCAGAAAAGAAGAAAAGCCACTCTGGTCACATTCCCATAGAGATTTCCAGTATAATCATATTATAAAGCGTCCTCTCATTCATTGCCTTTACCATTTTGTGTCCATCAGTTCTAACCATGTTTTTCCCTTCAAACCAGAGCCCCATAGCTACAGACACTGGCCACACCATGGAATCGACCACTGCATTTAGATTTCTGGAGAACAGAAACGCTGACTTCATGTAGTTCTCACTGGGAAACTGGTAACAGAGACTGACCTTGAGATCTTTTTCTATGTTCTTGGGAAAAACAACGATAGTTCTCAAATCTCAAAAGAAAGGAAAAGGAGAATGAAGGCAGCATAAGTTTCCTCTAAGCACTGTCAGCATGAAGACTTCTATCATTACTAAAGTTTAATATTCAGAATACTGCCAGGAGTCTGCAAGAGAACGCTTCCCGAAGTGGAGGAAGATAAAACCAAACACTGCTTTGAGTTTAGTTAGTACAGAAAGGTCTGAGCATAAGCCAGAATCCAGAATTTGACAGCATGCAGTAATCATGCTTAGATCCAGCACTGGTTTTGGAGTTAGAAACAATTATTTTGATATTTTAAAAACACCCTTAAAGCAAGAGTATTTTCATAAGTTACTTTTCCTGACTCTTCCCAGCAAGCTGAATAGAAATTGGCTGCTTTCTTTCTTCTCTTCTTGTTAACAATGGCAAGCTGAGATACCCTGTAAAGTGACTGTGGGAGCCAGCGTTTTCAGAACAAAGCATGAAAACATCCTGAGCCTTGTCAACAAGGTACTCTGTGTCTTCAGCAATAACAAAAGTCAGTGGTGGAGCAGGGAATAAAACCCACAAGCCCCAACTCCCACTACCCTTAACATCAGACAAACTGATTCTCAAACATGAAACCTGCTTTTGTTTGGATGTCATCATTGAACCTCTTTTGAATGACAAGATCCCAACAATTCACAAACCTCTGACACGAAGTGGTCTCACAGAAGAGCATAAAGGTGGAGTCAAACTGTCAGGTGATCCAGGGTTTAGCACCAAAAATAAGGTTTGTGCCACTAAAATGTTAAAATTTTTTGGCAGAAGGAACACCACCAGAGTTGGAGGGTATACAGAAGTGACCAGATGGGAAATAGTCCAGGACTCTGGCTGATACATCTTTAACAACTAACCTAAATGAAAGGACCAGCTGATCATTTCCCTCCTTCCTGACAACTCAGGAATACTGTGAAGCCTTGGGTCATGGGTTTTTAAAAATATTTTTAAACTCTGAACAGCAAACAGGTGAAAATATATTTAAGAAAACATTTTCCTAGTAACTAGTAAAGTAAATAAGTGGTTCTGGGTGATCATTGGCAGTGGTTATTAACCTTTTCAGACATTTTTAACACTGCAGTGACCTGTGTGTCTTCAGCTATGTTGCAATCCAGAAACAATTTAGAAAAATACTAGAAGTCTTCTTTGTTAGGAGATCTTAAAAAATCGAAACACATAAATTTCTGATTCTTATTATGTAGAGTGGTTAATTTACTGCAACCTACACCATTCAAAATGCTGTTTTCAAAATAAGAGCTTCTGGCCTAGGGAGTTATATAAAGAAGGTGTGTTCTTTATCATTTTAATATACCTTAGCTACATAATTGATGAAATGATTCATTCTCAATATTTAATGCTCCTGTACCCAGAAGACCATACCTAATCAGAACATGAGCAAAGTATGCATCAAGAAAAGACAGGAGCAAGAAAATATATTATTTGCTAAAAAAAAAAAAAAGAAAATGACAAAAGTGAGCAGCTCCCCACCTCGACCTGAAAGCACAGGCACAAATGTTTAGACAGTCATTAAGGTCAAAAAGGGTGAAATTCTGACACTGCTATCCCCAAAGTCAGCCACACCTCTCCCCTGACTGCAGTAGGGCCAGCATTTCATTTCCCAGGGCTTTCAGTGAGGACAGGATCAGAGCACAGCAAAAGCTGGAAGACTGTTAAAATTAGATGTTTCTGGTGTCCATTCTCTCATGATCTCAAAAATTCCTAATCAATCGTATTGCAATTAATTGCAGAAACGTCCCATTAAATACAGACAAATCTTTCCAGAGGTACCCATTTAAGAGGAAAATTTATTAGCTGGCTTAAATCCACCTTTCTCGACATGCCTTCCCTTTTTTGATTTATTTTTAATCTTGCACTTCTCCATTTTCCAATACCTTTCATCCCTCGTTCCATACTCCTTCCTCTCAGGGAAAATGCAGGGTGACAGTATAGACTGCACGGCAGCAGGAGGAATGAAAGGTTTATTTCAAAGTTGCTCTGTTCTTTTTTTTTCTGTGTGTGGCTTTGTTAAGTACATACCGTATTTCTGAGATCCAGCTAGGAAAAACTAGAAAAGTCTTCCAATTATAATCCTTGATATTTCCCCTGAAGCTAAACCAAAGCCCCTTTGAACTAGAAAAGTGTCTTTCAAAAATGAGAAGGGCAAGACCTGAACTTTTCTACCTGTAGTCTTCTAGTCCAAGATTAGAGTTGTGGGTTGATTTTTTTCCCCCCTCTTCTCCTCAAGGAAGAAAATACACTGATTTTTAATACAACTATTTTTAGTTAATCCAGCTTTCTTTTTTATCCTCTGTAGCCAATGCCTGCACCAGTCATTTGAACATTATTTAAGTTATATGTCTACATCAAAAGTAACACTTTCCCTGGTGTATATTTGCTGGCTGTGCAGAGGAGGTAAATAAGATTTTGCAGTGCTTCTTGTCCAAAATCCCATTGTCACAGGCATGTTTATTGATTGATTTTCCCGAGTATGTAAGTTATGGATTAGCCTTTGCTCACGTTAGAAAACAGTTTCCATTAGGAAGTCAACGCCTTGTAAGGTGCAGACAGATTTAACGTGCGTGTATCCCTCTGGTGCTCTCCCAAATGGCTCTGAGGTGGGGTTGTGGGTGATTTCAGGAGGGAGGGGATTCATCATGCCTGTTTAGGGGCTGGCTAATGGGCTTCTGCCTGCCACCCTGGGCGCTGCTCATGAGAACACAAAAATTGAGACCCTGGGTGTTGGTGAGAATAGCTACTCTAATGCAGGTGGTTTAGAAAACTTATGGGTCACATAAACGTGAGTCTTCTAGCATGAAGCGTCATAACAAGGTGCAGCAAGGGTTTAATGCACAGAAAGTGAATCATTCCAATTTTTCTAATGGGTTTTCCTATCCATATGAAGAAAAACAGCTCGGTTTCCTACATCTTTTAAAAGCAGCATGCTTTACATAAAAACTATCGCCTTTCTGCTTGATCTATGTTTTTAAACATAATATTATGCCCAGAATCTGAACTAAAAAGGTAATAAAGATACTGTCTTTTGGGACCAGGACAGCAATGAAAATTTCATTCTCATAACTCACCAACCCTGAGTACAGCTTATCAAATTTATTCACATGGAATGTTTTACAAATAAACAAAGGGAAACACGTTCAAGTGAAGTAATGTTCAGTATTTTGATTTGAGGTCTGTGTGAGGACAAGAAATCACGCATTTTACTTAATCACTTACACTTATTCCTTGTTTTTTAATATGTCTCCAGCAAATTAGACAAGAATCTTTGACATGTTATTGGAGTTGTGTCAAAGATCTTGTTACTGGCTTTGTATGCTCCAGCAAAAGTCCAAAAGCTACACAGGAGACAAACTGGACTAGAGTGAGGGGAAACTCTCATGAAAGGAAGTCTCCTGGTACATTAGCAAAGTTAAGAGTGGAGATTCTTACTACAGAAACTCTCAAAGGCCTTAACCAGAGTAAATTCCTTGCTGTATCCAGGAGAGGCTGGAGGGTTGCTTGGTTAAAGTACTGATACAAAGCATTACACATTTCAATGCCTCAGGCCTCTCAGAGCTACAAGGCAACCAGAAAAGTCTTCATCTGACTCCTAAGGTGTTTTGGTATTCTTAGTTAGCCCATAATTTCTACCATGAGGACCTCTCACTGATGGAATGCCAGTACACAAGGCAAGATTGATTGTGGACACCAATTCTTTAGGCTTTGAAGCCCTGAGTGTCACTGTTTTGACCCTTGTGGTGGAGCCAACACTTCTTCCCCTCCCAGACACATTACAAAGATGACTACATCCAACACTGAGGGGAAACCAGGTGCTGTGGTTTGCAAGGGCTGTTTGTTACAAAAGCGAGAAGCTGAAATGTGAGAATTCAAGAGAAGAATGAGATTATTCAGTGGCTGACAGGACATTACCCTACTCAAAGAACCCCCATATTTCTCCCTTTATGTCCCAAAAAACAGGACTGAGAAGTGGTAGAAGATTTTTACTGAGTTCTCACAGAAGCACAAGGGTGTTGTTGGGTGCTTGGCTCTCTCCATTGCTCTTCTTGAAAGGAGAGAGCCTTTGGACCACAGCCTAGCACAGGCTTTGCAATGGTTACCCCAGAAGACCTGAGAATGACTCTTGTTGGCCTGATCAGCATGGAAAAAGCCATCCCTGTATTCATTTTTGGATAAAGGATAAGATAGAGCTACACTGCAGCAGTCAAAGCCTCCTTTCTAGACATGAATATGACGTGGAACAGATCAAACACTTTAAGGTCGCTACCCAAGGGAGACAAAAGTCACACTCTGGACTTTACCTACATTGTTTTATTACCTTGGCATTGACACACTGGACAATTTCCTCTGCTTAGCAGACAGCGTCTCAGAGAGAGGCGAGCCTGGTGACAGCTTTCAAGCTGCCTTTTTTTAAGGTATGCACTTCAAAAGAATATATATTGTAGCAAGTACAAATTAAAAACACTGGCAAAAGTTTCATACAGAAAACACCCTCACTATGAAGCAAAAAAACCCCCAACTGGTTAGCATTCAGAAGCACAGCTGTTTTAGCTGATACTGACTGATTGATTCATTAGATGTATAGAAGTGCTATTAGGAGGGTGAAGGCTTCTATCCACAAGGATAGGCACACTCAGCACAGCTTCAGAGCACATCTCGAAAGCAACCATCCAAATTAAAGGCATCCCATCACAATTAAATCCAATCTCATAAGCTCCATACCCTTTCAGTTACTTCCATACTGTCCCACTAATTTCAGGGGCTCTTTTGAGGGAAAAGACTGAATCCCATTGTGTGCCTTGACTTCACAATGTGCTCTGGGCACAGACAACATTTTGCTCAGACGGAGAAGAGAGGAGGCCCTTTCAGACCAGGTGTCAAGAGCTTTGAATTACAGCAGTGCCAGGCCAATCTTTCCTCACTCATTTTAATCAAGGAGGTTCCAATTCAGATAACCCCTGCTGATCACAGCTCAGACTAACATTGCAAGAAAACCAGGAGAATGTTAGAACTGCTATGTAGATAGGTATGCTACTCATACGTGCTAATGTATGCACATCTCCTGAAACAGCCTGAAATTGCTTTGAGTTCATGATTCTTTTGCCAGCCCAGGCAGAGCTTCCACTGAATGTTACCAGGAACATTATTTGACTCGAAAGAGCAAGCGTGAATTTCGTGCATCTGCCCAGCAATGTGAAATCAATTCCGATAATGCCATTGAATGTAACTTATCTGAAAATTACTTTCTTGTGCTATGGTTTTCCCTGTGAAACCCTGCAATGGTTGAACTGATAATGTTGGATCTGAAGTCTCATGACTATTATGCGGTATTACTCTCCAGCTGGGAGACTTGGCAAGGCAACACATTGACATCTTCATGAACTTAGCACTTCACATCAAGGAGAGGATGTGAGCCTGTCAACTTGACACTCGTAGTGCAATCTCTTTCAAATTGGCCCTTAGAAATCTTTACAATATGACTGGAAGCTCTTCACAGTCATATAAATAGGATACATTAGATTCAGCTGCCACAAAAAAAAGTCAAAGGGTGCTAATCATGTCCTTTCCCTCAAATTAATATTGTCACATTTACTTACTTGTACTTAGAAGACGTTGGTGAAATGTCTCTTCCATCTGTTTTGGTGCATACATACACCATTAGGAGGAGTCTTTCGTTTTATCTTTACTCAAGCTGTCCTTCAATTAACACAGGATTTCTTTCCAGCTTGCCAGATATTTTTAAAGTTACAAATATATGTGACACTAATACCTAATCCTTAAGAAATGCCTTCACCTCATTAAATTAAATGGACAACCATCTTAGGTTCATTACAATAGCAGGATTGAGGGAAATGATCAGAGGTATTTAAAATATTTGACAGGGTTTTAAAGATAAACAGAAATTCTGAGCACTTCCTCCTGCTTGCCTAGTCTGTGTGGCTATGAAAGTGATTAAAAAAAGTGATTAAAGAGAAACCAAGAGCAACAAGAATTTGACACTTAGAGCCCACTTACATAGTCCTTTGTATTGAACTGGTATACTTTACCTATTAATAAACTACAATTTAGCTTAGGAAGAGAAAAGGAAATTTTATGCTGCTCTCGTGATTCATGTTTCAGAAAATCTCAGAGAAAATATGAAAGTTTTCTCTTTCATTCAAGAGGAAGGGCCCTACAGGCAAAAGCTATCTGCCAGATATTCCCTGCACCATCATCTTCTGTTGATGCCAGGGAGATTTTAATTCCAGTACTTCACATTGCAGAAGTATTGCACAAGGAAATAAATGCCTTTTGGTATTTTAGCGCTGTTCAGATCCTCTATGATTTTACACTTTCATACCCCTACCAGCAGCGTGAGTCAAACTTCTGTTTGCATAACAGGTGTGTTTCCTTACATGTGAGATGAGTGCACAACAGCATATGGACTGACTGCAATTACAAAACTGCACAAGGGCCACTTCTGTGCACAATGCAGCAGCAAAAACCCACAGGATCAAAAATGGAGTGTAATCTTCATGCAAAACACAAACTTGGACAGCATCCCTGGCCACCTGAGACAGTTCCCAAGGGTCTCAGGTGTAAAACAGAAATTTGACATCAAACACCCAGCCATCATTTCATTTAATTACTTCCTCTCATTTCATTAGCTCTGTGCTAGCTGAGTTGCATAAGCAATTCTACGGCATGAGAGGGATCTGTAGCCATGGAAATATTTTTTCTCTGAAAGCAGACTTGCTCACTTTGTGAAAAATGTATAATCCTCCCTGGCAAAGAAGTGAGGATATTGGATGTTTGAAGTAAGCAGATTGAGCCCTGGGTATAACTTTCACATTGCAGCCCCCAGTGTGGGACAAAAAAAAAAAAAGAAAAACCAAACCAAAAAACTCTTTGGTCCTTAGGGAGCCCTGGTGCAGCTGCTGTCAGAAGGCAGCCCTGCCAGCCAGGTTTTCCTGGAGCAAAGGGGGAGCATCCTGCTCCTTTCTCTGTGCTTGGCAAGCATTGGGAGCCAAGTCCCTACCACTGCTTTTCTACCTCTTCCCTCTTGGAGGAGCTGACACCCGGAGGCAGATGAAGAGGAATCCCTCATTTCACTCATCCAAAATTCAAGGAGTAGTGCCTGCAGAATACATGGAAATGGCACCAGCTGTCTTTCTGTGAGGAATAACCCAATCCAGGCTGTGTGTCACTTAGTTCTGTGCATTTAAGTACAAACTATCAACGACTAGACTTTTAGATATGAGTCAGACTTTTTTTTCTCCATTTTGCTATAGTAGCTAGTAAAGCTAATCCTTATTTCAACTATTTTCACGGGGCAGCAAAACACACACTACATTTAATAATCTTATTGTTTGTGTTGGTAGATTGGCAGAAGATCCCACAACACGAGTTACATGGCAATAAAGATGCAGGCTCCCATGAGAGCTAGTTCTGCTCTTGAAATTAAAGGGTATGAGCCTCTCCAACAGAAGCCTGTGGAAAAAAAAGCCATGGTAATATTTCATCAGAATTTAGCCAAAACAGCTGCATGTGTCCTACAGATGATTGGTTTTTTTTTTCTTTCTTACACAAATCACATTCAACTGCACTTGTCTGCTGATAATGGGAATGGGACTTTTCCTGCAGGGAAGCAATGACTCTGCAGATCCCAGTCTATCACACACACTTCAGACACCCATAAATATATCTGTTTTGTTTCCATCGCTTCAGGTCTCACACAAATTCAGTGATGAATTTATAGAATGAGGCATCTGTGACTTGTCAAAGTTTACTTTTACAAGGCAGGCAGCACAGAAAAAAATCATTCCTGGCTATCACGACTAGATTACAGTAAAGTGCCACATCAGGGTGAGCTCAGCTAAATTCAAGTGTCCATTGAAAAGATACAGTATTTCACATTCAAGAGCAACTGCTGAATTCTGGCCTTTTTGCAAAATCCAAGGAAGGGACAATTTATTACTTAAGCAAGCACTGCAGTAGATCAGGAATCAAACTGGCGCCCTGGCTATTAATTACCCTCCAGGGTGACCAGCAGGGAAAACTGTCAGTGTCAAACCATCTACAGCACACATCAGTGAGGGAAGAAGGGATGAATATCTACCTGCTTACTACTTCTGCCCAAATACCTATTTGAGAATAGAAGTGAGGACCTACAGTATTAACAGCCAGGGCCCAGCAGTCAAGGGCTGTCAACAGCCACCTCTAAACGCAGAGGAGATGTTTTGGACCTGTAGACTGACTCTCTGGACTTGTACATATTTTTTTTCCCCCACCTTGGAAGTCACTGTGGGAAAGGGATGCTGCACACCCAGGTCTTGCCCCAGCAGGGAGTCAAGCCACGTCCAAGGTGTGTGACTGGATCCCAGTTTACACAATGTAGGGAGTAACCTATTGTAACTTCCACCAGGTCTGTGGCTTCCCCTGGATCAGAGTCCTGGAGGACACACCCTGAATGTAGTGTTTTCATTTAGGCTGGAGTGGGATTAGAAAGGTCTGCATCCACCTGCACAGGAAAGTGCACCTGGGTTCTATACACCCTGGTTCATCACCAACCCTGGGCACTTGGGGTTCAGCCCAGAAGTAACCTGTGATTTTTCCAAGAGGCCTCAGGCTAGTGCTAAGCAAGGGCTAATCCTTCCTTCTGACAGACAGGAACCAACCAGGAACAAGGAACAGAAGAGACAGGACATGGGCTGAGATTTGGGCAGCATATTCCTGGGAACCGTTTTAACTTCTCAGTTCCTATAGATCCCAGCAAGCTCACAGGGCTTCTGAGCAGATTGCTGCTGGTGAGCTGTGATTTCTCCTCTGCTAGGTAAAAAATTATTCAAGTAAACACAACTACACAGTCAAAAAGGGTTGAACATGGGTAAGGTCATGTTAAACATATTACTAATATGTAGGGTTTTTAATCTTTCCAAAGAGCTGAAAAAGCATTCAAGAGGTAACATGCTCTTCCCCTTTAGCATAATTTTCTCCCACCATCCCTCAAGCTTTGCCCTGCTGATGAGGATGCCTTCACATGGTGCAACAGAGCTCCTTATTTCCCCCACCTATAACTCCTGGGAGGCTGCAGTTCTTCCTGCAAAGTAACAGTAAATTTTAAACAGGACTTGCTAAATCCTTGGCTGGAACAACAAATAGCCTTTTGCCCCATGCAGAGATCAAGAAAGCAGCAAGGGCTGACAGCCGTTCCAGCGCAGCACTGAATGGGTTGCTTTGCATTCTGTAACCTGGCAAGCATGCAGGAGATGCTCCTTTTGGGAAGAGCAAAACCTCTTAGTAATCCCTATCTTTTTAACTACTGAGTTGGCAATTTATTGACTACTGAGCTGGCAATTGACTGAAAAAAATCCCACAGGAGCAACAGTGGAAAAGGGAAAAGTGGTGCAAGGCAGAGCTGAATGTGATGCCATGGGTGGTATTTTTTTAAACCACTCCTGTCTCTGCAAAACACTTATCCTTGAGTGTATGTAGTTTCCTCCTCAGCAACATTTTTTCTGTATTCTTCTGACCTGCTGCATAATTTCAAAGTATCTGAATGTTGTGATAAGCACGACACACTTAGTACTAATCAGGGTGGATTTTATCCCCTTGTTCTTTCTTGAACTTCTCTTAATTTCTCTACTTGTTTCTGATTGGATCAACTATAATTGTTATATTGATTTTAAATTTTTTCTATCTGCAATTTATCAGCAGTATCTTTTCTATTTGCTGCTGCCTTTGACTGCGGGAACAGTCTGAATGAATCAGAATTAGGTCTACTCACAGCTGAGCTGTGGAAACCTGCTGAGCCATTATAGCTAGAGCCCTGGATCCCAGAAACTGTCATAAATAAAAGCCATTATGACTAGTACCTCATGCCATTTCTGACTGTGAACATATGGCAGCATACTCTGTATGGTCAGGACAACAATAACTGCTTTATGGACCTGTCTGAATGTTAAAACAAGGAGCTTTCCTCTGATGTTAGGCAAAAACATCAGAGTTCCTAGTAATTGAATAGTATGTTTTCTAAATTCTTCTTCAAACATTCAGTGCATCTCCCTCCTCTTGTCTGTGAACTGAAAAGCCAGATCCAGTGTGAAGGGGAATTTCTTTTCTATCAGAAGAGCAGGAGACACAGTGAGTGCAGCTCTTGCATGTCTCTACAGGGCTGAGCGAAGTGCAAGTTTATCTTAGAAAAAAAGTAATCGAACCACGTGCAAAATAAGTGATGCAAATAAATAAGATATATCTGGCAGCTCTGGAGATAGGAGCAAGCAGGAAGGAACAAAAAGAGAGAGAGAGCAAAGGAGTGGAGGGAATGGGGATCTCCACAATGAAACTTCAAACACAGGAGTGAGATGGACATCTGCCTGCAGCCTTGTGCTGTCCTAGGTAATAGGGTGCCAAAAACTCTGAATTAAAACTGATCAATTCCTACCCTAAAAACAAGTTGAAGGAATCACACCATCTGTGCTATGGGAAAACACCTAAATGCTCTGTTTTTACATATGAAAGTGGTGTTGTGTCAATGCTGTCATTTCTGCTCAATGAGGTCTTTTTCCTCTCCTCCTCCCTCCTTGAGTGTCTCCTCCTCTGGTAAATCTGTAGATATCACCCATATCCTCTCTCAGCTTTTGTTTTTTCTCACCTGAGGAAACCACACTTTTGATTTCCTTTCATAAGATCGCTGGCTAAGACCACTGTGCCGATGTCACTCCTTCCATCTTAAATGAATTTTTGTGAGATTATACAAAGAGACGCACACAGTATTTCAGATGCAGGCTGGAGCCTTGTAAGTCACTAACTAAAGGAAGAATTTAATAACTTATGACCCCAATGAGCTTTTTCATAACTACATCTGCAGCTGACTAAAACACATGATCTAGCTCCCTCTCTGCTCCCAGCTCAAGCACCAGTTAGTGCCTGAAATTCTTGTTCATGGTCCCAAAGTGCATATCTTTGCATTTTGTACTATAATGTTCCATCACATTTAAATGGTTCCTGATCTCAAGGTCATCTAATTATTTCTATATAATATGGTAATTCACATTTTTATTGTTAATATGTCCCACATCTGCACCACTGGAAAAAAAAAAAAGATCATTAATTCTCTCCTACTTTTTGGTATTGAGGTCGTTGATGAAAATATTAAATCATTATTATGGTTATTTATTTATTGGATTATTATGCCATAATCTGTTAACTGTACTTTGCTAGACACTTTCGAAGAGTTCCCCTTTCAGCACAGGCTTTTGTCAGCTTCTTCTGGGCCACCTTTCACCATCACTTCATAATTTTCATAAGTTCATCCTAATTTAATTAAGTTACTGTAAGTTTAACTAATATTTTCCCACCTGGCACAACAATAGTCATTTTACAGGAGCCTGGAATGCTGCTTACATGGGAACTTTTTCTTCCCTCCCCCTCAGCTTTTCTGCACCTTAGAAATGGGGAGAAGTGAGCCAGGGCTGAGTAGCCTTCAATCCTATAGAAATGTTGGAGTTATGCCACCAGGACAATGCAGCAGCTTGGGAGCAGGAGGCTGAGAAGAGCAAAATATCATTGTTTTCTGGGCAACCAGAGATTCAGGGCATCCACCAGGTTTGAAATTCAGCCTTCTCAGCATCCTACGTCATGAAATTGTGAGGGCAGTCTTGTCCTTTTTCCTTCTCCCTAGCGGGAGGACAACAGACACCACTACAAGAAGATGCCCTTGAATATTTCTTCCCAAAAATCAATTTTTCCAGAAAGGACAAGAGATTAAGGAGTGCAGCAGAAACAGGATTTCTCCCCACTCATGCACATATATGTGTTTTTAAAGCATCTATCTCATTGTGCGCAGTAGCAATTCCAAAAACATTACTCTTGAAAATTATTGGTTCAGCACGAATGCAGTGAAGTCCCAAGTGCTACATTGCTGTCAGTTCCTTCAGTGCTTGCAGCTTTCTTGCATCCTCTAAGAAGTCCAGACTCCCACAGGAGCTATTCAAGATGATAAAGTCATATTAAAGGCCTTTGCAACTTTTTTTTTTTTAAGAAATGTCAGAGCTAATACTTGCCCTTTGTGCTGTTTTCCTCTGGTATTACACAAATCCTGTGAGATTTTCCCATTTGACCTGATGACCACATACCTTACCCTTGGCAATAAAAGGCATATCCATGCATGAGTCAGAAACAAAACTGTTGCATTTCTTGGCCTTTCTGTAAATGGTAGAATTCACACTCCTTTAGTCTTTTATCAAAATCTGTGTTTGGAGAGTAGTGTGGATGTGAAAGAGAAAAATAATGGGTTTGGTACTAGAACTGCATCAGAAAAAACCCTTATTGTATGCTGCTCATCCAGTGAACTACAGTTTGTGAGCGCTGATTTTCATTTGCCAAAACATTTAAGATTTATGGAGTCTTGGTTTATGCTCCTATCATATTCCCATCCATGACTCAGGCTTACTGATATTCTTTATTGTAGCTAATGTTCTCTTGTGTCAGAGCATGACATGAAAAACTTTTAAAAAGATGGCATAAAAAAGAGATTACGTTTTTTGTTCAAGGTAGACTATCAGCTTTTTTAGAGCCATTTGCAGTTGAGACTTTGGAGTCTGGTGCCAATCTCATGTTACCTGTACCACTGGGGACACAATTGACACTTTGCAAATATTCCCATATTCCCCTTTTGCCCTTCCTGTCTAGGATGACTCAAAGTAATACAAAGTCATTGAATGCACCCCAGCCATACTCGCTATGCCTCCAGTAAAATTTGATCCAAACTGTGATAGGATGGGTTTTTAATTGCCATGGTTTCAGGGAGTCTGGAAAGTTTCTGAGGTCCTTTCTTCCTCTATGTTTTATGGACAAGGCAGTTGTGAGCATAATATAGGCTCTAATAGAAGAAGTAACAGAGAAAGCTGAGATGGTGAACTTAATCTCAACATCAATGCCTTTTTCATTTCATTCTTTATTAAAAAGGTCAGCTGTAATTAAGGTGCTTACTTATTTAAACACCTATAGATAAGGATGAATGATCTCTCAGAGCAGTGCCATGAACACTTAGATAAAGATAAGCTAGATGTTTTCCAAGTGGCTCGGTCTGATTAGATTTCTCATAAAATACTTCTGTAGAACTGGCTGAAGTAGTCTCAGATTTCCTAGTGGTTATCTTTGAGAATTTCTGGAAAATAAGTGGAGACCCAAAAGGCTGCAGAGGGATAAAAACAGTGCACCTTTACCATGAGGTAGGAAAGAGAATATTGTAGACCACACAATTTTAGCTCTAGGCAAAATAGTAAAAAAAACCCAACAGTTGAAGAATGTATAAGCAATTAAAAGAAAAATAAGGAAGACTAGATATAGCCAATAAGCAGTCACTAGGAACAAATGCTGAAGACCAATTTAGTTGCTTCCTTTGGCAGAGCAAACAGCTTGTATTTAGAGAGAAGTTGCAATAAATACCACATATCTTGACTTGGGTAAGATTTCTGACCTTATCTCCTCTAACATCCTCGTAAGAAACCTAAGAAACATGGTATAAATGAAACTACAGGATGGAAAACCAAGTGTCCTGAAAAATATCCAGAGAGCATACGCTGCCAGAGTACAGCCCCATGCAACACCTCTCTGTGGAGGGATGCCGTCTCTTCATGATTTATTTCTGACCCAGATGATAAAATATAGGATGTGTGTTAAACTGACAGGTCTGCAAACATATTAGGATAAGAGAAAAATGCAAAGTTTTACATTAGCAAAGTCATTGCATAAGATAATCCTTTCCTTTCCCTTGGGGCTCGCAAGGCCTCTGTGACAACAGTGTATTCAGGTTTGGCCAGCTTGTTTCTAGGCAGGTGTGGAGCACCTGGGGAGAAGTACAGTGTGGCAAAAAAATCTCAGTTTTCTGCAAAACTTTGGGCAGTTTGATTGAGGGGAAATGCTAAGAGGCAGCATATAGCAGTGTTCATCTATGCAAAAGAACACTGTAAAAAGCTCTTACCCGTGACAAAGGAAGACAGTTAAAAGCTAATGAACTTCAACTACAGCAAGAGTAGATATTAGGAAAAGCTTTCAGCAGTAAAGATACTTAATTATCTATGGAATTTTTAGAAATTCCATCTCAGAAGATCTTTAGTAACAGATTCAGATAAGTTGTCCATTAAAAACTCCAATTTACCCATAAAAGATAAAAACTACTTTTCCTCTCTTATACTTTCTTACTCCAGACTCCTTCCCTCAGTGCCCATTAGATTCCCCACATGTGCAGCTCTTCTCCCTGATGGATGTTCTGCCACACTTCCACAGTTCCTTCCTCCAGCAATTCACAGCAGCATCCTTTCCTTTACCCATCTATTGTAACCCTGTCAGCAGATTTTATGTGCACCACATTTTTCCTCATGCTGCGTTAACCCCCTTGCTCTAGCAGGACTCTACATCTTTTTTTCACCTCCATACAAGCTGTATGTGTTTGTCATCTAACTGACAAAGGATGGTCCAGTCCCTGGGATGTTTGACCAACTGGGACATGCCAGGCAACGCCTGGCACCTCTAAATCATTGGCAGTGCACCAGAATTCCCCCCCCCCCCCAGGCTGGGTTAAACACCTATTCTGGGCCACAGGGCTGTGATTGGGGCTGGCTAGTAAGGAGATGGATTGCTTGACTTCCTGACTTCCACTCCATTTAGGTTGGGAAGGAACTTTAAGATCATCAAGTCCAGCTGAAAACCTAACACTGACAAGTCCCCCTCTAAACTATGTCCCTCAATGCCACAGGTACACAGAGATGCAGCCCTCTCATGCAGATGAAGCTCTGTTCCAGTAGATCCTGCTCCACACAAAGGAGGTGATGGTGAGGCAGCAGACAAATGATTTAGAGTTAGACCCCAGAGGGCTCCCTTGACTAAGTCATGGACAGTCATTCTTTGTAAAGCAAAGTCCACTGTGACCCATAAAAGGGGCAGCAAAAGCTCTTAACTCCACAGCACTGACTGAAGCTGCTGTGGATCTGCCTGACAAATGCACCTCTCCAATGAGCAAAGAGTCAGACCTACTCATGATACTCCAAGTGCAAGTTATCCCATCCTCATCTCTGCTAAGGAACAGGACAAACTCCATGCACTTTGTTTATCAAGCAGATTTACTAGGCTAATGTAGTGAAACCTTTGTGTCCAGGTTTTACTACAGCTAAAACAGTTAGGTGAATATGGGCTTCTGTATTGGATTTCAGGACCAACACCTCCACACAGTTTTCATTCATTGATTTCAGATGCCTGCGCTGAGATTGCCAGGCCTGAATGTTTAGAAGCAGTGAATTTTAGTAATTACGTGTTATTTTCAATAAAATCTATCCCAAACATACCTGAAGCTTCAGTGCCAAGTTGAACTCTTCTGATTAATACAAAGTGTTTTAAACATGTGTGCTTTCCTGTCAATACTGCCTCACTTCTAGCACATGCCTCCAGTTGTTCTAAGTGTCACAGATACAAGGTAGATGCTGAAAAATACTGTGAACATTTTACTAAAGCTGAACATTTTAATTAAATAAAATGTGATTGCCAGTCAGTTAAAGTTGGGTTTTTTTAAAGAAAAAAAAGAATTATTTGAGCTTCAAAATTTCAGGCACAGGTCTTGAACTTATCATAATCTATTTTAGGCGTTTGTACTTTGTGCCTGTGGCATACTTCATTTTGACATGTCCATCATTTTTCAAATGGATGCGTGCTGCTATCCAAAATCCATTACTTGTGCTATGAATTGAATAACGCTCTATTATTTACTTCTGGCATAGTGTAATCAGACACATGCCTCTTTTTTGGCTTTGTTACTGGCTTTCACTTTCCAACGAAGGAGCCTGAATACATTAACTTAACATTTTAATGAATTGGTAACAGTAATGGGCGCTTAGAGTATAGATTGCTTTTGTAAAGTGCTACTGTACTGAGAAGTGCCTTGAAGTGTTGTCCAACGTTTACCAAGCAGTTAAGAAAGCATGATATATTTTGGACTACTTTTATTAGGCAGTTATTGATAGCTATATAATGAATGATCAGTATGCAAGGAAAAGCATTCAATTGCTTCTTTCAAAGCAATCTTGACATGTAGCGTAGCCAAAATAAACAACCTCCGTTCACTGACTGCTTAAATCACAGAAGAAATCCCTACCAGCACCCAATGAAGGTTCTTTTCTTCCCCTCTTAAGGCAATCATTGTTCAAGCATATTATAAAATACTGGGTATTGTTCACTCAAATGTCAAAGACTCAAAATTGTTCTGCATGTTTTGAAGGGGGTAACATCTCTTCCTTTTTTTCTTTTCATCTGAGTGCAGCACACTGTTGCAAGACAAAACCCACACAAACATACTCTCTTCATACAAAGAATGCACTGGTCCAAGCTGCAATGAATCTACACTTTTGTTTCTACCAATGGTAATCCTCCATCCCATGTTTCCACACTGTTCAAAGCCAAAGTAAAATCATGTCTGAAACTGAATTTTAACTAAAAGCTAGAAAGTGATTTTAATCTCAACAAATGAAAAAAGAAAAAAAAAGAAGAAAAGAGGAAAAATAAGCCCATGGTATCTGACTTACCTGCTCTCACTCCAATAGCTGCTGCCACCAACTAGAAAATTATTAATCACAGATTTATTCAAATTCATATTTTGAACAACATCTAAGCATGCTTGTGAAATGCATCACCAAGAAGCCATCTGTGCGTTTTCAATGATACCATTTATATTTCATAAAACCAAGCAGCTGTTTTGCTGTGATTGTTCTGAGCCTTTAAAATTGGCTTTCAAGACCCCAAAGCCGTTGAGGTTATAGAACATAAACCACAAAGCATCTATTTCTAAGTGTGCCTGGAAGGGTGATGATGAGAAAAACTTACAAGATGCAGAGAGAAATTCTTAGTGTTTACAATCTCTACTAGAATGAAAAGTAATTGTCAGGATTATTTCGACCCTCCAGCCTAATTGCCCAAATTCTCTTCTTTTATTAGACAGGGTTTGAGATTAAAGGTGGGGATGTAAACCTGAACTCCTGATAAAGAAAGCAATCAGACAACGTGTTAAAAATAATTATTGTGTCTAATTCCACAAGAGTGAAAAGCTTAAGTTAATGCTGAGCTTGTATAATATGGGTAAATAATTGGAAGAAGGAGCATTTTTATCAGCAGAGTAATGCATTTCTAAGCACAGATGAGTTGCATTTACTGAAGAGCAGCTAATATTTATGTTGGAGGCAGAAAGTGAGTGAGTCACTGTTCTTTAGCTGAGAATTTGTTCACTGTTTCTGCCTGAACCAAAATAGTTGTGTTGATTAAAATGGTAACGCTTACCTCAGTGCAGGCAAGTATAACACACACTAAATTAAAGACTATATTCTGTGATTAGCTACTTTTTACCTAAATGGGATACATTCCCCTTTTTTATAGAAAAGAAACTCTCCAATATCTTTGTTGTTGTTGCTTCACAGGACACCATAGGGATACAGCTTTGAGAAATTAGATATAGGTAGGAAGATGAGGAGGAATAAAGAGGAATTGTATCTTCTGGTAAAACCACAAAGTCACAGAATAACTCCAGGTGGAAGAGAGCTGGAACACCTTTAGCCTAAACTCTTGCTCAAAGCAGGATCAACACTGAATTCAGAAGAGGCTGCTCAGGGCTTTGTCCAGTCAGGGCTTGAAAGTCTCCAAGGATGGAGTCATTGTGACCTCTCTATGCAGCCTCTTGCAGAGTTTGTCCACCTTCACAGGGCAAATGATCCTGCCCCGGCCATATTGGTTTCCTCCCCTAAACTTTCTCCAGTTCACTGATGCATGGCAGTCCTCACTTTGGGTGCAGTACTCTAGATGGGGCCTAAGGCGTGGTATTTCCAACCACTTTCTCCATCACGTGGTCAAAAATGTCTTCTGGCCACTGATTCTACAGCAAAAGTTGCATTGACTTGAGTGAGGGATAATTTCACTCTGGCTTCTTATAATTTTGGGCCTAATTCTAGCTGGATTAGACTGTTCCAGGTGTATCTGGAGGTTTTGCCCTTCCCAAAAAAAGGCTGGAGCAGAGCCAGCACTGCTGAAAATAAGCAAGCAAGTTGGAGATCCCCAGGGCACGGCTCACTTTGCCACCAGTTCCAACACCCTCACTGCAATTGTATTTTGGCAAGGTATACGACTAACCCTGAAGTGAGAGAACGCTTAGCTGAAAATTTTTTGGAGGTACTTTGTCATTTCCTTGGTTTCATACAATGCCCAGAATGGGAGCAATACCTAGGGGCTTGACAATAACACTTAAACAATCAGGTTTATTATCTGCTTGTCTTAATTAAATGCCTCTATTTCTTCCCCAGAGGAAGAAAGTTTTTTTACATTAAACAATTTAGTTTGAAGTAAATGGGCCTCTAAGAGATATAGCGTTTACTCTGATTTGATTTACTCTGCACAGAAGATTCCTGGTCATGACTGTTAATGTGACTTAGCCCAATCAGATACGTTTCATTTGTGTCCTACTTCAAATCTTTAGTTTCTCCCATATGTCAAAAATGTTGGGGCTGCTGAATGATAAAGCCCTGTTGCTATGGCAATTAGTTCCATTACCTAGGTGACAGTGCTGGCATAATGTCACCACTAAAGCGATATAAATCCTGAAATATTTTTAGTGTCTGTCGCAGATGAACCACAGTAAAACCACCACTTATCAATGAGCCAAAATACCCACAAGGTGATGGGTGGAAAGAAGGTGCAGCCTAACCACTGTCTGTGCTACCTGGAGAAGTGCAGGTAGACAGCAGACTGGACAAGTGGACCTCCTAGATTCAGCAACAATAAGAGAGAATGACAAGGAATAACAAAGAAAACCCCACAGAGAGTAACAATAATGTTAAAAAAAAAAAAAGCAAAAACTTCCTCGTTTGGGCAACTGCTGAATGAACTACACCTCTCTACTCCTACCACATTGCCCTTTCCTAATTCACTGGGGTAATATGAAGGCATGTGCTGTAGCTGCATGAATTTGCATATTTTTAGCCTTTGTATTATTTATTATGCAATATTTAGTCACACTTTGAAACCTCAGTCAGGGTCAAAGTCTCATTGGATCAGGAACTATACAAATAAAAGCAGTGCTCGATAGCCTCTGCCCTCCCAGAGCTGACAGGCTTGCAGAAGCATTCAGGTGAGGGTGAGGCAAAAAGCAGCTACTGCCATTTTCCTGGTTATCTACAATTTATGAAACCTTTTATCTTCTAGTCTCTAGTCACACTGATTCATACAGCCCACAGTACAAATGAAGCCCACAGGTAGCAAATTTGGCAGTGATTAAAAGGACAATGATGGTAGCATCTGTTATGTTTTGGGTTTTTTCTCCTCCCTCAGCTTTGCCTCAGGTTTCTGGGGCATGCTGAAATGTGCTGGTATTGGCTGCGCAGTCAGCATCCAATTGCACCTGCTTTGACCAGGAAATCTGCATAAAACGTGACAGGATTTTTCTCCTACTTTTCTCACAATAAAAGTCCATAGTTTGGAAACCTGCCAGGAAATCAGTAGTTAGGGGAAGACCCATAGCCACATTAAAACGGATGAAGGACTTTTTAAGCATTCAGACAGAGCAACTAAAATGTTATTTTCACTGTCCCATACACAAGGTTCTTCTTCCCCATGCCAGGATAGTGTGTAAGCATAAATACACCTGAGCAAAGAATAGGCACCAAATAACAAGAAGTACTCTTGTCCCTTTTGCTGATGAAGACCTGCTCCCAAAACGAATAAATTATTACTTTATTTATTATTTAGAATTATGAGGCTGTGCTTAGAGCAAGTAGTCCTTGATCCATAAATCATTGGCACACCATTAATTATCCACACTCACCGCTTGCTGCCTTGGTTAGTCATATAAATCACACGGCACCCTGAGCAGGCAAATGATAGTTGCTAAACATTGCATTTGTCCCTTTTGTGTCACTTTCCCCACCTGCTCCTCCTCTGGACTTTGTCAGGAACACTGCATCCCACTTGCACATCAGCCTCGCTCTGTTTATCCTTTCTCTCCAAGTATTCATTGGTACAAATCACATTTGCAGCAAACTTCTGAAGTTGCCTAGTTCAAGATGTAGCTCATGGTCTCCATGGTCTCTACCTGAGCAGCTGCCATTGAGAAGCTGAAAAAACCCATAGCAATAATGCCATTGTGGAAGAAAAAAAAAAAAAAAAAAGGGAAAGAGCTTCTCTGATGAAGATGCAGACTGACTTCACAGCTTTAGGGACTGTACTGCCTGGACTCCAAATTGTCAACAAACCACCAGAGGAGTCCTACATGTGGGCACACTTCTGACATGGTCAAAGGTCACATCAGTAATTTCTCTCTCATAGGGATTAATATTTCATATTGGTCCTCTGCTGCGAGATTCAAGTAAATTAACGCTGATGCTGTGCCCTTTACTTGCTGGTCTGTGGACTTCATTAGGGCTGCAGAAGAATGTTGTTTACTACAGAAGCCACAGCAAACATCTCTTTTACAAATCTGCCTGTGCATTATTTCTTGCATTTGATCCCACACTGACACACTGCTCTCTGAACATTCATTTCCCTATTCTCTTTTTTGCCCCTGACAATGAACACAGATGACAGCACAGGAGCCCACATGGCTGTGGATCCAGGTCTGTGGTTTTGCAGCACAGTTCGAGAGCTGAGAGAGGTCCTGCACAAGGCCAACCCTCTGCATATGTTGGAAGCTTACAGAGTTTTGGCTGAATAAAACAGGGGTTGTCATTCACAGCTGAGATAGGGGGAATATTAAAGCTCACTAATGAACAGTCACAGTACCCAGCTGGAGCTTTAGCAGACGTAACAGAAGTTTACCTAATCTGTCTGATCAGTTGACAATTTTCTTACAGATACCCTCCAAATGCCTTACTTCTTGCATTTTGGACACACTAGGGTTTACCCAGGAAGTGGCAAAGTTCGTATTCTTGTGCCCCAAGATATGTGCACTGTATCTTTCGATTCATTCTGTGTAAAAACCCTGGTTTGGACTTAGGACAGCCTTCACTAGATTGCATACTGGCAGACAGAGCCAAATGCCCAAGCTGGAGTTTTATACAGTACATAGAGAAAGACTTTTGCTTCCTTATCTCAATATCTTTCTTCTCTTCCAAGGAAGCATCTTTGGCCTGGGTGCTTTATTATGACCCTCAGTTCGAAGAGTGCAACCCCGAGACAAATACTGAGTGACTGCATACATGGCAAATAAAGTGAAAAGAAAAAAACCCAACACTTGCACGACACAAGAAAGTACACAGAAATATCCAATAGGAACTACTCAGCCAAGAATAAGGGATGAGGCATTTCCAAGACACCCCAAATGACAACCTTTGTCCCTATTCCAGTGCTTGATCCCAAGAGAGCTGAGCAGCCTTCTCTGCCAGCATCTCCAGTCAAACAAACTCACGTGTGCTCTGTGAATCAGAAGCTGTCAGAAGAAAATGCTCACACTACACCTAAGGATCATTTAGCAAATGAATAACACTCAGCTACCTAAGGTGGAACCCACAGGAGCATGTTATGTTGTGCAGCAGTTTACTTTATGAGCTGAAAATTACAACTGATAATACTGTCTAGCTCCTGTCATGAGAAAGACATTGAAATTGCTGACCTTCCACAGAAGATAATCTCAATTCATTCAAAACAGTAACATGCCATAAAAAACAGCATGCACCAGTGATGCCTGTGTTACAGAAATATATATAACCAGTTCTGTACACTCTAATTTATATGTAATAACCCTAATACACCATCTATACAAAAATTCAGCCCAAATGTGTGAAAATGGGAATGAAGATATTGCCCTGTGCTGGGGTAGAGACATTTCTCAATACAAAGCTTTAAAAACATTACTCACTTGCTTTCAGCAATATTAAGATGAGGCAATCTTTCAGCTCATCTTTAGAGACATCTTAATTCAAGCTCTGCAGTTATCATATTAGCTCAGGTACCAGCTATCAGAAGCTATGGGTTATAATATCATAGGCTTGCTTTGTTTATTTTAAACTCGTTTTAGCATTGGAGAGAGACCCTGGGAAATGTGGTGGTATAAATTTCTCATGAGCTGTTCCTGATGTTCAAAGATTTCCAGTTAACTAATTCCTATTTCCTTTAATGAGAGAGTCTCAAAAACTCCAGTTTTTTTTTAGAGGCTAGTGCAAACAGTATGTCATCTAGTATCAATGGAGAGAAAATGTAAATTGTTTGCAATACCAACAGAAATGTCTTTAAACCCACGCTTCAGGTTACCCTTGGTAACCAGGATCACTCTCAGCTGCATCAGAGTTCAAGTTTCTTCAGGAAGCTGCAGCTTGGGCTATGCAGGGCATATACACACACATACACAGACCCATCACCCTAAAAAGCACATTCCTGCCAACAGCACTTACATTTTCAGCTATTGCTGTTTTATTTCATACTTGGTTGAGGGAAAAGTTTTTTCTTTAGTTAATAGTCCTACACATCAGTTTATGACAAGCAGCTAGAACCACACAGATGTCTTATTTAGGATACAAACTAAATCTCACATAAATCCTATTTTCCACTAGAGAGTTAAGATTAAATATTTCTATTGGTAATTATCCAATTCATGGGAAGTGGTCAGCTTCACAATGACCAAATTTTTGGTCTGTGCAAACTGCTTTCCTAAGGACTGAGCTCCACTGTCAGTGGTGGCAGGTGTTCCAGACATCCAGGGTTTAACTTGGAGCTGCTTGCTCCATAGGGGACCCAGAGGCCCTGTTCTGTCTTGGAAACTGCATCTTTTTGGGGTCTTTTTTTTTTACAAAAATAGATTGCTTCGGCACACCAGAAAAAAACAGAATGGGAAATAATAGGAAAAATCCTCTTTTCCCTCCTCCTCCCTATGTTGCTGCCCATCAATGTGCTGGTAGAAGGAGGACTACTTTTAAAGGGAAGGAAAGGACTTCTTTTTCTGCTTGTTTAAGGAGAAAAACAGCAGCTAGCTCCCCCTCCCTCTGTTTCTTTCTCTATTTTTCATTTATGACCCTCCTGCTTAGTACAAAATGTTGTATATTTGCTCGTGCTTCCCCACTGCCCCATAGCTGCACCAATTATAAAGTGTGGAAAAAAAGAAACTTCTTTTTCTTTTCTAGCCATAATCTTCCTGCTACAAAGATGTGCCTTGGTTTCCAAGCACTTCACTCAATACCATCTGTACACATCCAAGGACAAAAATGTCCCTTTTTTTTTCCCCTTAAAAGTGGCCTTGTATAGCTCTCAAGTTGCTGAGAGAGTTTGTCTACACAGGAGATTAATTTTCTTGCTGTGGAATATCCTATTGTGACAGCCATATTATTCCTATCTTTTTAGAAAATAGACAAGCAAGAGGCAATGTATAGATTACCAACTATGCTTAAAGACAGTGAAATGTTCAATGTATTAATATGTCTCTAGAAGTGAGCACTGCTGTGAACTGATCCTCTCACCTACACCGCCTGCAAGGGTCTTTAAAAATCTAAGGCCTGACCTCAGCAACAGATGATTTTTTTTAAAAAAAAATATTTCTGACAGCATTCTGCCTCACTCATACCAACATCTTTTCACAGCACAAGCAGCCTAAGTGACTTTAAGTACAGCCACTGAATTTTGTTTTGGGCAGACTGAGTTTTCATGAAACACTGTCTGATAACACCAGGAGTGGCAGAAAGACAAAAAGGATCAAGGACATGGTGGCTCCTGAGAGGTTCTCCAAGTTCTGTGTGTAGCCCTGGGCTCCCTGCACGTGCACAAGGCATGCACAGGAAGGCTTGACCCCCTTCTGGGAAAAAAGGCACCTCCTCTGCTTGTGTTACAAAACAAAAAGGGGAGGCCTGACCACTATTTGGGTTTGGCCTTAAAGGAGGGGTAACACTTTGTTTTAGCTCACCAATGTCCAGAAAGGCTGCTCTGCTGAGTAGCTGGAGGACCCACCTAACAGAAAATCTTAAAATCTGTGGGAGGAAACTTAGACCAGGAAGAAGATAGTGATGTCTGGAATATAAACAGCATGAAGGAAAACAAAACAAAACAAACGTCATCTGAAAACACAGCTCTATTATTCTAATATTAAATTCTAATATTATTAATATTTTAATATTTATTATTATTGTGTTCACCCTCACTTTGAGGAGTGGAAAATTAGTAGCCAGAGCTTGTGAATGTGCATCAGTAAAATCAGAATACTGGTGGCACTCCAAGTCCAAATGTTTTAACTCCCTTTTTTTTGCTCAGTGCAAATATTTTCAATGGACATTTTTGAGCACTCATTTTCCTCTCTTCTGCCAGTGGGGGATACTTAAAAATAAAGTATAAAAAAAGAAGAAAGAACTGTGATTGAGAGGGTCTGGGGAAGTTTTGCTGGAATAACTGAGCCTTGTGCATCAACTGATGCTTAAACAACAGAGCACTTGATGGCTTATCAACACATTAAAAAAACCTTTGCAGTACTTCTTTTGTTACAGTATAGGTCCACAACATTTCTTCCTTCTCCAGAAATACCCTGCTTAACTTGTCTGACTGATCTTTAAGCACTTACAAAGGAAAAAGGTCCGCTAATGCAATTTCACTGTCATTGTTTTCAGAGCTATTGAACTGTAAACCTTGTGTGTGAGGCAACTGATGTGTGAACACCTCATTGGGCAGCCTCTCTTTAAGGAAAATATTTCAGGAGGTAAATTTAGTTAAAACGTATATAATTAGAACGTCAAAAGGCAACTTATTTCAGGGAGAACAAGAGATGCCTGATACAATACTGGTATATGGGAAACTTCTTTTCTGTGTTTTGTCTTCACAAATGTAAAAACCTATACAGACATGTTGACAATATTGTATATATTTCATGCAAAAATTGAATTTCTCCTTAATTATACTCCGAATTACTCAGCTCCCTGTGCATGAGATTCAAAAAAAAAAAAAAAAAGAAAATAAGCCCTGAATATGAAGGTTTTTGGCATAATTGTGAAGTCCACAAGAATTACTGTTACATTTATATAACTTGGATCCACTATGATTTTCGAACGTAATTGCAATCATTCCTTTTTCACTTGTAATGTCAATACTTTGCTGTTCTGCACACGAAGTTATGAATTATCACAAAGTTCTGAAATCCACTCAGTACACATTTTCAGCAACATAAAGTAGTTTTCCCTGTCATTTATTTTTATTTCAGTTAGTCTATAAAATTCAATATGCTTGATAGTAAAGAGGAAGATGGATAAAACAGTTGATTCACCACACTTGCCGCTGGCATAGTGGAAATTACAGAAAAAACTTTACATCAGCATTCTTTGATGTATTAGCTGATCATCAGTATTCAATTATTTAAAAGAGGATTTGTGAATTGTATGCTAGTAGTAGTGACTCAGATGACAAAATGGTAATAAAAAATGGCTTCAGAGAGCATAAAATTAAAAGGGAAAAAGAGAATATAGTCTGAGCTAATGGCTGCAAAAAATCCTGCACACACAACATCTGGATTAGTCAGTGACACGACTTGCTTTAGATCATTTGGTTATCTAAATATTTGACAGCATTCAGTCTTGAGTAAATATTCTAGAATTTACAGATACATTCAATGAGAAAGAAAGCATCCTGAGAAAGTGATCATTCAGGACACTGTCAATATTAACAGAGACAGCACTGGGCTGGTCGTCAGCCACGAAGTCTTTACCAGTTAGTGTGAAACCAGAGAGATTTGTCTCCTTCCACCCAAACCCTGTCTGCAGTGATGTACTGATAACCTTCAGCTGTACCTTACCTCAGACACGCTGTGCTCTCCAAATCACTTCTCAATTTCCCTAAGCTGGCCAAATAACACACAAAGAACACAATAAAACCAGTCTGGAGTGCCCCTGCTTCCCAGACCCATTCAATTTATCTCCTTTGCCAGATTTTCTTCTTCCTAAATCCCTTCTCCCCCCTGCCAAATGCTGATGAATTTCCTACTCTGTACCTTTAATAAATTAAGCAAGTTGTCATGAGATCTGTTATCACCACTATTCACAGAAAGGAGGGGTTTGTGGAAAGGAAGGATATACAAACTTGTAACCTTCAGTAAAGGAAGATGCAGAAGGAAAAGACTACGACAACGCTACTCAGGGGACTTCATTCACTGGATGCTGGTTCCTTTTGTTTTTAGCAGCTCTGTGAAAGTGTCCAATTTCCCTGGAACATTCCTGTGGTTGTCCAAATTCTATAACACCAAGGGGAGGAAGTCTGCTACAAACTTACTTTCTTATGAAAAAAAGCAGAAACATTTAAAAGAGGGCCATAATCCTACTTTTTCTCACACATTTTTCTTTACCATAAATGCTTTCTAAAGCAGAATAATAAAATAATGCAAAGAAGGAAACAATTAAGAATGGTTCTATTGTTTGGGGTTTTAAGATCTGTACTTAAAGGGGGAAAGGATTGGTGGCATCCCTTTTGGGCATCTGGATATGGGTGGTCTTGGTGTTATTTTGTTTGTTAGTTTTACTATCCCAAAAAACTGTAGAAGAAGTAATGAGTAAAAAAAAACCCAACAGAAATTAACTAATCAAAATTTTCAAATCAGGTAGCAAGTGTCAATCTAAAAGAAACTATAATATGTTAAAATTGCTGTTAAAAATTTGGAATTACCTGACAAAATAGCTCAGCAAGGTTCTAAGGCTACACTGAGTAATAAAGGGGAAGTGGGGATAAAACCAGCAATAAACTGGAAAGTTATGAATGACAGAAGGAGGAAAAAAATAAATAAAAATGATGCCAAACAAAACAATAAAGTAACACCTCTTTTTCATCTAGACATTAGCTGGAAAAAAGAACTGGGTTATGCCACCCTACTGGTGACCCCTCCACTGCTTTGTGGGCAGTCAGAACAAGATGGGACCGGAAAGAATCTCCCAGGTTACTGAGATCAAGGTTATATCATTGCAGGCACCACGTCATGCAAACACTTGAATGAATCCATCAGTTTTCTCACAGAGACTTCAGCTTTTGTTCCCCTTTACTAATCCAGCTGCAGGCTGTCCCACAGGGTTTGAGGCAGAATTTTCCTTAAAGAAGTGTTCTTTCTCCCACTCATGTTGCTCCTCAGGTCTTGCTTTGCTGTGTGAAACAGCAACACTACGAGCAGGAGTGCAATTTGGGATATTTTCCCTCTCAACTGTTTTTCTTTCTGGTCTCCTGTCATCTTGTAGCAAGGATGGGAGTAAGAGGTTTGGATGTCCCCTCTGTTCAAACATTGTGAAATGCAGCAGAAATTTTTACTCTCCTACTGAGAGCTCTCCATTCCTACAAGCCCTTCTCATCTTTTCCACCATGAATGCGTTTTTAATGAACTCTCCTAACAAGCTTCACACGATACTCCAGGTACTGCGAGTTGGAAATGCTTCTCCTGACACATCTTCCAGTCACATTTGTCTTTATGGCACTTGCTCAGTGTTATGAGTGCATGACAATCCCGTGGCCACCCTAAGGACTCATAACTGATGTGCCTGATCTGTGTTCCAAGCACTGCAGACACACATTTAACTTGATCACTGAGCAATCTGCAGAGCAGGAGGCTCCTTCTCTCATCCAGCAAGGTATCACTGTCTGATGACTGACAGCAGAACAATACCCTGCACAAGCAGCTTCCAAGTGAAGTTACTAATTAGTGCAGATGTTATGAAGGTAAGAAGCCATCAGAACTTGGCAGGTATAACTTTGTCATTAAGTTATTCAATCTCTGAGTGACAAAATGATTTGTAGATGGCTGTGCTGCGTTCTCTGCCTTTCCTTCTCACACTCCAACACTACGAACAGGAGTGCAATTTGGGATATTTTCCCTCTCAACTGTTTTTCTTTCTGGTCTCCTGTCATCTTGTAGCAAGGATGGGAGTAAGAGGTTTGGATGTCACCTCTGTTCAAACATTGTGAAATGCAGCAGAAGTGGATCTGTTAATGACAGAGATAGAGCACAGCACAGAGCAAGGAGACATGAAAACACACAGCTCAGCTGGAAGTCTGGAGATATCTTAAGGAGACAAGTCATCAAGTGTGGACCAGAACCTTATCCTAACCTCATGCTCTTAATAAAGCCTGGTGACATGGCACAAGACATTTTCAAGTCCTAATCTTTTGGTTTGGCTTGGCTGGGGATGAAAGTCAACGTGTGAGTACACTGTCACTGTGGCAAGGGCAGACTGTATAGAAGACAACAGAGCAGCCACAGATCAATGTCACAAAACTTTCTAAATGAGAACCTCCCCTGAACTGGGTGAAAATATTTCAGGAAAATGTGGAGGCAAGCACAGGAAAGTGCTCTCCAAATGGTGTCTTCTCATGCCTGGAATTCAAGGATCTCCTATGCAGGCAGACACAAGACATTGTTCCTGCTTCAAAGTGAGCTGCAGATATCTCTAAGACAACCACCATCCCTTTAGATGTGAGCATCGTGCTTGTCATTAAACTCTGTTGCCAAAACTTCTGAGCTGACTGATGAGCACAGCTACGCTGGCACTGTGCACACACTGACACGAGAGAGCATCTCATGGGCAGGGAAGAAAAGGTTAAAATCCTGAGCAACAGGTTATTCAGGAGAATGACAAGCCAAAGGACAGAGTCATGAACAACTGGTACCATGACTGAAAGGGAAAAGTAAACTGTTGGTGATACCAATATTCCAAAATTACTATTTGAGAAAACCCCAGTTTTTCCCCAATGTGAAATTAAAGGCACACACCAGGCCATACTCTGTTCATGCAATGATACAATATGCATAGTGAGGGATATTTACATCCACAGTGCCCCTCCTAGGGCCAGTTTCCACCAACACACTTGCACAACTTCACTGCTGTCACACTCTCATTAACCCCGAACGGCCATTTCTGCTCTCTTGGTGGCTGTGATTAATTAGCCTGCTTTGAAAAGCAAGCTGCTCTGTGCCAGAAAACTCTGAAATTGTGCATTAAACACACAGGGACACAGCTGGGCCTCCAGTCTTCAGCTGGATCAGGACTTCTCAAAGGCTCTGACAGCTATTTTGCCACATCCGTGTGACAGTGTGAGTCCATGTGCCAGCACAGACCTGCCTGCTGCTGCTGCCACTGCACAACTGCTGTTTCTCTCTCCAAAGGGAAAGGGCTTCCACCACTATGCTACGGCTCATCCAACTACACAGACTCTGGAAATAAACACAGGCATCAACATCAGCAGCCTGATTTTTAGATGTGTTAAAAATGTACAGCTCTAAGAGATGCTGTACAGAAAAGGCAGAATTCTTTCTTGGTGCCTAGCACCTAAGTATCTAAATATGGATTTTTTTTTTTTAATTAATTACCTGTCAAAACCGCATAGATTTGCAATATTATTCCTCCAGCTACATTCTGAGAGATCTCTTTCCTGTCTTTTAAATGCAGATCTAGGCTCAGGTGCATATGTTGATCCCTAAAGAGCCATTTCTGTATCAGATGATTCATTTTCTGCATATGATAAGGTACAATAAAAGCAGTCACCAATAAACCACACCTCCTCATAATTTGCCTTGTGTAATTGCTACATTTAAGAGCTTTGCACATGAAAAGCTGCTGGTAACTTTTTTCCCCCACAGGTGCAGCCTCTGTTCCTCTGCAGGTGCATGTAAAGATTAGCAAAACATTGCTTGGTTTAGGTTTGCTTGCATTCAAATACCATGGAGGAACCTGTCTTCCTGTACTAATTGATGGTGTGGGACTTTAGACAGAGGAAGAGCAAAGCCCTCTGTGGTCTGTGTATAGAAGGCACAAAAACAATAAATTCGCAACAAGCTTCACTGGAGGCTAAAGGTAAACTACAAATGAGTGGAAAATCCAGCATTTCCCATATTGGTTATTTTTGTCACCATTGGGATTTTTGCTGCGATCGTAATCTCTTACAAATAAAGACATTTACCAGCAACACATCAAAAAGGCATTATCAGAAAAATCAGCCAGATAGACTGCTTCAGCTAGAGCAGTGCATGCAACGCTGCCCCTCTTAAAGGCTCAGATTTATGAGGCAGGAATGTTGCTCCAGGCGGTTTGCAAGAATAGGTACAGGAGGCGGAGATTCCAGGGAGGAGGGTGTTGTGTTGTGGTTAAGGGTTATAAAGCTGCATTTACACTGTGCTCCTCAATAGCTATAAAATTAACTTAGATATTTCAAGAAAGGACAAGCACAAAACTGTCAGCGCTGCAGAGACAAGGGGGGAAAAAAAACCCTTTTTTTTTTCCTTCTTTCAGTAAAATTCCTGTCAAAACGGAAAACGGGATTTATGTAGATGTATCTGAAACAAAGTTAAAGTTTCATCTGCAGAAAGTTCAATTTAGAAGCAGACTGTGAGAGAGGGGGAGAGGACAAGGCGTAGGAAATTTAACATGCTTCCCAGGCACATGCTGTGACAGTATGATTCTCACCTCCTAAAGCCCGTGAATCAAAGGTATTGAAGATTCAAGCGTTTTTCTCCTGGCAGTGGGTGGCCTCATCCCAAAATCCAGCTGCCTTTCTGTATGAGACAGCTGAAATCATCTTCACATAGACACTAGATTTATGTTATTATGCAGATCATATCAAACATATATGCTCTGTTGAGTTTTCTTGCAGTATAATTGCCTCCTTCTCCAAGCTAAGCACATGTCTCATCACAAAAGATCCAAATAGGTTTCTAGGCATACCCCAAAAAATCAACAAAGCTATTAGACAATTATAAATAGCCATTTTCTCTTTCTTTTCACTCTTACTCACTGACTTTCATCTACTTCAGATTTTTTAAGTGCTGACCTAGAGCTCAGCTCTTTTCAGAAGCAGAAGTGAAGGGCTAAGCTGAAGAGATCTCACACTGAGTACCTACTTGATTATTTGGCAGTCAGGGCCACAGAGTGACCACACAAGCTGCTAACATATCTGGGAGCAGAAGTCCATACAGTCAGCCACCTTGTCCTCAACACTGACCAAAACAAGCCCCTTTAGACAAAAATCCTCACAGGCAGTTACACAAGAGTCTATTAAAGGCATATTTACAGATATTTATTAAAAAATAATATATTTATTATATATAATATGCAGAGTCTATTAAAAACCTCTCAATTTAAGCCAGGGGGTCCCATGTTAAAAGGTTTATATCCCTGTCCTCGATGCTTACAGAATAACAGAACTGCTGAGTACCATCCTAATGCCCCCTCATTTTCTACTCTTCCTCCACAGTGAAGAGTCCCAATTATACAAACAAAGAGGCTTTCCACAACACTAAATATTCTACTTTTTTTTTCCTTGGAAGACCCTCAATTTCTGCTGCATCCCTTCATCACTGGCCGTTTTTCCCTAGCCCAGATGTGAGCACCAGCTGTGCCTTTACCGCTCAAGATCTCGTCATTTCCATCAAAAGGAGAGTTTTTACACCCAAAACCTGGTGCACCAGAATTTGGTTTTTCAAATAATTTTTTTTATCATTCACTTAATAGCACAAAAGAATCAGTGCACGCTCTCCCAGTGCTCATATCCACCTCTCAAAGCAGCAGTTCTGCAGCAATTTGGAGGAAATAGCTTATTACTTAGTGATAGCTGATATTAACCACGCTGGCTTTTATACCATGTTAATCTAAAATGGGCATGTGAGAGTGTGGTATCTCCATCTGCAGCTATATGCATGTGATTAAAAGCAGGGTATCCAAATAAGAATTTCGGGGGCTAATTGTAAATACTCACTTTCTAAAATGGCAGCATTAAAAAGCTGCCACTTCATTTTGTAGTTAGCACCAGGCTTTTCAGCAACTCTCCAAGAGCAACTTAGCATTATTCTTTCAAAGATCTTCATCTTTGAATGAGCCCAACACTGAAATATCCCAATTTAGACACCAAAGTATGTGTGTGTGGTATACTCATCTGGGCATCTAGTCCTTGGAAAGAGAATCTGGAAGCCATGAGAGTTTCATCTGAATTCTGAAGTACGAACTGAGCTCTTCTGAAAGTCAGATATTTAGGGGTAAAATCTATAAGCATTCAGGTGAGTAAGAATTATCATCTCTGTTGGGAAGGACACATTTGTTTTACCAGCTAAAGCAGCAATCATTTAGCTATTTTTCCTACAGCAAGAAATCCCATGTTTCATGAATTTATGAGAGTGTGACCAAATCCTGTATGTTTTATCTTCCCTTGGTTTTTGGTATATGAAGGAAACAGGTACGGTTTGCAATAAGACAGAGAACTAGCTGAAAAGATGCTGTCAAGATTGCAGGTTTCAAATAAAACAGATATTCTGAAAGGCTCTACTAATTCAGCAAGAATAACTGAAGTCTGAAGACTAAAAATATCAGCCTAAGGAAGACCCTATATAAAGTCTGTGCTATTCTGCTAAACAGTTTCTACTTCCCTGATGCTATTAGGGTGGTACTTTAAGTGTTGCTATGAAGATCTGAAGTGTGTTGAGCAGTTTCCTTAGTTAGGGAAACTTATTTGACATCTGTGAATGTGCCATTTATATATTGCATACGTAGCAAGAAAATACTGATTTATTGGTGTAGCTGGCTCCTGAGCAGAATAGATTTATATATTCAACTCCAGTTTATCTACTACCCTGTGGGAGGGCAGAGCTTGTGCAATTGAAGAAAAGTAGTATTTGCTCCTTCGTGGTTTTGGAAAAAAGCTTCAATTTTTTTATAATCTCTGCAAATAACAAAGAGAATTCCCTGCTGAAAATGTCTCATCACACATTTTCTAGCAAAAAGCTTTAATCATACCAAACATGAGGTTGACCACGCTCTGCCCATGCGTAATACCTGCCAGTCTCATCTTTGCCAAGATCCTGTCTATCCTATTAGGTAATACAGTTTTTCTTTAGGCTGGTGCATAATCCTTGAGGAACAAAGCTGCCAACGCTTACCATTTTATGGAGTTTCATATGCTATTTACTGTTTCCTCTCAAGGCCACAAGCCTGAGAATATTACACGCCCACCCACACATACAAACACATCTTTCCTTTTAATTGCATTCCCGGCCCTGGAGATTACGGATCATCCTGGAACTGCAAACTACGTGCATCCCAAAATACCAAAACCAACCCGAGACGCGTGCAATCTTTGGGTCTTTTCTGCTTAGGATTTTTGGAGCTGGGGGGGGGAAACACTTCTGATTTGGGAATGGTCCTGGTAGGCCAAGTTTACCCCCTGGCAGCTTATGCAACAGCTCTGACTCACTTGCTGCAACCCATCTGCCAGGATGCATCCTGCTCCTGGCACAGCAGTGGCTCCGGTGCTGCACATGGAGGGGCTGCAGGTGCATCCAGCCTCTTGTTACCTGAGGATTGCATTGCTGAGAAAGAAAAACACATCACAGAGGCTGCAGAATTAGTCTGGAAGTGGTGTGCACACACCAAGGGTGAGGAGGACCCAGAAGCTGCCTAGGAAGGACCAAGCCCTTGCAAAAATGGATCAGGGGAAGCCTGTGTGGAGGGTGAGTGCTGAAACATTAACACTGTTTCCTTAACATATTCACAGGCAGCATCAGCTCCGGTGAATTGAGAGCTCCAAAGCCGGAAACACAGCCCACTAAAACCATTTGTGATGATGGGCCAGCTGCAGTGGAGATGTCATTACAGCCAATGTCTTGGCTTGCTTCAACTGCCATTTATGTCCGAGCCCAGTAAAACTGGCCTTTATTTTGCATTTATTGAAAAGTGATTTAAAAGACTTGCTTTCACACCTTTTATTTTTTCCTGTCAGCAGAACATATTTTGGAGCTTTGGTTGGTTTTGTTCTTTTTGTCATTTTTTTTAAAAGGCAGAGCCTTAAAAAGTCAGTAATTTCAATGAGAAGACAAATGTTAACTACTTCAATAAATACAAACCATGAAAGAAGTGAAATTATTAAACTTTCTCCCCTCTTGGAAGCCAGAGATAATTTCATATCTGTGGGAGGTGCTGACTGCCCAACTGTTTGCATAAATATGTTATTTAAAGTATTCTTAAAAATACTGTTACCTCATAACATTGAGCATCCCCATTACCCTAACCATCAAAATGATTTTCATAATGAATGCAGGGCATTCATTCTCACTTGATTCATGACAACAAGGAAAATAGAAAGCAGACAGAAAATCATGAAGAGTTGTGCAGTGTTTCTATGATGCCGGGTATGGCCAAAAAGGCCAAGCTAATCTTTTCTAGACTTGAACCATTTTGGGCCATCCTACTTAGTTACTGTGAAAATCAAAGGTTCTTCATTTCTTGATCACCCCTGAAAAATGAACAAGTACCAGCAGCCTCACTGTACTATTATCATCCCTCAAGTTCTAAGCTGAGAGGAAAAAAAAAAAAAGCTCAAAATATAATAAAGAAGGTAGGAATACATCTGCCTTTGTAAACAAAATCACACTGATGAATAAATGGCATCCATGCTAATACTGCCAGAGGCAAAACTGTGACCTGAGAAAAAACATCAATCTCTTTGTGTTGCTCTAGCCTCATTGGGATTGCTGTATTTATTAATATCCAGATTTTTCCCACACATCAGTTGCTACTACTGCTTCGTACTTTCTCCCCTGCAAGGTCAAAATGTAGCTCATAGAGTCTTACTATTAAAAATAAAATAAAAAAAAGAAAAAAAGAAAAGAAAGATTTGTTTCCAGTCAGCTCAAAGTCACCACGAGAGACAGACTGATCTGCACACAGAGCAGCCTAGAAAGGAGCTTCAAACTCTAGGAGCAGGGATGCTAATAGAACCACACTGAAAGGTCAATGCAGTTCTGAAATTAAATTAATAAAAGAGAAAGAACCTGCTCTATGCTTAGATGTTCCTGTCCACGTGAGGAGCACAACTCTAACTCAGCAGTGACACCCACACACCTCGGCAGGCTCCTGTGCCATATGGAACATCCCAGCCTGGGGTGCTACCTGCTGCTGGAGGGGTGCAGATATCCCGGTCCTGCATGCTCTGAGGACCTTGTCTATCCCCTCATCACCCTGGTAATTCAGCCTCCCCCACATTTATCTGGCAAGCAATTCAGCACTGCCACCTATGAAAAACTGGAGATGACAATAACCCACTATGGATCACACCATGGGAGCTCTCCCAGAGCCACCCACTCCCACGGGATGGTCTGGAGGAGGGCTACAGGCTGAGCAAAGCTTGGGGTTACCACAGCTTATCCTCTGCCCAAAGCAGGCAGGACAGTCCCAGCCCTCCTCTGTGCCTGGGAAGCAGGGATCCCTCCAAATCCACAAGAAAGAGCACCCTACCCCTTCTCCCCACTGTGAGCCGTGTGGCTGCAGGAACTATGATGGAACAGCCACCCTTGTGTACTGTTGGAATCCAAGGCATGCCTCAGGCTGCCCTGAGTGGTCAGGAGCCCCAGAAAGGGGGTCCCAGACCCTGGCAAAAAGCCCAGATGACACCATCTTTGACCTCAGCCCATGGGAAAAGTTACCAACACTGCGAGAATTATTGCAAGCCACAAGAGTGTAAAAATGAGTAGTGGTTTAGTATTTTACAAGGTAAAAAAGTAGATTTTAGGTTTTTTAATGTGAGGACGAAGGGCTTAAGATGGAGGATTTTGGGCATTGCCCTGTTCTTCTTTTTCTCCTCCATCTTCTCTGGTGGTGGTGGCACAAAATGATTGGTAGAATGAAAAAGAGGTAGAAATTACATGTTTAGAATAGATGCAAATTAATTAGTATAGAATAGTAAATTATAAATACGTTGTGAAGAATGGTTGGATCATGAAAAGGGTACAAAAAGGATGGGACAGCCCAGGACTGGGCAGTTCCCACTCAGACTCGGCTGGCATCAGATGTGTGGCCAGAGCTGAGAGCTGGCTGGAGATAAGGAGAAATAAACAACTTGAAACAACATCTGCAGGCGTTTCTCGTCTGTTCGGGCTCAAGGTAGAACTTCCCAGAGGTGAAGGTAAAGAACCTGTATTTGTGCAGAGTACCCAACTCCCACAGTGTGCCAGTCCTGGCCCTGGCAGCAGCATTGCACAGCATTCACAGGGGAGGTCCGACACCTGCTGACCTGCTTCAGCCCTCCAGCAGGAACATCATCCCCTCTGGCCATGGCAAAAATGCCTTCAAGGGAAAGGGCATGGACAAATGACTGCTGGAAGATGAATTGCAGCAGCTCATTCATCCAGGTGATTTCAGCAAGTGCTAAAAGAAGATAATCTCTCTGCTGCTGTTTATCTCTCTGCTGCTTTGTCCGTCGTTTGTTTCCAGGCACAAAGTAGCCAAATTAGGTCACAGCCATGGCACTGTATAAGAGCTTGTTGTTACTGAAGCCATGCAAGTAACACCAATCTGGCTCACAGGTGTTGTGATAAGCAAGGTTTTATTTCTCATGTTCATAACATTAACTTTTGAGTGTAAATTTGCCTGAGATGCAAAGTGGACTCCAAAACCCATCATGTCCAACAATTTCAGTCAAAGTCATCAACTAAGATTGCCTCAAAACCTTATAGAAAATAACTAAATTCAGGATTTTAACAAGGCCTAGCCAGGATGAGTTTTGATTGTTTTCAGATGTGACAGCAAAATTTGAATACTCATAGCTGTTTGTAAATTTAGGCGAGAACTATAAATCTCTCTCTCATTTGTCAGTTCAGTTAAGTTCCAGTTCTGCTGCTTACTCAAACGCTTGGCAGGATTATGCTTCTGTGTTTTATTTCCTAATCTGACCATTATGGTAACTAATTTATTTCTGTGTAATTTAATTATCTTTAGTGGTTCTGCATCCTTGGTGCGCTCTGACTACTCCATCTCCAGCTATTTAATTTTCACTCTTCTCCTGCGTTTGAATGATTGCTCTTTACATAGATTGCTGGCATTGGAAATGTTGCTTAACTTGTAACATCTGCTGGCAGAGCCATTATTTTATTTCAATACATCATCTGGCCAAGGGGATGGACCACAGAACTTTGATCTTTGGCCCTTAGGGTTTGCATTCAGAAGCCATTATTTTCTTAGTGATGCTAATAAAGTTGCTCTGCTCTTTCCCTCCCTTGGTTCCTGCTCCTGTTCCACCACCAGGTACTATTTGCAAAGCAGAGTCCTTGATCCTTGCAAGTCTTCCTTTAATTCTTTTATTTCTATTTTAAAATCCTGCCAGACCACTGCTGGGAGATTCAAGTTGAGGAAGAACCTACTTCCTCCCCTTTTTGGTGCCACTGATCTTAGCATAAGTTTCACAGCTGAACTCTGTGGAATTCAGATTTCACCTCTACCTACAATATAAATTTATTCCATCTTCAAAGTCCTCCCAGGGGCCCAGCAGTAGCTTTGGCTTCTCTCAGGACAGCCTTTCCTTGGAGCTGCCTCCAGCTCCTGGGTGCTCCCCTGGCACATACATCCCTTTTCCCAATGCACAGCCACTGCAGGGTACGGGCATCATTTCTCTCGTTTAGCATTCTCCCTGTATCACCTTTCTTACAGCTGTTCTGCCACTGCAATATTTGTAAAAGTATAATAACCTAAAATGTGGCATTTGGATAACAGAGGCATTTCACGTGAACCTGTCTTCAATTTAGCCATGCGTATTTGTGTCTCAGAGGAAAGCAGCATTCTTCACACCTTCCTTTTCAACATTTTTCTAAATTAACAAGTCTCAAAATAGAATAGCAGCAAATAAATTTACTTATTAGACAACAGCTGCCAAAATTTGCCACTAACAGGTGTATGCAAGACATATTTCTCTACAGTAAAGAAGAAATTTAATCTCCAAATGATTTCATTTGGCATTAAGACAGAAGTTCTTTTTATGTCTACAAGGTTTCCACACAAGTTTTACCTTTGTGGCATATTAAAAAAATAAAAAACTCTTATTTAGTGGGCTGTTCTAAGGGCAAACTTGCAATACAATTGCAAAAAAGCGCAATACAATTGCCAGATGATATCTTAAATAATATAAAACATACTCAAATTATCTGTTGATCTTTCTGAAAGCCTGCACACCTCTTCCCACTTTTTTTGCCCACTTTATCTTTTGCTTCTTGGCTTGTTTCTCCCTAAAAGACCATGCAGCACCTCTCACCTGTTTTGCTTCAAAACTAGTCACTGCCCACTCTCTGAAGTGGGAACTCAGGTGCCACTCCCGAATTTGAAGTTATTTCAAGGGTGAGAGAAAGCGGAGTATGTGGTGAGATGACAGGATACAGGATTCAAGTCGGGTCTGGCCAGACCATCTAGCAGCGTGAAAGAATATTTTCAGCTATTCTGGCTTGCTCTGAATTTCTCTTTTTGAAGACATCAGCAGAAATCACACAGAGATTCCTCAGTGTGAGTTTACAGAAAGAATCTGATCCCCATATGAAGAAAAGGAAAGCAAATTTTAGTCATCCACTGAGAAACCCGTAGACTTTGAGAGAAAGCTGAAAGCCTGGTGGAGTTTAGTGGTGGCAGGGATCTGCCAGCTGTGCTGAGCCTGCTCCCCTTGCACATCACTCCTCTGTGCCACCCCTGCTGCACACAAACAGCCTTGCCCAAGACAAGATTGCAGGGACGAGCATGATTTATCCTGCAAGCACTGCTCCTGCATGCTGGAGGTGGACTTGACTCAGAATAGAGAGAATATTCTGCACATTCTCCTCAGCGGTCCCTATGCGGACGTGGGGATGTTAGAAACAGGAGCCAAGTGTCTGTGGGAATATCAGCTGGTACCAGGAGCTGACTGCAGAAAGAGCAAGAATAAGCAGGAAGGTGAGAGCATAAAAGTCTACAACTTCAGTGCAACAGGCACCTGAGGTCACAACAGGGACTATTATTTTCCAGCAGGAGAGAAATAGTAAATCGATGCTTCATTCTGATCTGGTGGCTGGCTGACATCTATGGCACCCTGCCACAGGTGGCTCACATGACAGCCTCTCGCAGTATATCTTCCACACTTAGGAACATCACAAGAAACAGAACAGCTTCTACAAGATATATTGTGTTTGTGTTTCCAGAAGCCTCTAAAACTTCACAATAAAACAAAACCGAACCAAACCCAAAGCAACACGCGAAATGTACAGGGAGCTGAGGTCTCAAAAGCAAGGAAATTCCAGAACTGGCTTTGTCAGTACAACCTTAGTTTTGTTTCTTTTTGCCTTTTTATATATACACTGTCTTAAATGAAGGAGAAAATTTTAGACACTTCTAACAAAATACCTAGAATTATGGCATACACTTGGAACCTGTGTGGGTGAATTTGGGTGTTTTGTTGTTTTTCAAACACACAGTGTCAAGCAACCTTTCTGCTATGTCTACATCCTTCAAGTTGCACCCCTCTGTCCCAGAAGATGCTCACCTGGGAACCTTGTATTTCAACCATATAAACAAACCCATTAGTTTACAGGCTGAAAACACACCCCAGAAGGCACGCTCTGATTTCCTTGGCACTGCCCCTGAATCCAACTCTATAAATGGACTCCCAGCCAAATAACTCACTCTAACGTCAACCAAGGGGTAATTCTGCTGTGCTCTAAGTACTTGTTCTGCCTTCCTTGCCAACATCACCAGAAGCAGGGACAGAAACTGCCCTAAAAACAGGCTGTGGTCCCTGGATCCTTTAGCCTGACCCCCAGGCAGGAGAGCGGGGATGCGTCAGCAGACCTGTGCTTCTGATGAGGTAAATTGTGAGCAAGCCCTGATGTGAAATTGCCAGGTACGAGTCACCTGCTGGTTATGACAAATTTTGTTTGCTCTGTTATTGCAGGCAATGTAAAACCAGGGCATTGCACAGCTTCTGCACATACATCCAGCACAGAGAGGGATTTCTTACAGGGACATGTGCCTCCAGTATCATTGCTTAAGTATTTATCCCTGGCTCCATTCACTTTTCTGCTTAGAGCTCACATCCAGCCATGAAACATTGGCTATTTAATTTAAAAAAGTGGATTTTTTGGAGCTTTGTGCATATTCACAATTGAAATTTTAGAAATAAAAGATCCCACAAATTTTGCCTCAAAGGTGCCCTTCTAAGGACAGATCTGGATGTTACAACCCTGGGTTTTGTCAGCAGCTTTCAATGTCATTGTAAAACCTTCTGTGTTTTAATATACCAAATGGACATGACTGCATATTGGATTTTGTGTGGACAGACCATCCAAGAGAAATAAGGTGACATCAATTTTTTTGCCAGAAGTCAGTGGCTGTAAGACACTCCAAGTTTACTACTTAAACTTACAAAAGCAAATTGGCAATAATCTGTACTTAGGAGTCCATTTAAACAGGCAATACCTTGCAAGTGCTAATTTTGCCTAAACTCTGGTAATGTTTATTAATGAAAGAGACAATATAGTATCAATTAGGAAATGTTCAGCAGCTAGTTAATAATAGACAAAATAATCCCCTTTGGCTCCTCAGCTGTCTTAGCAAATGTTTAACAATGAAGATATCCAAGCTTGAGCAGCCTAATTAAAGAGGCTTTTTTTCCTTATGTACCTTTCTGTCCTTGAACGTTTAGCTCATATAGATCAACAATTGAGACTTACAAAGGTAAAACCTAACTACACATTCCCTTTCACTTCTGCACTGTCACAATATATTCTCAGAGGCTGCATAATGACAAAAGCAACTCCAGTTCAGGGTGAGACCAGGACACACAGCCCTTGCTGTGCTGGAGATGACATTCCTTCTTGATCAGCATCTATGCCTCAACTCGTGGCTGCTGTACCACAGGAATGTCACCCATTCTGATAGCACCTCTCCATTTTCTCTTTTCCAGATCTGCCCCTGCACAGTCCAGGCTGGGTTAGCACTCTCTCTTACACAAACTACAAGGAATTGCAGCTCAGGAGGATGCAGGAACCCCGACGACACAACCCAAGGTCAGCCTGGTTGCATGTGCAGGATTAGCAGTTTGGGCAGGCAGCGTTTTCCCTGGCTTCCTAGCAGCTCTGCACTAACACAGTCTCCAAATCAGTTCTCAAGTACTGGGAAACGCTGGAATCGCTGCTGGGGGCTGCAAGAGACTCGACAGCATTGCTTCAGTTGCCTGTTTCTGCTCAGCAAGGAGGTGCCCAGAGAGAGGCTTCAGACCTTTAAGCAGAATCCTTCCTCTCCAGGAGATACCCCCTCTCTGTCCTTGCTGCCTCTCAGTCACATTTCAGTTCATTATCTAGCTCTTCCACAGCAAGACTTCAGAGAGTCACCCCTCCTTCAAGGCATGTTTAGTTGAAATTTGATGTCATTTACTCACACCGTGGGAGGAACAGTATTTCACTGCAGCTGTTTCCAAAAATTAAGTGAATTACAAGAAATACTAATGAATTAAGATAATAATATACTACATTGTAATTATTATTTGTATCATATTGCAGCATAATAATTATAATAAATACTCATCTCTCTGGTGGCCAGTGACAAGACCTGAGGTAATGGCATGAAGCTGTGCCAGGGAAGGTTTAGGTTGGATATTAGGAAACGGTTCTTGCCCCAGAGGGTGGTTGGGCACTGGAACAGGGCAGTGGTCACAGCACCAAGCCTGACAGAACTCAAAAAGTGTTTGGACAATACTCTTGGGCAGGGGGTGTGACTCTTGGGGCTGTCTGGTGAAGGGCCAGGAGCTGGACTTTGATGATCCTTGTGGGTCCCTTTCAACTCAGGATATTCTATGATTCTATGAACTACTGAGATCTGTTCTTCTCCCCTCCCTCAAATCCATAGCACCGACGTCTGCTTTTCTTTAGGGTCCTTCCCACAGGCTCGCATGTCACAGAGATTAGCAGACAATGCAGAGCTATCTGAGAGCCTTTTGGCATGCAACAGTGTCAAATTAGCCAAGTTAACATGATAGATTGTGATAAATTGAATGCCTGGGGTACTACGTGCTTGAACTGTGTGGTGCTGTGTAGCACAGCAAATGTATTTCCTAAAAACCCCTAACTGGGCAATTTCATCCATATAAAAGTGCTACTAAATATGCCTTTGCTTGTTGTCAGACACTTTCTTCTCCTTCTCAGCAGCTATAAAACATATGGTTTCCACTGCTAAGAGCCTGTGTAAATCATGCTGCAATACCTGTGGGTTATGCTTAGCCATAGACGTGTCTTCAGCTGATGTCAATTGTTGTAACAGCCCTGACGTCAGAGCCCAGATTATTTACAGCAGCTGAGCATCTGTGCTCAGCACTTACCAAGGCAGGCAAATGAGATGGGATTTGGCTTTAGGTTCAGGGGGACTTTAAAGTAGAGCTTGGTCTGGAGAAATTAAAGCCAGGCAATGACTCAAATCTGGTCCTTGTCTGCTTGAGAGCAGATCTGTAGATATAAACCTGTTAATCTTGACTCTCCTGCTCGCTGCTCCTGCTGCCCTTTACCTTATACAGCATAAAGCTAAAGAAACACCTGACAACAACATGAACACATACACATATAAATAAAATTGTAGAGGTGTTTAGCATTTGTCTCACCCTCTGGAAAGAGAGGATAACAAACACTTTTCCAAGGAGAAGCTAGGACAATGCTGAGTCTTCACAGCAGCTTCTCTATACAGGCAGGAAAGGGAACTCTTGAAGAGGCACCTCCACACTATAATTCACCCACCAGAGAAGAGAAACTTCATCCAACTCCCACCTCCCAAGGATGGATAGGAATGTCTCCTGAACTTTAATCACAGCAGGACTCCAGGCCTCCTCTCAGGGAAGGTTTAGTAGGAGCCTCCCTTTAGCAAGAGGAACACAGCAGTTAAGTGCTACAGCCTAGAGGTAAACCTTCTTCACAGCTGGGAGGGTTTCCCAAGCCATTTCTTAAGCAAAATTCCAAGCAGCCCTCATGATATTCTAAATTTTGCATTGCTGCATGGCATATAAACCTCACAAACAAGTTTTTTGCAATTTCCACACTGTAGTTTTACACAACACAATAAAGAACCAGGAAAAAAAGAGTGAAGCACACCATAACCATCTGATAGGAAAATAACCTCAACCTTCCCTACCTGCAGGAAGCTGTAGAGCTCACAGGGTTAAAAATTATTTTTCAGTCAATCTCGTTATGCATCCCACACACTAGAACTTATCTGACATGAAAAGGAAGAGATGGATATAAATATAGTACATGAAGTGCAGCATTAACTTTAGCACAGACAAATTACATTAAAGACTGTCAGCATTTAGTCTGGCACAACTGCTATACTGCTACAACATTTGGGGCAAGAAAAGAGGGACTCAGGACGGTCTCATTTGTCTCCTTCCAATGGGTCATTCAAAACTGAATCCCCTGTTCCACCCTAGGCTTTGGGAAGCCTCACTAGAAAGATGGTATTTCTGAAGGTGCTTGTAAGGTCAGCTTGGTGGGCTCTGCATGGGGAAGAGGCAGCACCTTGTGGAGCTCCTTGTGGGAGTGGAATGGCTCAGCTGGGAGATGCAGCACCCACCAGGTATGGCATCTCCTCCTCATAGAGCCCTGCTTTCAGAAGGTGCTCGCAATGCAGGAGCTTCTTAGTTTTGTTTCTGTTTTAACAATCCTGAGAGCTTAACAATTTCTTTCGTTTGAAGGAGGAAAATCAAAAAGAGAGTCAGAAAACCCAATTTTCTATTTATTTTTAGTGCCACTTAATGTGCATCCTGCTAAGCCAACAATCATCCCAGCGTGAGCTGACTAGAAGCAGCAGCGGGTAGCTTCCTGGCTAGCTGGCAGGGATCAGAGTGGATAAAAGAGAAATAAGACTAGATTTGCCACACAGAGTAAATCCAAGCAGGGGATTTTACCTCTGCCCTCCACCCACATTACAAAGAGCTTCCTTTTTTTATGGCAGGGCCCCTTAGCTCAAGATATAAAACTCCAATGGCCCCCTGAAAGATTTCACAAGACCAAATAACTGCTGTGAAACCACCTTTGGTGCCAGGGTCTGCCTTCTCTTCCTCATCTCTGCTTGTTGCAGACCCATTTCAGTATCACCTGGGGGACACAGCAGGAGCAGCTTATCCCAGACATGAACACAAGTGAAATTTTGCAGTGGAGGCCCTGTACCCCACAGAGATCCTTCCAGGTTTGACTCACATCTGCTGGCCAACTTACCAGCAGCTGCTCACTAAACATGCAGGGAAAAGGGTTTATTGCCCAAAGCTCAAACACTGTCATAAAAATCTTCTTTTACAGATACTTGCCCAGTGAAAGAAATGTGTGCTCTATTATCTGCACAGAGATGCATCAGCTTTGAAACTCCAAGGTCATGTCTTCATTTAAATACAAACAAATATGGAAAAGCAGCAGGGGGAAAAAAATTAATCAAATGGGACATTTATTTCAACAACAGCATTTTCAAATTTTTTCAACAAAATAAATATTATATTATTATGAGCTTTGTCCACTGGGTGAGGGCTTGCTAGAAAAAAACTATACTGACAAGCCTTTGTGGTATAAAGAATTCAAACCAGGTACCTGCCAGCCAAAATAATGCACATGCAAATACCTTACTACCCAAATCAAACTGGAGAGCTGTGTGTTGGGTATGGGGCTTTGGAGAAGTAAAAACTTAATCACTTTTTAATCCAGAACAGTGATGCTGTTCCCAGGACAAACTCCCTCCGTGCTAACTTGGGTCAGGACACAGGGGGACAGATGCAAGGACTAAAGGAGGCATGCAGGACTCCCACCTCCTGCCAGGAAAAGCCATCACACAACACTGCTCCTTTTCCATACCTAGCCTGCCATGCTCTCTGCCACACATTCATCACAGATTGCTAACAAGCTGGTGTTTAAGCATTGTCCAACAGTCCATTCACAAGTGAAACACATATTTGACCTCATTTTTATCATTAGGGAACATAATCTCTTTGGGGACTCTGGGGCAAACAGCCAAGGCTCTATGCAGAGAATCTTTACAGGAACCACACCTTCTCTCCAGAGTTTATGGTTTCTACTATGCAATCACTCACCATAGGCACAAAACAAGTGTAATAGGGCAGGTAAAGCATGAAAAAAATGCTGGGACAAGGGCAGCAGTATCTCACAAATCTGAGCTCCTTAAGGTTGGACCAGCAGAAAGTTACAATTGTGCATTATTGTTAGAGCAACAGGACAGTCTCCAGACACACAATTAAATCTTTTCACTGAAAACCTGCACCTGGGGACCAAACACAACAAAAAAAATCACACTTTGGAAGTGATCTTAAAATCACAGCAATTCCTACAGAAACACACAGCAGGCTTGAGGTCTGCTGAGCAACCTGCCAGAGAGCAAGTACCAGGACACAAAAGCACACTGCATTTTAGTAAGAGGAGAGAACTCATGACTTTGCACCTACCTCAGAGGAGACAAGCAGCAGAAAGACCCCTGCCTTTCCCCCTCTCCAAGGAATTTAAAGAGCCCAGAGGTGTCTCCTGGGAAAGCCACCAGGCAGGTGCTAGCAATCAACAGCATCTCCAGTCCCACTAACACTTTGCTTAATGGGATTAGGTTCATTACAACCACCTCCCTCTGACTGGTTTGCTATCCCTCTGCCTGTGGAAAAGCTACAGCCTGCTCTGCCAGGAGCTAAGCACAGGACTGCAGTTATCCAGGCAGGATTTCCAGCCCTTGGTGACGGTATCACTCACCTCTCAGTGCATCCAAAGAAGACAGTGAAAGGCAGATTCAAGAAGTCATTTCAAATCATTCGCTTTTTATCTTGTCAACAGAATAACACCCAGAACTTATACTGAAAGCAAAATACAGGAGAAGGATAATCTGCCAAGCCCTTTTACCTCTATTTCTCAATTTAGTGTTAAGATTAGGTGACACAGAGATAAATCCCCTGTCTCTCTCTTCCTCCACTTTGGAGGAAGAGTCTTCCCTCATAAAGCTCAGATTAACCCCCTCATTCACCAGGGAGCTGAATAGCAGCCCCAATGGATTCTACCCGTGCATTCTGCAAATCTGGTGACAGAACTATCAAGAGCAAGGGGACAATTCTCAGTGCCAAGGCCTGTGCTAGGACACAGCACCCGACCCAGCAAGCTGACAGCAACATTCACGGTGGCTGTCAGACAACTGTAGAAGGACCTGTTTTGCACAGCTCCACTCACAGCGTGACATCTAATGTCAAAAAACATCTGACACCCTTTGTCAATCAGCAGAGTCAGCCCAACTTGGAGGCATGTGCCGAGCTATAGGCAAGAAAAAGAACGGATGGAACACTGAGCCTGCTGGGATGCTCAAGAGCATGAGATGAAGTAGGCAGAGTGCATCCCAGGATATCAGGTTCAGCACTGGCATGGTGGAAGCTGTAAATACTTTATGTTTTAATTGGCTTGCTGGTGAAGTGGAGTAAATGCCTCACTATAATGGGCATGCTGTCGGTCTAAATCCAGTCATATACCATGTACCTCTCTGGGAAGATTACAGTGAGCACTTTCAGTTCAAAGTCTGTGCAGCAGCTCTGGGTGAAAGGCATCTGGGCACACTGCTTATAAAATAGCCTATCCATGGTGGCAAGTCCTGACTGCCAGCAGGAAACACCCAGAGCTCTGCCATTTGCTGAGCAAAGTGCTCAGAGGTGTGAACAGAGCACAGAGCATTACACAGAGCACTTGGGAGCAAGGGAAATAGCCCATGGCCCCTGAAGACCAAAGCAGTTCCTGGAGATCACAGTGATGGACAAGGGAAGTGTGGAGCCCTTCCCTGGCCTGGGCAAGGTGAGGAGGTTCAATAGCACCTGTAGCTTTCTGCTGAGCCCATGCAGAGATGTATCATACCGCTCCTAGGAAATGGATTACCCCATACAGGGGCAGCAACAGCAGGCAATAGCTGTTCTCTCTTCTCTGGCTTGTAGCAGCTTGTCAAACATCCATTTGATAGACATGCACCACTGCCAGCAGGCCAGCTCGAATTGGACTCCAAAATGCACCACATGGCTTTGTTTGAGGCAGGTTACAAGGGCAACACATTAGAGAAAAAGACTACAACACAGCTAAAATGTTCTGTTAGTTTTAATTAAGCTCATCGCACTGGAAAACTTTCTGATTCCAGGGAAACATTTGTCATTGGGATTCCTGCCTTTTTTGTTTTGCTTTTAAGCTTAAAAACACCCAAATTGCAAACCAGCAAAGGGCTAAGTGATCCTGGTGAGCTCCCACTCAGGCTCCCACAGTTTGCAATAAGCACAGCAAGAGCCCATCTCAGCACTCGGTATTGGATATTGTTTCCAGGTGGTCATGCAGGGCATGAAGACAACAAATTACCAGGACAGGAGACCTGTCAGAGCCATCCTCTGTTGCAGGACTTCCTTTCACAGAAATGACGTGCAAATTGCAAATGGACAAAAAGCCTGTGAGACAGCAGCTCCAGACAGGATTTGTTTCTCACTGACTGACTGTGAGTTCAGCTTTTTTCAAGCCATTTTCTGTCTCTTTACATATCATGCTGCTATAGGAATTGCAAAGGTAAGGAACATTTTCTCAGGCACATATTCATAACACAAAACAAAGAGGAAGCACTAGGTTCAGGAATGTAACAGAAAATGTAGGTCACATTCAAAAATATGAAGAGTATGCAGAGTATATCATACCTCCACAATGAGCTTTGCTTCCATGAAAATTAATTAGGCACAGATTTCCAGTATTGCTTTTCATTTCTGTTGCCTCAGCTCTTTGGTGTCACATCTCAGACAGCTTGGCCCTGCTATTCATAAGCACTGATCACCTCCAGCACGACCACAGCAGTCGGGAGCTGCCCACTGAAACGAAGCTTTTGATATCTCAAAGGCCACATTCTACCTCGTCTTGGATGAGAAAACACGTGAGTACTGCAGGTACGCCTGTAATCTCCAATGAAAGGGCCAGCAGAGACACAACAATGAATCTCCTTTGGTGGTAGCAATGAAGGGCAATCACAGGAAGAGCCTGGGAAAACCACTGCAAACAGAGCTAATTTTTTTTTTTAATTTACATACTAAGTGGGATCTGACATTAAAAAAAAAGAATTTCACACGTTAGTTTCAGAGCAAAAGTTTCATTTCATCCCCTGAAGTAGAATACTGATTGCTCAAACCACATATTTTCCAATACATGGCCCAGCTACAGATCAGCTAAATGTTCACAGGCATAACTCCAACGTGTCTCAATTTTCTTTCTCACTTTTCTCCCTGTCTGCTATTTTTGCCTTCAGGAATCTTGATAACTCTAGTATTGCTTCTAGTTTTTATCATCTATATTTGAAGATGTATTTATACAAAGAATTCTCCAAAATTTACTATGGGAGATAAGATCACAGAAGATATGAGAGTCAATTTACAATATATTTTATGTCCATCTCAATCCTGTGGATGAAAAGTTGTAAAGGGAAGATGGGCCTCTTTTGCTTCCACCTTTTGTACATTCTTTAGTCCAAGAGTTAGGGAAGATTGCAGTGACTGGACACATGAGGACCACTGGAAAAGTAGTTTTCAAGACCAGAATGGAAGAACATTTTGATTTAACAAATGAGGGGTCAAGCATCTGTCCCAGGTAAACACCAGGGGATGGGGATATGCATTAGTACCTCTAAAAGTCTCCTGTGCTGGACCTATCAGCTACCCAGCTACTACAGCTAAGTGGATTCTCATCCAAATCCTACTGCTTTCTGTTTGATGAATATGGAAAATTTGACACCTCACACATGTATATTTGTACCATGCAAACTTATGACTACACAGGTAAGAAATTCATGGCTCTGAGGGGATCAAATCACAGATTTTCTAGCCATCACTTTTTGCAGCTCCCAGAGAATAAACAGGGTTTGAGCCAAGCCTCTGAGTGCAGTGTTCAGGGAACCTCAGTTTATGCGTTGCACATGCAGAAAGGGAGTCCATCATAAAACAGTATTTTTATTTCTGCCATATTTTCTCTAAAAACATAGGGTATACAATCATAAATGAAATCTTGCTATACCTCACTGTGCCAAGTGAGACAAAAGCCCCAAAGCCCTCATAAAAATTAAACCAAGACAAACTGTGCTCCAAATCCCCAGAAAACAAGAAAAACATTGGAACAGAGAAGCATAATCCACTTGGCTCCTTTGTTGCTGCAGCACCAGGTATTTATGTTCTGATGGAAACTGATGGTTCATAATGTCATAGATAACAACTCAGCAGCATGAATGGTAGCCCAGAGCAACTCAATCATTGTGTGTTACTGCATGATATTCCCTGAATTTCTGCATGTTGATGCCCCCAGAAGTTTAACATGTAATGATTTGAGTGCAGGATATATTAAATTAATATATCCTTTCAAAACTCAAAACTATGCCTTTCACTTGCCTTTTCTCCACAAGATTTAAGGACGTAAATGCAGTCTTAAGGAGCTGTCTTCTAAATACTCAGCTGAAATCATGTTTTCTGAACAGAGACACAGCTTTTTGGTGGGACTGTACTCAGATGTATACACAACCTCATATCACGAAAGCATCATTTCAAAGCACTCTCCACATACCCGTTGTATCAGGCTGCTCTACGCCAAAAGATTAAACACTCCCTGTTATTTCTTCCTGCTTTTCCTACAAAGGGATATTCTAGGGTTTGGACATAGACACAGTTGTTGTTTCTGGAACAGAGTGTGAAAAACTGCAGCACATAACTTACCTCAAGCAACTGATAACAGGCCATTGTTCATCCTGCCCCACCATGGACGAATGGAAGCCCACATTCCGTAAGCTTGTGGATATTTTATGTCTGCTGACTCCTTTGCCCCTTCAGAGCTATTTCAGCAAACTAAAATTAAAGACATTTCCCACTAAAAAAGATTACACAGGCAAAGACACAGATAATGATACAGCTGCTCAGCTGTTAGTGCTGCAGCAGTAGTCATTGCTCAGCTTTAGTCGTCATATTAAAATAATTGACTGTTAATTACTTAGGCATTAAGATCAGTTTATCAACTCTATATCATCTTGCATGAAACCCACTGGCAGCTGGGCACTTGCTGTTTTGCAGTTGTGGCATGTCATTTATTGAGGAGCTTTGCCTTAATGTTTGTTGCAATTTATGTTACTCCCTTGAACTTTTTTCCCCTTTTATCCAATGTAATGGCTAATTAATTAATTTATCTAATGGCTGATTTTACCTTCGTTGTGTTTTTCGTACAAGTGCACCCACTTGGACCTCGTTCCATTCCCTCCTACAGCACACCTGATGGGAGATTGCAAGCAGGAAGGTCCCAAGGATGGTACGTTGTTTTGGTGTGAACAAAGCCAGAGGACTGGCATGTAGGGTAACATCCCTGACTGTTTACAAATCCTGGCACTCCACACAGAATCGGGCTGGAAGGACCTGGAGACAGTGATATGCTTTAGAGAGGTGCCTTGCTCTGAGTGCAGCAGTGAAGAAACCCAGCTAGATACTGACCACAAGTGAGCAATGTGTGTGTCCAGACAACTTTAACATCATAGGTGGGCAGTCATTAGTATTCACTAACTAGTACATCCCTGCTGGACAAGAAATGTATGAAATTAAATCTGCAGAGCTTTTGGCTTTGGTGTCACAGATTGTTGCAAACAAACTCATTTGTTTGGGTGTTTTAGTGAAATCCCCCATGACAATTCATGACAAAAAGTTTTCTGGCAATTCTAAGAAGGTATGTAAATAAACTCATAAATGAAAAAAAATTGAATTTAAAAGTCCATGCTTTCGAGCTGCTCACAGAAATGCAACTCTCACGATCCTTACCCAGCAGATTTTAGAAGACATCCTTTCCTTGCAGGCAGTATTGTTGTTTAATATGGCGACCATCTAAAATCTTGGTGAAGGGTTAACTTTCCCTACAGATTTCAGTTAGAATTTTCCTTAAAGTAAAAAAAATAGCTGCAATTCTTTGCAGAGTGAAGCAAAAAGCCAACCCTAATGCTGTGAAATCAAATAACTGGAATGAGGGCTGAAAGCTCAGCCCCAGTCCTTCCCATTCTCCTCTTTTGGCAAGGGGGTCTTGGGCAACTGCAATTGCCCTCTGTAAAGCAGAAACAATTCCTATTGCATGAGGAAGTGGATAAAACTTGAGGTGCATTATCCTAGGCAAGAAAAAATATTTGTGGAAGCCAACCAGAGTGGGAGATGGGAGCAGACCTCTGCTCTGGGGCCATGGTTGCTTGTTCTGCCCTTCAACCACGTGCTGGTGAGCAAAAAGCACAACTTGGCTGGTGCCTTCTGAGCTCCAGTAGGGCTTGTTCGAAGGAAACCGTGATCCACCCTTATGAATAACAAAAAGTAGCAGGAGTTCAACACTTTTACCATCTGGAAAAGATTGAACAAGTTGCAGCTTCATTAGAAACCCCTCCCCTCAAGGCTTTAACACTCAGCGTCTTGAATGGCAAATGCCAGGCAAACCTGCTGGGAGAGAAGAGATCCTAAAACAGGAAACCCAACAACACAGACACTTGTTTTCTTTGGGAAAGAGTCTCCTAAGGAGCTGTATGGCTGCTAGCAAGGTAACGCCAATGATTTTTGCAATTTCAAATAAATAATAGGACAAAGTCCAGATATTTTAAGGCATTGAGTTAAGCACCTCACTCTCCTGTGTATGTGTGAGGAAAAAATCTGGGAATAGATGTGTTGTTTTAGCATGGCAAGCAGCTCATTTCAAAATTGCACCACTCTTACTTCTATTTGTAAAGCTTTATAAGATTTATGAAATAAGACAGTTTAAGTGACTCAGCTCACCCATTCTCATGTTACTTCAAGAACAAACAACAACATGCTGTGTTTTGGGGGGGATATACGTCATTGAAGCACATACAATTCAAAGATCATTTTACTTCCAGCTTCCAGAAGCTCTGCCTGTGGACTGAGTTCAAGCATGCAAAATTTCAGCCTGCCTGTATCTGCCAAAATTGTAATCACCTTAATGATAAGGGCTTTGTTGTGGCAATGATGCAACCTACACCTATCTGTGCTATGAACATCAAGTAAATGGAGTTAGGACTGTTCACAAATTCTTCTTTTGTAAATATATGTACAATGACAAAATGAAGATGACTAAAACCTCAGACTGAAAACAGATAGTGGAATTCGAGCACTTCGATTTAAAGGACCTGGGTGATGAGAACTGGCCACGTGCAGATGCGTGACTCAAATCTAGACAAGATGCAAGCCTTGTCTTAACTTTTGGTTTGCTGCTGAATGCTTCCGAGATGCTCCTCATGCAATGAATCAGTAAGCCCAAGCCCATTCCCAAAAGCACAGTGATGCCCAGCACAGAGGTGGCTGTGCCAGCACCAAGGGCTCCATTTGAAAGCCCGCAGTATGGAATTACCCTCCTGGAAATACCCTGTGGAATGCCCTCCACAGTGCTGTTGTGCAATCCCACCAACTTCTGCCCCCGATTCCCTCCAAACGCGTTATCCCGCGGCTGGGCTCTGCTCGGGGATGCACAGCAGGTCCCTGGCGAGACAGAGCTGCGTGCAGTGAGAGCACAGTGCAAGGTACGGGCAGCACTCACTGCCCCTCCGGGCTTTCCTGCTTGCCTTTCAGACTCGCAGAGCCGACCTTGCATGCTGCCCTCCCCCATCACTGCCTCCTGCCTTGCCCTCTGGCAACACGGAGTCTCGCAGCCGCTGGACTGTGAAATAGCTCTTTTTTTTTCGTTTTTGCCTCCTTGATGAGCTGTGATGCAGGTGAAGAGAAGGGGACAAGAGGCTGTGCCAGTGTTGGTGAGAGCTGTGCCTGCTGTCCTGTCCATTCTGTTTCCTTCTGGGAAATGTTTCCCAGCAGCACTGCAGAGGAGTAGAAGGAGCTGGACATGGCCAGTCCCACTCAAACCTCAGAGTGACACAAGGACCCATGAAAGAAGGAGAAAAGCAGGAGATGGTTCACACTGGGTGCAGCCACCTCTTTTTGGTGTTCTGAATGCTGCTAGCTGGAGGCGGAAGTCTCAAGACCCTGGTGAGGACAGTGCTCCATGTATGGAACCACCTCTCCTGCTCCCTCCAATCCCATTTCCTTTGCCCACCCAGGCAGCTAAGGGAATATCTTCCACCTCCACTCACCTCGTACTCTGTCCTTCATTTGGCAGAGGGGATGTGCTGGCCACAAGCCCCAGCGTGCTGGCCACAACTATCTCTAGGCAGTGCCTCATCCATCAGAATGACGCTCCCTTCAGAGCCAGGGGGGTGGAAGAAGAATGCTGGCTTCAGCTGCTCTCCATTTCCCTCGCATGGAGTTTCCCTCTCCCTGGCTCCCAGTCTGGATTACATGGCCAGGGGAGTGCAGGCAGCACTGGCTCCATACGAATGACTATTCCCAGGAGGAGGATGCCGGCGTTCTGGGTGGGAGAGCGCAGCCGCCTGCAGTCAGCAGCAGACAGAATTAATGACCTTTTTTACCTCATTAGTTGAACGGTTAGGCATCTGGTTTTGACAGAAGAGAAAAAACTTGAAGCTGCTGTTCAGTATCTGGTGCTGAACAGAGGCCTTATGTCTTTAGGGATTTTAGTCCAACAATTTTGATGAGCCCTACATTCACCCACAATAAATATATATCTGTGCTCCTGGAGAAGCCATTCTAAAAGGAACTTCGAGCAAACCTTTGATAACTCTTCCCTTAAAAACATCCCCTTTGGTTGACAGGATGATATCAAGACTTCAAATTGGAGCTGGTGAAATGCTCACATCAAAAAGGATGAATTTATCTTCCCAGTAATCTATAGCTGCTGTGTCAGACACCGTGCTGCAGTGTGTCCTGCTGTGTGCTGTATGCCACTTATAAAGCAACGATAAACCTTCCCAGATAGTGCCTCACACAAAGTGTTTACCAGAATATAGATTGCTGTGAGATACTGTTAAAAGTTGCTCAGAAATAAGAGATCGGGTAGGCTGACCATTTGTGAGGAGGTCAGTGATGCTTTTTTTTTTGTTGTGCCTTGGTTTTGCCTTTTTGCCTTTTTACTTTTGCCTTCTTTTTTTTTTTTTTTTTTCCAGCAGCATCTAAGTGCAATAAAATATCTGTGAGAAGAATTGCTATAGCAACAAAGTATGTTCTCCTAATGGAGGCTGTGTGTAATAGCTGACTGCCACTAGAACTTTAAGGAGAAGGAATAAAATCCATCACTAAAACAGGAAAAGGAAAAGCATTAAAAATTAAGATTTTATTGTTCCATGATTTATGTTTACTTCCTTCACATCTCCAGATGATCTAGAGAACTTTCAGTAGTTCCCTTCTCCTATTTACTGCTTCACACGAAAATTTTCAAGAACCCAGGAAAACAATGGTGTGAATGATCTATTAGTAGTAATATAATGATACAGTTTTGCACTCAACAGCAGCAGGATTGCTGTGAGTATGAGGAATTAGGAGACTATAGCAGCACTGGGAGACCACAGGTAAGACAGCAGTTAAGACTAACACGATGCCAATACACAGCAAGAGGTCATCCTTCCTGTCAAGATTCACAAAATAGAGAGAGTGAGGGGGAAACTGCCCCAGAGAAATAAAGTAACAACTTCAGGATCACTCAGCAAGGCAGTGGCAATGTCAGGACTATGTCCTCTCACTGTCCATCATCTAATAAAGCTGTTTATAAAGCTAATTTTACTGTTCTTGTGCAGTGTGATTGCCACAAACCCTAGGGTGGACTATACATGCAGAGACGAGGATTTGTGTCAGAGTTCACTGGGATTGTTGAACTGTCCAAGGTAACTACTGTGCCTCTGCTCCATCGCCAAGCCCCAACCCGCCCTCACCTTTAGTGGGACACTAAGACCATCTTTCCCTTCCCTCCTTTCTTCTCTGTGGGTCAGACTGTGGTACCACTGACAGCAGAGAAAAGGAGAATTAAAAAATGGACAAGTTTTGACCTCCAATATTATTACACAGGTTATCTGGGGAAAGAGAAGATTGGTTAAAGAACTTAACTTCAAATCACAACAAGTTTTCTCCTCCGCTTCTGGAATGACGGAGATTCAAATGCCTTCAAAGATGTTTCATGCTGATGGAGATAGCCTCCATCCTGTTGAGCAAACTGAAATGCTGCATTAAGTGGCAAAGCGGGGCAAAGAAGCAGCAAGTCCAGAAAAGCTGATTCTTATTGCCTTGGTTGAGTCTTTGCATACTCAGGTCTGGAAACTGCAGAAGGAAAGCAGAAAAATCAAAAGGCTCTTTTAAAAGATTCTCTCCCCACAGCGAAAATATTTTCTGGCATATCTTTGCAACGAACCTTGTTATATGTTGTCCTATTTATAACTCACATGTCTCCCTAACAAGCAAGCTCCTCAGAGGTAGAAAAGCGAGTGTGATTTGAATAGAGCTGTATATCACAGTTTGATATTCCCACTCTGGCTATGATTTATAACAAAGGCGTAGCAGCATGGGTCAGCCAGGGAGGGACATTCTGCAGAAAAGAAAACCGAATAACTAAAAGTTTCCTTATCTGTATGAAAGGCATTTTTTTTAACTGAAAGAGAAGAGTGTTTTAGGCTCACATCCTACCAGACTAAGCAGCAAGTTGTCTTCGTTATAAAATACAGCTTCTTCTCATTAGTTCCGCCTCTAACATTCTTAAACAAGGCATTGTATCAGATAATAGTGAGGACAAGAAAATATGAGTGGCTAACTCATATTTTGGCTTGGCTTAACCAAGCACACAAGTGATCTCAAAAATCGTATAATGGTACACTTTAGGTGTTTACCATCTGTGAAAAACAAACAAAAGCAACACTGGAGTTTCCCTCAGACAGCAGAGGTCACCTTGGGTTAAAGTCCTGCCAACAAGAATCAGCCCAGGCAGCCCAGACAGCAGCTCCTTGGGTGGGAGAGGGCAGAGAGGAGGCAGATGTGCACTCTTGCCACAACTGCTCTCCTCAACCTAAGGCACCAACTGCTGCATAATTTCTTGTGATGGACTGAGAGGAAACCTGCAACCTTCTAATTTGGCAATCTCAGACAACTGAAACCCGGTAGGTAAAGCTGTCCTCATGTACACTGTAGTCAGTTTTACAGGCTACAGCAAAATAGGGGCACAGCCAAGACATAATGGAGCCTAATTTCTCCACCAACCTAAATGCACAAACGGGAGAGATCAAGGTTCAGAAAATCAAGAGCTGCCATCTCATATTTGCAATTGTGAACAGGAGCACCCAGTGATTAGAGTTATGTTCTGTTTTCAGCTTTCTCTGGTCCCATGAAACTTTTATTGCTTTTTCATCTGTTGCGCAGCTATTATCACCTCCTGCTCTTCTGGGTAATCATCTTAAAATGAGAATTGTGCTGCTGGGTTGTTCCAAAGAGTTTTCGCACATGCTGATTCTCTGGGAGGGTGTTCAAGGGCCTGACTGAACACAGGGCTTTCCCAGAGCCCTACTGCAGCCCTACTTGTGAAGCTCTCCCAGTTTCCTCCTGGTTCCCAACATCCTCACTATTTTGGGCATCATGATGAAACCCTTATCCTTCCTCAAGGTAGAAGGTCAAATGTGGCTCCTGAGCTCCAGTTTGGGGGCCAGATAAATAACAGCAACAACTTTTTGGGTTCAAGATACCACACAACAAAAAGAGTTTTGAAAGAGTCTCTTGCTTGTGTCCATTTACCCTAAAATGATGAAACTAGCTTTATTTAGAAACTGAGCACATGCTCACGTTTCCTCCTGAAGGTTTAGCAAGTTTCTACCCAGCTGGGAACTGTTTCCCAATCCCAGAAGACCGAGCTTGCATAAATGTTTACAGATGAAGTTACTTATATTCTGAGTAGGGGAAAAGGAGAAGGAGTAAGGGGCTTGGTGAAGTGAAGAAGTGTCTCTACGTGCCTCCCACCAGCTTTTTCCAGTTGCCATTGCCTGCTGAGGTGCTGCTTAGCTGTCACCAGCACCTGGGGAAGACAGAAAGGGCTCTACTAGTTCAATAGCTCTTATTTCAGGTTTCCCATCACCAGAGGAAGCTAACTGATCCTCATCTCCTCTTTCAGTGGAATCCAGCTTATGTACCTCACATCCTAGCACAGTCCTTTCCCTGATGTGTGTGGTTTTGACAGACTGCTGATCCATCCAGCAGTTGGTACACAGCAGGCTAAGCACGGGCTCGCACAGCAGCTCTCTCCCATTTAAGAGCTTACCTCACTGGGGGACAGACTGATGGAAAGGCCCAGCTCTTTAAATGGGATGTTATTTGAGTGGTGTAAAGGTGTTTGGGCTTTCTGGGAAGTACTTTTGTTGTACTACTAAGACAAAAAAATTAAACTGCAGGGACTTTCCATTGTACCAATGACAGAATGCCATCACAGACATTAGCTGGAGTTACACCACCCTTCAGTGTTTTTCCTACCTGCTCCACAAATCAGTTACCATGACTAGTGATAACTAGTTTCGCTATCAGGTTTTCCTACTGAAAAAAACAAGCCCATTTTAATTGAAGAGTTATACTATACTGTTGTTGATGTAATGTGAAGGTATAAGAGAAAAAATGAAACTAAAGATCAAACCCCTCAAGCAGAACAGTTATAAAACAAAGCCATGAAAAGTGCCTCTTCCATTTACTTTGTTTGAAGATGATCTCATTTGTATTGTGGGCACAGATTTACCCTGTTCAAATCAAATTTCTATGAATAGAAAAAAACTGTAACTGTGATAAACACCCACAATTATAGCACTTGATTTTCTCTTCCATAATTTAGCACAGCTTTAGCTGGTAAATTCTCTCTTCTTAGCAAAGGAAATTGTAAACCCTGAATTTTTGCACAATAGTTTGCAGGATGTGTGGTGTGCTGCTCTGAGTCGTGTACATTGTCCAATGGTGCCTAAAGCAGACAGTACCAATCAGAGCCACTGAAGAGTTTGGGTTGGAAGGGCCATCAAATGCACTCAAATCCACGTCTATGTCATTGATAAAGACACTAAACAGTCCTGGTACCAGTGGGGACCCCTGAGGGACACCACCTTTCACTGATCGTTGAGCCATTGACCGCTACCTTCTGGATGGAACTATCCAACCAATTCCTCATCCCTGCATCAAATCCACTTCTCCCCAGTTTAGAGAAAAGGGTGTTGTACAGGAATGTGTCAAGGCCTTACAGGAGTCCACATAAATGATATCCACAGCCCTTCCTTTCTCCACTGCTGCAGTCACTCCCTCACAGAGGTCACTGGGTTGGTCAGGCAGGACCTGTCCTTGGTGAAGCTGTCCCCAGTCACTTCCCTGTCCTTTATGAGCTTTAGCACAGCTTCCAGGAGGAGCTGTTCCATGATCTTCCCAGGCACAGAGGTGAGGCTGACAGGTTGGTGGTACCTGCCAGGGTCTTCCTTTCTACCCTTTATTAAAAATGGGTGCAATGTTTCCCTTTTCCAGTCACCAGGGGCTTCACCTGACTACCATGACTTTTCAAATGTCATGGAGAGTGGCTTGGCACTTACATCAGCCAATTCCCTCAGGCCTGATCAGGTTCCATAGACTTAGGCATGTTCAGTTTCCTCAGGTGGCACATTCCATCTTGAGTGCTGTAATGCATGTTTTAGGAATTATGAAGATAGATCATCCCTGTCGCTTCTTCCATCCCTTTCCTTAATTAAACAAATTAAACAAAGAAAAGTTAAACAAGAAAAAATTTGTTCTACATCTGTTTCCCTGTGTTATGTGAAGTTTTCCTCCCTCTCAAACACTCGCTGGTGCCTCTTTCCCAGGAAAGGTCTTCCCTAGGAGAAACTGTCCTTTTCTAGGAGAAGGGTTTTTAGGAGAAATGGATGCACATGGCACAGTCTCTTCCAGGATGGTCACAGCTGCTAAAAGCTTTCCACATCCTGGATCGGTGATTCCATCTCTCCTGCCCAGGCCTTTATGCTCTGTATTCATGATAAACAAAATCCACTCAAGCCCTACACCAGCTGTCTTCTTGATGTTGAGATTTCTGGTATCCCAAGGCTGGGACCTCCTACCCCACACCCATCCCCTTCCACCCTGGGAAGAGAGGTGGCCTGAGCAAAATGTTGTTGAGTACCTCAGCCTTCTCCTCATCTCTTGTTACCAGTGTTGCTCATTTTGAGGGGCATGAGGGGTTGCTCTTTTTGACATTCCTTTTCTGAATGTACCTGTAGAAGCCTTCCCTGTCATTCCTTGAATGCCTTGCCGAGTTCAGTTCCATCCATCAGCTCCATCCAGGCCCTGGCCTTCCTGACCCCACCCCTACACAACTGGACGGTGTCTCTGGACTGTTCCCAGGTCACCTGTCCCTACTTCCACTGCCTGTGCATTTCCTTCTTGCCCTTTAGTCTCAGCCCAGCAGGTCTCTTGCCTTCCTCTCCTGATTTCTTACACCTGGGGATCAAGAGCTTTTGCACCCTATGGAAAGCATCCTTAAAAGGTCTTGTCCCTAAGGGCAGTTTCCCAGGGAGCCCTATACCATAAGTGAGCCAAATACACAAAACTGTTAATCTTTGCCTCTTTGATATTCCATGGAGCTTTGTGTTTCCAAGTGAGAGACAGTGGCAAAAGACAAAACCTGCAGATACCTCACTGAAAGCTTTCTCCTCCTCAGAGGCCCTCAGACAACTGCTCGTTGGGGACACGAGTGCTCGCTGGATCAGCCCTGTTTTGGTGTGCTCAGCACAGGCTCAGCTCCTGGTGGTGTCTGAGATGAGTTATGGGTACAACAGGGACCTGTTCTGCTTCCCTGGCAGAAGAAAGAGAAAGCACGGGAGCAAACTGAAGAGAAACAAGCGGGAAGATGCAGATCAGTAGAGAGTCAGGAGTGCAGGTTTGGAGGGTAGAAAGACCAGGATGGTGACAGAAAGAAGTCCTAAAAAGGCATAGAAAAAGAATAATCTTAGAAGTTGAAGGATGGGTTAGGTAGAAGAGAGCTGCAAAGGATGAAAACTGAAAATGAGCGAGCAATGGACACAGCAGCAGAAAGCAAAAGCCATTTGCAAGGAGTAAGCTCTGTGAATATCAGCAGTCCAAAAAGAGCTTTAACAGTCCCACCAGCCCTATTTATGAACAGCATTTTCTAGCATTTCTCTAAAAGCAGTGAGAACTAGGGAATGAAATCTAGGGTCACCTATATGATAAAGTTCATAAAACTGTATAAAGATGAGATGTAGATCTGTGAGGGTTGTAATATAATGGAATAAACGCACACCCTAGAAAATGTGGAACAGCATCAAAACAATTCTCAATTTCAGGATAAGCCATACACGAGGATTCTGGCCCTTGTCGTTTTGTTGTGTAGGAAAGTCTGCCCATTTTAATTAAAATACTGAAGCCAAATTTATTAACCTGGCTGCAGCTACACTCCTAGGAAAATTTTCTATGGTCACTCAGTACACAGTAGGATTCAATGCTTTTTTCTTCCTGTATGTAATCTGAATAAGTGAATTGAAATAATTTACATTTTTCATAATGATCAGGGAGTTAAAATAATGAAAGGTGATCATGAATATTTTAATTGAGGAATAAAATTATATTAAAATAATCTTCAGATTTCTCTTATGCTTTGTCAAAAGACACCAATACTATAATGGCATAGTAATTTTTAGAAATGTATTATAGATTCAAATATTCACTATTCATAAAGTTCATTGATGCCTTTTTGTCAAAGGTTCTTTAGAAAAGATTTAGAAACCTCTTTAATCTTTGAAAACATCGTAATTTGTGATTAAATATATCTGCAACATAGCTACAAAGATATTCATCTGCATCACAAAATCAAAATCAGAATATAGCACAAGATCAGTGCAGTTGACAATTTCTATTGCTGCTAGTGTTTTATGCAGTACCCTTCAAATGACCACATCACCTAATATGTTTCTTGCAGATTCACACTAAAGGTCCTTAAGAGTGGCACAACTCACAGCAGCCAGAGGTGATGCTGGAGTCTGCCTTGCACCAAAATTTTGTAGTTTAAGGGTGTCTGTGTTCTTTTTATCAAAAACCTTGCAAGTCTGCAAAAAGACCATACAACTCAAAGTCAAATGCATTTACCTTCGTGGAAGATCTGAATATCAGCTCAAAATTATACCTTTGTTTTTGTTTCTGTTATAATATTCAAGGAATTTAAGTATCAGAACAAAACATGACTGCATCTTACTGCTGGATGTGCAAAGTATAAAACAACGATGTAAAACTTTATATATTTATAAATATATACCCCTTTAAAGGACTGCCATTATGCTTCTGTGGCCTATCCTCTATGATGACTACAGGAGCTCCAAAACTTCCTGCGTTGTGTTCAAACTGTTTGCTTTCAACATTGCTTTAGATTATATAACCAGTTGTAATACTTCAAAAACCAAAATTAATACTCAAAAAATGGAATTACAGAAGTCTTGGCTTCTCAAGACATGTATTATTTTCCAATGTCACGCTACTAAGAAAATCCTTTATTTTTGCTCGTTGATTATTGTAGTTTAATGAGCTCCTTTTGTTTCTGTCCCCTAACTTTTTGCAAACATCTAAAGACATACTTCCTTTTGTCCATGAGATACAGAGACCAGAGCAGGAAGTCTTGTCAGCAGAGCAGTTTCCACAACACACTGATGAAAACCATAAACCATTTAGGAGCCATGTGCATGAATGTATATTCTGTACATATTTCTCTTACTCCAGGAGGCACAGGCCTCATGAGAGCAGATCCCTTCAAATCCTAACTAATTATATTTTCAGAGAACTAGGGCACTGATACAACTTTTAAGAATACAGCAGGATATCCACAAATAATTCTTCTTTCAAAACTTACCACTGCAGAAGAAATATTGGTCTCAGCATATGTCCACCATAACTGGGAGGTAAAGCCCACTGCTCCTTGTGCCTGCCCCTGCTCACCCCTGGCACTTGATGCAGGATGCTGGAGAATAATTTCAAGAGAGCAGCCAGTACTGCCCTCCTTGAAGGCAAAAGGCAGGGAAGAATAAGGGCATGGAGGACACTGAGGCACCAACACTGCTTCGTCTCAAAAATTACGTAAATATCTGATGCTAAGTGGCCAGGAATTAATTTAATCTTTAGGTTGCTCACACAGAGCTGATCAAAGGGTCTGTCCTTAAAAACAGGCTGCTTGCAAGTAATCAGTGTAATTGTATGTCAAGGGGGCACATGGGTTTTCTTTGGAAATGAAGAAGAGCCTTTTATCTGAGAGGATAAACAGGCAACACAGAAGGGATTTTTGAGAATAAGATTTCACCTTTCCACAATTACCAAAAAAGCTTCTCCCAGCAGAATAATCATATCTAAACTCCTGGCTATCCAAAAAGGTATTGCTCCTTATCATCCTCAGTGGAGTTCCAGTTTGCCCTGCTCCTCACCTCAATAAAGACAGCAGCTCAGCTTGTAATCAGTTTGCAAACATAAGGATTCATTTAAGAAGCTGGTGCCTGTGCTCAGCTCACTGTATTTGTACCTGCTGCCCCACTGCCTTGCCTCAATTCTCCAGCCCTGCTCAGCATCTCCACACTGCAACCTTATCTTCCCAAACCAGACAAACAGCTCCCTCCAGATGCCAGGCCAGTGCCGCTGCTGTGGCAATAAACTGGTGAGAGGGGAAGGATTAGAGGTACACTTACTGAAGGAAGAAGTAAATGCCTCTTCCAGGGGCTGAACACATCACCTCTGCCTCCTTAAGGTCAGTGAATAGCAAGTTGTTTCTAAACTTCCCTCCACCTGGAAGTACATTTATGCTAGTTAATCTTAAAATGCCTTTGGCAGCTGTCATCTGGGGTTTTTTATATTATCCTTATAACTTTTCTAATGGTAAGTACACATGCAGTGAGAAATAATAGCCCTTTGTGTAACAAAACACACTTTGTCCAATCATTTTTACAGTGTTTTTCTCCATTTCAGAAGTTATTATCACAGGAGAGATTGAAAGCTGAGCCATCATACCGCAGCTTAAATGTAGCAGTGAAATGCTCCCTCTTTTTCTCCCTTCCCCCTCCAGCTTTTTTTATTTTTTAAAGCAAAGGCATAGAGGATGCTTATTGTGACCAATATTGTTATTTCTCAAGAAACCTATCCTAATCCCAGCACAGCACTTGCTGCTCTGCTCTCAGATCACAGCCTGTGTGGCCCGTTCAGGCTTCTGCCAGCCTCCAGAACAGCAGTCATCCCCTGCCATGGACTTCTGCTGATGCCACAGGTTAAATAACACAGGGAAGGAGTCAGGCCCTGCATAAACAAGAAATAAAATCGTGTCTGTCACTCAGTTTGATGCCAGATAAGTGCTGTGGGGCTAAGTGAGAAGCCTGCAGACTGAGACGGCTGCAGGTACTGGTTAAAGAAGCTCACTTTGAGACAATCCAGTTGATGTGCTGAGTGTTCGTTCTCAACAATTTCTCCTTGGTTTAGGAGCAGGCAGGGACAGACTATTGCTGGGGAGAGGGATCCTTGAGATCTTTGTCTTGATCTGACACTGATCTCTGACTTGTGAGGAGAACCCAGCCCATCCCAGAGCTCTTACTGTGCTGCATTTTCCTGGAAGTGCCCAAGATGGAGTGTTACAGTAAAAGCAATAAAAAAATTTAAAAAAAGTAAAAGAAATCCATTTAGAAGCCACTTTTAGTACTAACATTCTCCAGTGTGAACCCCAGTGTTTAGAATGGGAAATGGTTGAGGGTGGTTCTGAACACAGGTTCAAACTCCCATACAAGGATGGTGAAGGACACCATTGAATCCAAACTGTGCCAAAGGTATGAACTCTAAATTCAGTGCCTGGTCCATGCACAGTGCTCATCTCTCTTGTCATTAATTTTTTCTTTTTGTTTTTTTTTTCCCCTCTTATATTTTTTTTAGAATACCCGATTGACGAAAAACACTCACAAAATCATGACCCAACAACTTCCCCAGGTATGATCCTGGATTAACTCTCCAGATCTGTTGCCTTTTCTACAACCATCCCTGGTAGCAAAGGTTGGCACCTACCTTCTTGTGCCTGAACATCCTTCCCCCCTGGGAAAACACAATCTGTGTCCCATAGAAATGTTATTTCAAATTCAGCAAATAGTGTTTAAAGCAAAGGTCAACATTAGTTCTGGATGTGCTAATGCACCATGCTTATAATGGCTCTGTATCAACACTATATTTCAGAAGATGAGGCTATTATACTTATTCCACCTAGGATTCTTAGTAGGCACTTAAAGGATGTTTTCACTAGCCTGTAGTAGCCTCTATATATTAAGCAAAGCACCCAGAGGATTTCATCTTGAAGTTTTCAAAATAGTTTTATGATTTTACCTCTATCCAAATATATAATTCAAAATTTAAAATTTTGTGTCTCATCAGTATATTTGCTCCAGTGCCTGAAATAAATTAAAAATCCAAGTCCCAGCCTATGTTGTTGGAAGAAAAATTGAAAGTCAGATAATGTTAGGCAGCCAGAGCTACCAAATGATTGAAGACTGGTAGGTAACTCAGCTCCAGTCTGTGGCAGGTGACTGTATTCTGCAGCTTGAACAACAGAAACCTCTCTGCCATGCACTAAGGAAAGTAGCTACTCATCATATATTAAGGTTAGGGCCATGTAGGATATGTGTATATAGTCTCTTCCAGTTGTCTAGCAGTCACAATATTCTATTTATCTGCAGGGAATTTTTTGTAGCAGTCTTACAACTGTGAAGCAATTTATAAGGTCTTCCTTTCACTCAGCATGTTCTCATCAGAGAAGCAGATAACAGAATAACTTGGGACTGAAATCTAGTCTAATATTTCAGAGCCCTTGACACCCTGATTAGACCATTGCTCTGTCTGCAGATAATCTCCCACTTAACTGAATGGATGGTGTTTTGTTTTGTCCACAAAAATAGCACTAAGACTTTGTATCTGGAAAAAGCAAGAGTCTGAGCTCCCTGATGTGCATGCAAGAACAAAAAAAATCTTATTTAACTAACAAAAGAATGAGATAGGGATGAAAAATGCGGATGTTAAAGCAGACCAAAAATTGATTGGCACAAAATTTTTCCTCTAGTTGTAGATAATCTGGGTAGAATGCACTCACTGGGCAGATGACTAATGACATGCTTCTCACTCTGGAGTCTTTAGGCCAAATGCAGCTCTCAGTTACCCGAATTGGAATCTCAAGTAAATCTGCTGATGTTACCGTAGAGCTGTGTCAGTTTCACTGAGAGCAGAGTAGGATGCCTTGTTTATAAAATTAAGCTCTGAAAGATACATCTGTGTGCATCCTGATTTGCAAATAAAATAACTTTATGGAGCTAAATATATGCAAATACTTGGAATCTAAATCCAAAGGAGACCTTTAGTCTTGTGTTCATCAAAAATTATGCACCATTTTACAAGAAGGCAGTCAAAAATATGATATGGAATACAATTAAAATGAATAAATTCACAGAGGTTTCATATTTTACTAAGTCTTTGTTCCCTACATGTGTATAACTGACTGCTCCTCTAGGAGAAAAGAATATACATGCCCCAGTCCTTGTGTTTGTCTGCTAAAAATATCAATACATTTCTCCTCACAACAGCTGAGGGAAGAACACAGACAGCACTACCACTCTATCTTTAATCAAGCGCAGAGTCAAGAGAAATCATTAGACTTCCCAAAGGCCAGACTGGGAACAGAACATGTAAATAAGTAGAGAAATGCAGTTTTCTGCACCAGCCCTCTAGTAGCACTCGATCCCTTCATAGGGGATGGAACATCATGCAAGGGTAGGGGGATTGGGAAAAGATGTCTGTGCTAACTCCCAGATCAACACGTACAAAAATGAAATCAGAGGAACTGTTGTCTTAAGCATGTAGGCATTTATTTACATTTTTGGGTACACTATACCTGAGTGCATGCAGCTTACAGTTTGTTTCCACTCACTGGAGGCAGAACAATTTATAAAGGACCGCTGCTTCTTTTCTCCTGCATGGAAAAATTCAACACTGCAGGTGAGGCGTTCGGGGAGTGCATTCCAGAATATAAAAATCACATCGCTCTTTCAATATGAGGATCACCTGCAGGCTTTCACACAATTTTTTATGCTTACAACAACTCTGTTTAAAAGAAAACTTCAGGGATGGCTGGTGATGAAGGAATTCGTTTTTAAAGCAAGCATTCGGAAAAAGTGGTGAAGGAAGAAACACCATTCATTTTTCTCAAAGAAACAAGACATCAATTCCAAAATGAATACATCTATAAATTATCATTTCTTAACTTTAAAAAAATAAGTTATTCTAGCCTGCTTTGGCAACCCTGTAGTAATTCTCCTGCAGGTTGCAGAATCATGTCCTTGATGATAGGAGCTAGCCAGTTCCCAAGAAGCCTGCTTTGCTGATATGTTTTTGGGCTAAGGGAGGTGACACAAGCTCCATGAATTTTCTGGGGGTGCCAACACTCATGCCACTTAGCTCTGAAGAATCTCTGCTTGGTTTAAATTAAAGAGTCTGCTGGAGTTTAGCACAGCTGATGAGTCTACTGACTCACACCCAGCTCTTACAGCTTCAATGACACTGGCCAGAGCAAGGAGACAATTGCCAAAATCACTTCAAACCAGCTGGCAGACAGCCACTACTACATGAACTAGAGCAACCCTCCAATGAAGCACTGCTCACCAAATTGATTTTGATAGGGCAGAGAATACAGGAGCAGTTTAGGCTGACTGCAGGCACTGGGCAAGCCATAAATTCACCAGCAGCACCCTGCAGAGATCAGGAACTGGAGCAGCTGCACCCAGAGTGGGGCTCATCAGGACAGACAACTTTTCACTGCACCATCAAAGGCACAACCATGCTCCCCTATCAGGTAAAAGCTGGTCCCATCATTCGAAAACCTATCAATTTTTCTGAGACATTTCATCAACCTTTCTTCAAAACCACTGAGGCAACCTAAAAGCACCCCACAGATTTGAATGTCGTCACCAGTGGTTTAGTCTATCACTGTCTCCTCACTCTCAGCTTCCAACCAGCTTTAGAGACTGACATTTGTGCACCTGAGGATGTGTGAGCTGACACTACGTACTTTTTCAGGTGGTTCCATCTCCTCCTGGGTGTAATAAGAAAAGCATTTTCAAGCTGCACTGTCCGCAGAGCCCATCAATGCAGATCACGTGAGTGATTCCTTAATTTTATGTATCAAAGAGCCACATGACTGGGTGTCTGCTACAGTGCCCAATATTTTTTGTTCATTTAAAATGTGAATTTTCATAGAGACATGCATAATGTGATCAGGATTTTCCTAACGTATAAATGAACAGCAGTCAGACTGGAAGCTGCTCTTCATATACTGAATAACAAATACAATCCTTCCACACCTCCTTGCAGCATTCCCCCATTTCCCACTCAGCCTCTTTCCTCACACCACCATTCTGCTCTGAATACTGCCAAGTGGAACACATGTCACGAAAGCCAGGAATTTTTTCTTTGCCTGAGAAAAGATGAACCCATGGGCTACGGATATAAAGAAAGGAAGGAACAGATGCCTACTTAAACTGAAAGACACAGGGAAAACACGATTTCGTAGTTCACTGTCACACTCAGTGCAGTCGACCCCTGATCTCCCCATTTCCACAATGCAAATCATCCCCCCAGTGTAGCCATGCAAGGATACAACAACAAACCTCTATAATGGTAGGCTGCCATCATTCCAGGGAAATTGTTCAGCGAGACTTTTTACATCAGGATTGGAAAGGTAAAGTCTGTAACAACAACACAAAACCCCAACCACAAACCATGCCCCTCCACAACAGACCCCATGACCCAGGGAACTACTGTTTTCCTTCAAAAGGGAGTAAAACCCCTTTCTAGTTCTGAACATGACAAGATTTTTCATTTTCAAATGAAAAGAAGTAATTAAGTCATCTTTACAGCATGCTTTTGAAGAAAAACTACATAAATAGTTTCTCAATCCTGCTTCTCAGTGAAGAATCACACAGCATATTCAGGCAAAGGAAGGTTTTTGGGCTTCAGCTCAGTGCTTCTCCTTCAGCACAGTGCTGTCTTTACAGAGAATTGATCAGCTGAAAACAAATGCAATGCAATACCCTTGATATTGATGAAGTACAAAAGGTGGAACCTCTAAGCCTCAGACTGTGAAGCCTGCTCCGTGCAGACACCCCAGAGCAGGAGATACTTTTGCCATGTCACTGCACCGTGAAAGAACCCGACGTGTTCGTGGCAAGCAGTTTATACGGATATCAGGCTCCCAAGGTGCTTCCCAGCATTTTTACAGCTTACATCACCAAGCTGTGGCATGGCAAACTTGCCTCAAAGGGTTCCCGTGGCCGCCCCTGCCCAGGCTGCCGTGCTGTTGTGTCAGGAGTCAGCTAGATGGTGCTCATGGGGTGGCAGCCGATGCGCAAAGGTAGCTCTGGGATTTCGCTCCGGGCCTCTTCCCCCGCCTCTGGCATCCCACACAATCTAAACCCGCTGCCACAAAGGAAAAAGCAGGACCCGGAGGAACGGGATGAAGGAGGGAGGTGAGAGTAAACTGCATCTCGGATGCTGTATGAGCACAGATCCTTGCACAACCGCGCTGGCTTTCGAGGGCTGGGATGCAGGGATGAAACCGGCTGGGTTTGTGTATATGAGCCAGCTCATTTACTCCTACCTGGCAGCCTGAAAAGAGCACAGCACTGACAATTTGGGACGGAACCACGTTGTTGGAGAGATGTGACAATTTGGAAGATGTTTTTCCTCTGACAAATAGCAATCCTAGCTGTAAGATTCATCGTGGTCAGATGGAGTGTGTCTTTTTGGATGTTTGAAGTTAGAATTAATTAGTAGCTTTTAGCAGTCTGTGAAGTTGCCTGGTTTTGCTGGATTAATTGCACATTGCAGATAGTGATGTAAAGACACACTGTGCTAACTCCCAGTAAATATGAAAAACTCAAAGTGCACGGGAATGGTTTGGTGTGGACATATTGTTTGGATTCATTGAGTGGCAGAATACTTATAAATTGTTAAATCTGAAGATTCCACTTGGTCCCTTGGGCTGAAAGTTTGTATGAAAATTTCATTTCAAAATGACAAGCCTATATATGCACAGGAATGGTTTTCTAAATAAAACCCTAGATCATTTTTTATTCATCTTACATCTAAAATGCCCAGAGGCATAGATCCATAAAATTTTTAAACTTTAAACAAAAGCTCCTTTTGAGTTGCAGGAAAACAAAACATTCTGAAAGCAACAATTTATATTATTTATTGTGATGTTTACTTAGCAAGAGAAGCTGATGAGTTAATTCTCAGTGGAAGTGCTGAATTACTTTAGGAACAGAAGCCCAATTAATTAAGGATCATTTCCTATTGATTTCACTGTACTACAGTCCAGACTCAGAGTACCTGCTACACTCCTATACAAGATAAACATAGTAAATAATAATATACTTACACTAGTTACTGCTGTCCTGATGACTTGTAACTCTCAGGGAGGAAACACTTCTAAGACTTTTATGTGAACATAATAAAAGCCAGAATGTCTCTTGAAAGAAAGAGAACAGGAAAACACAGAAGAGGCACTGTATACACTCCAGATAAAAGACAATAGTCAAATGAAGAGACAGGTTTAAAAAGCAGACAAAAGTGGAAATATATACATTTGTATTGGAAATATCAATAGGAAAAAGCAAAATTTAATGCCTAAAGCTGGGAATTTTTTACTTTATAGAGTGCAAAACCTAAAAGCATTTGGCACACACACTGTGGCTGGACCTTAAACCCAGATGCACCTCACAACTTCACTATGAGCAGAAATCAAGCCCTGGAAATGTCATTATTTAAGCACTATGATCAGCCTGCTGCATGGCCGTGAAGAACCAGGGCACAGATTTTCTCCCCAGAGGTGTGTCCTTGTTCCAGGCAAGACAGAGTTAACTTTTGCAGCAGCCAGGAGGGGCATGGCCAGGACCCTGGAGTTGTCCCCCAGTTTTGAGTTTTGCAGTGCCAGATTCCTGTGGTAAGCAATCATCTCTGAATGGTTTGCCTGTCTGGTACTCCCTGTTATTTGTATTGTTGTTGTTGTTACTGCTCGAATTCTTATCTCATTGCTGTTTCCAGTGAATTGTTCTTATCTCATAATCTTTACCTTTATATAGCCCCAATTCTTCTCTTCATCCTGTCTCAGGGGAAGGTGAGGTGGAAGTGAGTGGGCACCACATGGTCTGGGGCATTTCAGTGGGAACACTAAATTGGGAAATACCATTCCTAAACCATGACAGTGAGTTTATCCATCCTGGAGACCAGCTGGAGCCCCACACGGCCCCACTGTCAGCAGCCTTTCCACACAGAGCAAAACAATGAGTTCCATCATCCTGGCTCTTATAAGAACACAACAAAATTTGGGGTAGTTTTGGCTCAGTTCACAGGCAAGTTGCACTGCAAGATTACTGGATATGTTGGAATGGACAGATGTGTTGGACTCACTTTGGAAAATTTAGTAACCATTACATGCATTATCAGAATCCTCTATGATGAAATTCAGAAAGTTCAGCGTTCCCTTGTATGACCACGTGTATTTGCAAACAGATTACATAAAATGGTAAAGTTTGAGGAACAACTACAGAAACAAGTTGTCTGGCTATGATTTTTAGGCCTGCTTTTGTTGAGTCTGACACCTGGAGCTTTGCTACCTCTGCTTCCTCTTAAAGCTAAACTTTGTCTCAGTCTGCTGCCTCTCTCCACTCCCTGACTGCTTCCTGCCCCAAACCCACACAGCAGTATCAAGTGTCTCAGCTTTTCTGTTTGTACCCAGTCACTAAAGAGACCACCGGGCCATAAAGATTTGATTTTTGCTGGAGGTTGTCAGGCTAACTACTAATTACTGTCTTGTACAGCAACTTCTCTTTCAGCTCTCACTGCCTACACCGCCTCACTCATTTTTTCACTTAGCCTAAAAAAATGACAAGAAGCACTCCCATGAAGTTCAGCCATATTCACACCTCATGACGTCCATCAATATTGCACAGAACAGCAACAACACAGGAGATAAAATACTCACATTTACTTAGACAGTAAGACTGAACAAGTAACTTGAGCTGAGAGCCTATACATGGCTTCCAGTTACGAAAAATAATGCATAAAGGTATCAACTTTTTTTAAAAGATCTCTAAGGATCTTTATTAGCTAAAGGAGAAGGTGAAATCCTGTCTTGCAGTTATGGCAAGGAGGAAAGGAAGCTGGGAGCAGTGCTGTAGCCAGCATGCACACAGAGCAGGAGGAGCGCAGAATGCCTCAAATCAGTGCACTGACTCACCAGGAGAGCATCCTCCAAGACCTGAGGTCAGGCTTCTCAAGAAGCAGCAGATAAATCAGCAAAGATCCTACATCTTCATGGCCAGGCATCTGTACTCATAGACAGGGCTGCAGGGTGTGGGGCTGGCAGCAACAGCGTTCTATGAAAGCCTTTAGGAAGCTGGAAAAGAAGGGGAGAAAAAGCAAGGTCTCAGAGCCTTTGACTTCTGCCCATTAAGCTCAGCCTCTTTCAGCTTAGACTCAGCAGGAGGACATGAGTAAACCACGGAAAATGGCCTTTACCTTTCTGCTGCTGGTTAAATTTTGGGTTTGCTTAGACAGAAGATGGACTTGAATGAGTGAGGCCATTTTTTGGCCTCAGGAACAAAAGGATTCAAGGAAGTGATCAAATCCAGTCTAAAAAAAAAAAAAAAAAAAAAGAGAGCATTTTAAAATTTTAACCAATTATTTAAAATTAGACATTATATGAAAATAATTATTCCAGATCTGAAAGCATGTGTTCTAAATGTGAACATGAGATAGAAGGAGCTGGGTTTTCCAGTCTGGAGAAGTGAAGGCTGAAGGGAGCCAATTTTTGTCTTCAGCTACCTTTAGGGGTTGTAGATAAGGGAGCCAGACCTCTCTGCATCTCACACTGAAAAATGAGACACAATGACTGCAGTGGAGCAAAGGCAGCTATAAGTGGATGCAAAGAAAGATGTTCTTCACCTTGAAGCCGGTCCACCACTGAAACAAGTGCCTTGAGAGGCTGGAGGAGCTCTGTCCTTGGAGATTTTCAAAAAGCTTAACCTTTACTACACTGTGTGGCTCGTAAGTCACCATAAAAACTCAAATTGAAGAGGAGACATTTTATGGAGGAAGGCTGTAGACACGTGTCCTGTTTCTGCTGCCACTAAGGTGTTTGTCCCCCATCCTTCCCTGCTGTTTCTTACTGCACTTGAGGGGGCCATGGATGCATCAGTGCAACTCCTCAATCCAGTTACCCAAATTAAATGTTTTGTATGTTTCAGCCTATTTTGGGAGTTGGGTATATGCTGAAAGGGTGACACAAAGCCAGGAAAAGTACATTTCTAATGCCCTGGTTGGGAGGGTATAGGGTGCCTCACCTCCAGGTCATGCACACAGGTCTAGGACCACCTAGATTCAGGGAGACAGACTGCTGCAGTTTATTTTGCGTTGTTCTTTCCTGCTAGCAATAAATTAAAGCCCAAAAAGATACAATTTTGGATGGACACAGCTGGGGCTCACTTCACTGAAATCAAGACTGGAACCTTACCTGCTGACATGCAATTACTGAACCCCTTTCATGCCCCCATGCACCAGCTGCACTGCCCAGAGGGAGCACAGCAGCAACATGAAAATGACCTGATATGCAGGTGGCCATGCCTGGAACAAGGGACAGGATCCAGGGGTGTCAGTGCAGGAAGTGAAGTGTGCACAGCGAGGGCTGACTGCCTGCTGGCTTGGCACCCCTGCAACAAAATCCATGGCAGCACCCTCCCTTCCACCCAGCTCAAGTTGGAGTGTTTGCCAACAGAAACATCATGGGTGCAAAGTCCAGGTCAGGAATGCAAGTAAAAGGGGGAGAGGGGAAAAAAAAAAAAGAAAAAGACAGCTTCTGCACAGTGTAAATCTTAGTGATGATTATTTTTATTACTATTAATTTGTTGACCCTGTTAATAGACAAGGTAAACAAACACAACAATCACAACAGTCTATAAATTCATAAATGCATAAACAGCAGTTACTCAAGGTTGCTTAATAATTCATTTTAGTTGGTTTCAGAGCAACTTCCTACAGAAATAAATAACAAAAGACCATGAAAAAAACCCAAAACTGAAAACACCACTGTGTGTGCTGTGAACTCTTGTTCCTGTGGAGTCTTTAATGTTTTGGAACATGATATGCAGCAGAAACAGTAATTTATAAGGTTTTCCATACTTTTCTTTTGTTTTACATGTGTTTCTGTCCAACTGAATTTTTGTCAAAGCAAGTCTCAAGTTTTTGTGAGCGAAAAATCCTCTTGGTAGCAAAAAGAGGACAATGTGACTGCAGAGAAGTTGGCATGTGCAGGGTAGATTTTAGCCAGGACACATCCAATCTGCTGGGCATTCATGCCTGCAGAGATTGGACACTGGAATGGGCACTTCAGACCCTGGGCATGGGAAACCCCTCTGCAAACTCCAGCGGCACTTCACCAACCTCTGGGCAAAGCCAGCGGGTTCACACAAGAGCTTGCTCACCTCAGACCTCGCCTGTGATGTCACTGACTGTACAAATGCCCTCAGCCTCAGTGTTTCTTTCCCTTTCCAAATTTGTACAATTGTCCATGTCCAGGAAAATAAGGTAAGGGCAGAAGTAAGGAAAGTCTGATGTCTCTTTTTCCTTGAACGCTCACCACAATGACACCTTTCATCCTCCCAGCAAATCATGTTATAGCCAGGGTTTGTAATTTTCAATGAAAAAAATGCAAATTTTCAATCATCTAATATTGTTTCCACCTTTCCAACAGTACCTTCTGAGTACAAAATAGCTGTACAGCATCACATAATTTATGTGGCATTGTGTTATATCCAGTGGTGCTTGTTCAGAAAAAGTATAGATTACTACCCAAAGACAAGGGGAAATAAATAAGAAATGAAAGGAAAAATAATAATAGTGTGAGGTGTTGGTTTCCTTACCCCTCAGAGTTCAATTTAGGCACAGTGGTTATTGATTTAATTTCACAGCACAGGCCCACATTGATAAAGGATAATATACATTTAACAAGGGAAATTATGGAAAAATAAGGAAGTGGTTTTCTTAAACTAATTTTATTTCATTACTATATCATTCCTCACATTGATCATTTTCATTTATTTACAAATAGTAAAACATACTTTTATAAGAGGAAGGAAAAGAAAAAATTGGAAATTGTAACACTGTGGATGGTTGAAAAGTTTCTTGTGAAACTTCACTAGAAAACTACCCAACTAACTCCCAACTTTCTTAGGAGTTTTTGCTTTCTGTGGAAGAGAGTGGATACTTTTCTAAACTGAAAAATATAAAGGCGGGGAAATAAAAAAAAAAAAAGATTATGCAAAAAAAAAAGGATTTATGAAATGTAAGTTATTGCAATACCTCTTAGAAGTTGTATTTCAGATAGTTCATATTTCTTTTCCATCTATGCCCCTGCAGTGAGGTTCCCAGTGGAATACTACATCCCATCATTTATGGAAGTCTGTGGTAGCTCCCTGGCAAGAACTTCAGGCAAACAGAATCCTGTGGTTCAAGGGAAAATAATGAACCACACATCTGAGCTATAACACCGTAAGATATTATGGAAAGCTTTCAATGCTCAAATGTTGCTTAGTTCTACTTTATTTTTTTCTTAAATAAAACAGACCAATGGCAAAAAGAAACATTTTCTTACTGCAGTAGGTGTATTGAGTCTGAGTCAGTCCAGGTCATTTTTTTTCTGTTTCTCTGGTAGTGTGCAGCCCTGCAGCACAGGTGGGAGATGGGATCTGTACCTGGAAAAGACACAGAAATTCACAAGCCAGAAACCTGCCACAGAGCAGTCCCCAGTTTGGTTTGTCACGGATCAGCAGCTCCCCAGTGTTTGCCTGCCTGCTCAGCAGCGACTGCTCCAGCACCACTCCAGCAGGGAGATGAACCTCTGAGGCAGGGGACGCACCGTGGCAGCAGGATTGCCTTCCTGGCACCCACACAGGCAGCTGGCTCTGGCTCGGATCCCAAAGGTTTATGTCAACATCAATTTCCAGGTTTTGAAAGATGTGCTCTTTCAACCACAGGTGCAAAAAAAGGCCTTTTAGAAGCCACTACCATGCCTCAAAGTAGAAAAAATTTTATTAGCTTTAGAAAGCTAATAAGTTTAATTTAAGGCATGGCCCAGGTTCTGGATTTTTTATTTAAATTGTCCATAGACCCTCTCCCTAGAAGAGGAAGGACCAATGACCCCAACAGCATTTTCTACAAAACACTTCAAGCCTGATTTGGAAACTGTCGGAAGTCTGGCACTCCAAGTAAACACTGCCATATTTTTGGAATCTTTTCCCATCCAAATTCAGTAGTACAGCATGAACTTCCCTCAAATAACAACACAGCTCCCCCGGGGTGTAGATAATACACGTAATCACCACAGTCTCTGCCTATTCAAGTTAACACTTCTTAACAACAGATGTAATCTTCAGTGAGACCCAGCTTTTACACATTGCTGCTAATATGAATCACGCTTAACTTGTCCAAGTATCTCTTCTAAAAAGCTTATGTTTTCCCTAGAGGTATTTAAATTAGGAATCTTTAACTGCTAATTGAATATGAACTTGGATAACTGAGCAGGTCATCCTCGCTTCTGAAACAGAGGATGAAGGACTGCACTTAGTCCAGACTAAGTGAGGTGAACGCATCTGATTTACAGTGAATAAAACCATCATGATACAGCAAAGGTTTGAGGGGCACTGCTGCAACAGGTGAAGAGCACCAGATGATGCTTTCAGATCTTTCCCAACACCTCAAGGTCACTGCCACAGAATGAGTTCTGTCACTGCATTAATTTTAATTGTTCAGGTGTCTGGCAAATTAGGAAGGACTTCAGTTCAAGAGTGTTTTTTAAATTCACTAAGTGTATGCTACATTCAAACATCATTAAGACAGTAAAATGATCTGACAAAAGACAGGGATTTTTATATTGCCTGTTGCAAAGGTTTCAGAGCAAAGAAAAGCAGGCTCCTTGCTTTTACTGCACCAGATCACTGTCACATGTCAATACAGGTAATTCAATTTGGTCTAATATTTTAGAAGTCTTGGAAAGCAGCAGACCTTTACATCTCCTAAGGATTTTGCAGACAGTTCAAAATTGTACTTCAGTATTTTTATACAATGATAATGGTTCAAAAAGTCATTTAGCACTGTTTATTGCTTTCTCTTTTGGTGTAGTAAATTTAGAAATATATTTTTAACCAGACATAATGCTGTCAGAGAACTACTTAATCAGCATATGAACGTACATTGAAGCAAAAGCTGTGAGTACATTTATCCAGTTAGGTATGATTATTGTCAAAATGGCTCAAATAGAGTGAGGGGAAAAGGGACAGCAAGGAAGAGAAATCAAACCATCACTGATCCCATAAATGCAGAAAAAGGACAGATAACAAGCACGATATTGACTTAAAACTCATAATGTTCTATTTTTCTCTGTGTGTTAAGTGATAGCTTTGCTGCAAAAAGCAAGTTTCTCTTCTTTGAACACAGAGATAACGGAGTGCACACTGGGGAATACTGAGAGTATGCTTACTGCACAGTATTCCTTCCATTTCATCCAATTCAATCTAAATCCCACCCTGTTGCCCATCACCACTGGTTTTCCTTAAAACAGAAACTTGATTTTTTTCAGCTTGTATGTTGATACATTTCAGTTTTACCTTTCCATAATGCAGTATGTGACGTGCACATCCGTGGTAACTGTGGAGTTTCTAGACATCTTTTTGGGTTTCCACCTGAACAGCAGGACACTACAGTCAAGAGTGGTAAATATGGTATTTCCTCATGTATTTCAGACAAGAGGTGGAAGATTTCACACAAGCTATGGATCTGGGTGCTTCACAAACCCTTACCAAAACCTGATCTTCTGGCTCCCGTGGTGGAAAAGGGTAGGTTTGGCAGAGGGAGAATTACTGGGGTTCAAAGATAAAGAAGGGAGAGAATAGGGCAAGCAGGGCTCGGTATTTCAGCTCCAGCACCACAACAGCAGCCAGAGCAAAGACCCAGAGATAAACTCTTGCAGGTAGAAAAGGGGCATCTTTTACTATGGACATGAATGCCCTGCACCAGGCCACAGTGGCTTTCTGAGTTGCACTCTGTTCAACCAACTTTATTACAAGACAGGCAAAAAGGACTCACCTTGCAATAGGTGAAGTAAAAAGCAAAACATAAGGTAACATAAAACAAGATCTGTCCTCAAAAAGACTATCTTTGCTTTTAAAGTTACTTTGTTCTCCTTTGGGGTTTTGTAAAACAAGACCTGGAAAATGCAAATATTTCCAGTATTGCTTGCTCAAAGGGACAGTGCTTTGGCAACAGAAAGGCTGTCCCAGTGCCCTGGCTGTTCAGGACTGCCCCTGGCTCAGGATCCCACTCTGCTGGTACATTAAGCCTCCTGGCTCATTCAGCAGCAGGAACTGGACAGCCCAGGGAGAAAATGGCTTTGGGAAACTGGAAAGAGCCTGGAGGAAAGCTGTGAGCTCACAATGCTGCATGTCCTGGGTCTGGTGAGGGACTGCCCCAGGACCCAGATGCAACCAGGCCATGGGGGACTGGACAGCTGCTGCAGGGAACAAGCCAGATTTCTGCCCGGCAGACAAGAGGCAAAATGAAAACACGTTTTATAAAATCATAGAATATCAGGTTGGAAGAGACCTCAAGGATCATCTGGTTGAAACTTTCTTGGCTCACTCTAGACAAGATGGCCCAGCACCCTCTCCAGACACTTAAGTGTTCAGTTCAACACTGGGGACTCCAACACTTCCCTGGGGAGATTATTCCAGTGGCTGATTGTTCTCATTGTGCAAGGTTTTTCTCATTTCCAAACAGAATCCTCTGGACTAATTTGTACCCACTACCCCTCGTCTCTCCCTGTAAAAAGGGAGCCTCCACTTTGTCTGCAGCCATCCTGTAGATACTGGAACATGCCAATACTGGAACCTTTGGCTTTTTTGAACTTCTCTATCAAAAAAAAAACCCCATCCTCTTGTAGAAAGAGCGACCTCTTCTCTGCTTGGCAGAATTCAGTGTGAAGCACACAAACTCAAGAATAGATACGTGCATGACATCCGTGCCCATCCCCAGGGGAGGACAGTTATGAAGGGCAGCACACACATGACAGCTTTGCACAAGAGGAAGAAAAGGAGAGCAAAAAACCTTATTTCTTCAGTTTACTCACAGGAGTCGCTTTCTTCTATCTTTCCAGTGGCTAGTTAAAAGCCATTTACATGTTTTTCCCTGATACAGATAATACAGATTCCCATGATGCAGCTTCTCCTCACCCTCACAGAAGAGTTTTTTCTTCATAGACTTATCATTTAACCAGGAGATGATGAGACACTGTGGAAACTTTTTTTTTATCCATATATATCTGTAGCAAAAAAAAAAAAAATGTTTTCTGTTACTGATATCCAAGTCATTAGCAGTTAAAAATCGTGAAGCTTCCAGAAACTGAGGGTGAGGGAGGGAAATCTGCAGCCTCATGTCACCTGTAACAGCAGAGCATAATCCTCCCACGTTTGGTAACTTTGCAGACGCAGGGAGCTGTAGAAGGTAGCAATTTTCACTGATCAAAAAGTTTTCTGACTCTGCATAACCCACAGTCATATATATCCTTGAAAGCTGTTTCTTGCCACTCTCTTAATAAGTTATTTAGTGCAGGCATGACTCTTAATTCTACCTAATACCAAGGCTGCCCAACACTCTCCGTTTTGGATGTGTTTTCAGCTGCCAGTGGCATTTCCAAACTTGTGTTCTATGCCACTGTCTGCCTCAGGTTAATTAGCTCTGTAGAATATAGAATAAAAACAAACCACACCATGCGCCCACAGAGCTTTGCCCGGATTAGACGAAATTGTAAATGATTAATTGAAAAAGATTCCCTTATCCATGCCATGCTTTGATGAGAGGGTCTGAAATATGGCAGGAGGTAGGGGGTTTTTGTGTTGAAAATGCACTCATTGCTGTTGTAGTGAAAATCTGTACCACATCAACCACCTTAAAAGATTTTGTGTATTTTCCCTTACCCTCCCTATCAAGATGCTTGTTCTTAAGCTACTTACAGTTTATCACCTCGAGTCCCAGGGCTACTCTGACTTAGTCTGTGGGCACAAGACTGGCAGCAGAGATTTCATCTTCTGCTTAGATTTCTGCTCGACTGGGGCAGCGGAAAGCAAGGACAACAGAGAGATCCCAGCGTCAGCAGTAACAAAAAGGATGGGCAGAGACTGTTATTGGGGACACAGGCTTGATTCTGCCATGCAGCTCTCCCTACACCTCCCATATTACTCTGTTAGATGGATTCCTGTGGAAAGCACTTGCATTTGGGAAGCTTTTATGTTGCTTAAATGCTGGAGGTGGATTATAAAGAGGGAAGGACTAGTTAGAGTGTTTTGAGGTGTGGGAAGAAGGAAGTTGCTAAGAGAAAAGACTAATTTGGGTTCCTAAATGTCTCATTACTTGCTCATGCATATTCCTAGTCCAAGGTTGAGAAAGAAATCACTGCATATCCAGCCCTGACAGCAACTTAAAACCTGGATTCTACATTCTATCTTTCTTTCTCAGTGAGGAGGCAGGAGACCTCAGGCTGTGACTTTAGCTGTGCACCCACTTGTTGGAAAAGATGCTCCTGCGTGTGCTCACATTTCTGGTTACAGATGCACAGGAATAAGCAGATAATTCTTATGTCCTTTACCTTCTCAGGACAAATGAGCACAGCTAAAAACTGTCAGAGCCTTGAGTGCAACATTTAGTACTCAGACAGCACATCTGAAAGAATATGGTAAATAGGGGAAGAGAAAAGACACAACTTGCTCAAAGAAATAACATTCTTCATTTCCCTCCCACCTCCCCCTCAGTCATCCGCTTCATGGAGCGAGTGAGTAAAAAATCATTATCCAGAGGGTAATGGCTGAATAAGAGAGGCTCCCAGGTCCACTGCAGGCCTGCTATGCTTCAAAACATAGCTCTTGCTCAGCACTGACAGCTGAAACCTCATCTTTGTAATCTATGGCCTGGCTGTGGAGTTCTCTGCTCTAATTATTCTGCATTTGTCTCTCCTCCCAGCCTGGAACAGGTTTTCAAAGGCCTGAGACCACTGGAACGGGGAAGATTTATGGAGTCAGTCAATGCTGGTTGCATTCTGCAGAACTTTGAATAAGAACCAAAAGACTATTTGAATCTTAGAAGGGAAGTTTCCCTTTGATTCGAGTATTACTCACTTCCTGGTGCACTGAAGTTGAAGGATTAAGTAACTTTTCCCAAATATAGAATGCATCTCACCCAATCACACACACACATACACACACACACACACTGCTGCCTTTTTTAAGTGAAGCATCTAAGGAGGAAAATGAGATTACAAATTTAGGAGTATAATGAGATCAAGTTAAATTCACACCATTTACCCGCCTAGGCACAATCTATGTCATTAGAAAAGATTAATTTTTTTGTTGCAATTTCTAATCTCATTATACCTTTTGTCACAAGAATGATTTATCGGGATTTCAATACTTAATGCCATACATTTTGTATATTCACTTGGCTTCTCCAGTATTTTATATTTTCATTAGCTGGTATCCACTCACTCATGCCATACCACTCAGCACAGCTATAAATAGAGAGACCAACCAACCAAATCACACAATATTGAAAAGGTCAAAGTAGTATATTACATTACTATAACTTAGAGAATACTATTCACAAGGTATTAAAACTTTGACTCCTTATTTATGTGACAAAGAAAGTAAAGAAAATAGGAGGCACTGTGAAATAATCACATCATTACCAGACATCCTTGGGAAACTGAGGGATTGTAAACCCCTGAACATTATTATCTTTTCAGCCTAATATAAATTCATGTTATTCTTCAGGTACTGTCTATCGTAGGCTAAGTTAGGTACTGTATATTTTATGCTCAGACCATGGTCTGTTCACTACCACTTTTTATGTTTTTAAATACAAATATTCAAGAAGCTCTTAAGGAATAATTATAAGCAAATTTTTTGAAGTCAGAAACTTTTAGCTAACTTACAAAGAAATTTATCCAGAAAATTACAATTTTTGAAACTTAAGGTAAGGATTATTATTACTGACTCCTTCCCTCCACCAAGAGAGTAAGAGAATTATGGCCTTTCTCTCAAAGTCTGTGGAAAGGATCTGTTTGAGCTCAGCGGCTGTGTCATCACAGAGTGCTTTTAGGATGACTGTGAGCACAGGCTGCTCTGCAATACATGCACCATCCTGTTCCCTCTAAAGACACCCTTGTCTGTATGGCAAAATGTGTATCCCACCTCTCTCCCCGCAGGCCAGGATTCCCAAGAGATCAGGTTATCTTGAGGTGACTCTATGATGTGTATCCCATATCACGGCTCTATGCCAAAAAATTAATTTTGTGCCTTTAAACTGAGCTTGAGAGGGGAGAAAAAAAACCAAATGAACTTTTCAAAGCAAGTTCCCAAGGACACAGAGAGACTCCTCCCCATTCTCCCCGGCTGCAGGAGCATGGGGGAGCACCCCCTTGCCTGCCTCTTCAGCCAGCTTTTTCGGGTCTTTTTCCGTTCCCTTTTTCTCCGGTGTGTTTCCTGGGACTTTGGTGTTTTTTTCTTTTTTTCTCTTCTGGACTGTTTCAACAACATCAGAACACATCAGTAGAACTTTTCTTCAGGCCTGGAGCCAGCTCCGAGAAGGAGGGACCACACCTACAAGAGAACTCTAATTTCTTCCCAGGTTTTCTCGTTATAGCGAGGGGTTTTACTATTTAGCATTATTATCCTTTTCCTGTGCGTTTGTTAATAAATAGGTTTTATCTCTTTCACTTTCCTTCGAGGAATTTTTTTTTTTCCCCCCTGAACCTGGTGGGGGAAGGGTGGTTGTAACATGCCTTTCTCCCAGAGGATATATTGCTGGATTTTGGCCAAACAGGCACACACTGCAGAAACACCTGGAAATCCACTGCAGCCTTCCCAGGCCCAGGTTCAGTCAGGTGGCTGATGTGTGCCTTGCATCACTGCCCCTGTACCCAGTGCTGTTTGATCCTGCAGAAGTCTCTGGCTCACGTGAAAGTCTCTCTGCTAAGTCATCTCCAGGCACGAGGTTTTACACAATGAACAAAAGTACAGCTGGGATCTTCAAGACTAGAAGAGCTGTCCCAGACATAGCAGTCATGGCCCACATGAGACAATACTCACAGCTGTAAAGATTCACAGAGTAAAAGGGGAAGCTTTTAAAACAGTGAAAAAAATTGAAATGGAATGAACAATGTTAAAGGGATAAAGAGAGAAGGTGTCAGCTGGGCTTTTAGAGATAACCACAGGAGAACTGAGCTTACTACTCAACCCATAGTGCACTTTTGGTATGTTCCAGGCCACCCTGATCCCCTGGGCAAGTTTAGGTGTCCACAATCCAACACGCTGTGGAAGAGGTACAGGAGGCTGCTTTCTCCCTGTACAGACAGGGGCAATCTGTATTTAGCCAGCATATGTTTGATTAGTTTCATGGTATTATACAGTACTGTAGGTTTGGGGAATCAATAATAATGCCATTACAGAGGACTTAATAAATGGAATTGCAATTAACTTAACAGATAACTGAGAAGAAAGCTCAGCTAATATTAAAACAACAGCAAACAGTGACCCAATTTCTATCTTATGAGCCTCACTGTCTTCCATGAGAGAATACACAATTCCCAGTGAGCAAGAGGGGATGCCAGGACAACTCTTTGAGGACTATCCACAATTTCCAGTTTGAAACACCACAGCTGCAATAATGCACGGCCAGATTTTCTAATGCAGAGCTGGACCTGATCTGGCATCTCTCCCTTTCTCCCACTGAGTCCCTGTTAAGAGATCAGAGAGGCTGAACAAAAACAAAGCTGCAGTGTCTGCAGGCAGTACAGCTGAATAGCCACATTTACCTGCTGATGCCACTTAGGTGCTTATATGGCAAAACGAGCCTGCTGCTTCTATTTTTCATACATGAGACTTGAACTTGGGTATGGCTTGGTTTTTTTTGGAGAGAGGGGGTGCTTTGGGGGCCTTTTGGTGAGCTTTTTTTGGGGGGGGGGGTGGGTTGTTTTTGGTTTGATGCCATTTGTGGGTTGGTTTCTTTTTTCTAAAAAACTACCTGATAAGACCTTGCTTAAGGCCTTGTCTACATGAAAATAAGGTCCTAGTAAAAGTGACAAAGCCTCCTCCCCTGACAGTGACACCTCCAATATAGATGCTATTATTTGAATGGCAAGGTTGTGCACATCCTGCCAAACAGGTTACTGAGGAAGGGGTTATACTCTACCCGTGTCACACAATTTTCAGGCTAGAAAATTAAGGCTGTACTCTTACAGCTGACTAAATGTCCATAAGTGAGACGAGCAAGTAATTTGCCAGGAAGGAGACCTAAAAAATAAAAAGCCAGCCAAAAATAAAAAGCAACACCAGGCTTTTATCTTTGCCAGCAAAGGTTACCCAGGAGAGAGCAATGGGAAGTAGTGCATCTCCTGGCTAATCCATGCTTCCTGAAGATTCCCACCCCAAGCTGGTGCCTTGGCACTGCTCTGGCAAGGCTCTGGACCCTCTGGCAGAGCAGGTGGCTGTGGGTGGCTGCTCCACCGTCCTCCCACTCCCAGCAGATTTGCTGGCACTGGGGGTGTGGAAAGTGAGCTCCACCTGAGCAAACCGAGCCCCTCCACTTTTGGGAGGATGGCTGGAGGGATGCAGAGCACGCCTTATGGAATTTTGCTTTGAATCCTGCAGCATATGGAAATGGGTCTGCAAGAAAAATGAGAAATATTTAGAAACAGTTGGAAAGGCTGTCATTGAAATTTATCCTGGCTATGTCTAAACATGGAAAAGGACAACAGAAACCAATGTTAACTTCAGAAAAATGTAAAGAGGACTGACTATGCAACAAGCAGAAGGCTTATTTCTTTTTAAGTATAAACAATCTGGTGAGGAGGAAGAAAGGCAGAACTATAAAAATAAGCCAAGGCAAGTAAAAAATAATGAGGGTAAAAATTAATAATACTCTGCATCAGTTTGCAGAGGTTTTTTTCTTGTACATCAGTCTCCAAATATAACTTTAAGGGAGAAGCCAGACAAAATGTTTCTGTTCTGAGCTATCCCAGTGGAAAATAGCTTAAAAGGAAATTGTGCTGGAGGAAAGGGATAGCCTTGAGGTGTGGATGAGCTTTTTAGACACCTTCCTTGGGGGACTGATCTTTCTGTACTCCTTACACAGTCAATGGCAAGAGACACAAGCCTCCACAGGACAGTTCAATACCCCTAAATGCAGGTGACATGGACTCCTTATGTACAGTAAGGATAAAGGCTTATCAAATCACAAAACTTGGACCATTTTCCTCAAGCTTTGCCCGTTTGGAGGCCTGAGCTGAATTACAGGTGGAATGAACTTTGCTACCTCCAGGGGCAGTTAAGGAAATGGGTGTGAAGACACAGAACCCTCATTTGACGCTTCTCCCATTTTCCTGTCCCCTAAGTGCATCACTTTGTGTCAAACCCCTTCCCACTTGTCTTTGGTTTTTTTTTCTTCCCTCATCTCTATAATATTTCTTTTCACTTCAGTGCCATGGGTAGTCACAGGCAATAGGAGCTTCCAGGCTGCAAGCTTGCAAAAGTGCAGACCACCCCCTTCTTTATTCAGATTTCCTCTCCCACCAAGGTTTTTTGCTGGTGGAGAGGTCCTAGCCATAGGAAGCAACCCTTAATCCAGAACAATAAACCTTGCAACAGAAGCATCCCTTGTGCAGTGCAGTGTCTCTAGTTCCAAGGCAGAAATTTTGTTCCCAGGGAACTTGTAAAGAAATATCATAAAGACAGTAGAAAAAATTAGTGGGGTAGCAGCCTAACAAAATATTTGAAATACCAAGATTAACAATGACTGTAAATAAGACTAAGGACAGAAGAAGAGATAATTGCTTCTCTTATGAACACCATAGCATTTACCACTTTCCATTGATGCCAAACAGACAAGATTATCTAGATTTTCAAATTAGTTTATCTGTGACCAATTGGCTGAATGGATTGACAAAAAATAATGTAAAATGCTGAATGTGAAGCATATTTAGTACAGAAACACCATGGCAGATAATGCTGTAATTACTGTATGCTGTTGCTGAATCTAACAATATAAATTCAATGCCAAGCATGAGTTCCTTTTCCACAGCTTGGGAGAGTCAGAGCAACTTAAATTGTCCTGTACTTCTTCTACAAAGAAAGTTCATTTTTAAATTATGTATGCGTATAAATTCCAGAAAAATCATAGGATTCTTCTGCTTTCCTTACTTCCCACACTGTATCTGGGAACACCAACTTTTTAAATTTATTTCACTTTTCCTTGAAGGACTCTGACAGAGATGCAGTTTGGCTTAGGAGACCAACTCATTGAATTTACTTATTCTAAGCCTATTACCCAATAACTTTGCGTTGCGCAGCTACCTAGAAAGAACTAAACAGATAAATCACCATGCAGATATTTGCAGAAATATATAAGTGATCCTTTACTTAACATACATCCCTGATTTTCAGCTGATAACTTATGCTCAGATCCTAACTTTCAAATTCACTGGTTACTCATAATCCTTTCTGACAAATAACAGGCACCACATCACATCCTGTGTTTTTCCACCTTCTGCAATACACGATTTCTGGACATGACTGTGGGCAAACTGCAGTTTTATTTTGGTAAAAACTTCTCAATATAACTTACTTTCCTACACATTTCTGCAAAAATTAATTGTAGGATTTGGATTAATAACATTTTGACTTGCTGATAATATACGGCATAGTTTAGGAATTCCTGGGGAAAACCAAAAATGAAAATCAGAAATAATCATTGAGTCAGTGATTTACATTACACTAAATACATCATTTATTTAGTGTATTACATCAGTTTCTCAAATCTTCCTGACTCATAATAGAGCAAGCACACCCAGTGATGTAAAATGTGGCATTTCCTGGCCTTCATTGCACACGTGCTGAAACCACGTGAGTTTCAGCCATCCTGAGTTAAGGCATCCCATGACATTTGGGAAAAAATGTACCTGACATAGCAGGAAAACAAATTGAGACTGATAATGCAGCACATCTGCATAGCAGGACATGAGACAGACTATGTCATGCTAGAGGTGATGGAGGAGAAAAAGGAAAAGATGTGGAACTGAGCTAAAGTACAAGTGAAACTCTTCATGGCTGAGGCAAGTGCAACCAGTGATAACTCCCATAATTTTTCATTGTTTGTACAGGGAACATTTAAATAATTTCATGGTGTTTCCCTCCCATCCTTCTCGTCCCTCTCTTCCTCCACTTGCAACTTGTCTCATATCACACCTTTTGTTTGTTAAGGTCAGTTGTGAGACATCTTCCTTTACACCTGAATAAGGCCACACTGAATACTGTGCACTAAAATATGAAACAATGACCTGTTTTCTACAAATATCTCAACCAGCTAGAACTAGGAAAACAAGGGAGAATTCTACTTTGCAAGTAGGGGTACATGGTGAGGTGACATAATTTTCTTTTTCTTTAGGTTAAATATACTTGTTATTTACATGAAATCCATCTGCTACAACATCCTACATGTCCAGGAGGACCATACAGTTAAAATATATCAAACCCACATTATTGTGCCTTTCCATACTGTGACATGTTAAAAAGGATTTTAGGACTGGGCTGTCAGACATGCACAACAGATGAATTGCTGGGTGAGCATGAACAGACAGTGCACCACAATCCATGAAAGAATACCATTAACACAGACAAAACAAGTAGACATAAAAAACGACCAACATTTAACCCTGGTTTTCAGCCCTTCCCATATTTTTTGGCCTTTCACCCACAAAGTTCTTTGGAGCTAGCAACATCAAGCTAGGCTAAAAAAAATTCCACCTGTGAATTAGTGGCCCATTTTTTTCAAGTGCCTAAAAGGGAAACAGAACCTTCTATGGGAGCAGACGTACTCAAAGCAAAAGCAAAACCTGGTTTTGCCAGGAAAAACTGGACGATTGCTAAAATTAGCTGCTCCTCTACTTGACCACATATGTTGAAGGTTTTAGTGCATGACTTGTATGGATGGACATTGGGGGAAATAAAGAATTATTTCAATGTTTTAATATTCAAAAGCAAAATGGAAAAAAAATAGTAAAAAAAAAAAATCTGTGCTTACCTCTTCCACTCAGATCTTCCATATATTGAGATTTTGTGTTATATGGCTTTTGCTCCAGTAAGAAAAATGTTTAGGGAAGGAAGATGACACCATCCATGTAGTAGCAGGAAAATAAAAAGCACTGTTAGGTGCTTGGCAGCAATATGGACAGATATATTTCCTTTCAATGGCAAATACATATTGGATCTACCAGTCACACACACATATCTCAGTAGATATGGCTACATTTTCCTCTTGACTTTGCTATCAAAGTGTTTCTTTACCACACTTATATGCCCCTCAAAAATATACACAGAGAGGTGAAAGGTCTTTTTGATCAGAGGAGAGGTTCCTTTGCAAGTTCTTTTTGCCCATTTGTCTAAAAGCCATACAAAAACTGTCTCAAGATGTTCCCAAATTGCTTTCATACTTGTTTTGCTGAAATCCTGTTAGCTCCTGTTTAACTGCATGTCTTGCTGTTGTCATTTACACACCTTCCACGCTGCAGGATGCTGCAGGACATATTGTGCTTGCTGACATACTTTTTGTGAAGGAAATCCTTACAATCAGCTGTCCAACATAAGAAGCTACACTTGACCACAGGGCATAGAACGAGGGAATTGTTTTTATGAGCAAGGAAATCAGAACTGTTCCTCCATAAAGTTCTGGGAGGAAAGAGGGGGAGGGGGAAAGAAGCACAAACCCCCACATCTCTGAGAGCATAATGAAAAGAAAAATAAATCCTTTCTAAAGGCCTGAGGTTAAGAAGCACTGAGTTTCAAAATCCCAGAGGCCAATGGAAGCTGAAAGCATTCAATATCCCTTTGGACTGGTCCTATTACTTCGCTGTTCAAACCTCACTATTTGCAACGTGTATTTTCCAGCACACAGAAGAAATTGGTGCTAATTACAACAGCAGCATTTTGGGGATGGCAGTAGTAACCACTTCTAACTGCTAAACACAAAAGAGAGACAAATTTCAGAGGCTATTTAGCACACCATTTCCACATGCAGCTTGTTTAAGACAGAAAACGACTCAGTCTGTTGCAACACACTCCACAAGAACTACAGAAGTGAATTGAAGACAGTAATAGGTAAATAGAGGATTCAGGAAAAAGCCAAATTTAGACACATGATACTGACTTAAAAGTTCAGATTTTCTCCCTGTTCAGTTTTCTGAGCTCACACTCTGGCTCTGCTGAACAACCAGGCTTTGTCTTCTGCTGTGAAAGGGGAACATCACTGAAGCCAGCAGACACATCATCTGCAAAGAAAAGGTCACTGTTACAAAGCCGAATCAAGATCCAGTCCAAAGTGTTTTGTCTGTTTCAAAGCAGGCTGGTATTCTTTTACAGTGAATTTTAATAGGGATAAAACACCTGCTCGCTTGACAAGAAAGACTAACAATACATACTACATAAATAGTAGTGGTTCACAAATAACTTAGTAATATTTAATTAAAGTATCTACATGAAAGCAAATAACATCTCAATGCTATGTAAAGTATTAAAGCACTGAAAGAAATCCTTCTTTCAGAGACCATGGCTGAGTTATTAACACAGATTTTAACTTTGTCCAGAAGTCACAACTCAGAGCATATCCAACCACCTCTTTCCAAAATACTCTACTAGGAACCTTGCCTCTAACCTTTGTGGAAATGTATTCAAGACTCTCCATTCACAACTTAAAAGGCTTTTCTTAGGCACCACCACACTCCTCAACGTGTAGAATTTACACATCCAGTTGTAACAATATCCTATTTTCTTCTGTGTCCACTCTGAAAACTACTTCAGGAAGCCCCCCATTTGTCAAATCATCAGCAAGCTTTATGTGACTTTGTTCTTTATTTATGTTCTTTCTTAAAGAAAACAATATTTAATCTATGAACAAGAGTGTGCATGAACTATTTCTCATTGTATGACAGTGTTTTATCAGTTCATCTTCAAAAAAGCACAAAAAAATTCTGAAGACTAAAGTCAGGAAGATGCTGCAATATCTGGGCAACAGAAACACTAGATTGGTGTCTTTAGAGGGACAGGGAAAGAGCCTTGCATCTTACACATGGTTTCATTGTGTGCAATCCTAGTGGGAGAAAAGAAAGTGGCAATTATTTTTTAACAGATCTTTCCATTTAGGCTAGAGGAAAATGCAGATTTAATGTAGCTACTGCAAACATAAAAACATAGAGGAGGTATCTCTACAAACTCACAGCCTGTGCTGTTGTGGGCAAGCTGAGGCTGCAGATCTCTGAAAGAGAGAAGGGAATTATTATTGTTGTACACAGTTGTAACAATGCAAAGATATTAAATCTCTGCGTGAACCTTTGCCATCCATTGCTTGGAACATGCTTGTATGCAGAGAACCTCTCTAATGTTTATTTGTTATAATAAAGGTGCTTCTTCATCAAAATAACAAAACCAGATATTCACTTTTCTGTGAGCAGGACAGTTAATAAAATGAAGGAGCTCGACCTCTGCTTTGGTGCCCACCCTGGCAGACAAAACAAATGTGAATAGAAGATACTCTGCAGCTCTAGGGCAACTGAGAAGCATCTCTAGCATCTCTGCTCATCTCCACAGAGCAACTGCACGTGGCAGGAAATCCTGTGCTGAAGAAACACCACCCATTGAGATGTTCCAGGTTTGGGCAGACAGATGAAAAGTGGTGAGAAGGTATGAAAAAATTCAAGATGTTCTTATTCCTAGACTTTATACCACTATAAATGCTATGTTTTAAAACTTTCCCTATTTATAAACTTCCTGTGCTTTTGTCTGGGTCCTTCAGCTGCTCTACAACACTTCTGCAAATTCTTCCTCACATCCCAGCCCCAACCTGTGCCTGCCACGGCAGCTCCAAGTCAGGTCTCCTTTACTGCTGACTACAGAATTATTCTCCCAGCACTGCCACTGCTCACAGATGTCTTTGTTTAACGTGAATATTCCTTAGCATCTGCCAGCATTTTCCCCAGCTAAATTCCTACTAAATGCACTTTACTTCTCTAAGCCTTGTCAGCTACTGCCCTAAATGCATCCCTTCAAGAGAAAAAAAAATCTCCACTTGTCTTTAATATGTGTATCAATAAAAGGAGGATTAGAAATCTGCACTTCTAGGCTGTTAAACAAACTCTTTCTGCCTCTATTTATTCAGCCATAAAATGGCTATAATATTTACTACAATATCTCAAAGAACAGTTAAAAAGCTTAATGCTATTAACTCAATACTACTGATTCTGTCTTGCTACAGGGACTATATAAACATTTCCATGCCAGGTCGATCTATATTTATAAGATTTATAGTTTACGGTCTGTAGTCGTTAGTATAACATTATTTGCAACGTTAATACCCCAGTCCTAAGGAGCAGAAGGTAGTACCTCCATTATAGGCAAGATTATACTCTTGTTTGCTAGCTATTCCTTTTAAGTAAGTCTGTAACATTTACTTTCTCCTATAGGGCAGTATTATTAATAAATACATACTGCCAGGCTTTAATTTATGTAAAAGCCCATTGTTTTTAAAGAACTTCTCTGGAACAAAATTAATCCCTTTTTTTTTTTTAAAACATAGTAAAGAATCTTTTTCTTACAGCTGCTTTAGCAAGGTTTTTCCCTTAGGTCTGTATATTCTGTATATTATACAAATGTTTTCAAAAGAAAGTAAAAAAAAAAAAAAAACCAACCCAAAAAACCACAACAAAAGGAAGAATCAGTAACCAGTAGAAGTACACAGAACACCACTGTAACCTAAAGACAAGAAATACTATTTCTAAAATCACAGACCTGAAATTGTGCTTTAAAAAAATAAATAAAAATAAGTGGCTTCCAGGTTTGATTGTGCAGCCCATATGTGCTTTAACATGAACATGTGAGACTGTCCTCTGTCCCTCGAAAGGAAAGAGGGTTGTGTTTAGCTGCGCTAATCTTCTCTAGGAATTATTCTGCTCTGTACAGGGGATGACTGTCAGCCATTTCCAGCACTAATTGGACTCAAGTATGGTACGACCTAATTTCTCGGCATATACCGCAGAGTTTTGAGATTCCTCAATGCTTCAGCCTTTTGAGAGTTTTGTTGTTTTCTATTAGCTACAACTTCGCTGTCTCCGACTGCCAGCAGAGGGAGAAAACGGAATGTGAAGTTGAGAACATAATACAACACACCATCTCTCATCCACACTGCTGAAATAAATATGATGCGGTTTCAACCATTTCTTTTCTGGGGCAGGGTACGCTCATTCTAAGTTTCCCAGTCTAAAAGTAAGCTGATTAAATTTGGTGGTTTGTTTTTTTTTCTCTCTCTCTCTCTGCCGTCTTTTTCCCCCCCTCTCCCCTTTTGCCTTTCGTTCCATGCAGGCGGAATCTTTATGAGACGTATAAATAGTGGAAGAATTATGCAGGGGGGTTTATTATGAAACTAGAAATCATTTCATTGGCATTAATGGGAAAGTCTGTCTTTTGGAGAGCTCCACATTTCTAGAAGCCATTTCCTGTTCTCAAGGTCCCTTAATGCAACGAACCAGGGCAAGACAGGAATTGCTTTGCCTATCTTGTGCTTCAAAGACATACATACATGAGATGGGCTGCTGAAGGGCTACATTTTTTTTAACTACTAGCAGTTAGTCTTTTATATAGACTGGATTCTGTTTTAGTTAACAATTTGTTAAGCTTATTGACACACAAGCAGTTATTTTCACCAGAGATGAAAACAAGTTCCCCTTAAAGCTGCCCTCCCCACATTTGGGAAAGCACGTACACACACCAGGCTATATAACACACTATTTAAATAAAGTGCTTTCTCATTCCTTCCTCAGGTCTAAAACCTGTTAGCTGAAAGAGAGACAAAGGGCAGACAGCTCTGGCTGCTACCTCATTGCCTCCCAGATTTTGGCACTGAGGCTTGGCCGGCTGGGTCAGGAGCTTGGTCCTCATTACATGGATCCTCACACTCCAGGTGAGGACACAACTGTGACTGACAATTCAGGATCCCCACCTAATGCCTGGAGCTTGCACCACCTGCTTTAAATATGGGACTGGGGATGCACTGGTGCAGCCAAATGGTAGAGGTTCCCAGGAATAAATTACTTTCTTATTTCTCTCATATTCCTAAAGCCTGTCTTTAGGTTGCTCTGCTCTTTCCAGTTGTAGCATTTTACACACACAGATGATCATGGACCTTGCAGCAAGTGACAGCAGTGCTAAGTCAGACTTCCAGCTGTCTACAGGTGTTCATGAATCATCTGGTGTCTGGGGAAATTCTGTTCCAAGGCTGAATGAAAGCAAGTCATGGAGAGATAATTGATGACCAGAAAGCATTAGATGCTCACTGAATCAACACCCTCATCGATAACAAAATCATTAGCAAAGGGATAAACCCCAAGTGAGATCCTTGCTCTACCAGCAGTCACAGGTGTTTGATCTGGGACTTCTGTAGACAGAGCTCAGTTTCTTTTCCTGAAAGAATGGATTCCTTGAAACAGAAATTGGGACAAACCCCTTTCTTCCCACTTATGTCTCACTAGGTTAGACAAGACATCAGAAACTTTAAGGAAAGCAGTTTCAGAGAGTAAAGGTGGTCTTGAAAAGGACTTCAAAGAAGGAATAAGAGGCAGCAGCTCATGATATAGCACAGGGGGAAAAAGCTCAAGAGTGGTATGCAGACAAGCAGGGGGGTACAAGACTTAAATTTGTATTTCATGGGGGGTAATATGATAAATTAAATTTCTGCCATCCGAGGCCATTGGAACGATGCAGACACCCCCTTCACTGGGGTACCAACAGAGGAAAAGGTTATCCATAACATTAGAGGGCTGCTGCTGAGGCACAGCCCCAAGAGCAGCAAACTGAACATGCAGTCAAGGGAAAATGGGCCATAATAGATTCAGAATGGAACAAGAGGCTTGCTGACAAGGCCACAGAGGAGAAATGCCAGCTGGCTCACATCCTGTTAAATGACAAATGGATAGAAAAAATGTCCTGAGGTTTATGTCCTGTCTAGCCAGGCAGTGCTGAACACAAGGCACGGGGCTGTTCTGAACCTCCATCCACAGAGGGCTGCAGCTCTGCTGACTGGAGAACAGACAACTAAAGCAGAGTTTGCCTCTGAGCAAGGCCTGTTTTGGGGTCTGGGTTGTTTGCTGTAGGATGCTTGCAGAGCCAGTTGCCTTCCCTGGCCAGAGCTAAGGTTACAGGGTGTGTGTGCCACCAGGATTTCAGAGTAAAACCACCTTCATCCCTAGGGGCAAAGATGCCATGGGGTATAGGGCAATCCCCCTGGGATGGAGATCATCAGTGTACTTAGACCCTCAGGTAAACTGGGACAAGTCTGAGCTTATGCAATCCTATACAGCATCAGAAGGTGATAGATGAGCATTACAGAGGACCAATAAAAGTTCAGTCAGCATATATGTGTACCACTTCTTCCAAAAAAGCAGTGAAAGGAAAACTACCACCTGCCTTTGAAGCAGGGATGCAGGAGCCTCACTGCTGTAAAACTACATTAATCTGACAATTGGAATTCGGCACACAGCAGTAGGCAATAAACTTCAAGGACCAGGCTGGTGCTGCTGGAGGAATGGTGCAGCTGGCTAAGCAATTTTTATCTGCATGTAAATTCTGCTGATTTAACCACAACTTCCTCCAGGGATTTCTCTAGGATCTAGGTTTCTCTTATGTCAGAAGGACTTACCTCTGTGTGATACACAGTCAGATTCCTTCAAAAGCTCTTTGCTTCCTGGTTGTTCCTGAGATGTGTTCACAGCTTCTGCACTTCAAACACTTGCCAAGCAGGTAAGTCTGTTGAATATCAATTATTTCCTAAAAGGGTTACTTTCCAGAAGCTCAACCCAACCACCTCAGCCAGCACCCAACCAAGAGGTTTGGGCTGTACTACTGTGTATGGTCTCTTATATTAATTTTGGTATCCATAACAGCTTTGGTATCCATAAAGGCATGGATATAAAGGAGTGGCCCGGATTTATCAGCGTGTATCTCCAAGTTACACCTGGTTAGGGCACCAGAGAAGCTCACACACTGTGTACCAGTGACAGAACATCAGTTCTGCCACAGTGATAGAGTTTTTAGGCATGAGTGTTCACTGACAGCTACTGGGCATGCTCGGATGTCCAAGCAGCTCCCAAATCAAAGCTGGCAGGCAGCTCACAGGCAGACTTGGAGATTTATGTTCTGCAAAAACAGGCCCATGGACTTCAGTGAAGTCATTGCAACACAGCAAAGGAAAAATCAGGCCCATATTGTGCCACAAATGGCCTGTGCAGGATTGTAGGTGTATTTAATTCTGCATGGCAAGGAATATTTACCCAGATTATTTATTGTTCCTTTTCTTATAAGGCTGTGGCTTGTTTTGTCTCAAAAAGTCATGTTTCTTACTCTCATTTGCAACTTGCCAGAGGCAAGTAAAGCAGAGCAAATACACAGAAAGCAAAGGCCTACCAGAATAGTTCATTTTAGACTTAGACTGCTAGTGGCATTTGCTGCTTGTGTCAACTTCTACAAATGGGGCAGGCATAGGGAAATGGTTTCCCAAGTGCTAAGTCATATGGCATATTTAGAAAGTACTGATACACTCAGAGAAGCCTGCAGGCTGTGAACAAAAGCCTCATGTATTGGAATCAGCAATATTTCATGGCATCCACATGCTGCAGAGAAGGCAATAGCCAGTGCTGTTGGGCTTACTGTTATCCAGTCTCATCACTGGGATGAAAGCACATGGTAATAAAAAGGTTGATCTCCTGAAAGCAATAATTAATAAAAAGAAAAAAAAACCTGAATGTAATTCCATATTTTCTAATATAATTCTCTACTTAGTTTTGCCTTATTTTCTTGTAAGCAGCTAGAAAATCTAAAAATCAAGCTGGAGTCCATGGACTTGATTCTGTTTCCACTCAGTACAATACAAGTCTAGAATAAATTAACTGAAGTTAATGTAGAAACAAAGCAATTAATGTATGAATTTGACCTAATCTACAGAAAGGTTTAAGACAAAAAAGTAGTCCAGCTTTAATTTGCTGGTTCAGTCAAGCCAAGGCAAGAAGAGTATTGGCAGAAACAGACACAGAAGCCATGATATAATTGTGTTCTGTGTCAAGATTTAGGTTTTTTTAAGGAGTAAAAAAAGTACCTGAATTTGGTTTAGTGGGAACACAGCTGAGATCTGATAACACTTGCTGTTCAGAGATTTTAGCTTTTTTCAATACTGTGTTAGATATCACATGCTGCAGACCAAATTCCCAACTAATTTAAGTGGGTGTTACACCTTTAATTTCAATGTAACAATTGGCTCATAGCACTGCTCAGCATTGGCATTTTCATTGGTACAAGCCAATGCAATTTAACAAGCACAGCAGTATTTGGTAGAGACTGAACTAACTCTATTTTTTAATGCTAAGACCAGAAAAGATCATTACATTATAGAGTTTGATCTGCTGAAAAGCACAGCCCAATCACCGAGACAAAATCTCTCATTAAAATAGATTAGAATTTGATCCTGAGCATGTAAGAGAAATATCATCATTCTTAGATAGCTAAGAATTATGAAACTGAGAATGGGCTGAGCAGCACCCATCCATAACCATCATGTTTTAGGTTCAGGTCTCTTTCCAGCTGTGTGTCTCTCTAGTTCAGTGTTTAAGGAGGAGAAAAAAAATTGATGAAAAAAGTTTAAACCACACTCTTTCAGGCCTGCAGACAATTGACTGAAGTACAATACATGGTAACTAGCTGAACAGAAAAAACCAGAATACACTGATACTGAAGCTGAGAATTTTATCTTCCTCACTAACCTAAAGAGTCAGACCAGACTAAAATACTCTTTGGAATGAATTTGAAAAACTCGTTGTGTCCACTCATCAGGTAAACTATCTCAGCACTTAATTATTCTGTTCCTATGGAGAGCCTCCTTTGTTCCTGCTCCTTCCTTGTGCCTGGAAAGCTCCCTCTTATACTGAAATTGAATTAGTTCAACTTCACCTTCCAGCTACTGAGCTGTGATGTGCCTTGTAACAGTTGCTGTCATAGCACTTTCCATGTCTCAGGACTGATTTTCAGCCATGAAGTGCCCCTCTAATGTTGTTATTGAAGAGACTTGTGCATGCAAGTGGTTCAAAAGTCTGTGGTAAACTGCTGCAGCCACTGGTTCAGTTCCAATTTCACTGCATCATATTGCACAGGCCCCTTTAAAGGCCAGCAAATAGTTAAGTCCCTGTACATGCTGAACGAGCATGCACGGAACATTTCCTTTTATCATTGTTGAATCTGTCCATTGATTTCACTCCAGAAGTTTCACATCCTCTTTCAATCTCCCTTGGACATTATTCGCTCTATTACCAGTCCTTTTTTCTGAGAAACTCTGCAAGTCACAAGACTGTGTCACAGCCTAGCATGTCAGCAGAAACTCTGAGGAGCAGTAGGCTCCAGTTTTCAGGGGAAGCCACTAGAGACAGTGTCTCTTTCACTCCTGTGCCATTCTCTGTGCTATCTGCAGACAAGGTAGATATTAATTTAATGTTTTATACATCTCATATAAGGCAAGTTTACTTAGTTGTAAATCATAATACAGTTTTATGGCTAATTCAGCATAAATTCAAGGATGGTATGCCAAACAAACTTTTAAGTTCTACTAAAAACCTGCCAACCCCCCATTCCCCTCCCCCAACCAGAAAAAAATGAACATCCTCCCAGCGCCAGTAGTGTTTTCATTAAATAATGCCTAAAATGTCTAAAATATCATACCTATGACCATTCCCACTATCTGTAGGGATCAGATCACCTTTCCCCACTGAACTGAGCTATCTTTCCATCTGTTGTATGGGGTGGGTTCATCCCGTGGTTGTGCTCTAGCACCAAGGCACTCCTGGCTACTGCTGCCTCAGCTACACCTCTTTTTGTGGTTTTGGCACTCATATCTATCAGTCACCTAGATGCCCTTCAACATTTCCATAATTTCACTGGCTTCCCACAGGGGACCAGCACACGACTCACAAGCTTCTGAGCACAGGGAGCTGCTTACACAGACTTCACATCAAATGCAGACAGACATTTTCACATCATCCAAGCCAGGTTCTTCAAAATGGTAAATAATAACCATTTGCTCCACTCTTCACCAGAAGCATATGATTTATAGCTAGAAAAATAGAATGATATGGTCTAAAAGTTTCTCCCTTCTGCTTGAAGATTGACAGTTTTCTCTGATGGTAGCTTTGGATGTAGAAAGCTCTCAGGAAAGCAAAAGCATTAAAAATAAATGCAAGATGCTTCGTGCACGTTATAACATACTGAACCTTCAGAATAAATTATTTATACCAAAGGTTGGATGTGCCATAATAGCATCCACCCAGCAGCTAAAAAATGTATAGGAAATAGGAGAGCAAACCACAGAGATTAACAGAAAGAAGCCTGCCAGCTATGGCTGAAAACCTGGTAGGAAAAATAACATAGTGCTTAACCAAAATTATTCAGAGAGTAAAGGGATGATCAATTCACTCTGGTTTTGGTTCCTTTCTCCCCTGATAGTCTACAAAAGAACACAAGAACCAGAGAACTTTGCAGAACTAAAATCTGATGTATTTCTTTCTGTTGTACATCTGTATTTCTGTGAAAATAAAAAGAGACATTGTTGTCAAGCCTTCATTTTTAAAAAGAGGTCCAACTTGAGATTTCCCATGCAGTAAAAATATAAAATATAAAAACTCTTTTAATCAAATATCTTAGTTCTTACATTGCTTTTAGCATGATATTAGCTAGCACCTTCCAGAAGTATGGTATTAATAAGATCAGCCCTGGACAGGATACTTTCTGGAGTTCATTGCAAACATGCTGCAATCACATCACCTCTCCCAGGACAGGGCTTCATGGTAGAAAAAATCCATTGCATAAGGCAGCAGACAGAGCACTAAATACACACTTCTCAGCTCAGCACAGCACCATATTTTGTCTCCATCTCCTTGCCATTAACATAAGAGACTGAAGTGTTGGAACAAAAATCCATATGCTGATCTGGGGGTGCAGATCTTTTCACACCACGCCACAGAAGCCGGAGATGGGAGCTAGTGAGGTAGAATACTAGGAGGAACTTATCCAAATCCCTTTAGGAAATCCTTACTTCCACATTGTTGAATCTCTCTTTTACACAAACTGGCAATCAGCTCTCTTCATACCAAGCATTTTGAATCCAGAGTTCAAAAAGATGGTGCAAAATAATCACCATATCATGTGATTTTTAAAGTTCTCTTTATATTCTGAGAGCTCCCTCCACCACCAGAGAGCTGTTAGGTCAGAACACAAACATACCCTCCCTGACAAGGAAAACCTTTCAGTCAGAAGCCTTTATTGTAAGAATTCAGAATGTTAATCTGCAGTGTATCGCATCTCTGTGAAAGGTTTTCACCTGGTGCCATGCTGACACTGTCAGATTTGGGGGCTCATTTTAATATAGTTGGTTCTTCATTCAGGGAGGCTTCCTAAGCAGGAGAATCCTACTAACCATGCACAGTAGAATATTGCAAATTTGAGAGTGCCGTATTCCAGACTGCAAAGCTCTTCCACAAAGCAAGGCAACATGCAACGTATCATAAGCAAAGTCTTGACAACCAGAGTCTCACCAGATCCCCAAATTCCATAACCTCTTTGCTGCAGAGTTCCTCACTGTGAGGCTGCAGAGGGCACATGCTCCCTGAGCGTGCTCCACGTTTCCCATGGCACTGCTCCATGGCCGTGTGTGACATGGGCATGAGGAGCACAGCCAGGTACAGCCTTGCAGAGGTGCTTCAGGCATAAACCATCCTACAGAAGGGAATTGTCCCTGCCCCATCTTCAGGGCCATCTGCAGGCCGTACATCATGCTTGGTGAAAGCCCCTGAACTCAGTAACACGCGGTTTATTGTCCAAGACTGTCACCTAAATATAATATAGCACAAACTAATCATTTTTACTGCTGTCACGAGGCTGAGCTTGGGAGGGTACGATGAAGCTGAGGGGCATGCTAACTTTCAATAAAGAACCTGACACAATATTTCAGTGTTTTTCAGAATGGGAGACAAAGAGGCTGCTCTTGCACTGTGGGTTGCTTTGTAAGCTTCAAAGGCACGAGTGCCTACTTTGGATTTTTCACAGACCACTTTGGAAAAGCACATACTCCCCAGACAATGGGACAATACTCCTCATTTCAGTATTTTGTGAAGATACTAAATTAAACAAACACTGTCCTTTCTCACTGTGAAAGGGTAGAGAGCTCACAGAGAGACCCTGTATATAGCAATTTCTAATAGTTTCAACTGAGAGCAGAAGCACATTTAACAGGGCATGAAGAATGCAAACAAACTTATAACAAAAATTCTACTGCCAAACAAGCTATTCAAACCTCCACTACATTTCTCACCAAATATATTTGTATGCAAAACTTGGGGGAAGGGAATTTTAAATTTGCCATTGGAAAAAAGTCCCTTCATGGTATCCTTACATGCAATTCTCTTACTAGCCCCACAGTGAGTTCTGAGTAATTCCACTGACATCAAAACTACAGTGGTGTAAAAGCATGAAAAATGTGAGGACAATTGTATCCAATATCAAAACCAGAATAACAGGATGAATAATGAACAAATTGAGGCAGAGATTTAGCTGGTGTAAAGCAAGTTGCAGATTTCAGTGTGGCAAGGCTAATTTACACCCACTGTGGATTTTGGTCCATTGTCAGAAAATCCTGTTCTCTCACAGATTAAAAAACCTGTTAGTAACATGGGAACAAATGCAAAAGTAGGTGTAATGATTAATTTGATGAAACTCTGAATTCATTTACTCTATTAGAGCAAGATGGTATGCCCTATAAATGGACAACATTTAAGTTTTGTAAAAAGCCATTAAAATCACAGTAGCTATTGAGCAAATTAGAGGCCCGGGCAATTATTCATCATTTCATTACAATTAAAAACTAATTGAAAGCCTAAGTAAATAACGTTAGAGTTTTATTCATGATAGAGGGGAAAATAGGTTTGAACAGCTTATGTTAGAGACAGACTCTCGTCCTCTCAGTAATGGGGAGGATTATACTACACAATAATTTCTGCCATCCCCAGCATTTATGCTGCAGCACTAAACACAAAGATCAGAATGATCAGTTGCAGCACAGAAGTCGGGGCAATGGCATTAATAAACCCACAGAGCCCAGTCGTCCTGCACACCACAGGGAAATCCAGCCTCGCACGGTTGGTGTTTGGAGGCACATCTGTGACACAATTAGTATAACAAAATAAGTTTCTCCTTGCTGAAGCATTTACTGCAAATTGAGTCATTAATCTCATTTATAAAGCAGGCACGATGGCTGGCACACTGCGATTGGCCAGGGCGATTTCTTCTCATTAGTGTGCGAATAACTCCATCCTGTTCGCTTTAAATGTGGGTCATTTTAACTAAATATAAACACTTCAGCCCTGAGACCCTGCAAGAGCTGGTGCTGTATTTATATGAACAATCAGAAGTCCCAGCATGCTGGTGATGCTGTGCTCTAGCACCTGCCTGGACTACTGCTTGGATGGAGCTACTTGGCATGTGACTCCTGCTTCGCCCTGGTCATGTTTCAGAGAATTTATCTTTTTTCAGGATAAGTTCTCTGTGGCATGGGATCAAGCTTCTGATGAGACATGTGCAATCTTGTGTGATTTTTGCAGGGTCAGGGTCAGTCCACCACAAGTAAAGGACTTCTGCCAGTTCTGGAGAAGTAACCTGTGCTTTCTGATGGCAAATACAACCCAGTCCCTACATGTGTGGGATGGGTTAGCCTCTGGCTTGGATAAGTAATCTAATCCAACCCTAAAGTCACTGCTTTCCCCTCATTCATTAGGAACTTCCTTATTTTTGTAGACCACATATTGCATGAATGGACAGCGACCAAACTTGGGGAGGGCATATGCCTTGAATGACTTCTAGCAGAATTCCCTTTTTCCTGGTAAGGACTTCTCCACATAAAAAAAAGAGGCAATGCTAGAAATCTTCTGCATTCCTTGTAGGTCTTTCCTTCACAGACTTAATTTTAAAGTCTTCCTCCTCTGCATACATAACCACTTGGATGACTCATGCCACATTTACTTCAATTATGTCACCTAATGTAATAAAGTGCCACTCATTCCACCACATGTAGAGAACAGCCCATCAGATCAGCACTACGAAAATCTACAGCTCATCCAGGGAGGAGGGGAAACATTACATCACCCCTCCTCACAGCACTGACTGTTCTATTGCTTTTAACTTAAAACACACCCTCAGGCCACCTGTCAGGAGTTTCAGTCCCCATCCAAGGGCTCCCCATCAGCAGAGTCACTACAGGGTGAGGTGTAGGATCCCTTCACCTTGAGAATGCAACAAGCTCCAGCACGTCATGGCTTCTCTGAGGCTCAATTCCCCTTTCCTTCCAAAGGGAATCTGCAGCATTTGAACAGAGCAACCAAGTGCTAAGTAGTAGAGAGATCACAGTCCGGCCTTCTTCGAGGTATCAAAAGACAACTCTTTTTTGTCTCTGGGCTTTTTTTTGTATCAAAAACCTCCCAAAGCAACCACAAAATCCACCTGATATGCTCATTAGGCCCCAAAAGTTCACATTTTAACCAAAGCAACAGGTTTGTAGAGAGGCTTAAAAACTTCCTGCAAAGAAAGGCATGAGAAGGTCCTTCAAAATGCCTGAAAGAGCTGTTCTTACATGCAACAACATAGCAAAATTAAGTTACCTGCTTACCCTGCTAAAAAGGCAGAGGTTAGCCAAGACTCCATAAGCCTCTTGTCTCCTTCCTATGAACATGAATACAGATGTACAAAACTCGATGTATAGAGTTTATGGTGTTTTTTCCTAGATTGATTTGTTAGAATTCATAAATGAAAATGAAAGTTTTGGGCATTTTTTCACATCAAAGACATGCGCTCTGCCCAAATAGGGCTCTTCTCTGATACTTGGGCTCACAGCAGCAGGTTTAAGTGAAGGAACTTGCTTCCTGTGTGAAATCCTTTCGGATAAGTAGCAAGACTTTGGGAAAGAGATGATCAAATGCAAAGTGCTGTGTTCCAGCTTAATGGGGTCCTCTGCCACTGTGAAGCCTCTAGAAGTTTCTTTGTTTAACTAACCATAGCACACAATTAATGAAATAGTGAATATTTGTTCTGAGAGTTTAAAAATATTAACATTTTGAACACTATTATTACAAATTTTCATCAGTCACCGAACTCCATTGACCGCACTGAAATTGAAAATGCTGCTACTTTTCTCACTAAGTTAAAAAGGTGATGAGTTTCAGAGAAAAGGGTCAGATCTTACCTACATTTACAGGCCAGTGAGACCCAGAAGATTTGGCTGAAGTTGAATCTGGGACGTCTGAAAACAATCCTATGTTATAAGCAACTGTGGCATCTAAGAGTAGGATTACCTTTCCTTACCCTGGCCTTAGTTCTTGTGGCTGAAAGCAGGGCTTCCTCATCTGCTCTTTCACCTGGAGCTGCTTAACCCTCTCCTGGCAATCCTCCTGCAATCCTGAGGAAGGAGGGGAGTAACAACATTAATCCACTGCTGAAGGTACTGGCAGGAGTTAAGGTACAGCTCTCATTGGAAGCCTTGAGTATTTACAATTGTAATCCACTGTGGCAAGTGTTTTCAGCTTGTGCCTTCATTACATTTCTAGGCAACATTTTTTTTTTTCCCCTTGCTCAGAGTAAATACAGGGGCTCTGAACTATTAACAATCAGAACACTTGCTGTTGTTTGTGAAATATTAGCTGACCTACTTCATTGCAGTTTTAATTAGGTATTACTCCCATGCTGTTCTCGTCCCTGTGGGGATTCTGCATTTGGCACTGATATAAGTGCTCCTACAGCATGGTGATTCACCAGGAGAGAGGCTGTGCAGAAATACATCATTCAAGGTGCAGGAGCACAACAGTGTCCTGGAGCCTTACGTGAGCCATGCCAGCCTCCCTGCTCCCATCTCAGGAATTAAAAGGACAGGGCTGCAGGTGTCCAAAAAGGAGGCCATCTGGAATTTGTCCTGATCCCCCCTGAACTAAAGCCTACACCCAGAAAAACCCTGCTGTACCGAAACTACTGAAAGCCTGGGACTGTGCCCAGGGATTCATCACCTTCAAGCTTTGGTGTACTGTGTTGACAACTTACAAGTCATTTTAACTGTTTAATTTCCCAAAACAGGTCTCTTTGCATCGTACCTCAACAACTGAAATAATTTCAAATGTACTATTTTTAGTTTAAAGAAGCGCGTTGAGGAACAATAAGGCAGAGATCTTAGGTTATTTTCTTCTGTTACTCGTCAGCAGAACCACGATAGCAGAGTTATTTTGTTGTTTCACTGTGGCAGTTCAGTTGTATGCTGCTAACTGCAAAAACGTATTCCCTAGGAATTTTTACAGAATTCTTTTTATTTTTTTTTTCCCCTTTTGGCAAGATAACTCTGTATGCAAAATTTCACTGCTCTATGTCCAAAAATAAGAAGCAATATATTGAGCAAGAATACGATACCATGACACATGAAACAGATAGTTTTACACACATCAAAGTAATTTCAGAAGCAATTAAGGATGAAACACAAATCAGGGGAGCCTGTACTCCCATTGAAGTGTCCCAGGGGATAACAAACCCCTTAACTGCCACTCTCCTCTAATTATACCTAATGCAACTGTATAGGATGCAAAGGAATTGATAGCTATGGCTGCCTGCTGGCATTTGGCAACAAAAGGGAAAGTTAAAAGCTTCCACTGCAGTGAGGTTTTGAACTTCAAAAACATCAAGCATATTTTTGTTAGCTTGTTTCCTTTTTCTCTCTCAAAGGGAGACATTTTGGGGTAGTCTTCCTTAAGCTGTGCCTTGGATCAAGGACCTCTCTAATTTTCACTGACCTATAGCAGAAACTTTTTTCCTCTCTGTTTATGAATTTTAAGAATTATTAAAAGCAACATAAATCCACCTTTCCTATTACTACTGAAGGTTAAAGTGGCCACAGCCAAATCCACTTTTAAATTGATGGCACAATCTGACTGTTTGTCGTTAAAATGAAGTCATTTTTTCATAGAATCATAGAAAGGTTTGGGTTGGAAGGGACCTTAAAGATTATCTACTTCCAACTTCCCTGCCATGAACAGGGACACATTTCACTAGATCAGGTTGCTCAGAACTCCATCCAACCTGGCCTTGAGCATTTCCAGGGATGGGGCATCCACAGCTTCTCTGGGCAACCTGTGCCAGCGCCTCAGCACCCTCACAGTAAAGAATTTCTGCCTAATATCTAACCTAAGCCTAATCCTTTTCAGTTTGAAGCCATTCTTCCTTGCCCTGTTGCTACAAGCCCCTGTCAAAGATCTCTTTCCATCTTTCTTCTAGGCTGTCTTCAGGTACTGGAAGGCCACAATTGTGGCCAATCATTTTCATTAAAGAAATTCAGAACCTGGAACCAGGGGCAGAGCACTCCTGTATAAGCTGGACAGCTCCAATAATGATGTACCCTGGTTTGGAACACACCTGTAATACTTTTGTTCACTCATTAGGTTTGATTTGTCACAGCAGGGTTGTGTGGCTGCTCTGCTTGTGCTGTAACACTTCATGAGGGTTGGGTGACTTAATGAAGCAGCCTTTCTCCCATTTCCTATAAACATCAAGTTGAACCACGGCAGACTTCATGAAGGTGACATAAGATTAGTAAGTTCTGAAGCCTTTGCAGGAGGATTTAATCACATAACTTTGTAATGATGTTTATAGAACTCACGTGGCAGGAATCTTTCCGAGTTACATGAAACATAGTACCACAAGACCCTGCTTCCCCAGCAGCTTCCCTGTTCCTCCCCAGAAGCAGCTTTTGGGCAGCATAACTTTGTCATGACTCAGGAGACTTACAGGTCTTCCATCTTTCATCTACCTGAAAGATATGCTCCTTTGAAATCAGTAGAAACTCAATATTTCTCTCCCAGATTCCACTCACTGTTCTTGCGTTGAGCCCAAATACTCAGATGTGGGACAGAACTGCTTCTAAAATTTCGGGAGGGCAGGATGCCCCACCTGTGCTATGGATCCACTTTAGAGGCCTCAGAGATGTTGCCAGCTCTGTCATTACTTCTCCCCATTTCTTTCATCATTTGCAGGATATGGGACTGACCATGGGAACTGCACAAATGAGACTGGAGCCAAAAAAATAAAACAACCCAGGAATCAAGGAACAATTTTTCCTAAAATAAAAAAGCAAATAAGGTGATTACCTTGTATTTTTACTGTCTGTAGCTTGTACAAAGAGCTCCAATTCTGTTCTATATATCTACATACAGAAAGCTTTACAACGAACCTCAGTTCTATCTGGAAGATGTAGAATTTTCTATCATAAGCATACATATTTCTGTGGAAAATAGTCATTTACTAAAGCACCCTTTATCACTTTTTTAAAAAAAATACTAATTGGAGACATCAAGAGGTAAAACACTGACTTGAGAAAAGTGATTTCAATGAACATATTGCCTTCTCAAATCACGAGAGCTGGTTTAAGCCTAATTAGTACAGGGTTCGAATGGGTGAGGCAGACCTCTCAGAATTAAAGTCATCACCACTTAATTCTGTGGTAAAAAGTTTGGTAGGTATCTACTGCATATGCAAATAATCTAAACATCAAGTTGTGTTGCAGTCAAGCCACTGTAGAAAGGGGGAAATTTAATCTCTGTGACTTCTTAAACATAATGACAACAGTGCATCTCTTATCTACCTGTAACACACCATGCCATAGCTGTCAGTCTGCTGCTGATGGAAGTGATTAAGAATAACAAATATGAGTTATAAAACAGGAGCAGGGGAAAAAAATACTATGTTTTCTATAATTTGTTTTTTGTTTTGGGTTGTTTTTTTTTTTAATATCTAAGATTTAAAAATCACTATATACAAGTTGAATTATAATCTGCTATTCCTGAGCAATAAAATATGAGCCATGTCTTGGAGGAAAGGGAGGATAAAGAAAACAGAGATTCTTAAAGAAATGCCACCCACTAAAGACACAAGAGAATTTACTGTAAATGTTCTGCTAGATCCTTATCTGCATACAGGGCTATAACTGACCCCTCTGTGGTTACTCCTGTTTTCATGGTTCATGAAAGTCACATTATATATATATTTATATATTTTTATATATATATATATATATATATATATATATATATAAAATAATAATTATATATAATTTCTCTGTGTATGGTGAGTTATCATTTATGGATTAATATGTAACAGAACCTAAAGCCAGGGCTGACTCCTCCCACAAGCATATTTATTCTTACATTTTAATTTCATTGGCATTTCTGATGCCAGTGTTGCACCTGCTGGAATTCTGACCCCGCTGCACATGTAACAAAAGACAGTCATGCAACATTTTGTTCAAGTTTTGAAAAAACCATCCATGAAAACATGCCTTTGGGGAGTCAGCAGCCAGCTACTGAGCATAATATGCTTGTAAAGGTGGGCTCAGCACTGAGCAGGGCCTAAGCAGGGAAATTCTTACACCTTTGGAAAAAAATATGTTGTAATGAGTGAAAGATGAATATGTTTTGCTTTTGTGGAAATATGTTCAGTGACTCACACAAGTGGGCAGTTAATTTCAGTTCTCTGGCTGCAGTGCCTTAAGTTATAAATTTCTAGGTAACATTCAGAGAAAGGAGTCATTTATGAATTGCCTCATTTCTGCCTCTATTCTATATTAATACTTACATTACTTTTCAAGCTACAAACAAATTAGATTCAAGAAACAGCATCTGGGCTGCTGCTGTAAGGGGTGGGTAGAATATGCAGCAGAATATCTTCATATAAGGGAACTGTCCGTATGAGGAGAGTGACTCACGTGCATTAATGTTTCAGGGGAAAGCTCTTGGGGTGTATTATACATTTTGCTTTATGGATACACACAAGATTATTTTATCTTTCATCCTACCCAGAGCACACTGAAATCAATGTATGCCTCGCTTTGATTTCACTGAGGTTTGAATCAAACCCACGACTGTAATTATGAAGGGCAAAGAGCAATCATAATGATTTGTGATCATTTTGGTGTCCTATAAGCTGAAATGTTGATTTACCATGTTCATAGCCCATTTCCTTTTGCTTTATGGGGATTGGAATTGATTCACACACATCAGCAGGAAATTAATTCAATGGTCTTTTTTTTTTTTTCCCCAGCAAATTTTCCCAGGGCAAACAGCTATTTCCTTACTGGAGGGGCCACCAGCATCTGCCATTAGCATTTGTGCCAGGTCAGGACAGTAAACTGGTGGTGATGCCTTTTTTACAACTGTCTCTAACAGTTGCCTAGAACTTGAGGGCACGTCTTGCTGGGGAATCCCATGATGTTCCAGCATGTGCTATCTGGCACCACACAGAGCGCTGGGGGAGGCGAGGGAGGGCCACACTCACAGTCCTGCCAGCTGGTCAATCTTGCATATAGCAGTAAACTTGAACTGATGCTAAACACCACAGGTTGGACCCTTCCAAGTGCCCTGCCAAGTTTATTGTAGTCCTGGTTTAATACTTTTTATTGCTTTTTCAAATAGAGGAAGTCCCTAAAGTTCCTTTTTGTCTGGTTTGCTGCCACCATCTTTTTAGTGTTGCTCCTAGCAAGTGCCCCTAACTAATAGGAACAATTACAAATATGCCAAGAGTTAATTAGCCTGACACAAGGACAGGTTTTTCTGGCAAGTTTCCCAGGTCCTTGACTGACATCTTGGCATGGGCTCATCACAAGAGCTTCTCTGGTTTGTGGATATGAAAGCGTATTGCAGTGTAGGCCAAGGAGGGAGAAGACAGAGATGTTCCCCTAAGTGCTATGAGGAACTGTGACAAACAAGCAGAAACTAGATTTGATACCTCTACCACTCTATAGATGAGATCTAATTAGAAGTACAAGACACAAAGCTACCAGTGTGGCTGTGGGGAAACATGGTGAACCCTCCAGAGATGCAAGTTTCCTTGCAATATTTCTTACATTGTAAGTGATGGCCATTTCTACAGAAATACAATTTTGTTCACAACCACTGAGGACTAGAAGTACAGGAACATTATCTTTCCATAAAAAAGTGTTCTAAACATTTTTCTGTGTTGATGTGGCTCTATCTCTATTCTGTTCATGGCCATTTTCTAATATGATCTATCCACAACCATTTAAATCCAGAGAATAACTTTAAAATATGTAGCCTGTTTCTGGATATTCTGCTATTGTTTTAATATGCTTGCATATATGTCCTTTCATTGCACCTATCCAAGAGTACCACTGCCCTTTATTTATTTAGACATTATAGAGATTAGAGAGTCTGTATTCAAAAAGATCCTTGATGGTATATGGTATTCCAATGGATTAAATGCCAGATTCTGATCTCATTGTAGGCAAGAAAGTGACTTGTACCAGTTTCAACATCTTTGCAAAGCTCTCCAGAGTTGTTTCATAGCATTATAAGAAATGTAGTCACAACTAAACTGAAAAATATAACCTTTGAGAACAGAAAGGGATGGCCCCAGTCTCCCTAAGTACTTTATGTATCCTACAATCTGACAAAATAGGAAAATTATTTGTCATGGTGTTTGGTGTCAGAGTACTTAGTAACAACATCACTGCTTAAAAAGAAAACAAACTAACAGAAAAAAAACCCCCAATATTTCCAGAGAATCTGTGATCAGTTACTTTATTCTAGGATTTTTATGACATTTCCCTATGAATACAGTAAAAAATGGTTTGGGAAATGTAGTGACTTTGGGCAGTTATTCCTTTATTGAGAAAGACAATGGATTGCAAATGCCCCTCCCAGCCTTATCAGAAGGTTTTACAGGCTGTGCTTAGAAGGAAATATGCAAATAGTAAGGCTCAAGATTGAATTATGAGTCCTGCACTAAGTTCTCTCTTTACCCATACTGGGATCTGCATTATGAGCGAGTATTGGAATAAATCTGAATCCTTTTTTTTGTTCACTTGTGATGCCCAGTCTATCTCCAAATCCAGAAGTGTCTACATTGATGCTCCAATGAGGCTAATTATAAAAATAAAAGTAAACTTACTCTTCAGGACGTACCCTTCTTTATAGCACATATAAATTCCTGTTGTCCAGCATGAAGGTTTGAAGGAGATGAGTAAGCATTTTGAAGCTGTTTCTCCATCATTTTTCCCTGCCTTTTCAAACACCTTCTGATTCTGCATTTGCATTTTCCCCAGTCCCAGCCTGCAGAGTGTGTCATTTTCCAAGGCCACCACATCATTCTGTTTGGCTGAGCAGGAAGGATTTCCATGTTCAGTTTGCTCAAAATTCTGTTGTGTTCTTTGTCTCCCAAAGATGTATGATCCTGGTTTTTGAGGAGTGAATGCCTCAGGGATAATAAAAAACCAGTGCATGATGTGGTGGCAGTGGATGGAGAGTCACTGAATTCCATGGACGTGACTTGTCCCTCAGTGCTTACTCAGTAACCTGCTTTGCTATGGTGCTATTGGTACCAATAATCAACACTACTACCAGTCCTTTCCTAACCTCAGGGTCCCACATCTTAATATTCCAAGCAAATTATGACCATCAGAGAAGAGTTCCTGCGCTGTTCTGTGAGTCACAGTTGGAGAATCCCATACACAGAAGCACGTTGTAGGAATCAGCAACAAAATAATGACATTCCCATCTCAGTTCAAAATATCCCTTAACAATTCTTTGTAATATAATCTACAAACCCTTTGATCACATTTTGAAAATAAGCCATGGTACTGCACTGTCCAAGGATTTATGTGGGATTCAGGGAGACAATAAAGCCTGATTCAAGCTCTTTACACTCTTTTCACTTAGTTTGAACAAATTCACTGTTATGGCCCAGACATATGAGTGGGCATCATCCCAGTGCAGTTGAGGAGAAATGGGAAGAAGTGCTGATGCAGGTCATTGCAGTGTGGATGAACTCGCCCACTTATCCACCATTTGTACACCTTAAAGACTGGTCATAAGCTTATTGGAATTTGCAATTAGCATTCCCACTTCCTTTTCTCCGTGGCAGTATGCACCATGGCAGCACCCTAATTTCTGTTGTATTAAAAGATTTATTTCTAAAGGTTGACAACCCCATTACTAGCCAAAATATCAAACAAAGCTGAATTTCCTTCAAGCTCTTTTCTGAGCTCAAGATTGAGGAATTGCTGATCCATAGGTTAAATCCCATAGGTACTGAATGCTCCAGTTCTAGTCAAGAAAATCACAGAAGGCTCTGAGGTTAGGACAAGAGATTTTTTTCCTAGTCTCCAGTAAAATTACCTGCATACTTGAAGCTGAACATCTGCCTGAGTGCTCTGTTGGATTGAAACCAAAATGCTTAGCACTTCACCGAGCAGGGCTCTGACAGTCTCAAGGCCAATGATTTTTACAGCAGACAGCCAAGCCATCAAAGGATTGAACAATACAGAAAGAATGCTGAAAACACAAACTTAGTGGCTTGCTTCCTCAAGGAGATGACAACATGTACCCTTATCACAAATTAAATATGAAAAAAAAAGGTTGTAACCATAGCAGCTGTGAAAGTCAGGCACTCTGGGCACAGGATTTATTATGCCTCTACTTCATCACAGGCTGCATTCATTTACAAAGAAGTCCTTTACGTCAAGAACAAAAGAAACAAAATTTCTGTGAATGCTCTGAGTGTGCTGACTGCCTAATGCTTTGAGTGCCACTTCATAAGCTGAGCTGACAGGAAATAATAATATAATTAGGCAACAATGACCTTCAGGTCGGGCACTTCCTGGCGGTTAACCCAGTCTTTAACCTGCTGGCTTGGCTGCTCTTGGAAAGTGCCCAATCCTGAGGCTTTCATAGCTATGACAACTGCAGGAGTTCTTAAAACAAATAAATTACCATTTTTATGTGTTGAAAAGTTAAAAACTGAACTGCACATTGCCATGGAGACAGTGTGCTATTTAGAGCACAGAGTTTTTCCAAGGAGCGGGAGTCCAGTTTAATATCCAACAGGAAAGAATACTTCAGTTTTCATGTTTTGTTTGGTTTATAATCATTGTACTTTGCATGTAGGATGCACAGAGATAATGTTAATTGATTCTCTGAAGATATTTGTGCATTCTGGAGACAAATCTTGGCTATCATATTGGAATTGTGTATTCTGCTTTGGTTTGCCCCAGTTCTTACACCACCTGCTTTCTGTGATGTCCTATTACCAAAGACATCAGTAAGGACAATTTAAAGAATTGTTTAAGCATCAGCCAACAGAAATACTCTAATAAACTGCCTTGAGTTTGCAGGCTCTATACCATGCACTGAGTGCTTCAAATCTGAGGTGTCCCAACCTGGTTTAAATTCCCTTTTATAAATATCTTTTTGGGGAATAGAAATGTTCCACAAGTTTGCTGGTAAACATAACTTGATTTGCACCATAGGAATGTCAGACAAATGCTTGGTATTTGTAAAAATAGTGTGTCCCAAAGCACTAATGCGTCTTACCAAGGAATCTTATTGATTGAAAAAGTCACTGACACTTTGCATTCCTTAATGCTTAATTTTAAATGTTTTTCTCATCTTGTCAAGGACTAGAAAACAACACATGAATGAGCTTTTGTTGTAAATATTGATTCTAAAGGAACTATTAGACAGAGACTCTGCATGTAACAAACGTATGAGAAGAATAACGTGTGAGTTTCGCTCGCAATTATCACACACAAACAGTTTGGCCAGTGCTTCAGTTTCATATTCTTGGTATACCCTCTGCTTGGCAGCCCTTTTTGGGTTGGTTTGGAGGGTTTTTGGGTTTTTTTAATAACATTTTAAAATAAACAATGACTTGTGGTTTACAAATGATTCACTGCAACGTGAGGCAGAACGTGATTCAGAAGGGCATGCACTTTCTTGAAGGACACTTGCAGAAAAGCCAAAATACAGAGTTACCAAGCATTCCTGCTGGATATCTAAAGATGGATCTGAAAGGAGGAAGGGATGGAGGGGATGAACATTCTGATTTATATACAAGTTGTAGAGGAAAGCATGTGTAAGACCATGTGCAGAAACATATTGCAAACAGTGCAGTATAGGCTATAGTAATAGAAAATTAATCAGTACTCATTTTATCAAAAATATATGAGATTAGACACGGGATGCTTGGACTTCTCTGAAAAAATTCCTTCAAGGCCTTCTAGATCCTTTTATGTCTTTCTCAACACTAGAAGTATCTGGTTTATTAGATCTAGACTCATGAACTACACACAGGCCTTTTTTTTTTTTTCCTCTTCAAGTGTAGAACAATAAGGTGCTATAGAATAATATATTACACCAGTCAGATCTCAGGTTAATTTTATTTTTTTAGTGGGTGTGAAGGCACTACCTATTAGCTACTCATTGAGATTCTCTTAAAAATTTCTATATCAAGTAAACTATAAAATCAGCACTGCAATGTGCTGCATATAAACAAAGATTAATATTTTCTCAGCTGTGCTATAAACCATTAAAAAGATCTCACCAAAACTAATGTGATAAATCATTATCATCAATGAGTCAATTTGAGAAGACCAGAAACTACTCTCAAACCTCAGCTTGTAACTTCTGTGTTTGAGAGTGTTGGGCTGAAGTCAAAGAGCACCTCAGGCTAAGGCCATCCTCTGACTGAAGAGAAAGATCCCTTTTCAGAAGGCACCAACATTTGGGGCCTGGCAGCACACAAGAATCTCAGGCTGGGAATGGCACAAGACAAATGTGGAGATTATCCATAGCCACTGCCTCCACACAGGAGCAACTGTCCTACTGAAGGATCTGATCCTGAGCACTTAAGGCTATGCCTGTGCAGCAGGTGACTTTATTTGCTCTTCACACCAAGCTGAGACCTTGTAGCCACAGCTGATACGGCACCAGCCTGAGATGATAAACTCTTTTCCTGCAGTAGCAGACTAATATGTGGGCTTGGAGTGCAGGCAGAATGAGCTCATGTCTGCCCACAAAAGACCTTTTAAATATACTTAATATTGGTATCCAAACACAGGCACGACCACTATTAGCAATCCTGATTCCTTCTTAGCAAAGGTGGCCAGTCCAGACTATGAAATATCATCACTTAACTGCAAGATGAGTGAGAAGCTCAGGCTGATGCAGCCCCAGAACAAGATTCCTAGGCTTGGGACTGTGCCAAGCTTTGTTTTATCAGCGTTCAGAGCTGTTGTTGCCTTTGTGGAAAGGAAACAAACACCATTGAAACAGAAGAGAGATAAAATAAGAACAGTGATAAGGACTTCCTTAATTACACGTATTCTGAACTTTCACTCTAGTGGTGCATCTCAGACTCACCTTAGGGTAAGTAACTGGCCAGACTTGCAAGAACCTCAAAAGAAGCAGGAGAGACTCTGCATATCTTTCGAAAAGATGCTGCCATTTACCTGCCCTTTACATTGTTTCCATTTTCTTCCTTTACGTCAATAAGCAATTGCGCTCTCTCTCTCTCTCACACACAAGTGATCTCTGTCCCTGCAGAGCAGGAAATCATACAAGACCATAAAGGAAAGAACACAGTTATCTTCTTGTATTTTAGCAGAGGGAAAGGAAATTGCAAACACATTATCTCTCCAGAAAAAAAAAAGTGGTACATCCTATTTAATAGTTATTCTGGAACTCAAGGGAACTGCGAGTGCATGCTCTGGGAATGACACCAGATTATCCTAAGTGGAGTGCAGCAACAAGTTATTTTGGGGTAAGGTGGAGGTAAGAACAAACAAACATCTTTCTTTTTCCCGCCTCTGAAAGGGAAGGTGGTGACAAAGCAAGTCAAGGGGGAATCACCAGTATGACAACAACTGTTTCATCCACAAGATACGGACACAATCCTTCCCTAGACACCATGGTGGAAATAATGGCAGCAATACATTCAGTGAGAAATGGGGCAGCATTGGTACCAGTGAAGACAATGTGAGTGCTTTGTGCCAGCTCTAAACCATTCTCTGGTCCCAGCTGCCCCCTGTTTGACTCATGCAATGCTTTGGCACTGCTTTGGCTTGAAGCTTTTTCTCTGAGCAGAAGATGAGAGCTCTGAAAGAGTAGCTTAGGGAAAGACACTCCAGTTATATTGAATGTCATGCGTTGTTTCCATCTTGCATTTTTAGAGGCTCATACGTACCTTCCTGGACAAATCATAGATTCCATAAGGAGAAAAAGACACTTCAGTTTGCCTGAAGCTTGCTCTTGAAATTTGCCCAGAGGTAAAAAGTTTCACTATTCTGCTATCAAACATTCACAGTACAGACAGTAGCAGAGACTGCAACCTGGGCCTTGAGTACAATTATACAGTAACCACTAATACTTAAGTATTAATTAAGACCTTTGCCCCTACTAATGCATGTAGGGCAGCATCCTGCTGTCTAAATGCTTAAAGACACTTGAAATTACACCAGCTCTATCTCCCAGGATACTGGGGACACACAATAATCCGGAAACAGAGTGAAATTTAGCCCCCCACACATAGCAATAGGGGTTTTTTTTGTCATCAATTCTCCATGTCTCAGAAACAACAAAATCAAATCATATTCCCAGTGTACACATGGTTGATCAATGCAAACAACTGATTTTCCATGTATTCAGGTAAAAGGAAATCTGGTTTGAAAACTGCTTTTCAAGCTTCAGCCCTTAAGGAAAGAAAACAAGAAGGAGGGAAAAAGGATAGGAAGAGGGAGAGGAGCTCTTATGAAGATGCACCTGGGTTTGTATTCATTTATGGCTGGTCCCGTCTGTCATGTCATATGGTGCCACAAAGCACAAACTGATTTCTGAGAGAGGCAGAGGATCTGGCTGATGGTAGTATATGATCCATTTGAGAATTTTCACAGAAAAAAAACATTGAGATGGCAGAATTCAGAAGACCAAGGAGTCTTTTTCTATTATTTTAATAAAACTCACTAAATTGCATGAAAAATCCTGTATTTGCATTCTGGCATTTTCAGCATTTTAAAGGTAGGTGTAATCAATAAAAAAAACTCACTGCCAAAGGGTGTTAATTTCCCAATTCTCAGTAAAATCAGTGAGTGGGAGCTATTACTGCTCTTTGAGGATTTGTGCCTCAGATCAACTCTTTCACATGTTGGTGCAGTAGTGCATAAACAGTTGAGGCAAAAAGCACACGACAGAGAAGCATCAGGTTCATATATTATGAAATGCAGTTTCTCTGGCTTAGGCCTTAAAGCTCTTTCGTTCTAGTAATCTCCTTTCTAATGTTTTATGCACTGTTTCTAATAGCTTGGTAGACCACAGAAGGAAAATTCTCACTTCAGAGAACACGTGAGAAAATGTTGAAGCTAATGGAGTGATTCTTGCACATTGAAAAGGGAAAGAAGCATCTTAGTACATGTCCTTAGGCCAAGTAAATGATATTTAGTGTTACTTCTTAATCTTCAGCAGTGAAAACCCATTGCATGTGGCCCAGGGCTAAAATGAATCAATCAGACATGTAAAATATTGTTGACAGTGATGAACTCAACCTGCAAAGAATCAAGAAACAGTCTTTTCCTTTTAAGACTGTCACCTTATGTCCTACAAAATGCGAATAAACTCCAAGTCTGAAGAGTATGCTGAGCCTGTAAACCCAGCCCAAATAATCCTGATTCCTGCTCACTGACTTGGCTGGTTTAAGAAGGAACCCGTTTCCTGAGGCTCATCATATGTGCTCAGAGAGCTCCACTGATGGCACGCTGCAGCTCTCCCCTGATTGCACATCCTGCTCCCAGGCCTCTTCTCCCTCAAGAAGAAAAAGCTTGGTAGCCCCAAAGGTTAACCCAGCATTTTAGACAATCTTTACTTATTAAGTGATGACTCCCACTAGTTTGTGGGAAATATTAGATAATATGACTGCTAATGTTCAGGCACTACATGTCAATACTTCCAGGAGCCTGATAGAATAATCTCACCACCTTGCCTGACCTCTTCAACTTTTTATCTTGTAACATCCTGGTGTGATATCACAGCCAGTAAATTTTTTCTGCTCATTCTTGGCAAAGCTCCAGATGGTTTTTAAGTCACTTGTTCAGGCAGAAGAAGAATAGTACATTTGGGATGAAATTATCCTGGAGGGCATTGCTGCAATTAGAGAGATGAATGGCCCTCAGCTTTAATGAGAACACCAGGTACACGTTTCATGTGCTTATTCAGAGGAATCCAGCTCACTCAGCCAGGCAATGTAGTGCTGCTAAGTCAATACCTGTGGAACTGCAAACATTGCTCCTGGAGAAGGGGACATTTCAACTCCATGTTTACCTATAAACAAAACACATCTTAGCGGGAAAAAAAATCCCAATTGCTATGAATATTCTGCCTCATTCCTTCCAGCATGTTAGAGCTGCTTTTAAATTCACAGCAGAATAGTGTGCTAGAGAATGCTGGGTGGGCATGAAAAGCAAGATTAGGACATTTATATAGCAGTTATAAGTACACCCATGCCAGATAGCATGCAATTACATATCTCGAATCTCATTCTAATAGTGATAATGTTTTTGTGCTACTTGAACAGAAATCTGTTCTTTAAACCCTGTTGCTTCCCTGTGTTTTTTCAAAGCTTCATGAGATAGTATTTTGTGCTACCAATCTACAGCTTCGCAAATAAAAAAATACTAAAAGGACTGTATTTAGATCATAAAGAGAAATTCTTTTAGTTGAGGAAAGGAAGGAATTAAGGCTGCTAGAGCTGCTCAATTTCCCTTTTCTTTGTTGATTATGATATAACCTTTGATGATTCAAGCATATTTTTCCACATCATTTTTTCCTGCCTTCTTTTGTGCATAGAATGGACTGCACTCACTAAATGAGCAGCAATTCAATATTTCGTTTTCTGCCTGTTGTTCAATGTATCGCCCCAGGCCTTATTTACTGCACATTTACAAATGTGGTTCTGAAGACAGAATTATTAATACCCTCCTGGGTGTTTCTGTGCTGCTTATCATTAGACTATGCGAGTGCTTCACAAAGATAATGCTATTTATCTTCCCACCATTTTCCAGAGGTGAGGAGAGGGAACCATCCCTGTTTTATAACTTTCAGCTCACAGCTTTCAGACTTCTTTTCCCTTCTTTTTCCTCCACCACCTCTACACTCCTAGGTTTTGTCCTTTCCCCTTATTTCATGTTGTCACCAGCATATTCCTGCCTCCTCAGCAAATTCCAGCTCTCATTCCTGTGGCCAGGAGGGAAAAGCCCCAGCAGAGGCTTTTCCTCTTGGGAAAGGGAAATAAAATTCTTCCTTTTTGTTGCTAGCACTGACATTATATGTAATTACCAGATGTGGTTTCAGTCCTGTGCTAAACCATGCCTCATCCAAGCAGAAACTTTGGAAAACTTTGCAGTCAAAACGATGAACTTTGTTGAACTCCAGCAAACCAGATATTTTCAAAGGCTTGTAGCTTTTTTTAAACGACATTATAAGAACATTCCTAACAGCAACTCTATGCTCCATTCAAATTTCAAAGCCTCATTCAAAGTGTGAATAGTAGAGTCTTTTGATGACTCACTCAACTTTTTTTTTTTAATAAAAGGAAACCTGCTTTGTTGTATTTCAGTTGTAAAAACCCCAAATGTTCTTGTTAAAATTTATATATATATATATATAAATAAAATTTGGATGATCCTGTTATAGAAAAACCTGCCCTCAAATTATTTTGAAGAGCTATAACACCCTTTTTTCAGTTTCTTTTAATAGGAAGTGCTTGAAAATTTTAATTGTACAGACTGTTATCAGCCCTACCTGCAATACATGAATGGACTTACATAAACTTCTTATGTCCAACTCCATGACAAGGGCAAAAAACTAGAATCTAATAAGTAGACTCATGCACTTATAGAAATATGATCACATACAAGTGTCTTTAAGCTTTTATTTGCTTAAATAAAAACACCCAAGAGAATTCTTTCAGGGAAAACACATAAGGTGGGAAAAAATCCCTAAAATTTTTCTGGGCAATTAGTTGCATCCCTTCTCAAATGCGTATTCCAAACGTTGAGTCCTCTCACAGCTTTTGAAAAAATGAGGCAGCTGTTGTTAGTGGTGGGCAAACTATCTGCACCAGAGTAGAGCTGAATTTCTAAATGCATTACTGAGAGTGTTACCTGCTGGCATTCTCGTGGTAATTACGGCACACATCTTAAAACCTGTCTGCACCCTCTGTGCCACTGTAGCTGTGTGCCTGACTCCCACACCCCTGCTACTAATAGTAATAGGAACACAATATTTCACTCAATTTAAACTTAAGTCATGAGACTTTGGATCAGTATCACGAAAGACCCATGGTGGCCATGATCATATGTCCCAAACTGCAGGACAATGTCACCAACACCCACGGCAACACAGCACAGGGCCTGCAGCCAAGTGTTTGTTTGTTTATGTATTTGGGGGGGAGTTGGGTTGTTTTTTCTTGTTGTTTTGGTCTTTTCTTACACATGTGAGATCAAACTCAATATCTATCAGTGCCAGACTCCCTGAGGACCCTCAGGCTTCTTCCATTGTTATATTTCTGTACAACAGGACACTGACTTGGATAACAACTGTACCTATTGGACATTTCTTCCATCCACATCCTGCAGCCCAAGTCACCCTATATATACTGGAGCTCTTACTGCTTGGTCACCTTGGAGAAATTTAGAATGACTGTAGGAACAAAACAAAACAAAAACCCAACCTGTACTCTAATCCCTCTAACAGAAATAGGATACCTGGATGCTAAAAATCTTGAAACCCCTCAGAACTCAAGTCAGATTAAGATTACTTCAAATGTAAGTATTAATTTACAAAAATACTAAGCATATAAAGACCATTACAAAGTATGTGTGTATTTTTTTCTGGGAAAAAAATATCCCTTATGATGTCAGCTTCTCAGGTTACTGGACATTCTCAGATTTCTAGCAGAGGCTGCAGTTCACTATTAATGCATTATTAATTACCTCTGAGTTAGTCACAGAAAAGACTCTTGGTCTGGGAAATTAGGCTGGGTTTTGCACTTCTAGGAGGGAGCTTCCTTGAGGATTCATTGAGTTTCTGAGTTTCAGTCTCATTTCCCTATCCTTCTTCATAGAAGCATTTGACATTTCTTATCAGACTATTAACTACTCTCTTTCTCTTTGGAAACATCCATATGTCTGACAGGTTGGATGCAGCCCTCTTCTGTGCTTGGCTGAGCCAATTGTTAACTCCCTGAGCAGTAAAACCTTCTTTCTGTCCAAGGAGGCACTGCCTATCTCTAAACATGGAGTATTTCCAGGCATTAAAAATCCATAAAACATGTCAACAGCTTATTATGCTTTATACAAAAATGTATTAAAATACAGATGGGTAAAATTACACATGGCACAGTCACACCAGCTTTGTGACTGAAACTGGATTACAACAAATCAGCCACAGTGGAGTAGATGGGATCCTAATGAGTTTGGAGCCATGAGTGCCCACAGCTGTCTGATGCCAGGCAGGAGGTTGGAATGTTATGTGCAGCAGCTGCAAGCCAGGACCTGGATAAGCAGGTGAGGATGAGCATTTCTGTCCCCTGGGTACTGGTCTAAACTGGGACAAGGGGGTGGGGCCTTGACTGGGAAGAGTGGGTCACATACAAGGGTCTTTGAACAGAAATCTGACTGCAAAAATTGTTATCCACCCTCTAGGCCCATCCCACTTAGTAAATATAGTTCAGATTCTGTCACTAAATGATGCAATTATGTCTCTGAATCTGCTTTACCCTGCACTCCACCATGATGACATGCCAAGCCCCATCAGCCTTTCATACCTGAACAGAGCATAGCTCCTTTCTACATAATCTTTCTGGGAAATTGTTTCTCAAAACCAAGGACGCGTTGCCTAACTACTGATTAACTTAGGCTAAACTGCATTTCTGCAACCTTAGACTCGAACAACAACGAGGCACACCAGAGTGCCCACTAATCGACTTTAAGTGCATTCCCCTGAAGGCTGAAAATTACACGGCATAGCAACACACTTGGCTTACAAGGATTGCTGGAGGAGTTGAATGGCAAGGATTTACTGCTTTTGACCCTCCAGGAGTTTAGCATGTCCAACAGGGTTTTGCAAAAGGGAGAGGGTGTTGCCTGTGCTGCTAGTGCAGGTTCTCAAGCATCTGAAGAATGTTACCCAGATGTGCTCCCAAGGACGCTGCAGCTGTATCCTTCATTTTGACTTGACCTTTTCCTGGGGACACAGGATAAGCCACAGGAGTTTCTCCCATGGAAGATGTATTAGACACTAATCTCCTCTCTGTATGAAAAGATGTTGGAAGTGGTTCCTTCCCTTGTCCCCATGAGAGCTACTCTCAATCAATAAGAAGAAAGGTCTAAAATAAGTGTGGTTCCTTTCTCACCCATATGTGCAGCACAGGGAATTTCACTACATGATGTCCTTTTCTCTAGCAGGGATCAGGCCCTCCATCAAGCCCAGCCAGGCCTTTGAGGGCAATACAATCCTCTTGTTGCTGTATTCACAAACTGGCCAGAAGAAAAAAACTAAAAATACATTTTTTTTGCTGCAGACTTCGATACAAGCAGCTAGCTGTAGTATATTATTGATTGTATTGTTGGTTTCTGTAGAAACAGATATGAAGTTAATTAAGACCAAGGGTTAGAGCTGATACAAATTGATATTTTCAATGCAGTTCATCTATCATGCACATTCAAATTAGTTTCCCCAACAAAACATCTATTGTGAAGAAATGGTGTCGGCTGAATCATTTAAGAGAATGTTAAGAAGAGCTTAAAGATGCTAAATTTGCTTTCTGTTTATCCTGCTGAAAAGGTTTTCCTTTGATAAGTAAATAAAAACAATTTTTAAAGTTTGCAGATTTTGGATTTAATCATCAGAAGATCTCTTTGATCAGAAGCAATCCTCATTAGAACTTGCTTGCCAATGTTCATTTCTATTAATTAATTTTCCCAAGGAATATGTTTTGCACAGCTGCTAGAACATTTGTCCAGGTAAAAGGAGCCCTGTCTTTGCCTCAGATGTTGTTATTCCTGTCAATTCACTCTATTACATGTAACAAAGAGCTGAAATTCCTTGTGGGGTGGTATGCACATGCCAAATCTTTGGGTCATTTCAGCTCAGCAGGAGCCACATGTGCCCTCACTTTTTACAAGTAGTACCATGAAGAGATAGCTCCCAAATCCAGGTTATGTTAACAAGCTGCCTGCGTTTTGACAAAGCTGTCCCAAAGCCACAATTAAAATGCTGGTGGTTCTGAATTTTCCAGGTGGCTCCATATCCAAATACCAGTGCATTTAACCACTTGTACTCTTAGTTCCTCGTGTTTGGGAAGAGGAGCCTTCTTTACAGCTCCATCAAAAAGCAGAGGGGGAAAAGGACTCCCTGAGCTGCCCACCGGATGCTGGCTACAGCTTAATCATCTTGTCAGCTCGCAGTGTGCCGTGTTTGCTGAAGTGGAACAGGAAAATAAAACAGAAAATCATGGGTAGCGCAGTACATTACCCTTGAATCGTGCTTTCACATTTCAGATTCACAGGGAAGGTCCTCTCCAAACGAGCTTGCAATCACCACAGTGAATTAAATCACTGTGATATTTCTGTGACCCTTCAAAGTGGCCTCAAAGCCACAGGCAGATAGTGGTTTGTAGCAGACTGAGCAGGAGATTGTGAGCTAGATCTGAATTCAGTGTTTCACTGCCTTTCCCCAGGAGGGCTCTAGAAATGGGGCAGCCTCAGCTGAATCTCCCAAAGGGCTGCAGGAGCACACGTGCCACTGGGGAGGGACGCTGGTTTACCCAGGCCCTTTCCTGTCCCCAGTGCCACCTCTCGGTTCCCCCTGTGCCACTGTTCATCTGAATCTCTGTGAACCAGGAGGATGAACTAGCATCAAAAGTACAGGCAGCCACTTCCACCTGGCCTTGACAAAGAGGTTCAGCTTCAGAAGGAAGCCCAGGAAGGTCTAACACAGGAAGGCTGTGGAGAAGAGAAAGTGCTAACCCAGCCTGTCAGTCTGTTTGTGTGTGTCTGATCACGGCTTGTTTATATTATGGGCAGCACTGTAACATGCCAGTTACAGTGCTGCATCTACAAACCCTGCTAACAAGTTAAATATGTCAGAGCAGTCACTCCTGACTTCCCCTGAAATGTTTTTACCTCTGGTATTTTTGCCAGATAGGATTTCCCAGATGCTGACACGCCACACAACTGTTCCTAACAAGGGGAACGCACGCACGGCGTAGGCTGTAACTTACCCAGCAGAAACTCCAGAGGGACTGCAGGTAGCCAGAATGTAATTACTTAAGCTGGAATTTAGCCAGGACAATGGGGTTAAATTCTCTATTTGTTTGGATTAATTTAATTGCTAAATATATTGTTCCACCAGTTACTGTAGAAATAACCTTTTTGTGTTAGCCAGCAGGTTAAATAGTACTTTTATTGCAGCATTTACTGGCTTCTGTGAAGTCACTTCTGCTTTTTATTGGACTTCCAGGCCTTTTGTATGATCCTTGTCAGCCTTGGAGCTGCATCTCTTAAGGATAGGTACAAAAAGGATAGGACTGACCCTGCCAAACTCTGAGTATTAAGGGAACCCCTACCCCACCCTGCCCATGCATGGTTTGGTACAAAATGCCACAAAGACAGTGTAGACTCTACTCAAAGTAGCCTCACATTGTCCCAATGAGAGGTTTTCCATCCTGCACACATCTTTACACATCTTACATTCTCCCCAAGGTTATTTGGAAACTAGAGCAGAACACAGAGAAGGGCCTACAGATTAAAGGAAAACAAACAGCCAAAAAAAAAAAAACCCCACAAGAAGAAAAAAAAAAACCCAACAAAAAACTTAGGGGAAACCTGAAAAAGAAAATACTAAAAAAAAAGGGGGTGGGGAATAGAAAGGAAAAAGAGAAAAATAGAGCTAATTGGGGGGGGGGGGGGGGGGAATTGAAAAAGAGCAGCAGTTTGTTCTTTTCCCTTCCATTTGATTCCTAGGCCTGTCCCCCATTTGGACAAGTTAAACCACCAAGAACAGAGCACACAGGGATGAATTGGGAGATATTGTAAGAAGAGGCCCAGAGCTGAAGAAACACCACTCAGAAGTGTCTGCAGTGCTGCTGCAGGACAGCACAGCAAATGCACAAAAGGCTCCCCCAACTCTAACATTAAATATGAGTACAGCTGGGTAAGACAGACCTTATTCAAAGCCACTTTCTACTTGCCTTCTTTTTTCCCCCCTCACTGATCTGCTATCTGGAAAGGCTTTGCCCACTTCCCTGGAGATAAGGACCCTAATACCCCTCATTAGTGCTTGTGACTCATTGAATGAAGCCAAGACAATCTTGTGAAAAGGTTTTGATAGAGAAAAACTTGTCATGTCTAGAGATGCATTTTTCAGGGTACCTAAAGAAGATGCCAAAAATGTTTTTACTTCAATATCTCCACCATCACATATTTTAAGGATTAGACATACTGTCCAAAAAAAAAAAAAAATCCATACAATTTGATGATGGACGTTCAAGAGAGTTTAAAAAATATTCTGAAGCTCTTTCATGTTTCTGTTGCTTGCAAGAGCAGGTGTGTAATTACCAGCTATGGAAAGCTCAGAGGGAATCATAGAAAACCATTAAAACTGACCAAAAATAACTCTTTTATACATAAAGATGTCAGAAATGTGAAGCTTTAAGTCCTTCAAGGGCTTGCAGGAAATGCTTTCTCACTGAGAAGCTCAATTCCAGCCTGGAAAGCACATGCTTTTGGTTGTGAGGAATCCCATTGCTTCCCAGCTGAGAGTTTATCTTGAGCTGCAGAAGCAGTAAAAGTCCCTGGGACAGGGCTGATTCCTGTGCAACTCTGGCATAGGTTGGTGAAATGCTCTGCAAGCAGCTCCCCTAATCCTGGAGGAAAGCAACAATGGGACAGAAAACCTACCAGGAGAGGAGAGTGCTGGAATAATGGGCTTAATGCAATGGAAGAAGGCTCAAAAATCAGAAGCGTCCTGTAAAGATAAGCGCCATCCAAAGAAGTGTTTCTCTAGAATCTCTTAACAGAAAGATCCTGAGATTTACAGAAACAGAACTGAGGACATTTCTTGAGAATCATCCCCATGCACATCATCATACTGTATAATCCTTTTCATCAATTCCAATTGTCCCTTAAAACTAGGTAATTTTGGGGAAATAGACCGGTAGAAAATCTCACTTCTCTAACAATTACAACCTTCTAGCATGTACTCTAAACTTACCTGTGGTTGTAACATCCAGATATGTTTCTTTACACATATGAGGAATGGTAAACTCCCTTCCTCTGGATAACTCTTCCCAAATATGTCATAGAGACACCGTGCTTACAGAATGGCCACGCTATCACATCTCCCTAATAAGTGGTACAATTTCTGTTTTGCCTAAGCAACACTTCTCTTTCTGTATTTTCCCCTTCATACTGCTGCTAAAACTTGGTAAAATAGATTAGACAGTCACCTTCTCATACCTTCAGCGTTGGTATAAATGTCCCATAGCAGCAGCATTAGAAAAAAATCCACCCCTTTGCAACTTTATTTTCCCTCCCAGACTGACCCAGATACAATAGCGGTGTCACAGTTTAGGAGCTGGTCACAGTGACCTGCTATCTGAGATGCTTCCCTTTTATGATAATTCCAGAAGCAAAGAAGATGAGAATGGCTTGGGCAACAGGTGTCTATTCTTTTGATGACAGCATCTTTTGTTCCTTGTTCCAGCACTGGCTCTTTTTCAGTCTTTTTTCAGTGACAGGTCTAAGGGCATTCTCAAATAGAATTTTGACCCAAAAAGCATTTAACCACTTTTTGCTAACCTTTCAGTTGTCAGTCATAGTATGTGGGGCATCACCATTTCAAACTTTCTAAGTTTGTTTGCGATGGAAAATCTCAGGCTGACTACAGAAGAATTATTTTATATCAAGTACTTTCACTATTTTATAGACATTTTCTTCCAGAACTAAAAACTCTTTATTACATGAAGTGAATTTAAAATGTTCAATGACATTATATTTCAGGTCAATATAGATTTGAAAAATTGAAGTACAATATGATCTGAAGAGAATACTTTCTGAGGGAGGATTGTGTGACATTTTAGAAAGCATAGCTATTTTCTAAAGCTTGAACTGAAAACAAACAAACAAAAAACACACTCTAAGCTACATGAAAAAAAAGCTAAGATATAATGACACATTTTACAAGATAAAGCTTTCTTTCAACAAAGCCTGTCTAATGAAGCATCATTGAGCAGGAAGGGGTGTTGATAGCAGTCTTACTACATCAGGGATTAATCCCTACAGCCATGAAACCTCCTCCCTTACAGTTCTAGAGGATCACTTCCAGAGAAAGGGAAATGGCCTCTCATTTGGGAGACTTTCCTCATGCCGCTGAATTCTTTCAAGGCTCTGCCTTTCATTGATATCACCAGTATCACTGTATTTTGTCTCTATCAGTTTCCTCTAATCACCGTTTGGCACTGTCTGGCAAAGAAGTTTTTTGCTAACTTTCATGACCCTGAAGGTGATTGATCTATGGTGCCACTACAAATATTTCTCACCTCAAAAATTACAAAACAGGTGGTGTACCCAACATTATTTAAGTAACTACATGGTACTGTTGGGCAAATGAGTGGCACCAACACATGCCACGATGACAGAAAAGCATATTCTGTCCATCTCACCATTAATAAATTCCCTGAGTCTGTGCTTGGTGCATGTATATATTGAGCTCAGCTAGGACAAGCCTAACGGGAGTAAGCAAGCACAAACCCAAAGTTTTATCATCCTGAGTTTCTGTGTATTTGCAGGCCAGCTCTGTAGCTAGCCTAGCACGTGGTTTGTATTTAATTTCCCCAGGGATTCAAGCAGTAATTAAAATAAATTGTAATTAATGACTGACCAAGCCCAGAACTCTTTACGCACCTTAACAAAAACTGAAAATAGCTGGTAATGTTGAAATAAACAAAGCAATATGCTTATTCATCAAGACCAGGAGCCAGAAACATAAAAGAATAAAATAAAATTTAAAAAACTCACTCTTAAAAGCTATTGATATGAGATGCCTTGAGGTCTGCTAGGGAAAAAATCATGCGAGGTTTCTAATAAGTTAATGTTCCTGAGTTGTAGGTCCTTGGTGTCCTCTGCCCACAGTCCCTACTAAAGATATGAGATATTTCTCCTTCAGCAGCAAAGCAGCATTTGTTGGGTCTCTGCAGGTGAGTGCTCAGCATGTACAGCGCTGGAGCAGGGTGAGGTTATCCCTCTGGATTTGACACGGAATTTACAAAGCTGGGAAAGCTGTACACGTATCACTGGCAGAGGCACCTAAACTAAGCCGAGGGCAGCTACTTTTGCCAGCTCCCCATCAGCCCTGGGGAGCCTGTTTTCCCCACAGCCCCCAAGAGCACGAGGCTTTCCTAGCAGAGCTACCTCTCCCCAGCAAGCTTCCCACCCTCTGATTCCCCAGGTATCCCAGGAGAATGGAGCCACACGTGGCCAGGCCCCTCCCTGTGACAGAAAATTGCCTGGTGGGAGGTCTTGGTGTTTGGTCCTTTAAATACTGCTCGTTTCGTGGAACCAGAGCTGTATTTGCTTATGGAATTTTCTCAATTTGTTCATAGTAAAGCCCTTAAGCTTTAGATTAAGCATTTAAGCCTATAATAAAAGGGACACAAAGAAAACAGTAAACTGTTAATTTAGATAATAGGGAGAAAGAAAACCCTGCAGATTGCATGCCATTCTAATTCCTCCCCCTCATGTCCAAAGCTAAGTCTCTGTAGGCTTCTACATTCAAGAGTCCTCAATGCAATGCAAACAACTACACACCATGGACCCCCTGCTCTAGCATATAAATCCTGAAAAGTGATGGAAAACAGAACGTGAGGACAAGCTTATTTTTAATTCTTCACCATGCAAAAACCTAACAGGATATCCCAGAGCACTCAACACTAAATTGCAGACCACAAAGCAGCAACATAAAACAAAGCCAGACGTGAGTCCATTTGCCACCAGATTTCCAAAAAGAATTTCAGCTCACCCATGAAGAAGCATGGAGGCAACGTGGCAAGCTGGCTAACTCTAGGATCAAAGGATTTTCAGCAACATGAACATGGTTGTCTCCAGGAAATTTGCCTCTGCCCTGACAGAAGACATGCATCAATGAAATTCCAGTGGAGCCAGGCTGTTGCCTCACTACAAGTGGGATAGTGACGTGGCATCTGTGGTTTCTTCATGCCTATTTCTAGCGTTTTCTGAAGAACTGTCAAAAAATGTGTCCCTGCTGCAACATCCACCCCTACTAAAATTCCTGCCTCTGGAAAGAGCCAGTCAGCAGTGCTTCAAAGCCTGCCCACCCTTTAGGTCAGTAACCCAAACCTGCTCTCTGGACACAGCTGGTGTCTTGCTGGAGATACCAGGAAACAACCTCCTCACTTTGGTGCAGATCACTGGATATGCACTGCCTGGGCTGTGATACCAAATATGGTTCTGCACTGGGGATGGACCTGTTTCATTTTGGGAACAGCACCCCAGATCATTTAGTATGGCAGCTTTGGCTGTGCCATGAAGTTCCTCAAAGCTGATGAAGATATGGATGTGCAGGACTCGTTTGTACAAGTGTGCAGGTATAGATATACCTGCAGGTACACTCCAGCATGCTCTCTATCCAAATTTTTACTGCAGGCCACCTTCCAGGAAGACAAAGTCCCTCCCACAGCTCACCCAGCAGCACACCCCTGTTGCCACACGTACTCCATTCCCACTGGACTTGCAGCACGTGGCAATGTCACATTTAATAAACCAGGTCCTCCACATGGTGTGAGTGGGCAGGACAGAGAGTCACTGCTGCCTAACGATGTTGAGTTTACCCTGATTCTCATTCTGTGTGAAGGTATGGTCTTGAATTTTTACACATATGCTGTTGTAATTTGACAGTTGCATTAAATCCTTTTGCTCTCACTTAGAGAGAAGCAAAATGCACACAATTTGCCTTCGCTGTAGCACTGATTATTTGGTGTAGGTATAGCATGGCCTCGTGTCTCTGCATTAAGAAGTATTAATCTCCTCTCGCTGTCATCTTATGGAAGTCTTTCCCATGTCTCTGATAATTTTTAGCTCTCCAGACACCTCTGTTTCTGCTGTATGCGTCAGATAAGGAGAGAAAAAGGCGCGGTGATAATCTCTGTTTATATACTGTACAGAGAAGCTGTATCCAGCAGAAGGAAAAAAGCTCATAGGGAGGGACTAGTGAAACATCACCTACTTAAAGCAATGCCACACACAGCCAGTGAAGGCTTATAAAATAATGAGATTTGTAGCAACGACTCCAGCTGGGTATTATACACTGAAGAGAGAGATGTTACAGCAGCCTGTCCAAGAAAAAAGATTTAGTGGTTATTTCAGAAGGGCTCCTGAACCATTCAGCCTGACATGCAGCTACATTAACAAAGGAGGCAAATAGGATGCTAGAACGCCTTGCTAGAGGCACACAGTCTACCTCAAAAGGCTGATGGTTAAATTACTAAACAAAGCACTCCATACGGGCCAAAAGTAGGGGTTTTTCCCATACTTGCACTAAGCTGTAGATAGCAAGAAATTACCTGCAAGTTACTACCTTTATTCTTTCCTAGAATGCTATTGTTTTCCTTCCCCCTAACAGCACCTGCCCAGGGAACACACCATTCTTAGCAGTGCCTGCCTGCATTCATAGTGACTTCCAATGTTGGACAACAGTGGGTTTATTCCTAAGCTGTTCATTGGATGAAACTACAGCATGAATGAAGCAGGGGCCTGTTTTTTCTCCCTTTTGAATTTCTCAATTAAGCAGGTCACTGATGCACCTTAAGTTAATAAGCACAAACATTTCCTGATAAGGATGTAGCTGAGTCTCTTCTGTACTCCTGCAAGCAGCCATGGCTTGCTTCTCTCCAAAAACACCTTGGAAACCAGCACAGTTTGTTCTTCTGCTGAGAAAGAAATATGTATGGCTTTGCTCAAGAGAGCAGTAAATAAAATACAGGGGTGGATGAAAACAAACACCTCAAATTGAACTGAATATAAAGCAAAGTGAGATGGTGAAGATCACTTTTAAATGCTGCCAGCATTTGAGAAAATGAAGTCCATTTGAAGGGGGAATTTTCCTCTCAGTTATATTGCTCTAGATCAAAAGCCAGTGTGACAGATTGCTGTGTATGGGACAGATGTAATTGGAAACAACATGCAGCCTGAGTATTTCCAACCCTGAATGTTAACAGAGCAAAAAAAAAACGTCCTAAAACAATAATCAGGAGCTATTTCTAAAAGAAATTATGCTGTTTAGAACAAAAACTTTTGAATTCCTTTTTACCTTCTCAGTTCTGAGACTTTAGGAAGTATATCATATTTTCATAGCTTTCTCCACCAGTATGGAAAAGCAAATATACACACACACAAGCACATATATTCAGAAAACTAATTTTGAAATCACCTGACTCCAGGAGCCGAAAACACAAGGGAAACACCAATGTTGCAGGACTTAACAATAAAAGCACAAGACTCTATCACAGCAGTTAATTTTTTCCAAGTGGACTTTGTTGAATATTCTTGCCTTAAATAAGCAGATGAATTTTGCAATACTTCTTCAATAACCATGCCTCTGGTTTTTAGTATAGGACAAAGCAAAAATTGTCAGTGGTGCCTTAAGCAGATCCGGTTTTAGTTTATTACGCTTACTCTCTACCTCGGTAGCAATTCATTGGGTATTACACAATGAGAACAGAAGCAAATCCTGGCATGAAGAAAAGAGGGGAAAATATAAAAAAGGGTGAGTAAAATTCCATTGTGGAATGTGCACATTAGGCTCATATGACATTACAAGACATTTATTTTCCTGTTTTTCATGGGAAGATTTTACTGATCTACCTGGAATATTGAAAACTGTAAAATAAACTGATGCCTTCTAGGCAAGAGAAAAAAAAAAGTAGCTAGAACAAACATCTGCCTTCTGAGGGCTTAAAAACCCCTTTTTACACCTCCTCCTGACATTCCCCAAGGAAGCATTTTGCCCACTCTGTTCCTTACACACTTCTAAACCTGCCTAAGTAGCTGATCGTTCTCTTTTGTATCTCTAAAAGCTAATGAGTCATCAGCTGGAAGAACAACAACCATTTGGTGGATTTATGAAGCATGCTCAAAATTTTTGTGGCAACTTAAAAAAAAAAAAAAAAAAAAAAGGAAAAAATTAAGTAGATATTTGCACTGTAACTTAACAGGCTCCTGAAGGATCCCTTGAGAGTAAGTCCAGATAGTGGCCGACAACTAAGAAAAAAAACCCCAGTATTTGGAGCAAGGAGAATGCTCAAAGCTTTGCAAAACAGAAAAATATTAGGATGAATTTTAATTCCAGAAGTAGAATATCTGTATTGTTGCAGAGAAGAGACTAGATTATTTATAAATGCAGCAATATCCTTCCTAAGTGCAAATTGAATCGGTATATTAAGCTTTCTGCAGAGGTTCATGAAATCAGGTTCAAATAGAAGAAAACTGGCATGAGAGTGCTGTTATTTCTTATGATAAATGAACAGTGAAACAAGCACATTTTTATAAGAAAACACACACCTCATCCAGCATACTGATGAACAAAGCACTCAGCTATCCTGGCAGGGAAGAAAACCCTACCAAAAAAATCTTCCTTCCTTTGTTTCATGATTTATCTTTATGGCTCTAAGAGCCAGCAACTGCATCTGTCCTGTAAGGTGAGGAGTCAAGAAGAGCACTCCTGTTCTCTCTGGACTCTGCAGTCTCCATCGTGATCACTCTTGCAAAGGTTATGGAGCCTGCTAACACTGCCTCAGGCACTGGAAAACAGCCCATGCACTAAGGTGTGCCAGCTGGAATGGGTTTGGAATGCTGCTTTCCCCCTCAGTCATCGCCCCTGCTTCTGTCTGAACTGCAGAGCAAGCTCAAAACCCAGCCTATGGGTAGCAGAGCAGCCGACAGGTGAATTTATCCCACTCACTAGGTCACCAAAACCCTGAAAAATGGAGTGGTTTGGTCCTTTCCCCATCTCTGTGCTAAATTGTGCTGACAACAGACTGGTCGACAAGGCCTAAAGGAAATTCCCATACAAAACCACTTTCATTAAAGCAGAGTTAAGCTTCTAAACAGCTGTTTACTGCTGAAGGGAAAAACCTTAAGACAATAAAGGAGTTTCATCTAAAAACATATATACAAAAAGATACTGGGAATTGAAAGTTCAGATTATAGCCAAAAAAAAAAAAAAAAAAAAAAAAGGAGAAAAAACCCAGAATGCAATAACACAGCTATTTGCATAGAATTGTATATTTAAAGTCAAGAACCTTTACTTCGTTCTCTCTGTATGCTATTCACCTCTTTGCAGCATCTGTGTCTTGTGCAAATGAGACACACTTTGATGGAAGTTTTCACTCTAAAGCCTAAAGCAGTTCACAGGCTGCAACCAGAGGAAACTTAAGACCCCTTCCTTGGATCAGTTTTCCCAAGGAGATAAGAAAATCTAGTGCACATAACATTGCAAGTGCACAGAAACAGACTGATAGATGTTAAGACCAAAAGACCACAATAAGCACAAAGTCTGACCTGCATAACACAGCATGGAGACTTTGACCTGTGTCCTTGCCTCAAGCTCTGCTTGAGCTGGAACATTCCCTTTAAAAAGATGCTCACTTTTGGTACAAATATTCCAAATGACAGAATATCTGGGAATACCCAGCTCGGAAATTGTTTTGTGACATGTGTCCTTACAAATGGGAATCTAATTTGTAGAGAAACACATTATTTCCTCCATTGCCGTGCTCTCTTTGCAAACTGCAGTACTTTATGCCTTCTTCTGTCCTTATTAGGTATTTGCTCAAACTCCTCAGCTAAATGCATTTCCTGTCTTCCTCTAAGTGCTTAAAATGAATGTTTTTCTTCACAGATTTTGTTTTCAGACCATCTCTAAATCATTTCAACGTCCCTTCTTCCCTCAGGTTTCCTAGATGAGATTCTAGTTGGAAAAAAAAAAAAAAATACACCACAAAACCAACCCAACCCTGTTAAAATTGAACAAGTGACCTCTGAAGCCTTTATACACTCTGAAAAATTCTACTTCTCCCTTGAGACCAAGGCTGCAACCTCATGCTTTTAGTGCGTGCCTCTAACCGCTTGATGCTTTTAATTAAAGTCCCAAGTCCTAGAATCAAAGGAAAACAAAAAAAAATCTCACTAGAAGAGCTCTAGCCCTCACGGTAAGCAATAAAACTTGGACATATGACCCAAGCATCACAAGAACAGAGCCTCAGATGTAAAACTGTTCCATGGTTTTAGACAGCTGAATCACAGACTCGAATGCATAGGACTGGAAGCACACCACTACTAACTGGAAGAGGAGGAATCTCCTCCCGCTGGAAATTGCCATCATCTCCTAGAGCACAGCAGGAGGGGCTTCTAAGCAAACCCTGAAAACCCATCCTTCAGCAGCCAAGTTATGAGGCAACAATTCCTCTTGACCTCATATTCTCAAGAAGTAAGAATGCTAAAAGGAGAAGCTGGAGCTGCTCTCCATTTTTATGAGAAACACATTTCAAGAGACCAGCTGAAAACTTCTCCAGTTCCAACAATCTCACTTCCAAAAAGCAAGACCCAACAAAGAAAACTCTATAGACAAATGAACTTAAAATGGAATGTCTGGCCTTACCTTCCTGAGAGCACCCCACCATCTGTGGAAGGCAGACACTGTTCCCAAAGAACAAAACCAGCAACATGTTCCTCAGAAAAGGGCTCCTAGCCCAGGAGTGAACAGGTACATTTGAAACCAATCAGGTGTTCTTGAGCACAGTTTCCCAGCTCAGGACCCTGCAGATTACAAACACCTATCAGCTGCAGTGCAGAGATGAGCTGGTTGAAGCAGTGGAGGCACTGTGCTCAGTAAGAAAAGGATTTTGGCTGAAAACCTTATCAGGTAAACAGACAGGTCTTACTCTGGGTCCGCAGCACAGCTTGGAACACATTGCAGCTGCCTAAGTTGCCAACTAATGCCCTGTTATCCCCAGCAAAGGGAGACACAAGCCAATTGACTGGAGATTTCCCATTCAGAGCTGCCTGAAACCATTTACACAGCCACAAACGATTGAAAGCAGCCAAACAAACCTTTCCTCTGTCCCTCTACTTCGCCTACACAAAGCAAATTCTTATTGCTGGTAGAAGCACAAAGCTCTGGAGGGCATGGGGGACTGAGAGACAACTGCTGAACAGCTGGGCAAGTAAGAGATTTCACTGCTTACCAATTTTGGGTAAGCTAGGCATAACAGCACTATTAGGTTTATATTATGTATCACTAAAAATACTAATTACCGAGGCCCTGGCTTGAAACAGTTTCTCAGAAGAAGGTGCCTACAGCTAACATGTGGAACCAGTGTGCTTTACAGGGATACACATTCCCTCCTAAAACAGAAACAAATACACACAGTTATTATCATTTAGAAAAGACAAAAGCTGCCAAAGCCAAGAAAACGCCATCAGAGCTCTGAAAAGAGGCCTTTATTGTTTGCTACTAATTGCAAGGAAAAAAGGATTCACAGACATTTCAAAGCAGCTGTTGTCTTATCCTTAAAAACTCCTTCCACTTAGAAAGGGAGATTTTAATTTTAACAGCTTTCAGAAGCTTTTATGGCTTACTACCATCCAAGGCCATTCAGATGTGTTATTTCAGTATTGATTATATAGTGAAGTTCAGGGAAAAAAGTCTGAGAAATTAAGAGAAATACCTGGTGAGTCTCTAACTAGAGAAATTACTATTTAACTCTCAGCAATTTCTGTTAATTTAAGGATTAGTTCTCCCCCACAACACACATTGGTCTTGTTAATTTTACTGGTAAAAATCTATGCAGACTCAATTGCTCAGGAGACTGCAACTTGATCCTTTGAAGCTACAGGTTCCAGCTGCTGCAAATCATCTGTGGAATGAAGCTGATTTACATTAGATGAGAATCTGGCCTGCTGTGGCTAAATACTCCCCATCTGGTTTAATCAGTCCCCCTTCTGGAAAGCCCCAAGGATTGTCGTTTCAAGCAGTATTTGTCTCCCAGACCTTTGTAATGTCAATATTGTGCATACAGCCAGGAATATTTAACCCAGTGGTGGGCTGGACACAGTCTCAGTGATGGGGGAACTTGCTAAATGAGGCTCAGAGGGTGTCCACCTGTTTTGCAATGTCCTGCAGAATTTTTTATTTCAGCGGTTTCCCCAGCTAAATGTCTTTCTTTTGAGGTGTTGATCCTGCTTTTATCAGCCAGTAAAAGTGGCAGCTGTTATTGTGTGCATCTGACTGCTGGGAGCTGCCATCCTTGTATTTGTGGCATTAGATGAGAAAAACAACTAAAGCATCTTCTGTGGAAAGATTTCACTTAATGTACTTTCGGTTTTCTCTTATGGGGAATAATGTCGGTTTTTCTGTCTCTAGGCCTCCAATTAATATTTGGCCATCAGTTTAAAATCAAAAGAAGTTCTGCTTGGGCAAGTAGTGAGTAAAACTAACGCTTCATTTAAATCAGATGGGAAAGACAGATCCAAAGATATATCATGGCTTTGGAGGCTGAGTTCAGCTCTGCTCTGCCACAGATTCTGCCTGGGTACCTAAATAAGCTACTCAACGTCAGATCCAAAATGGGATGTAGGCAACTACAGAGTGGAGGAGGCAGAACGGGAATCTGGAAAAAGTTTACACACAAACACTTCACATTCCTTGTTATCAAACTTGGAGAGGCACCAAAATAACAGATATTGAAGGACCCAACTTCCCAAGTCCAGTTCTTGCAGCTGCTTAAAGGGATTAAGAGACATTTCCCATCTCCCTGGGGCATCTGAACTGTCTCTGTCCAGAGGGACTGGAGTAGGGGATCTTCACAACTTTGTTACAGCTGCATCGTTGTGCAAAAATTATTTTGGAAATTGTGTGTGAGGAGAAGGTATCCACACCACTGTAGCTGGGGAATTCATCAGGATGCACCAAAGTGGGTCCTGGTTCATACCCGGAATGCATTTCATTCCCCAAATATTATCCCCAGGTAGCAGAGCTAAACTCCCTCCTGCTGCTTTTCTTGCTCTCAAATTATTTCTGATGTGGGCAACAGATTTGGTGCAGGAAGGAAGAGAAAGGGAGATTAAACTTGCCTTAGCAGGCCACTAAAATGTGCACTAAATGAACTGTGAAGAAGGAGAGGTCTCCTTGTATTGTTGAAAGAGCTGAGGGAAGTCTACAAAGCACTGGGTATGCTCATCTAGAGGAGAGTACGGGCAGTGACCCAAAGCCAAAACTCCCTGAAAACCCGGATGAGATAATCAAAATTTGCATTCTAACACCTACTCTTGTTCACAACATTTCTAAGCTGGATAGCTCAGATGAGAGATACACAAGAGCAGTCATTTAAGGCAGCTCCTTTCTCAGTAAGTTGGCTATTTTGGCTCCCATTTAGAGAGGATGAGCCTGTCCTATAAACAGAGGCTCCTCTAAATGGGGACTAGGTGTCTAACAGTGTTCAGCATCCCATATGGGCACCAGATGACTGCAAGGTAGGTTCTGCAGTACTGTAATTCTTTATTAGATTTGGCCTTTAGTGTTTCAGCTCTCCATCTGTGAAATCAGGATAAAAGCACTTCCCTGTTTTGTAGCTCATTTTCATACCCAATTGTAATTACTACAGAAATATATTCAACACTGCACCACTTTCCCAGAGCAGTTACCAACATAGTTAAGCAGGAACAAAGCACAATATGGATGCTTTTAATCTGATTTTATAAACTTGACACATAACTTTTGGCATAATTCTGTAAGGAATTGGTTGGAGCTTAAATGACACTTCCATTTCACTTCTAGGGAGATAACTACATTCATGGCTAGGTAAATGTGCAGGCAGCCTTGTACTGCCAGGCACACAGCTCACAGCTTCACTGCTACTGGTGCCCAAGAGAGCCATCTTGCTGGAGTTTAGGTGTGATTAACCCCACTGGATACCAATTAGCTCTTCCAACCCCCTGATCTATCAGAGGCTGTCAGTGACTTTGATTTTCTTGAAGCATTGCAAACTGCAGTGGCTCAGGAGCTGTTCTTCAGGTGTTCAGGTGTCTTGTAGATAAAACTACAGGTAGTAATCTTATCATCCGTCCCTGAAGTTGTCACCTCTGTTCATCCAGCTGAGCCCAGATGCCATGTGACAGATGTGGATCAGACACCTGGAATGTTTCCTGTTCTCAGCCCTCCTTCCTAGTAGACTACTGCCTAGCAGGGACAGCTGCATTCGATGCTGGTCCTTGTGAGCCACCCACATTTAACTTGTACCACACAGCTACAGCCCGTGTAGGAGCTCCAGAGTCAGTAACAGGCTCCCAGCCAGATGTTAGGCACCCAGTCAGCTTTAAACAGCTTCTGAGCCACACAGCAGCAAGGCTGGGTTTAAAAGTCTGGACGTGCTCAGATGCATTAGCCTGGGCAGAAGCTGGATCGCTCGCACTGGACAGGCACAGTTAACATGCAGCTGTCTGTGATGGATCATGCACCACAGAGGATAAAGCCCTAATTGTTACTTAACTCAGCAGTTTCAGTTAATGAAAGAGCCAAGATAATTGTTTGTGGGTCTGCTGTTCTTTTTCGAATTCCAGACTCTTCTGATTTTGATGACTAAAATAGACCCTTCCAAGGTGAGGTGTTCTGAGGAGCCTGAGCCACTCAAGATGGTTTCGACAATGGAAGTGGATTTTCTAGTCTTCAAGGAAATTATTAAAATATTACTCTTGGAGTTTATTGAGAATTTGTGGATCTGTGAGCCTTTCTGTTTTTTCAAGGTCTCCCTTGACACATACAAGAGCACGCTGTAGAAAGCAATAATACTTTCAAAAACAATAATTCAGTTTCTGGGTTTTATTGTTGTGACTCAGCAGCAATTCTCATTTATGTCTCAGGGAAGAGGAACCCCTTTCTCTCCCCTTTGACTTGGAGCACTGTGGTAGAATCAGGGTGTGATCATGGTGTGACCCCTTCCCTGAGCATGTCACCTTCATTGACAATATTATACAACATATTAGACTGGGAGCCCCTGCAAGCAAGGTTCGTGCCCCTCTTTTATTCAGCTACCACAGCTACAAGGATGAGAATCCTCGTGGACAGAGGGAGCACATAGCAGGGGGCTGTAATGGCTTAAACCACTTCTGTGAGATTCACCAGAGCTCCTTCTGTCAGGGAGCCCTGTGTGCAGCAAATGAAATTTTCATGAAATGGTGAGCAAGCCTCATTAACATCTCCCCGAGAGAATGACGACGTTGGGTAGCAAGCAGTGCCTCCATTCAGGCAGATTCTCCCACCAGCCCAAATGCTGCTCATCCCACTGCACGCTTTTGCCACAGAACGGTTTGTTCCCTGTGAGCACAGGGCAGATCCCACCTGGCAGACTGATAAATCATGAATGATTGGTGGTTGTTAGAGGAACACTGGTTCTGACTCAAAATACAGAGGTATTTTTAGTGTCTGCAAGAAGTTATTTGGACGCTAGGCTTGCATGTGCAAACAGCAAGGGTTTATTTATCCTATGGGAACATGTAATGAAGTAGGTGATACTTATGTCTGAGGTAAAATATTCACTTTCAGTTAAAATAAAGGAGGTGGGGGCATCACAGGGGTAAAATTCTTTCCTTCTGTCTTTCTTCCTTTCCTTGTTCTCACTTCAGAAATGAGAAACCGCTTTCACAGCTGGAAGACAAGAGAGTTTTGCACATTAATAGTCACAGTGAAGGTCAGTAAGTCTGACTTGCTCAAGTAACAGCTGAGTACATTGGATCTCATTTCATTTTATTGCAACTGCAGAAGCAGTGCTGATCAACAGCATCATATTTCCTTTTCTTCAGCATAAAAGATGAAGTGATTGTTCCGTGAGGCAGCAGTGGGGCAAGGAAAACAGGAGAGGAGCAATATACCCAGCAGTGCACTCACTACACCTGAGCCTGTGCTTTGTCCTTCCTCAGTTCTATCCCTTCTAGTGCTAACAGTGGTGGTTACAGATAACCCCTCTGGGGTTTTGCAGAGTTGCTCCAAGGTATTTCAGGGTCTCTTAAATACTCAGAAAATGCAGATACCTGCCTCATGAATGCCTTCTGAGTGGGAATGCTGGGAAAAGTGGTACTTAATATTTCTGTACTCGGTGCACATATGTAAGGACTCTACTGTTCAGCATTGGACATATCACTGCCTGAATCTCCAGGGAAAATGCAGGAGGAATTTTCCCTCTCAGAGGCCACAGAGGCTTTCTGAATCTTCCATGTTAAAGTAAGATGGGGTGGCCCTTCATGAATGAGTCCAAAGGGACTGGGATGTGGACTAGAGGAGTAAACTCCACCAGTTGGCTTGAGTGGCTTTCAGCTCCTTAAAACCTGAATACCTTGCAATAGTTCTGTGTGGCAGAGAACAAGGATCCACATTTGACAGCATGGAAGCAGAAGTGATATGACTGGATGAGGAGTCTTAGAGGAAGCCTGAAATGCAGAGAGGGTCAAAAATATTTCTGAAATGTGATGTTAATTCTTTTCCTATTGGGCCCTCCTTTGTCATTGGATCCCCAATAATTCTCTTAACCACCTTCAATTCTTCTATACTGTAATGCTGCTCCTAAGATAACACTGTAAGGTCCCAGATGCTGGGACATTTTGACCACAGACAGCTGAAAAAGAGGCAAAGAGCTGAGGCAGTATCAATTATTGTCTCGGTCTTGCTCAGGACAAAAAAGAAAAGACTGTGATCCCTGGAGAAGAGCAATTCTTGTTGACAAAATCTGGATGGGCCTCCAAGCGTACTGCACTAACTTTCCTCTGTACACTCCTTAACGTTTCCTGGCATCGATTTCCTGCATGTTAACAAGACTATTAGAAACATAATAGGGATGCTGCTAATAACCCCACGCTGGTGTTTTCTCAAAAGTCATCAGAAAGAAGTAAACCTGCCCCCAAATGCCAATGAGAGCTCACAAAGCTGCTTCTAAGAGCAGCAGGCACTCCTGCCCAAAAAGGAGCTGTTTTTCCTCCTGCTGCTGCAAGAGGCTGCATGTCAAGTGAAACAAGCAGCTGTAGACAAGCTGTATTTCTAAGAAGAAACAGATTTAGTATGTGGTCTGGCCTGGTCCATCCTCCTTTACCTGGAAAAAAGAGGCATGTGAAGGCATTTAAAATGGCACTAGACACTTGTATTCAAGGCTGCTCTGCTGCCCAGCAATGGGGAATTTTCAAATGTGAGTGTCCTTGAGGTAATTTCAGCAATGGAAGCTCAGACTTTAAATTCTGCCTTGGTCACCTTGATCGATAGTCTTACAGCAAAAGTTCATAAATTGAAAGGGGGGAAAAAGAAAAATATTCCTAAATATCCCTCGCTTATCTATGAGGAGGCTGGAGGGGAAGGGAGAGGGGAGGCTCTTATTTAGCTTGTTTGTAAGGGAGCCTTGTCATAGCTCCCAGCCAGTGCAGGGAGGATGTTCCTGTGAGGGAGCATCCTCTGAGTGAGGGCTTTTGTCTCGCAGTGACCACTGCAGCAGCTGCTGCCTCAGCTGAAGAGGTCAGCTGGCAGCCTGGCTGGATGGGTTTGCTCATCAGGGACAGCAGCAGGGCTCAGTGGCCTCTGTATCACCCAAACCAGCACTTTCTAGTTATTAGCCACCTGGGAAGGAATTAAACTGTGGTCTGAAAATGAGTATTTTTATGCAAAATCCCAAATCCTGCAGGCTTCCACTCAACTTCTCTGCTTCTGCAAAGAGTAGTGCTGGGAGCACGCACACCAGAGCAGTCATAACTGTGGAAAAGAGAGGTTTTACATCCCCAGTGGGAATTTTCCTGTTGTACCATCTCCTTCACAATCTGATTCTGCTTTTTTTTTTTTTATTTTTTGAGTGGGAAACATTGATTATACATTTATGCTGAGTTTTGCCACTGTTAAAATGCAAACTGCAATTTTGCCACAAAATGCAGTATTTCTGAATTACTGCGCTTTGAAGCCCCAAAGGAGCCTCAGAGGAGCACTTCTGAGCACTTTTTTATTTTAGATTGTTTGCATTTTTCCCCAAGACCAGCCAGATAGATCTAATACATTCCTGATGGAGCAATTTGTTGCTGTTGATTTCTTTTTTTTGTCAAATGACCTACACCCACACTCACAGACACCTTTAAATTTCTCAACTTTTGTTAAGCTATTCCTAAACCAAAGAATTGAATTGCTCTCTTTTTTACCAAAACATTAGATAAGAATACCAGACTCCAGCTGTCTTTGTGATATCATCCACAACAGGAAACAGAGAAGTTACTCTGTGCAGGTGTTCAACAGAGACAGGAACTGCTGCTGAGAGTAGCCCCGGAGGCAGAGGCTCCAGACAGAACAGGAAGGCAGAGAAAAGTGGTTCTTCCCTGGCCATTTTCCCCCAGCTTCCTTCCCATCCCAGGGAGAACAGAGCCAGGGAAGAAATTCTGGAATAGGCAAAGTCCTGCCTCCAGGAAGGCACTGATGCTCCCCGTTCACTGGCAAATGATCACTGCTCAGTGTGTTCCAGGGATTTCCCCACAGCTGTGCCGCACTGCTGGGCTTCTGCTCACACTGATCACCATCCAGAGCTCTCACTGAAGCCAGCAGCATTTTTCCCAGTGACTGCACAGGGTTTTGGATGTGGCTCACTACAGCCAGGAGTGCTGGCTGCAGCCAAATTCTTGGCCTGTGTTTTGCAGGCAATGGGAATAGATGATCACAGTTATTCTTTCTGACCATAAAATCAATGCAATATCTTCTTCTGATATTCCTTCCCTCCCCCTAACAGGGAGCACTTGTTCTGCTCTGTTCCTGACCAAGTTTTCTGGGAAATATTAGGTCTCGTATTGTTTTTTCCTCACTGAAATGTTTTCACTGGGATGCTTAGACATCAACACATTTATATCCAAAGGATCCTGAAGAGGTTAGCCAGAGGTGATTATGTCTCAAATGATGTTGTACTATAATTGCTCAGGATATCAGCTTAAATGAAATAATCTGCACAGGAGAGAAGAAACAGTAAAGCTAAGGAAGGAAATTGCTGCTATAATTACTAGAGTATTTCTCTTTGAGGTATTAGAAAGAAATGTTTATAACATAAAAAGCCTGAAGAGGATAACATGAAGCAGCTACAGACTGGATGGCAGTGCCTCTGTTACATTACCAGCTTCCTGAACACTACCTGCACAGAAAGGGAGGCTAAGAAGGCAGCTAGAAAAGAGCCCAGGGTGATCCTCTACCTCAGACTCTTTATAATTAGTTACAAAGATAAAAAGATATGAGAGAGATACTCTTGTTTAGGGTCTTTTGCCACTCAAGCCCTTCAAACCTTGCTATCAGCTTTAATAGTGGCACAAGCAGACCCACAGCCAACAAGGATAAGAAGGAGAAGCTCCTTACAAACAACTGCCTCATTCTTTCCTTTGATCAATTTTGTCTCTCTCCCTGCCAGGTTGTCCTGAACAAAAACCTCTCTGAAATGCTCACAGCTAGAGCAGCATCCCTGTGCTAGACAGAACAATGCCAGGCAAATGTCTCATGTTTCCTCTCCAGCTCCTTTACTGTTTCCAGAAATAGGAAACTCTTTATTGGAAACTCTTTGGAGAGCTTTAACACCCAGGTAAATAATTGTGTGAACCTCACCAGGTCAATACACATGATTAATTAAAAAAATTAAAATGTAATCACCCAAGGAAACATTTCCTTGTCTAGAGCCCTTCTGAACTCACTGAACCCTGCAAGTGGCCTGGCATTGGGTCATTTTGGGCATCAAGCAGAGCCCTGAGGCATTCACTGGTTTACAGACCCTTTTGATACAAGGGATTGTAGGACTGCCTTTTATTCCTGGAGTATGTCAGTGTAACAGGATCCTGAGCACAGATTGGATATAGGGATTTTCTAAACAAAGTCTCAGTGCCAGTGATGCTCTTAAGACATGAAAACCTCGTGGACTTGGCAAGGAAGCTGCAAGGTAGATCTATTTTAACCTTTCTCTTCAGATTTTGTACAATTTCCAACACGGTGACCAGTGACAGCAAAGAGATTGGAAATTCCTTAGTTACAGGATTAGTCCCCATTTTTGCTCATGCCATGTCAGCTTTAAAGCAAAGCAAGACTTACAGCACAGAACAACTACAGAAAGGACACTAGAAATTGATGAGCAGCCCAGGTGAGCTGCTCCATCCACTTCTCTTCAGAGCAGAGTGACTGATGATTGCTGCCCATCAGGGAGGTCACTCTGGCCGGGTGGACGGTGCCAGACTAGGTGGGGATGGGTGTATCTCCTGTAGCAATGAGAGCTAATGAACCAGGGGCACTTCCTGCGCTGTCCTGCCTGTGGATGAGGAGCAGCAGCACAGACTGGTTACGGCAGAATGCAGAGAAACAGCCCAGCCTCATTTCACCTTTTAGTGAAAGACCCTCACCTGCAGCTGCAGACCCTGGAGGACTTTTGAGATCAGAGCAGCATCTGTGGAAGTGATGAGCCTGGACCACCTCGAACTGGAGAAGCTGGGCACTCACACCAGGTGATGAACAGCAGTACTCCATTAGCAGGCCCCAGTGTCCTGGTTTGTTAGGTCCTGGTGTTTGATTCATGATTTAAAATGCTATTTAATTATAGTAATTTGATTTGGCTGGGGCGGAGGGCAGCGTTTGGTTTGCTTCAGACACTTTCATTTTCTCTCAGCAGAAAGAGCAGGCAGTGGATGGCAGGAAGGACAGAGAAATTCTTGTGGCCATTTCAACACAAAACCATATATTTAAGTTCAGTGTGGAAGCATTGCAGACACTGAGGGCAGGTGCCCTCCTGAGAAACAGAGCTGCACAAGTGCAGCCCTTTAAAAACGAGACACATAATCAACTGTAGCTTCTTTTCCCAGTAGGGATCCTTGGCATGCATTTTCTCTCTGTCTCTTACTGCTTCCATGTCCTGCTCTGTTACCACGCGTCAGGTCTCTCTCTAGAATTCATCCTCACCCTCCTGCAGCACTTCCAAAGTACACAGAGCCTAGAGCAGACGTGAGAGATGGATTCATTCCTCTGTGCCAGCTCTATTTAATGCACAGATACCATCCTGCACTCAACACAGAATCTTACTTTTCTACTCAAAATCACTGGAAGCAGGAGCTTTCTTTCTAAATATACATTTTTCAACATATTTGTTTAAAATTGTAATCCTGAATTGGATCACCAAGTATACAAAATTGAAAGTATTTTCCTTATCCAGTACTTGGCTTGTATAAAAATTCCTGAATATGTTTGGAGCCATGGATATAAAGACACTGAAAGAGAATCTGTACCTGAGTGAAACAGACAAGGCATAGGGGGAAAAAAAGAAGGAGCTGTTACCCCACTTTACAGAGACTGGGGAAGATTAGCATGACTTGCCCAAGGTCATAGAGAAACTCTAGGGAACTGAACCGGGAACACTGCGGTCCCAACACAAAGTCTTAATTACCAAATCCAATTTTCCACCTCTCCTTTCATATGTTTTTTCTTCATACATTAAAACACTTCACATAAGCTCTTTTTTTTTTTTTTTCCTGTTTTCCCCCAGGAAGAATAGGAAAAGCAAAGGCTGCAAGCTGCCCTTGTTAAACTAGGTTGCACAGCCAAACAAATTTAAAATGAGATCTCAGCAAGATTTTGCAACCTGTCTGCGACAAATAAAAGGACTTTCACCCTGAAAACATGTGAGTGCTCGGGAGGACTAGCTGAGAGAATTTAGCAAGGCTCCTAATGAAAGAGATGAGCCGCAATATGTATATGCATGAGTTCATGTATTATTTAAACCATTCTGATCTGAATAAGCATCGTGAGCACAGTACTCAAAGTGTCACCAGCATTCATGCATTGAATAACTTGCCCTCATAAAGGTATAATAATGTGCTCATCAGTTTTGTTTGTACTCCCAAAGCAGTAATAGCATAAACAGAAAATAACCCTCCATATTGCACAAAGCACATAAATATAAATCTAATTATATCTTTCCTTGACATTATGACCAAGAAATGACGATGGTCACTGAAGTAAAACAGATGAGATCAAGGGTACTCCAAAAAGCCTTTGTTAATGTCTGCTTCTCTGTTCAAACCTAGCCTGGGATTTTGGGGGTTAAAACAGATAGAAGGTTGGTTAGCCTGCCTCAGTAACCTGGTGGTAGGTCCTTTATCTGCTAGGTGGCAGGTTCAGGTTATATTTTCAAGGATTCTGAAAATGACCCAGTGTTTGCTGCCACACACCACGTCTCTGTCCCCAGGTATCCCCCAGACTGACAATGAAATCAGAGTGCTGATGGCTCCCTGGGAAGTGGTCCCAAGGAAGACAGTGCCACATGAGGTGGTGAGAAGGATGAGAAAGGAGGGAAGAAAAAAATGGAGGAATGAGGTAGTTCTCAAGGCGCAGCAAAAGCACTCCGCCTCTGTCCACACACACCATATCGAGCAAAAAGATGAAGTCATACAAGCTAAAATCAGGGCATAAAACAAACAGAAAGACCATCCACAGATTTCTTTTATTGTACTCAAACGGTTGCCTCAGTGAATGATTTCTATACTAAACTGACTTATGAGCTGTGATCTCAGTCTTTTGGATTTTTTTTTATGTGTTAGTGAATTGTACTTTCATGTGGGAAACTTGTGCAGCAGCCTGTTCTTGCTGGTAAAAGTGGCAAGACTCCCACTGGTTTCATTCAAAGGTTCAGGCTGTTAATGATGACTCAATCAATCAATCAGTCAAGACACGAGAAGCTGCAGAGAGAACAGGAGCCAAAATTGGTTTCAAAATTCAGTGAGCTCATTTGCTCATCAGCTAAATCAGATGCACTCTCTGGAGTAGTAAAGAAAGAGGCAAATCTCTAGCAGTCTTTGACTAGGTATTTTTGGGGAACACCATCACTCTGTGATTTCACTGCAGTCCCTTTGTGTCAAAAGTTTCAGGAGAGCAACGTGCAACAGGGTGGTGCTGGCTGGTCACTGGGACATGAGCAGATGCAGGGTGGGGGACACCAGGACAGGAGAGGCCAGGGCACCACAGCAGATAACTCTGGCTTTTGGGGATCCAGAAATGGCAAATGAGCTTGAAATGGCCAGTCAGGCTAGGGGTGGTGAGAGAGACAAGTATGAGCTGCCTTAGATGATCTGGTCATCTACAGCAGGGTGAAATCAAAGCTAGAGCTGTGTGGTCTATATTTAGGAGGAGGGACCTGAGACCTTTCTCCTCCAGGAAGTACTGTGAGAATTCCCTTATTCCATTTGGCTTTTTTTTATGGCTGGAAGTTTAAAAGATATTACTAATCATTTTATGCTACTGGTAAATGCTGGATACACTTATCTTCATAGGCTACTTTATTATTGGAAGGGGTCGTAGAAAAATTACAACTCTCACCTTTCTCTGAAAAGAGCTATTTGCAACTGTCAAGCTTTTATTTTTTTTTAAACCAAGACCTTGAAAATTAGCTTATAGACTAATTACATTGAAGCAGACCATAAAGTTTGAGGAAGAAATGCACCATAAATGTTTATTTACCCTGCAACTGTACGTTTCACTAGATCTGTTCCATTTTCCCTCTTTAAGAGATAGACAGTAATAGATAATGTGAAGACATGAATGAGGTATTTATAGCACAGAAAAACACAAGGTTGCTCTATAATACAGGCATGCTTAACCCAAGTGAAAAAAACCCTAAATAATGAAGGTCTATTGAAGGTACATTTAAGCCAGATATGCTTAAAACAGAAGTTTAATAAATGGAGCTAGGTGTAACAGGCATAAGCATATCTACATTGTTTTGTGTCTGCAGGTTTCCTGTTATGCAGAACAGCTTGTAGTCTTTAATATTTCAAGCTCAGAAGGGAAGAAGCTTTAAAAAAGGGAGGAAAAGAGGAGAATACAAAAAGCTATCTATCAGGCTGTATACTACTGGGTCTAGGCTCTCCTGTTTTCCCCCCTTCTCTAACACCCTAAATCTTCAAGACCAGAATATTTAACCTGGGTGCTGCCATCATCAGATAAATACCAGTTCAGTGCATCCCAGTGATGCTGCTCAATGAATGAAATGATGTTTGTTTTGATCAAGGCCTTATGAACTTCCCAATTTAATTAAATCTTGGTATTACAGGCTCTATGTGTGTTCACAGTTCCCATGCACAAGAAATAGACAAATAGACTTGCTTTTTTGTTGTCTCTCTATTGTCCAGAAGACTGGCCATTCTTCCGTACATAAGAGCATTAATTAGGGAAGATTTATGGAATCAAGATTAAGGCTCAGGATATTTGCACGTGATGACCAGCTCTGCAATAACATGTTTTCAACCAGAACACAATGACACAGAGTGGACACTTTTTCTGGGCTCTGGACTCTTTTTCCACAGCTGTTGAATGGTTTCTTTCTGTGTTGGCAGCAGCAGCTCCAACTTCAGTTAGTACCAAGAGCTCTCTGATGAAGGACTGTGAATGAAGAAGGACAGTGGGAGAGCAGGAGGATCAGAAAGGGGCCAAGAACCTGGGAATGAGGGGGAGCCAGCAGAACCAGTGCAGAGAGAGGCTTCAGGACCTTTCATTAAACCAGGCAGTGTCCTCCAGTGAAGCACACTCAGGTCACACAGGGTGAAAAGGGAGCTGGGGATATTCACAGGACCAGCATTTTATTAAGGGAATGCCCCTTTGATGAATGTATCTTCAATAAAGAAGCCTCTGTGCCTCACATAAAATAGGAGAAAAAGTATTTTTCTACTTGAGCTTGGGTTATGTATTAATAATAGAAGACTTTCCAGATGGAAAATGATGAATATATGCAAAGTCTCACCACAATTTAAGTAGGGCTTTTTAATTCAAAGAAAGCAAAAAACCCTGTAATGTGAGCTGTCTAGACTCTCAAGAGGCAGTGGAGAGCAGAATTTATGGGGTTTTTTTCACACAGACCTCTAAAATGATTTATATATTACCGTCTGAAAAGGCTTATTTTTATCAGATAACTATAGAATTATCTAGATTAGACTTTTATCATGGAGATAGTTAAATATACAGTGAATTTCTGTGAAGCGAATCCTATTCTACTTTCCAAGAATCACTGTGTTTATTTCCATGTTTTTAAGGACCTTAAATTATGGAAAGGTTTAACTTGGTTGGTCCTTTGACACCTAAATGAAAGCTGGAGATATTCAACACCTGGATATTCATTTTAATAACATGCAACCATTTGAAAGAACAAGAAAAACAGGGTTGAACTGGGATAATGGAGAGATCAGCCTCTTTCTGTTTTTCTGTTGTTCTCAAGAACATAAAGAATTGACCAGTTTGTTTCAGTTTGGCGAGAGTCAGTAATTCAATAACATGCCATATAATGATGAATATGCCAGAGTCAGAAATCAATGACAGAGAGTGTAAAACTTTAAAAAGTTGGTGAATTATTTAAGTGCCTCTCTTAATTGAGCATTTTTTCCAGGAATGTTTTGAGTAGCCAAGTGCATTTCAAGAGCTGGGTTTTGTTTTTTTTTTTCCTCAGTCTCTGCATTTATTTCTCAATCTGCCTGAATGTCCAGGGAGCTGCAGCTAAGGGCACAGGCAGGAGATTTAACATAGATGAGTCAAAATGGCTTAACAAGTTACCACCAATCTCCTCAGCTGACACCATTCTCCATCACAGGCTGGGTTTTTCCCCCCCCCGCAAAGTCAAGGCAAAATGCATGAGCCTCAACCTCATTCATTATTGCTTAAGCTAAGATGCAGAGGTCTTGAGGCAATCTCCAAGCACGCACACGTGTAGATACAGTGGCTCAGGAAATACATAATAGCTTTAAAGAGCTTCTGGAATTCAATCCCGTGGCCCTACTTCAACACAGACTGACATTGTTCTTCAGTAATATATCTCTTCACAGTCACTCTGCTGGCTTTCATCTTGCTTTTGAGGAGGTAGAGCCAATATGGAACTGTCACTGACAGCAGTATTGTTCTAGGATATGTTCCTTTCTCACCCTGTACAGAAGAAGACAGAAGAGAAGCTGCCCCACTATCAGCAATTGGAGCTAAATTAGATACAGTTACACTGACAGAATGCTTTGTGCTCGTTATTTTACCCCTCATTTCTTCCTAACCTCTCTTGCCACAAGCACATTTTGCCCAGCCTAAGCAGCTTCTCTGCTAGCAAATGTGTTGGCACAATTTTTGAAAGCACTTCTGCATCATAAGCACCAGCATGGACTGGATAAATAGAACGTACAGTCAGCCCTCCTAAAGAGCTCAGATCATAATAGCCCACGTCACTGTGTGCTTTTGAGAGCTGGACTGCATTAAGGTGTTTATATGGGCTCAGGGTTTGAAACAAATCTAATACTTATTGTGAAGGTGCTTTAGCAAGAATAGAGATCCTGTGTCTTTCATGGAGGAAGAGGAATGAAGGGCAAAGAGGAAAAAGGAAGTTGAGATTGCCCTCTTTCCCTTATGTACCTCATGTCTGTCATACATAACCCCAAGGGAGGTGGGAAAAAAGCAGAGCAAGTCTGATTTGGCAGGAAGCAGCTGATCCAAGATGAGGCAGTTTACATTATCTCTTTTACTTGTAAATTCCTGTCCTTCCCTTTGACACACCCCTTTCTGCTACTGTGGGAACAGTTACCTGCTTAGAAATCTGCCTCAGTCCCTAAACAAGAGATGGGACAAGCCTTTGTGGAACAGTGCAAGACAAAACTAGAAGGACTGATTTTGTTTCTCCCACCCGTTTTGACTTGAGGGGTTGTAAAGCACTGCAGAAGATTCTTTTTAAATAAGGTGCTGTTCTATATTGTATTTATCCTGTTAACCTTTTAATCCCACCAATTTTACATGCAGCAGTTTTATTGCCACCATTTTAGTTGTGATCTGGTCTTGCAAAAGGACCCAGTTCATCTATAACTTGGTTTTGTAAGTGCTGTCTGTTGCTGTAGTAACACAGTAGTGTTATACACCTTCAGGAATCAGCGCTGCAGAACTGCTGACTTTTCTAATAAGGAAAAAAAAAAGAAGATAAAAGACCCTTTGATTACATCTATCATTCTTTGTGTTGCAGGCCTGTAACAATGGAACTTTAATGTTCCCTCTGAAATAAAAAATAAAAGAGAAAGCAGGACCTTTTCCATTGTGTGAGGTGGAAGGAAGGTCTCAACTTTAAATCCCAGTGACATGGACATATACTGCTGGGCTCAGTTTCACGTTGGCACAGTCACAAAAAATTGTAGTGAAGTCTATGGAGTTATGCTGACATAAACTGTCTCTGAGCAAGGCTGGAATCAAGCATCTAACTTCTATAAAGTTGCATTGGCTGTTATACCTGTGGGCTAACCTGAACACATATTCTGGCCCACCCCGACACAGTAACTCTCTGTAATGGCTCTACTGTTTAGTAGTGGCCCAGTGGTGGATAAAAGCCTTTGCTTGTGGCAGGAGCCTAGCTAATCAAGAACACCTTCCTTTCATTCCTGCTTTCATTTCCTACTGCAGGCACTGGAAAACTGGATAATCAAGAAGGTACTCATTCCTGAACAGTGCAAATTTAAACATAAATTTTAAGTAGCTACTTAAGTATTGACTAGAGCGTGGTTTTCTCCTTCCTTTGTCCCACTGAACACACCAGCATGGCTACAATTATACCTGCATGCACAGGTTGTGTCTGTGCTTATACACACATATTCTAGTACAGGCAGCAAGATCAGACTGAGCAGTAGATGCTTTCAAAGTTATAATTCCTTTCCACATTTTTCCTTACATGGGTATAGGTGTATTAGGAAAATAAATGCTCTCTAAATATACTCACTAATGGCAATATGCTGGTGAAATGTAATCTAGACAATTATTGAATTTTAACTAGGACATAAAGCTTAGACTTTAACTAGGACAAAAAGTGACTCTCTTTTCCTTGCACTGTCATTCCATATGTTGCAAATACTATTATTTCAATGAAAGTCTTGGGCTTTGCAGTCTGAGTCATGTACTTGGAGTGCTTGAAATGGACACCACTGTAGCAACAGGAAAAATGACTGGACAGTATTAATGAGTTTCTTGCTAGCTTTGGTTTTTTTTAAAGGGCCTTTTGTGTAAATTTTCCCAGATTATTTTAAAACTCCAATTAGAATGATTTACCATCCTAATGCTCAATTATTTGAAACCTGTTTGCATCATATAAGAGGCTGAAAGATGATTATGACTTAACTCAAAAATTGATTATAATTTGATTGTTCTTTCCCAGCATTAAAAAAAAATTCCAAGCAGAAAAACCCCCAAAAACCAAACATAAGGGAAAAGCATATGCAGTGACATAAGCAATTCTCTGATTCCAGGAATTCCTGGTGGATGATAGTGGGAGTACTAAGGAAATGTGGTTGTTCAGTGAAGGAGCTCCAGCTGACAGGGTTCAATACGCATCTGAAAGAAGATGAGACTTCATGAATCAGATTCAAGTGGAGCCCTGGGACCAGCCTGCAGTGGAGAGTGAACACACACTACAGGAATGAAATTGCTGGTGCTTTGCCATTGCTTCCAGAGGAGCTGAGTCTCTTTCCCTGTTTCAGACACCACAGCTGTGAGAAAAGCTGGACCATCCAACCTGCATGGAGCTCAGGGCCACCCCCAATCCTAGGCTGTCTTAGCTCCCTGCCTAGCAGACATAACAAACCATACATAGCATTGCACAGTTTTTGAAACCAATTTTTAAAATCAAAGTGTCCTGTTTGTACAGTCCCCATTTTCTTAGCCTGCATTATTTATTGCTGCAACTTCAGGACGTTCACATCTCACCAGTCTGCCAAACTAAAAGCAAATTATGAAAGGCCACTAAGGACTGCAAAAGTAAGTTATGTATCCACTCTAGCCTACTGTCCACCTTAGGAAGTCAGATTGGTTTTGGGGTCTTTGGATTGGCTTTTCTATATTTAGCGTTCGGGATATTTGTTCAAGGATGTATCCTCCTTCTCAATCTGCTCTCTGTAGCATTTTCTAATATACTGATTTATTTTAGGTGCTATGGACTTCCATAAAGAAGAAAAAGAAGAAATCCCTCCTCCCACTGAAATGAATGGGAATTTTGCCTCAGAGTGTGTATTAGTGCCAAGTTCTGCCTTTGAGCCAAGGACTTTGCTGGTGTGCAGCAGTGTCTGTGCAATGGTTCCCAGGGATGAGTAACCACTGGAAGTTTTCAGTGTGGAACAGAGCAGCATAAGATGCAAAGTTGTGCTCACATGCAGGTCTGGCAAAGTTGCCCCCCAGAAAGGTCTCAGACTATTACCACACCTTTCCTCATAAGCACTGAAACCTTCACCCAGGATATCTGGTAACTGTCACCAAGAATTAGATGAACAACTTTACAAGTCTATTGTTGAAGTCTCTAAAATTCTAAATTAGCTTAGATGATGGAAAAATCTCACTTAATATGTCTAAAACCTCTAAATTCATATTTCAGTTGCTGAATTGAACTGTTCTCAAATTAAACTGAACTGTTTCTGAACAAACTTATGTTAGCAGAGAATGTTTCTTTCTATAATTAGCAATCAACTTTTGGCAATATGTAATAATAAAAACAGACTTCCCAAGATGCTCTTTAGAACTTAGGCAAAACTTATAAGCAGCTACTTAAACACAAATACGGTCATTTACAACAACTCAGATTTAAAAATCTTTTAGCATCAGTCTACATTGCCAGTCTTGGGTGCCTAACACTTAGAAATCTAAAAGAATTAATGATTATTCAGAATAGTCGTATAAAATGTTTATAATAATATGCAGTGTGCCACGGGGAAGTGTAATCACTCTGCAGTTAAAAGCAGCAATGAAGTCTCAATCTTAATGGAAATGGCAGCTTTCCTGTCTGCAGAAGATTCAAGAAAAGATCTCAAAATGTAGCCCAATCTCTTGTGATTTCCTATGATATTTTTAATACTGACTACATTGGGAAACGTACTGAGACTAATTCCCATACAGGAATGAATTTATTTTGGTGAGAACTGTGTCAGAGAAGACTGTCAAAACTTTGTTTGAAACCTGATCTGTCTTGCAAAATCTGGATGTAGAGTTTCCAAAAAACTGGGTTTGTTCGGTGTGGTTCTGCCTCTGAGCTGTGGCCAAGCCCAGTCCTGCCCAAGACATTTTTCCCAGTTCACCTACTCCAGCAGCTCCAGGTTTGCTTACACAATACCCCTACAAGTTACAATTGCAAGATTGTTGATCTCAGCATTAGTGATATGGCTTCCTCAGACAGTGCCTACCTAAAAATACCTCCATATTTATCTCAACCTATTCAAAGGAAACAATTCTTTTAAACAATTATTTCATAAGGTTTGAAGAAGAGGGTTGAGGGGATGCTATGTAGCAGTGTGGTGGTTAAAGAGGAAGATGAGGGTCAGAATTATAGACACTGAGTCCTGGAGAAATATCAGGGAGACCTTTATGTCTAACAGCAATTTTTGTTTGGGGCTGGGTATTAAAAACACCCTACCTTTCTTACAGTGAGTTGTAACAAGCACACTGGAATATAGCAAGGTCCAAAGGGTGTTTCAACACCGAAGTTTCATTTAAGATCAGGCCTACAGATCTGAAGCAACTCCAGCTGTTCCCACTCCCTACAATTAACTTCACAGAGCACTCTGCATGAAGGACTGGACACTTTGTAGATTAAAAAAAATTAACTGCATGAACAAACTTAACCACTAATTGGCACTCAGTCTATATGACCAGACTACAACTGGTTCAAAGAAAATCCTGAAATATAATGTGGAGGGCAGGTCCAGAGCATTAGCTGCCATGACCTACAAATGTATTCTTAGTGGGCTATACTTGCTAGTGCAGATGTACTCTAACCTATGAGTCAAATCCAGCAACCCATACTTAGACAAAGCTCTTAAAATAAACGAGAAACTGCTATAGGTGATGACTGTTACACTTGTGCTATCAACATTTTGAAAGACTTCCCTAGAAAGAGCCTGAAGACAGGTATAAATGAGCTCCAAACAAATTTAGCCTTCAGGAAAACTGAGCACAAACTTGCCTTTCCCAAGAAAGCAACACACCAAGACTTAAATTAATTACCTGAAATTCCTCTGCTTGTTATATGGAGATTTGCTGGTAAGCATGAGATAAACCCTGCTTGGTTCTTTGTTCTTTTTTCTTCATGTCTCTCACTGGATTATGTTCTTTTCCTGCTTTCTGGACCTGCCTATAAATCAAGTATAAGTCAGTAAATATCTATCTTTGTATTGGTTGCCAGCAATCCTGAATCTAAAGGAGAACCTCTGTACCATTAGCTCCCATGTGGAGTGAAGAGTCTGGGAACTACAGCAAGCTCTGTGCTTGCTAATAGGACAGCCTTTCTGCCAGGTGGGATGATGCAACAAGCCTGCTCCCTCTCCAGGTGCAACCAGTGAGGAATTAAACCACCTGAAAGTCTGATTAGAAGACAGTGGCAGATGGGGTAGGATTTCCCAGGGGTGTTTGCATTATAATTTTCTTCTCTAAGATTTTTTTGTCTTGTGCAGAAACTTGTCTCTTTCCCTCTGGTTTAATAAAGCATGTTGCTGGGTCTCATCCTGAGTCAATGTTCTGGTCCAAACCTTTGAGACCTGGTGTCCTAGAAAGTTAGGGATCCCCATATTGCTGTGGGGTGTGAGTTTAATGGCTGTAGGAGGTTTTCTCTGCCTGGCCTCCTTCCCCAGGCGCAGGAGACCTGATCTTCTCCTCTTTGGTGTGAAGCACAGGCAGGGAAAGAGCTAAAGGAACTGAAGTAACTCCTAATAAAATTCCTGAACTCTCTATGCCACCACCTTTTTGAGAAATACTTTTTTTTCCTTTGAGGCATTTGGCAACTAAGGAAAACCTGTGCCTTCTCCATCTTTGCAAAGCCAGCAGCCCTGAGGCAAGTTCCCCAAGCAGTCCTGGTTGTGAGACCCTCACAGCTGAAATTTTCCCCCCTTTCTGCAGCCACACCAGACCAGGGTCTGTAGCTCTCATGTCTGCCCTCCTCACACCTGCCCATCCTGGGGGTGGTCCTGAGGCCAAGGCAATCCTGATCAGGGTGGAGGTTTCTCATCTGGACCTGCAGCCACAGTTTCTCTTTAAGATGATGCTGGTTGTGGTGGGACAGGTTTTGGGAGCTGCTCAGTGCGTCCCACAATGCAAGCTGCTGTAGTATTCCTGGAAAATGTATTTCAATTTCAAAGGGAAAAGGGAGGTTTTCTGGAAACAGCTGTCGTGCAGCAGGTGGTTGTGTGAAGCCTGCCCAGTCCCCCAGCTTGGAGGACACCTGAAACAGCAATCTGGCCCCTGGTCCTGGAAAAGCCAATGCAGCCCCACAGCCCCTGCCTATGTTCTGTCAGCTGCATCCCAAACTGTGACTATAACAGAAGTATTTTGCTGTTTATCATCCAATAAATGCTTACTGGCTTGTAGTTGGACTCACTCATAAGTGAGTGGCCAGTGTGCCAACAGTTATTTTTAGCTGCCCAAATTCCATTTCCCTGTGTAACTTGTTGCAACCAGACTGACACATTCACATTTTGATAGTCTTGCTGTTGGTCCCTGCTTGCTGACAAAGGAGCTCATGCCTTTATTGTTTACCAAAAGGATGTTTTTGAGGATTACTGACCTGGATTTCTAAATCTCTCAAGTGTATGCCAGCATGAAATTACTGTCCTTAAAGGCAATTTACTCACTGAAATTCCTGCACCCTTTGAAATAACTCTACCCATTATATCACCTTTTTTGTTTTTTCTTTAAAAAAACCCTCAATGTGTACCACAATCAAGCCCGAATGGAGGAGCAGTGTCATATGGAAATCTATTTATTCTGAATATAGTGCTCTAAAGCTTCATCGTGAGGGGAAGCAGAGGGGCAGGCACTGATCTCTTCTCTCTGGTGACCAGTGACAGGACCCAAGGGAATGGCCTGAAATTGTGTCAGGGGAGGTTCAGGTTGGACATCAGGAAGAGGTTCTCTACCCAGAGGGTGCTTGGGCACTGAACAGGCTCCCCAGGGCAGTGGTCACAGCACCAGCCTGAGAGAGTTCAGGAAGTGTTTGGACAACGCTCTCAGGCACATGGTGTGACCCTTGGGGTGTTCTGTGCAAGCCCAGGAGCTGGGCTTGATGATCCAGATGGGCCCCTTCCAACTCAAAATATTCTATGACTGTGAAATGCCGTCTATGAATGTGAAATGAAGATAGTTGTATAGTAGTGAGTGACTGAGAAAGAAAAAGAAAGGGGCCAGACTTTCTTCTCCAGAAGTCAGAGATGGTGGCTGAAAGGTCAAAGACCTTCAGGAGGAAGAAGCCTCCAAAGTAAGTGGGTAAAGGACTGGTTGAGTTCTGGCCCTGCATCTCACAAAACTGAGATCACCTGTATCTTTTCTGGAATTTCTAGTTCAAAGCCTAACCCATGGGGGATGATTCTGGTTTCATGAAGAGCAGTGACCAACCAAATCAGTTTCAGTCCATCCAGACAAATCAAAGGCTAACAGGCAAGCAGTTTTGTCATTCCCAAGCATTTATCAATTTATAAATTGAATTAAATGCAATGTGGATCTCTGTTTCTCCCCACTCCTGTGAGGGCCAGAAACATTTTAACAGTGACACACTTACGGACTTTAGAAAAGCGGGGGCTTTAAAATAAAGAAAATAGTCTGCATTCCAAATAAAATTGTACTGACAAGAGTGCCTGACCCAGCACAATGCTTCCAGGCACCTCTAAACAGGCCTGTACTGAACTTAGAAGCAAATTTCTATAATCAATATGAAAATCAGGCCCAGACCCCCAATTTAAAACTGCTTCATTGAACTATAAAGAAGACACATAGGAGGAATTAACAAACACAGTTGTGCTAAAGCACACAGCCTATGTGTGCTTTATTTCCCTTATTCTAAGTCACATTTGGGGGCGTGGTTTAGTTTTTTTCTGTTTTTTCATCATCTTGTGAAGGCTTTTTAGCTACTTGACCACAGTAATGATTGATGATGGAGGCCACCACTTACAGTGGCCAGATAATGATGAATGATGCAGGTACTGAGAGGCCATTAGGATTTTGGTAAAAGGAAGAGCATGATATAGATGTAGGGGAAAAAAAAAAAGGAACAAATACAGTGTAGAATTAAAAAGTTTATAATTAAATGTGAGTTGTTGGTTTTGGTTGGGGGTTTTCTTTGGAGTAGTAGTAGAAGAACAAAAATCACTATTGTTATAGCTCCTTCAAATGCGTATAAAGCATTTTCCTAAATGGAATATTCAGTATTTGTTTAAGCACACTCACAAGACCTAATTTCAGTATAAAGCAGTTTAGAACTTTCAAAGTGTTTTATAGCAAGGGAAGATCGGGACTGTTTTTCTCTAGATATTCCTGAGCTGAAATTATCTAAAATACTTCAGTCGATACGTAATTAAGCAGATGAATAAATCTCATTGAAGTTAAAAAGCTACTGATGTGATTTAAGAAGATACAAAGTTAAATTCTATTTGGAGCTTAGATCCAAAAACTTAACTCCATCCCCATTCAGCAGTACATTTAGGCAAGTTTAGACACTTGCTTAAATCAATAGGATTAGATGTTTGCTTGAAGTTGCCCATGAATTTAAATGCCATGCTAAGTAGGAAAGCACTTATGTAATAGATTAGCTCCGGCTGAAATTTCGTAATTATTATTTAGGAATGATTTTAAGGACCTGAAATACATTCATTTTCCCATTAAGTTTTAAATCATCTTCTAGACAAGAGGAAGCATTTTCAGTTTTAACTTTTCATGCCATTACCTTACCCTCCTCCACCTTATATCCACTACAGAAATCAAAAAGTGGCAAAAAAGGGAGTTATTTTTTCATACAGAAAAGGGTGAGGGGAACATCAAGTTTTAATTTTTTGATTAAAAAAATATTAGAAAATTTCAAATTAAGGAAGTCTGTGCAAAACCAATTAATTGATGTCACTCATGCTTTTCTAATGGGGTCAGTTGAATGCAAGATTGTAGAAGGTTTTCACTGAAGTGTACAAAGAGATCTGAGGTCACTTTTTCCTGACATGAATGTTTGCCACTTCATACCAATTTACCAGCTTTTTTCACAGCTTCAAGATGAACAGGTACTCACAATCTAAGGTCAAGAGAAGATACAAGCCAGCTTTTGTATTAAGAAACATTTTTATTAACAAAACAGTAAATTCCACTTGCTTAGCATTTCCAATAATGAATAAATTGGCCTTGCAACAAATAAAAAAATTGTAAATATCTATCACAGAAAGCACTATAAGGTTAGGGGCATTGGGCCTCTCTTTGATGTCTTAGGGTTGAAAGTTTCACACGTTATTTAGTGTTTTGTTAAAAAAGGCAACACAATACAGTCATAGAAATGAAGCCATCTCAGTCAAACAAATTAGGTTATTATAGAGAAAAGATCCAATTTTATGTTAGGTAGTTGATTTATGTCTGTTTGTTTGTTGCTGCTGCTGTTTTTAAACAAAAAGGAATTTTAAATCCACTTGCTGGCATTTCTGATACATCCATAATTGGTTTTTTTGTTAAATTATGAAATTAAAGAGGAAAAAGGAGAACCTTCAGAAACAGTGTTAAAATCGTATTTGCTTGTTTTAATAGTAGCAGATCTTTTTTTTTTTTTTTCTTGATGTATGGATTTAGTTAAAGATTGACCTACCAAACTGCCTGGAAGTTGGCCTGACAACGCTATTTGATTAATGCAATCAATACCAAGCAGAAAAGACCATTTCATGTCGCCCAAATCATATTCTGTCATGTCCAGTCTCCTGTCAACAGATTATTCTTGTTCTTCTCTGTATCTTCAAGCACTGAAACCTGAACACCACCTGGCTTTCAACTTCCTTCCCCCCTCCAGCTGAAGTCTCTTGCTTCCAGCAATGACCTCCAGCAACACTCGCCCCTGCCATTCCCTGAGTACAGCTGTCTCGTAAAGGTGGGAGAAATCATGAGTGCCACAGGTGAACAACAGTCTAAGAAGTGAACATCAGATGGATTTTGTGGTTTGGTTTTTTTTTTCATTTTTTGCCTAAATGCTAATGAAAATAAAAAGCCGTTTCACAAATGCAACATGACACACCTTGATGTGGTTGGCAAACTTCAAGAGAGGTGTTTTCATGTCAGCTACATGTATTTTTAAAGTGCTCTGACTCCCAGATAGATAGCTGTACCAGTTCCCAACTTTTTTTCATCAGCTACAGTGAGTAACACACAACAAAATATTTTGTGTCTGCTGTTTAAAGCTAATTTTAAATTCCTCCTTCCTGTCTGTAAAGTGTGAATATCTATATCCCTTTCAGGAGGCCTTCTGATCATTTGGTTGATTTCTATTGAACTACCCTCTTTCTGTCTAATGTATTCCCTTTGAACTTCTGTGTAAATAAAATGTTATGCTATGATTTATTGCTGTGAAACTAATGAAATATTACTAGAAAAAAATTCCAAACTTAACGTGTAAATTACAGCATTACATTTCATGTGTTTAACTAAAATGCACTAATGTTTATATATGCAAGATGAGCTGTGTCACTTTAAAACATAATGAACTTATATCTGTCTGGTTATGATGTCTTGCAATACTACACAATCAACTTAGCTAAAAATACTTTTTCATATGTCAAAATGCCCACCATTGAAAAATACTATCGTGCACCTCAAGAGTATTTCCTTTTGGGAGAAAGGGATAAATTCTGCAATAGAATCAGCCTGGATAATTACAATGGGTATTTTTAGATCTTTTACCACCCTGTGCTGTAGTAGCTGTTGTTCATATAACTGAATGCCAGATAAACACTATATGATACTTCCTAAGATTCTCAAGAAACTCATCATTCTCGTAATTTCTAAGAACAAGGTTTCTGTAAGGCAAACCATGCTCTCCAATAGTGAAGCTTTGACTGGAAGCCAAAGGCCAGTTTAATTCACTAAATATTTAGCTAATCAATGAGTGTATATTTCTAGGAAAATTGGCCATTCTGATCAACTTCATTGATGCATATCAGGAGCAAGAGATGGGGATAGGAGGGAGAAGACAAATTACAGTAGAGATATATTTTTGCTTTCTAGTCCACTTCTTTCATACAAACTACTGAAACTTAATTGCAACATAATAGAGCTGTACAGGTAAGAAAAAAATTAGCTGACTCTTATATACATTCATACACATCCCCCTTAGTATAACCACTACACTGTAAATTAAAAAGAAAAAAAAAAGGGGAAAAGTCTGGGACAATTTATAATGGCTGCAAAAAAACTGAAGTATGTCTGTTGCTCCAGATGTCATAAAACTCTCTATACCTAGCAACACTTATAACATTGAGTTTACCAAAAATGGCTGAAGAGCAGATATAGTTTGCATTTTCTATACAACAGGCTATAAAACATCACTTATCACAGTCCAGAAAGCACATATAGATGTGTTTTTATATAAACATATGTAATAACATATTAAGCGTGCATGAAAATTTCCCAATGATTGCATCTATGCCCTCTTGTTTTTCTTTTTTTTTTCTTTTCTCTTTTTTTTTTTTATTTTTTTGTGGAAATGTGCCTTATATTCCAGATTTTTGTTTTTGTTTTTGAAAATAAGGCCTCCGTACTATTTTCCTCACAACCAGAAAGGGGCTTTTTGAAAGTATTTCTACATAAGTCTTCAGAAAAGCCAGCACTTTGTTTCAAAATGCAAGTTTCCAATCACTGCTTCACTGCACCAGACGGCAAACTCTTTATGTTTGCTTGTTGAGTCACCATATATAATGACAGTCTTCTCTGACAATAAGACTAACTTACTTCTCAAGAAAGCGCTAGCACTTTGGCTAAATCCAGAATCATAGGTAGCTTCTTTTTTCTTTTTTTTTTTTCCTGTTTTGTTTTTTATAATTTGTATTTTTTTTTCATATTGTGCCTTGATGTTGTAGTAATACTCCTTGCTTTATGAATGCGTGGTGTCATCATTGTCTTTCAGAAACGTTCCAGCAACATAAAGACAGGCAGAGTAAATGAAAACACTGTGGATGTTAGGGAATTTATCAGCTCCTGTTTCTGAAAAACAAGAGCATGAAATGCTTGTTTTTAAAAACAGTCTTTCCTTTCTGATTGCATTCCCTGTCTTTTCTGTTTGTTTGTTTTTGAATGTGCTTCATAAAAAGTAAAGTAAATAAGTTTGTATTATGTCTCAGATAAAATGAAGACTATTTCTATACAAGCGTTCTTTTAGATGTTGAGATCAGACATAGTACTCCTTATCCTTATTTTTCTTGTTTTTGTTGGAACTTTTAGCGCTGTTGGGCTGTTTCTCCTTGATCACAGCCCCATTGGATTGTGCTGAGTTACTGATGTAGTTTCGACTCTCGTCCACGTGGTAGGATCCTTCGTCTCGATTCCTGTACTTGTACATGGCATACAGGAGGATGAGGATGCACAGCGCCGCCGCCGCCACGATCCCAACCACCATGCCCGTCGTGCTGCTGGATTCACGGATCACCTCGGACGAGCCGGGGTACTCCCTTCCTCCTCCTGCCCTGGTAGGGTTTGCTGTGGGTAGATAAGGAAAGAAGGGAGAGGTTATCATTGGCTTTGCACATCGAGGAGTCACTCACATCTGCTGCTACGGTCATGCGTCCTTCTAGCTGCACCCACGACAGCCTAGCCATGTACCTCCCTCTACCAGTTAGGGTTGCAGCCCATTCCTTTTTCAGGCTTTTAAGCTAGGAAAAGGACAGCAAGGAGCATCTCTTTTTTAGCTTTTAAAAGTATAATTTGTCCCAATGTGTTATTAAGTAAGTAATGCCTAAATAATCTGAAATAACAGGTGTGCCGCAATTTAAATGCAGGGACATGAACATCTCAGAGGTAAGGATTTCCCTCTCTCTCCCTCTCCTCTGTAAGGAGCAAAAAGTGACACTACACTATTTATTGAGAAGGCAGTGATGATAAGACAGAATGGAGGAAAAATAAAAGAAAATGGCTGGTAGCAGCCAATAAATTCACTACAAATAAGGTATCCTCAGCTCTCCTGTACACTTCCCTCAGCAAGCTTCTCAGTTTCTCCTTTCCTTCTACTATTTTCTTTTATTTTTAAAAATTAATTATATTTACACTTAGTACTTTTAGAGAGCTATCCAACCCTACCTTCTCTTTTCTAATTCAGAGTCCTCCTTGAATATGGCTACACTTCAGAGCACTTTTTCACTCAACTTCTCCCATTCCCTCTTTTCATCATTGATGGCATTATCAGATGTTCCTTCAAGGATTGCTTTATGCCCCGAGAAAACCTCTCAAATTGCACAGAGCAAGGACTCAGCCTCCTAAGAACCCACCTCTGAGGCCAGACTCTGGTCTTTTCAGTTGTGATGTGAATAGAACTGACCTATGTCTTCACACTGTAAAATCTTCTTGATAGGAACTATTGTGTTGTCTGGCACATTTTGTCCCCTTACACAGCCATGAGGAATGAAACCCTAATTCCAGGAGGAATTTCTAGGTTAAACGCTCACAGCACATACAATGCTTTTACGTTTTCCATGACCTCCTTTCTTCATTGAGTTTTGCAGCAGGAGGGGAGGCAGATCTTTGTATAGAATCACTTTAAGTGGTGACAGCTGAGATGGATCCTCTCTAATTTAACAAGTGTCATGGACAAAAATGAAGTGATCTGGGTTTATGCAGTATCCCTCTGATTATACCAGCATTTCCAGTCTGAGAGGCTGTGTATCCTCAGCACTGCCAGCCTTGGCATTTTAAATAATTTTGAATGGCTTAAAATTCAATCAGCAAAGTATACGTGCTAACTACAAGTACTATTAAACACTAGTTTTACAATATATTCATAACGTCAACTTTATCAGGCCTTGCCTACAGGTAGCTTTTTACTGAAGTGTGTTAGAGAAGTGTCTTGCTCAAAGTCCACAAAAGCACATAGTCATTCTTTTTTTTGCACTGTAAAGGCCTGATAGGAAGATGATGATTTTAAGGATGCTACATTAAAGGTAATGCCAGCCAAACTACCATCACTGGTCAAAGAATTGCAACAAGTTTGGACAACCAGAACTGAAAGCAGCCACCAGCTACAGACATCTACAATTGGCCTATGAATAATAAAGCATAACAAAAAAGCCACAACCCCCCAAAAGAATAAGTTCCTTCTCCACCTTGGTATTACTCATCATTTATTTATTGGTGATTTGTGTTCTTACTGCTGAAACACCACTTCCTGGCAGTTATTTCAAGTAGGTTTAAAGAAGCTGACATTTTGTTTGGCTGAAAGAACAAAGACAAAACCGTAAGTTTCAAAAAACCTGTACCAAATGGTATTTTAACTTTTTTTATCCTTCTGAATGTTCATAGTTGTTATGAGTTGGTGCAATTGGTATTTTCTATTGCTGCAGAAGAGATCTTGAAGTTTCACTTCAGAAGGTTTTAAGACTTTTTTTGTCATTTCAGGGTAGATGCCACCCTACTAAGAAAGGTGCCCTGTTCCAAAGTAGTCAGTGACTGGTTTAGACCCTGTTTGTTCATTGTAGCTATTGTAGAAAATGGAAATTCTTTTACACCTAGGGTGTCATTTACTGTTTTACAAGAGACAATGCATTGTGTGCAGAACAAAGACGGAGTATTTCCATAGTGAATGAAAATGAGACAAAGTCTTATCTTACTGTATGTGATTTCAGGAAATTAATTTCTGTCTGAGAAATAATAGAAGCCACTGAATACACTGTCAATACCTGATGGATTAACAGCTGCTCTTTCTCTTTAAGATACATACATTTGGGCCAAATACTGTCAACTAACTTTACAATTAATGTCTACTAAATGACACTTAACAGCTTGCTCAGAGAAAAACATTGTAATATTGCAACCTAAAAGAAACATTTAAGGTATATTTTTCAGTGTTACCTAAATTCCTGCTTCTCACCTGATGGCTTCCTTTTATTTTAAGAATGTTTTCACAATTATCTCATTTAACCCATCTGTCTGAGAAATATTCAACCACTACATTAATGTTATTTAAACTTATAGCATTTCAAAGCATCTGTTGTTGCATTTGTTTGGACTTCTGGAAAAGGAGCAGTTCAGCAAGGAAAAGGACTTCTTGCTATTTTTGTTCCATTTACATTAAAATATGCTTTTAACCTAGCAGGGCCTCTCCAGACAAATGAAGGAGGAGGAAATAGGAACGTTTTACAAAGTGTATAGGTTTGTCTGTGCGCACTTTAGATAGGAACAGCTAATGGAGTACACACCAAAGCAAAAGTCCTACACTGAGACAGGGAGGAAAGGACAACTGGAAAAAAACCAGCCTTAATTTCTTCTGAAATCTATATAAATAAATAAATCCACATCCATAACATTGCTGAAACAGCTGCCTTCTATTTAAGCAGTACCTTTGTTTGACTAAGACTGGAGTCAATTCCAAGGGGAATTTACCTGGATTTTTTTCCCTGCAAGATGGGAACTATTGCAAGGGATGGCAGATGATCTCAGTGGAGAGCAAATGAACATTTAAAGTTTACAGAAATCATGCTCTGTGTCTCCCTACTCTTTGAGAAAACTGGGTGCAGTTTTCTTCCCAGCATCTTGGTAGCTGGACCAGGCAGAGGCACTGGCTCCTGGCACAGCAGCAGAGGTGTGTCTGCAGGTAACCTTGTCTGCTACTCAGCTGCAGTCACTGTTAGTGTCTGCAGCACGAAAAATATACCAACTTCACCCTAGGCATCTTACTGTAAATGAGAACTGACATACCTTACTGGGATATATCAAGATTAAATGTCATAAAATATTTATGTATCTGATTTTTAAGAGTAAAAATTCATCTCAAAAAATACCCCAAAATCCAAACCCTGAAACTATCTATTTATTAAAACAATAAATTGAATTTGGTTTGATTAGGAACAAGATAAAATCATAAAGGCACTAAATATGCTCAAACCTTGCCATAACAGTGAGAGGAAATGAATGTCATCTTGTGGTGCAAGGATTCCTTCTTAAAACAACTTCTCTGATGCACAGCTTTTCCTCTCAACGGCATACAACCAGCGTTTTTGGATTGCCTCAAAGACCAGCTTAGAAGAGACTGATTTTTAAAAGCCTCTTCTACCACTTATGAAAAACTTTGTATGAAATAATAGCAACTGAGCACAGTTTTACTTTGTGTAATAATGGATTAGAAAGCTATTATTCTTGACTGTATTTCTAAGTGGTTTAAAATTTAGAGGGAAAAAGAACCACCTATTTTCAGTGCCCAGTTTTCATTAATACTGTGAAAAGAAAATTGGAATTGCAGGTTCCCATGGTGTTCGTGAATTGAAATTAGCAGACTGAAAAACAAAACAAAACAAAACAAAACAAAACAAGAAAAAAGGACCCCAAACCTGTTTTCTTTACATTTATGCCTTCCCACAAACTGTGAATAAAAAAATTACTCATAAGACAGAAATGTTTAACTTATGCATTTGGATTGAGGCAGGAAGGCAATTATTTACGGGACCCATATTAATTCTCACTCTGTGTGCTATCATTGTAGACCTGTTCGTGGTCGATTTTCTGCAGCATTTTTGGATTCTGAGCTCACTGTACTTTCAGCACCACTTTACAGGGAATATCTCTGAAAAACAAACCCCAGCACTTCCTCTACAGAGCAGGTAGGGTAGATGCAGCCCAGCTTCAAAACCAGTATGAATGTCTGCTGTAAACTTGAGTTTAAAGGAAAAATTTTAAGGTATCTCTTCTACTCTTTGGTGTGCAAACTCAGGATATAATGTATTAAAATACCTCTAAAGTGACATCAACTAACTTAGCTTGTTATAAAAATAGTCTAGCAGTGGAACAGCATCCACAGCTAAAAAGGTTGCTTTGCTGAGAAGCTAAACATTCTCTCTGCGCTGAATAGAGTGCTTATTTCCAAGTGTAATGATTTGTCATATATCGACTTCAAATCATTTACAAATCCTACCAACTCCTCAGGACTGCAGGCTTTGCAAGTAACTTCTTTTTCCCCTGTGGTTGAGAGGTGGAAGGCTGTTTTCTCAACCTTTTAAAATGCCATCATAAGTCTAAAGGGAAATAGGTTAGTTGGTTGTACAGTGCCAATTGATGGAGCATACCAATTCAATGGGGTTTATGAGTTACTGTGCTCTGCAGATCTGAGGGGAATATTTTCACAGTTTTATAAGAAGATTTTGTGAAAATATTTTCCACAAAACTTAATTTAATTTTAGCCAAAATGGAAGATGTAAGCCAATATATCACTCAGTGTTTTTAGCAGCCTTCATCCCTGCGGTCTTACCCTTTTTGTTAGTATATTTTAACATTTTCAGTTGCATTGCTCCTCTTTTAGTATTCCTTCCCTCCAAACAAGGAGCCTTTCTCCTTTTACCAGTTCAGGTGTCCTACCTTTCCCCACTTCTACATTTGTCATTCAGCTTGGAGCCTCTACTGCTTTACTTTCTATGTGAAATAATTTTCTTGGTTTTGTGCATGTTCTGAGAAATCTGGTAATTTGGTACTTTATTTCAGAAGTTTTGACTAAGAGAGTCAGTAGTTAGTCTATATTTTAAATTAAAGTATTCCTAAGTGGGAAGGAAAAAAAAAAAAAAAAGCTTTTGCAAATAAGATAACATAAGGAAGACAAAACAGAAATATTACACTACTGACAGCATGTTTTCAAGCTAGAGCTAAGCTGCTGTAATTGTGGGCCACCGGTTCAGACAGCTAAACTGGGATCATTTGCTCAGAGAGTTGCCTGCAGCTCTTGCTCCCTGAAGACTCAGAGGAGCACCAGTGTTAAAGCAAGAAAAGAGCAGGGGGACTGGAAACACAAATTTTTGGTGGCAGCTAACTGTAAGATTGGCTTTATTGGACCAAAACTTGCAGTGCTAGCAACAGTGACATTTGGGCTCCACTGACTTTGGGAAAAGTTTTGCTATGAGCTTTGCCAGATCAAGGTTTCATCGCTTGCTATTTTTAGCATTGTCATCTCATTAAAGAAAAAGGCAAAAAATTCCAAGCCTCCTTATCTAGGAACCAGTTTTCAGCAGGAGAATACCAAAATGCAGTTGTAAAGCGTGAGGAATCTGCTGGCTTGGCCTGCAGAGCGTGGAATGATTCTTGCTCATGAAATGAGCTGGAGGTGCAGACACCCACATTCATCTCACAACTGTGGGTGATTCCCTGATTTTCCTCCTTCACTGAGCAGCTACTACATGAGGAGATAAATGTCTACGCCACAAACATTGTATATATCTGGCTTGAATGTCGAAGCTGAAAGCACACCGCATTCAATTTGTTCCAAATACTGTCATCAAGTCAGACCCATTACTGACAAAGTTGATAATGTGCCTGGGAAAAGAAGGGGCCTGGCTTTCAAGACATCCAGAATATACATGCACACACTCTGGGAATGCAACTGCTATAAATACTGAGCTACACCGCTACCAAAGGCTCAGATTCAACGTGCAGATACAGCTACGCTTGTTCAGCCTGAATCCTATTAGTGCCTAAACTTTATATGCTTCTCTGGGAGTGGGAAGAGAAAGACAAATGGAATTACGAATGGATATAAGTTACATTTGATGTAATTAATGTTCTTTTTCTCCTGATAAAATTATTAAAATTAATAAGACCGCCTTGTTTTTCTTTGCTTCTCTCATTATAGAGAAAACAATTAAAACAATTATTATAAAACAATTACGGTGTCTCTGATGTTAGCACAAGGGGAAAAAGTTTGAGATATCTTTAAAGCTTTGTTTCCTTTCAAAATGTAATTCTTGTGTTCTCACTTCTTTCATCTTTCATTTGTCCCTTTTCTGAAACTTTTTAAAGGGTACAACATATGAAGTATTCTAGATCTGAATCTACTATTTAAGCCAGTTCACATTTAAACCATCAAAGTCCCAGAGCTAGACCATAGCCCTTAACCTCAGGAGAAGTGCTGGTTTTGAAACCTATCTAGAATAGCATGTCAACACAGCAGAACAAGGTTTCATTCAGTTCTTTATATAGTCAGAAGGAGATAGCCTAAGGTTAGACTATTTCAGGTACATGCATCCTCATTATAGGTTACTCTAGCCTTGAATTTTTCCTGCTTCCATTTATGAGCAATATCCTTGGAGAATACCTAGTTCTCAAACTTGTCAGCCTTCACCTGACACTTTGCAGGCTGTCAAATTACACTGCTCAGACACTACAATACCCCAGTGCTTCTGCACAGCTTTAAATTAGCTGTGAGCAAGGGGCTGGAAATTAGTAGCAGCAGCCTTAGTACTAGGTGTGCAAGAGCTAATGGGTGTTCACACTGGGCTCACTGCTGGAAAACACCAGCAAGAAGTTTACAATTTGTTCTTGTTTCCCTTGCCTGGCAGAGGGGTCAGCAAACCAGTTCACTGCCAGCAGTCTGCTAGCATGGTTACTGGTTTGAGAAGTTGCTGCTGGCATGCCCCAGCTACTCTAGAACACCCTATTAATTGCATTTATCAGGTGTTGGAAATTTCCTGTAGAATTCGAAAGACCTGATTTAACATCTCATTGCTAAGATTTGGTCTGAGAAAGCCTTGGCATAGAAATTGAACAATACAGTGCTAATTCAGGCCAGTATTTTGGCTATAAACCTTCTCCTACCTTTGCAAATTATTGTCTTTCTTCTTCCACCTTTTTCATCAAAACAAGGATGAAAAATAGTCCTAAGGAAAAGTGGTTTTTGTTTGGGTTTTTTTCTTCACAAAGGAGAAATCCAATGCATATGCATTACAAAGCTACAAGAAGCAGTTTCAGTACAGTGTCCAAAATACAATATGCAAGAAAATATATGCACTAGATGTAGCAAATCAAGCCCGAATGAAGTGTAGCTCAAGGAAAACAATGAGGTTGCATCAATCAAGGCACCAGTAGCACACAGTCTAATTTCAAACAAACTAGAACTCATTTATTTATTCAACAGTCTATGTGCAGTCTTGATCCTAAGTTTAAGCTTGACTTAAAGGACCAGTTTTTAGGATTATACACTTTAATTTTGGATTTTCAAGCAAATTGACATGAAAATTAATGGAAATTGTTCCAGATTCAATCATCTCTCTACTTCATCTTTGTGTAAGTAAATCCTCTACCTTTCCAAAATTCCTTATTGAATCAGAAAAAAGAGTCTCAGTCAAGTCAGTAAATTACTTGCCTGTTTCTGAAAACCTCAGTTTTGCAATTACTAACTTACTTATTTTCTGCATTTTTCACCCAATGTCAGAGTGTGAAGTTCACCTCTGGAAAATGTTTTTGAGAGTCCACACAATCTATATTTGGCCTTATTTCATTGTTTTCAGTAAATATACTGTGTTTTACAGCCTGTTTTTCAGCTCAGTAAATTCTTGGTCACCAGATTAAAAAGATCTACACCTTTTTTGAAAATGGTGGAAACTTCTCATAGTGAACACTGTCAAAGAACACACATCTCTATTTCTGTGGCTAACAACTAAGAATATCACAAAAGATTTAGAACGGCCTAGAACCTATTTTAATGTACTAATGATATATGTACAGCCCTTGGAGCTTAATGTGTTTTATTCCTGCAAATCTTGAATACCAGGCTTGAAAACCACATCTGCTTTATTGAAGGGAGCATAGACATAGATCTAACTTCATTTTTTTTTTTGGTTTCTGACAAAGCCACTGCACTCAAAGACAATTAATTTTTAAGGTCTCTGTAATAACTTACCTGTAAGACAGGTTCTTATTTTGGAAATATCAAAAAGAATAGGTCAAGCAACCGCTCATATGCAAGCAACAGTTTTCCTGCAAATTTTTCTAGGGAAAATCAGGAAGGTGCCCTCAATTAACTTGAATCAGATGACATGATATTCTTGGACATTTCACTGAAATGCCTGGGGAATGTTCTAGCACTGAAACATCTAGGGAATTCCTCTGAAGTCAGTGGATTTGTGAATGAGTGATGTGGAGGGCCTGGTTTGTTTCTCTACTTGCACATCCCAGTCCCTGTACTGTAGCAGCATCTTCTGCTTCAGCTTTGCCGTAAATACCTTCAGAACTGACTCACTAGCTGTCTTTTACGTCTTTAAAAGAAAGAAAAATAACAGACCCCTCTTTCTTCAGCCACTCCTTCAGGCTCATTGAGTAATGTGTCCATTTTCCTTGAATTACTGTTCATAAAATGAGTATATTTCTTGAAACTACTCGAAACTTTACCACCTGGTTTTGTCTGTGCTGTGGAGATGTCTAACTCTAAACCAACAAACATGTAACAGCAGGAATAACAACTGTCACTGAATAAATTTCTCTGCCTTTTCATGCTGTCTGTGTAGGTCTGAAGCATGAAAGTAAGTTTAGGTGCTTCCACACAAATAATAACCCCAGTGTTTGCACTGTGATTGTTTGCTAGCTGGGATTAAACCACAGCAGCCATTTTTATGTAATTCTTCTGCATCTTATAGAAGTGAGAACACTCAGCTTTAGCAAGGGTATGTGTGGAATATGAATGCACCCTCAAAGTTCACACCCAAGGAAGACCGTTCATCATTTATGCACCAGAGGAGAAGGTCTTGTGCAAGTTAGCAGAGAGCTTTGTGTGATTTACAGCAATCTGATGTCAATATTTCTTACCAGCCATGAAGCACAGCGAGCTGCTGGTGTTGCACTGCTAGAAAACCATTGTGTGCAGGAAAAAAGCCAGCTCCCCAGTATCCATCTATATTCTTCCTTCTGACACTGGGAATGTATAAGAATCCTAAGGACTGGCTAGAAACCTACAGTTTTACTCAGTATTCCCAAGTTTTGATGGCATGGCTGGCAAAGAGTAGGGGTTGGCATTGCCACAATGGATCAATCATGATTTTTAACCTCACTTTATTAGATAATTTAGGAAAAAATCTTTTCTATCACATTGACAATAGAAGTGCCATATTTTTAATTCACTGTGGCATGCACTAGGACCTCAGCCTATTGTGACCTCTAGTTTAGTTCACAATAAAATAATTTGGAAAAATGCTGTGTTTACTTTCTGTTCCTCTGGAGAAAGCTTTATGGTTTATAAAAAAAAAAAAAATTAAATAAGCTTACCAAGTACTTTAACTTCAATTGAAGGAAGATTAATCTATATCTTAATCCCCTCAGTTCTTTTATGCATAGCCACGGTAAGTGCTAACATTTGGAAAGTTTGTAAATAAAGCCTAATTTTCACCCTGCAGTAGCTTATGCAGAGATGTCTATGTGTATTGCAGCCAAACAGTTTAGAAGTCTGGTTCAAGACAACCCAGTGATCTTTCTGGTACTGGAAATGCATATAGAACTACAGGATAATTGGACTGAGGCACAAATATTCCCTTTATGTCTCGAGCCATAATGAACACAGTAGCCCTATGAACTAACTGTAATCTTATTTTTCTTTGTTTCAGCTTCCTGCACAATGAATTCCATGAAGAGCATTAAATAGGGCACTTGCAGTGATGTATAAATTATAGGAGTCACTTCACCTCCTACTGCAATGTTATCTTGCTGCCAGATGCACCAGGAATACAGTGCAGTAATTCGTGACAGGAAAAGAAAGCAAAACTTCTAGTAATGAGCATAAAACACTCAAAATCCATATTTACAGCTCTGCCTGTTAGAAAAACAGGTATCAATGCTGGAAGCAAACCTAAACCATCACAAGGTGGCTGAGAACATAAGAGTTCTGGGCCATCTCATCTATCCAACACACGCTGTCACAGAGAAGAGGGCATACAGGTGTAGGAAGCAGTTTGCATGCAGAGCCCCACACGGCTCTGCTCACAGGACAAAGCCCTCCCCAAGGCAGTGACCAATTTGTATGAGTTGTCTTCAGCAGTGGCTTGTTCACTCTCTAGCCTAAACTGGTGCTTTGGAGATTTCTGGCTGTCAGTAGTTGTTTTCTGCAATGCAATGGGACTGGGCAACATGTAGGAAAAATTAAAAACATGTTTAAAGATCAGTCCAGAAGCATCTATTCTAGTAATCATTCTCATTTAATAATATAGGAAAATAAATTATTCAATTTATCCCCCTGAATTAAGAATTAGGGCTAAGAAAGGTAACCAGTGCTACCAGCTATTATACATGACTGAACTCTGTCCTGACTATTATTCTTTTTACCTACAGAATGATAAAGGACAAGAACTGATATCAATCAAACAGTGTCCTGGGAACTGGAAGTCAGAAACTGCCGGACAAATCAAGAGATGATGAAGTATTTTCTTTGGTTGCAACATGTGGAGTTCTGCTGGTTGAAAGACACTTGTTTGAACCTGAAGAAAAGCCCCTCTTTCACTTTGAAGGTTATCTTCTGCTGAAATTTCCAAGACCAGTGAATATTCTGGCTGTAAGACCATCAAAACCTCTACTTAACCCATTTCTGTTGGAGCTGTCAGGAGAAGTTTTCAACCTAATTGTGAGCTTAAACCTACAGCAGGTCCCAAACTGGATAAAGATTTAACTATCATTTACAGAAAAAGAAATGTTTGTTTGTCTAAAACTGTAAGACATTTTTCCTGGTTGAGATTTCCCTGCCATTTAACTCAGTGATTTCATTTCATTTGACCCAGCTCAGATCTCTCTGCCTTTTGGAACATTTCAATAGCTACGAAAGTGGTTAGATAATAGCTAACAAATAAAATACCAGCCCAGAGTAACTGGAACAAATAAGCTGTGTAGCACAAATGCTCACTGAAACTCAGCAGAAATCAGAGCTCTCTACAGAGCTCAGCAATGGCTGGAACAGCAGTCTTGATGTGCAGAATAACAAATATCCACCTGCAGTTTTATAACTCCTCATGTAAAATCAGTAAATTGTCCCAGGTTCTATTTTTTGGACAGGTTACCACTAAAATTTTTTGTAACTTGTCTACAAAATGAAAAGGTTTTATTATTTCCTCCATGACATGAAGTTGAGGACATATAAATGATTTTTTAAAAAATTATTATTATCATTCTCAATCTTCATGTTGTTATTGGTATTTAGGGGAAGGTGGAGAAACTGTGAAAGCAATATTTGTTGCCTTACTACACAAAACATAATGCAAAAAAAAAAACGTTGACTAAGTTTTGCATGCTAATAAATTTGTTATGACTTCATCCAATTATGGCACATTTAGCAGTTTGTATACCACAATGAAATCTGCAATTATAATTTTTGTAACTTTATGTTCCAGACAAGATGATGGGATTGCTGCTCAGCAGCTCCTAATCGGGTTTACGTTTTTATGTCCCATATGAAATTTGAGGCAAATTGCATCTTTCCATTTATTATTTAGCAGACAGGTGCACAGAAAGCAAAGCTGGTGGTGGCAGAGTGGGACTTGTTAGCCACTACAAACTGCAACATATTTGTACTAGGATAAAAAAGCTCTATTTTACGCATAAATCTCACTAATTAGTAAAATCTGGATAAGCAGTATTTTCTAGGAGATATAGGCGGACCATATTCAAACTGTTTGTTGAATAGGCTCTCATTTGGAGCTGAGAACTTTGCTTAGAAACAGGAATATTATGGGCAATCATCACAGAAATATTGAGCTATGGCTCAGTTAATAAAGCTTCAGGGGCTTTGGCCATCCCTTGATTGAATTCTTGGTAGAAAAGTGTTGACCACAGAGCTCTGAGGGCATCATCTCTTGCCATGAGGCAGATTCCTTTGCTGAGTAACCATCAGGATCCCAGACTACAGCCTCTGAAGTGAAAACTTCAGAATAAAATTGCCCTAACCATCATATATTCAGCCTCCTAGAATTACTTGTTAGGATAAAGAAGTTTCACCACCGTTAGTGAGGACGTTGAGGAGTAGATGTTGAGGAAACTCTGGTTTGTGAAAAGGGTTAAGGGGAAAAAGCCAAACTGAACCATGGGGATAATTTAAATGGAGGGACACATCTTTTTGTATCTCTATTCGAACTGAAAAGAAAAACAACCATTAGTCTCTCACCACCAGCCGTATTGTGCTTTTCTCCTTAAATTCCAACCTACTGTTAGGAGTAGCTCAAATCCACATGGAGACTGCAGTATTATGGGGACTGAGCAGTGCCCACCTGATTATTCATGAAGAAAGGTTATTCATAACACTAAGTGACTAAGACTGAAACACCCCACAGAGAGACTGATATCCCAGAAGTTACAACTTCAGTAACCCCTTTGGTTCAGGTAGTTTCAAGTATGATAAAAGGACAAGGCCGATGAAAGGAAATTAACAGCTTTTAAAAGTTGAGAGTGGGAGGACGAGTGACATTTTGATGAGAAGAATGACAGATAAAATGATCCAGACAATTGGGATTATGCAGAACATAATTCCTGTGCCAATCCACGTTTTTTTAAAAAATGCTGTAGCAGGTGGGATCTGACAAATGAAACAGTAAAACCATTCTCAAATAAACAAAAATGAGAAGTGTAGCTGGATGATGAATGCTAAGCTAAAACAGGAAAGCTGAACACCAGGATGTAAAGCTAATGGCAATTTTTTGCTGAAAGACTAACATTCACATCCCTCTCCTGAACCATAGTTTGGACAGAAACAATAGGCTGTCAGAAAGTTTCATTTTGCCTCTCCCATTCTTGTACCCATCGGCTAAATGACTGTGCATGGCTCAGGACTACCAAACACTGCAGCCCCAGAGTTCAAACTACCTCAGAGAAGAATTATTCTGAAATTTCATTGGCTTTCAGTGAGCTGTAAGGCTGAGAAAATACAAACACAGCTTTAATACCAAAGCTGTGTTCCCAGAGGATTTGGAAAATTATTTAGTGCTATGTAACTAACATATTGCTTTAAAATTACCTTATAAAATAAAAACCCACGCCCCTAAATGTCAATTTATCTATTGAACGGCACTGCCTGAGTTAAGTAAAGCAAGGAAGCAACTGGCATGAATGAGCTCAGAGCCATATGAGCTACTGTACTCACTCATACTGGACAGGACATTCCTGCTAAACTCAAGAATTTGTAAATGAGAATGAAGGAACAGAAAAAAAAATATTCCTGAATATCTTGATCATGATGTCTGAGACTTCTGTGAGTGAAATGTCTCCCTGAGAGATACAAAACTGTGTGCGTGTACCCATTGCTACTCAGTTTTAAGAACAATCATTCAATTTCATGGAATGTTGAAAATTACTTTTAAATATTTTAATTGGAAAGCGAAAGAAAACAATCCTGAAGTATCATCATCAAATCTGTAAATTGGTTCCTGGAAGAGCTCAAGTGCCATCCTGCAGGTCTATTAGACACTGAGACAAGTCATGAATGTCTCTGCCTTTACTTCAGTTTAAGTAAATAATTCTTTCATGTGGGCATCAAGCTCTGTGACTTAAAAAAGGAACGATGCATTTGCATGTGAAGAAAAATTTCATTTGTCTTAAGGCTATGCAGACGTTTCTCCTGCCCCAGATTTTGGCGCTGTACTAAGATGGCTCTTAGTTGCTGTTTGCATTAATATATTAGTCTCAAATTAAATTGGTTTGTACTTGAGCTAAATATGTTACTGCACAACAAATAGATCTTAATTTTTTACTATTAAGTGAAGTAGCAAGTAGCAAAGATTACCAAATTACCTCAGACAACTAGAAGTGGGCGTGCTACTGAACAGCACAGAATTCAAGGGAATTCTGAGGAAAATTCTAAGGAAAACTGAGATATATCTAAGTGGTGCCATGAGCTGTTCACTCAGGAAATGTAAAACCTAAACCAAGCCAACAAAGAAAGCAGGAGTAATTCACTGGACTATCTAGCATTATTTTAAAGGATATAGAGTAACACAGTTTTCAGACTGATAGGAAGTTTTGCAGCCCTTTCACTTCAATGATAAACATTGGGATTTTAAGAGAAGGTATTTAGTATTTAACCAGACATAACTGAGTATAATTTAACCTTTGGAAGAGGTTGCCCTTGGAAGCTGTGGATGTCCCAGTCCCTGAAGTGTCCAAGGCCATGCTGGATGGGGCTTTGAGCAACCAGGTCTAGTGGAAGATGTCCCTGCCCATGGCAGAGGGTTGCAACTAGATATAATTAAAAGTCTCTTCCAATCCAACCAGAGAAGAATTATTACCAAATCTCCACTATTCAGTGGGGTAGGAAAGACATGGCCAAAACACTACTTTGTTTTTTTCCACGAAAAATACTAGAATGTCAAAATATTTTGTTTCTGGTTACACTCAGAATAGGCTTGGCTTGGAAAAAAAACAAAACAAATTGAAGTTTGAGACTGTTGTATTCTGCATCTTCAGGTTTTATCTATCTATACAAAATTTCATACCACAAACAGTAATTAAAAATGAACTCAACTCTACCTTCTGGTGCCTGAAGGCAGCCTATAAGGAAGATGGAGAGGGACTTTTTACAAGAACATGTAGTGACAGGACAAGGGGAAATTGATTCAAACTTAAAGACACTAGGTTTAGATTAGGTCTTAGGAAAAAATTCTTCCCTGTGTGGTTGGTGAGGCACTGGCACAGGTTGCCCAGAGAAGCTGTGGATGCCCCATCCCTGGAAGTGTTCAAGGTCAGGCTGGATGGAGTTTTGAGCAACCTTATCTAGCGAAATGTGTCCCTGACCATGCCAGGGAGATTGGAACTAGATGATCCTTAAGGTCCCTTCCAACTTAGGGCATTCTATGATTCTATGACATAACATGACATTTTAAATATGCTACTTTTATCTTATTTAGGGCAATGCTTAAGGCATAAATAGCAACACCTTCCTGCTAAATGAAGCTGTACCTTCTATCACAACAACACAGCTGCAGGGGCCCTTCCTAGTCCATCCTCAGGTCCTCAGCCAAGCCATAACTTTGCTCAGATCATGACATGTACTCCCATCAGATGTCTTGGAGCAAACTCTCCTCTGATAAGGTCAAGAAAGGCCCCAGTTCAACCACTCCTTGTGATGCATGAAAGGACTGCCCTGCTAATTGGGTCTCTGGGGGACTGGAGCATGCAAATATGAAATAAAAGAAAGTAATAAAAAAAGTTGACTAACCTAACCCACCTGAGCTCGGCTCACAGGGATCGATGTCCTCGTCATCGCTAGGACATTCAGCCGAGGCCACCAGGATGTCATCTGTAGTCTGCAAAGAAAAGAAGAGTCAAATAGATGTACTTGAATTGACTGAACATTCTGTAAGATTCTCACCAGCATGTCTTCTTTTTTTTCTTTGAATTTATGCAAGGCCCAGAGCATTCCAGACTTAAAGTGTAATGGTGCAGTGACACTCTCCAACTCTGTATTAATGGGACTTTGCTTTTCAATTTGCACTTGTCAGGTTTTAGAGCTGTGTTAGATATCCAGTCTGTGCACTTACACATTTTAATATTTTTTTTGTAATAAGGACAGAAAGTGGAAGGACGGAATATGTATATTGAGGCTGCTGGTCTTCCCTCTTTATCTCCAATATCTCTACTTTGATATTACTGAGAACACTGAGGGCATTAAAACACAAGTCAAAATAATGAACTGCCTGCAGTGCAGCTGTTAAAACTATTATAAATGTAGTGATGTTTTCTCCATTAACTGCACTTGCTTTCTCAGATGTACAGTTAAAAGAAAAAAAGGAAAAGAAGCAAACGTGTCTCTCACTGAGCTGAAAACTATTTAATGAAAAGAAAGTCAAGCAAAGAAAATAATAAATGCATATGGGCCAGAAATTATTATGCTATTTTCTTAAATAAGTGAAAATGTCTTATTTTTTTAAATAAGTGAAGTATTGTGTGAGTGCTATGTTCAGGTTCAAAGGCCAAAATGCATTTGGACGATTTTTTGTATAAAGAAATCAAATAAATCAAGAGAAAGGAGACAAACCAGGGGATGTGTGGTATAACACACCATAAATAAAAGAACTGGGGAATTCCTATCTACTGCTTCTTGCAGTGCAAGACAATGAAACACTGAGGCAATCAATCAGTCTGAACATGAAAAAAGAGTATCTTTTCAAGCCACATCTGAGAACAGTCATTTACAAATGTAATAAGAACGTCTACAGTAATTCAGGGAAATAATAGCAGGGAAATATAAACTGTCATGCACCTGGTCATTTCTCAAGAAATTACCAGAGAGTTTAGGAAGAAGCTTTTCCTATGGGCAAGACGTTTCATAACTGTCCTTTCAAGCTTCTGTTCACCTCACTGAAGGAAATACATAGAGAGAATAAAATACTACATCATATTGAAACAAGAGGCTAAGGACATAGCAGGCAAAACCCATTTTTGGTTTCCTGTATGATAAATACGCCAACAACCCATTTCAGTGAATGTGAAACTTCCTTCCTTTATCTCTCCATGGTTATAGAGGAGGGACATAAAATGCATGAAAGTTTTCCTTCATCAGTTTAAATCTGAAGATGTAAAAATTTTATTTCTGTGCAGCAGGGCCAAAGGCTAACCAATGTTGTTTATCATTATTATTCTAACCAGAGTTTTAAAGTGAAGCATATTACAGTAATAGGCTTTATTTTGTCACACTTCAAGAATATTAATGAATATCAGCTTTCAGCACTTCTCTGAAGTAGGAAAGTGATACAGGAATACATTCATTAATATGTGAGGCATAACAAAGAAAGCCCATTATAATAATAATATATTTTAGAGGTAAAAGACTGAGGCATAACAGAATGAAGTAACTTGCTGAAGGTAATCAAAAAGGCTATAGACAACAGCTATGTTTGGATGCCATAATCACAAAAATTATCTTTCCTTATAGCTGAGAAAATTTGTAGCTAGAGGAAACAACTGTAAATCTGAAATACTGCCAAATTTGCTTGGCAGATTTGCAAAATTTTAAAAGACCCACAAAAAGCATTCTAGTTCTCCTTTCTTTCTACCATAGTGGAAAAGCAAAATTGGAACAAAAGCCAGCTGCAAACATCCTCTTGAATTTCCAATGTCCATTTTTTTTCCCTGGGTGACAACCATTTAAGCTTGAAAACCAGTATCTTAGTCTCTTTGAGGAAAATTATCCTTTTTCAAAATTAAAAAATATAAAGAATAGAAAGAATAGAAAGAAAAAAAACCCAGTAACCAACAAAGCCTGCCCATAAGAAAATATCTCTACTGTAAACCGCACAACTATAAAGTATAAAAACATAATAATAAGTACATAAAGTATCATGCATCTCCCAAAGAGTTTTAGTTGGGTCAGTGAAGCCACAGTGTCAAATTTTTTCTTCTACCCACAACACTGGACAAGAGTTCACTTTTATGACCTGTAGCCAGAATTCTAAAATGTTTACCAGTGGATCACTGGGAACTCTACATAAATACTATTGAACAGAGAGGATCACATGCCTGCACAACAGTCACAGCAAGAAGTGGTCTCAGACCTACTGGTCTAACTGGAATTTTGTTTCGGGGTGCTTTGGTACATGCACAGATGAGTCACCCTTGTAACTTGAGTGACCCAAGAAGAAATGATCAGATAGATTTATGGGATTATTGCAGTGTCTGACTACTCTTGATATAAGACAGCATGGTAAGAATTTAGGTAACTCTACTTTTTTGTACAGTTTGCAGTACATTCAAAATTCTGGTAATTCAAAATTACCAGAAAAATAATACACTTTAACTATCTTAAAGGCTGAGAAATACTTTGCTGAGATACTCATAAGAGAGTGTCAAAACTGTCTTTATAAACTGACACTAATTCCAATCTATAGAAAGAGTATTCACACTTTTTCAAGTAGAAAGGGTTGTTCTTGAATGATAGAAATTCTTGCATATTATGGGTGCAGAAATGGATAATACCTTAAATAAATGAGAATATAGCATGTCAAGAAAGACCTCATTAATGTCTCAGAACATTAAAGGAAGTAATGTATGTTTCAAAGTCAATACTTGGTATAAAACTAATTTTCTTGCAAGCAATAAATCAAGTATCAGTAGTTGAATAAGAAGTGAAGTGATAAGATGATGTGAAAAGTGTTTTTCTTCAGAAAAACATATCAGGAAGGATTCAAGTTTAAGAATCAATTAAAAGATGTGTCACAACCTCCCCCCATTCTCCCCTTTCCCCAAACCCAAATACCTCTTTGCTGCTACTCATACATATTTTTATCAGAAATAAGGGCAAAGGAATTGTGGAAGGCAGGTGAGTTGGCAGTGACCAAACTACAAATGAAAGCCATTGGTCTGCTTAACAGAATTCAAAATGGGATTTAGAATTATCTAAAACACTAGAGAATATAAAGAATACATAAATTAAATACTGTGGGCCAGTTACTTTCTGGAGTTCTTTCTCCAGAATAGCTCTGATTGATGGGAATTTACCTGAAAAGAGAGCAGAACTTCAACCTAAGGGTGTCAGACAGCCATGGGGTGCAGATCAATAATGCAAGATAGAGTAATACGTTTTACTTACTGCACATTATCTTTTCCTCATGCTTTTTAATTTGGATGAGAAGATTTAAAACAAATCAGTGAATTTAATCACAATAAGTGAATTGCCATTGTTGCTAGCACTATGGCTAATTTACAGGACACTGCTTCAAGCATTCTCATTAATCAAGGATTTAAAAGTCAGTGGAAAATCCCTTATTTACAGTGAGTGCCTAATAGGATAACATCCAACTGGTATCATCATCATACACGATTGGATTAGAATGTCTCTTGGGTGAGTTGTTCAAATTCATTTAAGAAGTGATACTCCAGTTGTAAGAGATTAAAAAAAAATAAAGTAGCAGGTGTATAATGTAAAAGGTCAGACAGAATTTCCTTTAATTGCTTCTTCTTTTTTTTGTGATTCTCTTTTTGAGATTTTTCAGATTCAATGTGCAGCTATGACTGTGTGATTTAAAATGCAGTCCACTGTAAAATGTGAATTCTTGAAAATTTGACATCTGTACACATATCAAAAAACTGTGGTAGAAAAAGCCTACGATTAACATGGCAATAAAAAAAAATTAAAAAAAAAATCCCACGTTTAGTAAGACTAGAAGTTGCTGCAGAATGTTGGTTCCGACAACTATTCAGGGGTTTGGCCCCTGCAGGAATAGGTCTTGCTTACATCAGCTACATCTGCTTGCAAAAATAAAGAAATTGGGATTTGTCTCTCAGCCAAGAGACAGTTTAAAATATCACCAATCTGCCACCTTGCCTGAGGATGGAAATGGTGACTATTTCAAGAAAGCTCTGGGCCAGATGAAAAAAAGATGCTGTAGTCATGGCTTAAATACAGCGACAGTCTGTAGCTACGGATAAATATCAAGCTGCCTCAAAGGTTACTATCACTGGTTCAAAACTAGTACCAGAAACTATGGCTGTGCCCTTCTAATAGTGCTCTTTGAATGCCATGTCATTAAAATAAATAATTGCAAATGAATAAACAATACAAGAAAGTAATTTTTTATTATTATTCATTTTTTTGCATGACTGAGATTAAATACACACCAACTTACTCAGTTTTTATGTATGAAGTCTACTATACCTGAGGGCATGAGAGAAATATGACCTAAAAATTAAATCACCAATCTGAGCTGTGCATTCATTAACAGTATAATGGATCCTGCATATTTTCTGCTGTAGTATTGCACCAGCTCTCTTTTAAATCATAGCACCCTACAGCTACTCTGAATATAGTTTATTCCTTTCTTGTTCAATAATATACTTTATCCAATGAGAGCTGCAAGTAAATCCAAATTACACAATAGCTAAAAACTACCTAAATTATTATATAAATTATAATCAGCACAACCCCTTGCGACTACTCTTTAAATTATTTTAGATGAGAACGTCAACTGTGTAATTCAGAATTGCTCTTATTTATTTGCACTGCTTTGGTGCTGAATGATACCAGAGGCCAGTGCCGTTGTGCCTGGTGCTAAAGGCAGCTGGAAGGCAAAGGTTCTGCTCTGAGGAGCTTCGAATTTGATTTTGGACAACAAACGAGTGGGAGAGGGAGCAGAGGATGAGAAGGGTCAGGTGAGGATGCTACTGAGAGGTGCTGGTGGTTACACAGGCTCTGATCCAGCACATTTCCCAAAATTATGCTCCCATCGAGCAGGAAGGAAGGTCAGAAAGAAAGCAGGCGCAGGAAAACCAGGCAGGAGCCCATGACTGGCCAAGGAGATGCTGGGAACAGATGGTGCCTGGTGAGTGCTGCCAAGGCTGCAAAGCCTCTCTGAGGAAACTCCACGTGTTTGGAACCGTCTGCTGAGCGTAGAGATGAAGACGGGCAGGGTGGAACAGAGAGAGGCAGGCAGCACCAATGGTTAGGATCCAGGGCGTGGTCAAGGCATGGGAGGATGGAGCATGGTTTTGTTGGGAGGGGAATAACAAAGGAAGTGAAAAATTATTGGTGAGATCATGGAGCAAAGGGGATGAGGCAGCAAAAGGGGAGGGCCAGGGTACAAGGGAGGTGATATCAAGAGACACGGTGATGTGAAGATTAATGGGTAAGAATCCAATGACTGTTAGCAAATGACTGTCTGAAAACATAATTTCAGATGTAGGACAAGGAACTTAAACCTCTAATTCTCCTTTCCCCCTTTTCTGTAGTGCTTAATTATCATCTCTGCTTCATTTTTCCTCCTGAAAACAAAGCTTATTCAAATATTTGCAATTTAGTTCAGAGAGAATCAGCTACAAGTGATGTTTAAACATAAAGGTCTGCTTCAATTTAGCAGAAGGCTATATAGCTAGAGCCATAGAGGTATAAACAATGGGTTTGGAAACCCAACAGATACACACTGTTGTCTTCATTAGCTGTGGCAAACTTTCCTTGAAAAATGTGGTTCATGCAACATCTACAGAAAGGAACTTAGGGCAGTCATTCTGTACTTTTGTACTGGACATATTAATTCCTGAGGCAGAGAGGGACTTTCCCAAAAATTAATCCCTTGCATATATTCCTTTTCCCCCTTTTTCCCATTTAAATGGAGGAATAAGGTAACCTAAATCAATGGGAATGCTGGCAGAAACCAACAGGGTATGAAAAATCACAAAAGACTTTCAAAATCACAATCACAAAAGCTTTTCATGTGGAAAAACTCAGATTTAATTTTTCAGGATGGGATTAACTGCACAATTTTCTAGCCAGGACTGCGTAATTTGAATTTAATTCTCGGTGCACGAAGCAGATCTTCGTGACTGGTTATTGAGACAGTTGTGGAAGGAAACTCGAATATGTCACATTAATCAGGTGTACTCCTCATCTGGTGTTAATAACCTCCCACTGCATGAGGCAGTTTGCTGGGAAAGAGGCAATAGGGATGTAACAGTAATATCAGCTCTAGATGATTTGCTGTTTAGACAACTGCCTCTAACGTTGTATTTAACCTGCTATAGGTCAAACGAGTACATGTGCATCAATTACTGCTCATCCAGCCACATCCAAAAAGTATTTTCTCGGCACTGTGCTACTGAAAAATATTATTTCTGGACATGGGTATTAAAATGCTAATATTTCAAGCACATGCACAATATTTATTAAATCTTTTGCTAACTGCTGACATGTTATTACCCTGTAATGTGAAAATACAGTAACTGAAAATCGAAACACTTTCTCAAAACTGGCTCTGCTCTAATTAATACTACCATGTTATTTCTTGAATTGTCAGCGCTTGACGCTGGGAGAAAGGAAAAGCCTTGATTAATAAGTTCCTCTCACAGGCAAAAAAAAAAGAAGAAATCTCGAGGATATGGCAACCAAACACAATAAGGCCTTTTAGCCAGTGAAATGAGTGCTGTAGAAATTAAAGTCAGAGGTGTAGGTGAAAAGCTCAAGACGATGCCTCAGATGCCCTGCAGGGCACCTTCAGCCCCTGTCCTCAAATCCCAGCAGTGATGGGAGCATACCTGCTCCACACAGCAAAGCAGAGTCACCTCATTTCTGGCCTCCACCTCTCTACATACAGACAGTTTACCTTTCCACACAACCTTAAAATCCATGGTATTCATTCCACACAGAGCAGCTTTTGTATTACTTCTCCAGCCACCCTCCTCCACCCAAACATCTAAATTCTCATGGGCAAAACTGCCACAAATAGAGGGAATGTATTTGAGAAATGGATTTGTAGTAAAATAATGTCAATAAAACCGTGTGCCTTTAAGCTCTGAATTTGAAGTTAATTGTTTTGGTCAAAGTCTTAGAGTCACTCGTCTCATCTGTAAACAAGCAGAGGCAGAGCTGAGAAAATCCACATGCTGGCAAAGCTACAACCTTTTACCTGGACAGATAGCCAGGCAGCTGCATTAATCTTTAAAAATTAAAGTATTACTAATTAAAAAATACGAAAATAAGCAAAACATTTTCCTATCAGGTCATGCTCCTTACCTCCTGCAACATATGGATTATGTTAGTTTTACAGACGTAGACCAAAACAAATTTCTATATCAATTTCCTTTAAAAATGTCACATTTCTTGTCCCCTTTTGAACCATTTTGGGGTTGCTGCCTGGAAAATTATCCCACTGTTTTTCCTCCATGTTTCTCTCCCAGCTGGATACCTAATGAAAATGCACACATCTCCATTAATACGTTTTTCACTGGCCACTCTTCCATATTTAAAGGCTTTACAAGGAGATACATAACAGAATGCTCACTGTGTAACAGCAGGGGCTACTTTGGACTTCTCGAAACAAGCTGATCCTGCACTAGCTGTAGTCCTTGGAAGCAGAGCAAACAGCAATCACACTGTGACAGAGCACCATGAATGGGAGAAGGTTTTTTTTTGAGGTAATTTGATATTTGAATCAAGGAATCAAAGGTAAACTGATGTTTACCATGAAGATTGGACTAATGTTTCAAAGCAGTGCTGGCTGCAATCAAGAGCGAATTGTCCATCTTCCACACCCTTCACAACAAGGCCAGCTCATGTCATAAAACCCTGAGCATGAGGTGCCATGTCAGCATCATGAATATCTTTGCATTGATTAAGGCCTAAATTTGTTTTGCAGTGCCAGATGAATGGACCAGGGTTTGACTTCCTTTCCAAAAAACAGTCTGACATTGTCTTGCTTCTGAATGATGCAGAACTACAGGTACAGTAAAAAGTCCAGACTGCTTCTATCCCTCCTACTGGAAATGTTAGGGATGGGTGGCTGGCTGGGAATGAGCAATGTACGAGCTCTCTACCATGTGTGCACTGCTCCCTTTGCTCCATCCTGCCCTCTCCCTCCCTTCTGCAGTGGGGCTGATGGAAACAGGAGCTCACTCCCTGCTCTCAGGACCCTCTCTGTCCCCTTGGGAACTGCTGGCTGACCCCTCAGCTTGGGCTGACCCCTCAGCTTGGTCTGACCCAGACCCCTCAGCCTGGTCTGCCCCATAGCCTGGAGCAATCCACATGAGGATACAGGCACAGCAAGCCCAACGCTAGATTTTCTCTCATGCTGGAGAAAAAAACACAGGTGAAGAGGCATGGCACAAAACTGGACTTTATCCCTTGAAAGCAGACATTGCTATGCAACACACCAGTAACCAGACCTCTGGCACCTAATTGCATAATGTCTATTATTTGTACTGAGCCATTTGTGAAAGCAGTCATGGCTGCTTGGATGAAGAACGAATGAGTCACCGCCTTACTCCTTCCTCATCTAACTTTTAGATTCACAGTGGTGTAACATTTCTGTTTCCAGAAATAATTTTGTTGGCTAATTTTCATTCTGCGATTACAAATAGTTCTGCCATGGATCATACTGATCAGAAGAAGCTGTGCTACTTTTCAGCTTACTTGTTTCACCTTTATTTCCCCCAGGTAAATGGGGGAATGAAAATAGGTTGAAAACAAGGGACTGATAATCTGTGAACTCTTTAAATGCCTCTTGTGCTTTCTTTCCAAGATCCTTTTCAGATCATCCTCTGCCATAAACACCATAGTTCATTCCAGAACAAGAACAACAAGAATGAAGTTTGATTTTTGTTTTGTTTTTACATTTGCACTGAGCCAAAAATATATGGAATAGAATGTGGTTGATGAAATGCAATCCTATTATTTCCTCCTAGGCGAGAAAATTATTTTGCCTCTAAGTATGAGGGAAATGTTTCTGGGCATTATGCTTTTATTTTCTGGTATCATTTTATTTTTAGCCATCTCTTTTGCTGAAGTAAACATTTTGGTCTCCATTAATTCTGAACTCACAAAACACAGTGGAGACTTTTTCGTATTAACTCAGAGAGAGACTGTGCTTATTAAATGGCACCATTACAACAGCGATAGCAAATCTTTTAATTTATATTCCTGTATTACCAATCACATGTACAAAGATTGTCAAATTTTTGGAATATGAGTCTTGCTGCATTTGTATTTATCTCAGAAAACTCAGGCATAGCATTATTAAAGCCTTCAAAGTTGACAATTTGAGTTTTTGTTGGGGAAGTGGGGTTGCTTTTAATTGACCATTGAGCTGCTAGCATAGCCTTTTTTGTTGTTGTGGGGTTTGGGTTTTTTTGCAATTTAATCACATGTTTTAAGACCGTTCTTAGCAAAACTTAATAAAGTTAGAGAAATAACTGGAATCAACATTGGACACTTTTAAGACTCTGCTGGGCTGGTTGATCCTTGAAGTACCTTTCAACCTGGTATTCTGTGATTCTGTGATTATGAAAATATAGAAAAGTTAGAAAGGTACTAACTATGAACTACATTTCCATCTTTTTTGTACAATTACAGGACTGCCAATTTCCTTACTGTGAGTATCCCTGACAATTAAATTGTGGCTCACAAGAATATCTTTGTCTACTGATGTATATGGGAGTTTTTTTACAGGTCTAAAAGAGTGGAAGACAAGGAGAGTCCTTCACAACGAGTACTTCCTGAAACTCACATGGAGTCTCTGTTCTCACTTAGCATGTTTTCAGGGTGAAAAAAGCTTTCCTATCATGTTTCAAAACACAGAGCACAAAATATTAATTTTAGAGGAAATATAGGAAACTGCTTAAACTGTTAGACTGCTTTTTAGCCATTTAGGTAAACCAGCCATCTCATCTTGCTTCAGAGACAAGTGAGAAACAGAAACAATAGAGATAACATGGGATCTTCAATTTAATACTGTCCTATCCATATCACGTTCTTCAAGTTTGTTTGAGCATGTCTTTGGCTCAAGGCAAATTATTTTAAGTCGGTCAGACCATGTAAGCATCTGCTAGGATCCCTCTATCAAGCACAGTTTTCCTCTCCTGAAGGCAAAAGAGTACCAGTTCCACTAGCAACACTTTTCTTCCTTGGGTCTTACAGTAAAGAATAAAATTTAAACTTTTTGAGGGTCTAAGAGGGCACACTGTTCTCTCCCAGATATTACATCCTTTGTCACACTTTATCCCCCAGTATCACTGGCTTCCACAGGTTTACCCAAAGCAGAGAAAGCAAAACTGAAGCTGTTTTCCCACAAACCTGTCTTTGAAACACAGCCTTTTCAAATATAAAGCAATCAGTTCTACTACTAAAAAAATCCCACGTTTCCTTATCTCAATGTTTTAATTAAAAAAACCCCAAAACTTAAACAACAATGGCAGGACCAGGGGAAATACTGAGGAAATAACCTACTAGGTCTGCAGGGATGAGAAATGTTCTACAGAGGAGCTTCATTCTGCAAGTAAAACTTGTTAATACTAACAAGAGTTAGTTTGCTACACGTGCACTGGAAGGAGACAATGCCTAACTGCCTTTCAATTAAAATAAGTTTCATTAAAGCCATTGTTTCAGAGATACGATTAATTACAGAGCTTCTGACAGTGCACATTTGTTGCAGAGGTGCTTGGGTTTGTTAATGACGCTTTTATTTCATAAGAACAGTCAAAACTCAGGTGAGAAACATGAAAAGCAGCAGGTTTTGCACAGCTGGGAGATGCTCCAGGTGATTGCTGTGATATTATTTACATGCAGATGCTGTTTATAACCACGTTGTTGACCAGGAACCTTCCTTTTTCATCACATGTATGAAAATTTACCCAGGCTAAGAAAAACTGGGTCTCACACAGGAGGTCATTTGGGTTTGGGACATAAAAATATGGTCTTGCTTTAAAGGATTGGTAGTGGTTTTCCAGTACCAAAGAGAGGAACTGAGGCCTGGGAGACAATTTCTCCTCTATCGTCCAGACTGCTGCTGATGGCTTTTGGGTGGTGTGGAGGAATAGGCTAGACTTGAGTAGGAAGGAGAGAGAAATCAAGGGAAGGAGAGAGAAATCAGGCTCAGAACGATGGCAAGATGAGATATTGAGATGAAGGACCAGGAATGTGTGAAAAGTAACTGAGATAAGATGCTGGAAGATTTGGGAAGAGAAATGAAACACTGTGCTTGCTGTAAGGTTTGGGGGACGTAGACCATTACAAGGGGAAGAGAGGATGGGGGGAAAAGAGCTCCAGTAAATCAGCAAAGTGGCACATGGAGAACTGTGGGCATGGGGGAGTTTGGAATAAGGACAAAGGATGCTGGACCAGTTGTTGGAATTATTACACATTGGAAAAATTACAGATTTGTAGCCATTGGAACTGGCACCAAGATTTCAGCGTCAATCATAATCTGTTAATCACTCTAGCAAAGACTTCAGCTTTCCAGCAGATGTCTGGCCCATCGGGATCCATCATTTAAAAGACATAAGTGTAAGGCAGAGATCTGCCAGGTGAATCCACAGGCTCCAGCCGTGCCAGCTGTCCATTTCAGGGTGTCAGTTCCATGGTGAGTAGTGGAACAGCTTTCTGCTGTTTGTTTTGAAAGGAACTTGGAAAACCACAATATAAAACATTTGATTTGGAAAATTTTAAGTGTGAAAGGGAACTAACACCCAGCAATTAGGGGATTCCAGAACTCGAGTCTGACATGAAGCCTTAATTCACATGGCTTGTGTCTGTACAATCTGATGCCATCTTAAATAAAATGCTGGTACAGATTAATAACAACATATTTGAATGTCAGCTGGTGTAAAGCCATACAGTTCCAGAGAAACAAAATGTTCACACTTCAGTTGTGCATCTGGCCCCTAATTTCTTGTGATATCATTTAAAACTGAGAGCCCAAACCCGTAGGGAATCATCTTAAACTTGAGTGTGCCTAAGGCTATATACTAATCGCTGTTCTTACTGCATGCAGCATGGCATGCTTCTGAGTCATATTCCAAAGACAGTTTCACTGTCAGGTAATAAAAAAAAAAAAAAAACAAACCCAAAAAACCCAAAAGTTAAAATTATTAAGTCACATAAGATCTGTATTTTTGACCTTCATTATTACATTTTGAGCAGTAGCTAGGAATATGGCAAAGAATTTAAAATAGGATGCAAAATGAGAAACTAACCATCTATGCACACCTCAGTTATTCAGTATAGCGCTGTATTTCGACAAGGTCTTTCCATTCCCTGGCAGAAATCTATCAGTTATCTGTTAAAATTTCTTTTCATAAGACCTTATAGTTGTTGAAATACAGCAAGGAAAACACAAATACAAAAGCAAGAAAATTTCATTTGATTGGAGTGCAAACAGCAAGATAGTGTAAGATTCCTCTTTAAAAGTAAAAAGGATTTCATAAGACCCAGGCTCAAACTCTGATGGGTGTCTAGAAGTTCTTGCTGGTGCAACTAAAACATTCAGCTGACTCCCTAAATAGGCATGCTATGTCAGGAAAGGCTATAATTAAACTCCCTGAGTCTGTCACTCTTGTCTATATGGGAATGTTACTGTGATACAAATGAAGTTAATTACAACTGGGTATAACTCCCAGGCACATAAATGTTGCTGGGAAAAGACCAAATGCTCTGTGCATAGCTTTGGAGGGCAGGGCAAGCACCTCCAGCCAGCCCATGGATTTGCTCAGTGCATCCACAGCAGGAGGTGGAGCTGCATGGGTTCATCCCATCCATCCACGTGTTAACAGCAGCAGTAGGATGTGTCAGACCCTTCACGGGAACAAGCTGTTACACTGACACTGACATCTCGCTGTGTCTGACTGCAGAGCAAACTCCACTACACTGCAGCTCTTCAGATTTAGCTCTCTAGCCTCTAACAGCCATGTACTGCTGTCAGGAGAGCAAACTGTGCGACCAGAACGATGCAGGCAAACATGGGAGAAAATCTGAATTCAATCAGACTGTTGCAGTCCTTCTCCCACTGCTTCACCCCGAGGCACCCAAGTAGTTTGTCACTGTTGGCATGCCCTGGGTTCCTCCTGTTGGACAGCAGTCAAAGGGTCACACTCAAATCTATACTCAAGTCTCTTAAGCTTTTATGAGTCCAAGGAAACTTCAGTACTGTCTCCCTTCAGCACTGCAGCACAGCACCTTAGTACCCCAAGGTGTTTTTTTTTCTTTTTTCCCTTTTTTTTAACATCTTTACAGAAACATGCAATTGCTAGACTCTCCAGGTATCTCAGATTCCCCAGATTCCTTAGATCTGAACAAAGCTATAAAACTACCTTCACACATTGCCTGTTATTGATTTCTCCTGTCTTTAGTATTCTACGGTCTCACGCAAGGGACTCAACCTCCTCCTCCCCTGCTGTTCTCCTGAGGTCTGTCCTTTGGAGCACGGGACTTCTCTCTTCTCCCTAATATCTCTGCAAAATCTATTTTTTATAACCTCTGCTCACCTTTGTCTCCCTGCTGAAAGATTTCTAATTAGCCTGCTTGGATGATCGAAGTCCTCTGTTGCCCTCAGCGCTCTCCCTTTTGCAGTCATTGTTCAGACTTCACTGCACCAGTCCAAGAGCCTGGCTGAAATTATTTCATCTGTTGCTCTCTGATCATCATAATGATAATGGAGTAACGTTCTTCACTTAGTACTGCCCATGTATCATGGACTTTATTATCTGTAATAAGCTTCAACACAGAGGAACAGATTTTGAGCTGCTTGGAAGGAAGAAGAGCACAGGAGCTGCCTGCAAAGCAGTGTTCCACCCCTCTCCTCCTGGATCAGCTAACAAAAAAGTAGTCCTCAGACACATATGAACATTTTTCACTATGACACCAAGCAGGCAAGTAATTCTTGGCTACTCTGCTATGCAGCCTCTGCCATTTGGGGAATCCTTGCTAGTTTTATCCAATACTGCAAAGCAGGAATTGGGATCCAGAACCTGGCAAAAAACCATTGCATAAATGCAAGTTGTATTATTAGGGTCCCTGAAGGGAGCTGGCATGTCCACAACTCTGTTTTTCAGTGCTGTAAGTCAAAGATTTCCCAATATGCAGAGACACAACCTGTATCACTATGTGCAGAAATTTGAAATGAAAGAAATACCAACTCTGGAACCTTATTTTGATTGATTTTTACAGAACATAAGTGCAGCATCTAAGCACTCAGGTGAAGAAAATAAAAAACTCCACAAGTTAAGTGAGACTGCCCACAGAGAATTTCTTCACCTGATCACACCAATTTGCAGAGATTAATTGTATGGAAGGAGCCACATAATGCTGAATTTCATGATGAATGGACACTATGACAGCAAACGATTTCCCCTAATGTTCCATTATGCTTCTCAACATTTGAAATTTAATTACTTGAAGAAAAAAAAATTAAAAAGGCAAAAGCCATCAATAGCCTCACCACTACAGCGTATTTTCAACTTGAGAAGGCATTTTGTTTCAACATAAAGAAAACTTCATGTGCAAACCCAAGAGAGGCAGATCTCAGACATTATGACAATGTTGCTATAGCAATTATTTGTGGGAACGTGCATCAGTGGCAGCTTAGCTCTCAAACCTACTGCTCAGCTCATGCATGCTGTTCTCAACCAGAATATAAACTGCCTGGTGCTCATTGTATCCTAATAAGATTTGTAAATTACTTACAGTGATGTACGTCCAACAGCTAGGAATGGAAGAATAGCTTTGTTACTAATACTTAATCATGCTCAGAAAAACCCTTTATATCTATGCATTCAGTTAGATATTTCAACTGCTCGTTTCTGTGAAGGCAAAGTCATACAAATATATTCTAAAAGCAATCAATTGCATTTCCTGAATTATAGTGCATAATATATTATGCAAATGTGGTCTGCTTTGAATAGTGGTTGTTTAAGATGAGGTTAATATTTGGAAGCAAAGGAATAAAAACTTAGATTGAGGCAAAATTTTATAACGATTCAGCATAAACGAGGGGTGTGAAAACACAACGTTCAAGTATTCTCAAAAGCCCAAGCAGCAGATAAAGCAGAAATATCTGAATCACCCTTGCATGTATTTAGTCCATTTAATGATACTTCACTGCTCAGCTCAACTAAATTTTCCTGGATACATTAATCAAAAATAAATGCAATTGTGCAACACTTGTGATATTAATGGGCAGCTTCAGGCCTGAAATCAAAACCTCAGAGCCAAAGCATCCCATACTTTGGGAAGGTTTAGGTTTGAAGCTAGCTCAGTTTAGCACAGCAATCTATGAACATAAAAGTCACAGACAATGGACAAACTACCTCTGCAGCCAAGACTCTTTGGGGTGCTTAAGTCATATACTCAGCCAGCTACAAGCACTTTCTTCCACCTACCATACATTAATCCCCAATTAACTTTATTAATTGATCTTATACTTTAAAACTGCTTCAGCAGCCAAAACAGGATGGGTCCTAGGAGGGCACGAAGCTTAATTTCACAATGAAGTCTTTCGTAATGAAAGATCCATCATGGTACAAACTGAGTGCCCTACATAAAACAAGGCCACAGAGGAGTTGGCTGTGTTCGGCTTACCAAAATGAAAGCCTCTCACTAAACTCCATCAGATACACAGTGAGGCAGCTCCTTAAGATTTCCTCCCCAGTATTTTCAGCCTATCGACTTAGCATACACATATTTGAGCATGTCTTAATATTTTGCTTCAGCGCACTGAAAACGTTGCAGCCTCCCTCCTTTGTTCTTTACAGCCTTCCGTAGCAACGGCTGAATTAAAGTAGGTCTGGAATATCTACTTAAGCAAATTACACTCAGATATTTGGGAGGCTGAAAATCCTAGGAAAAATCCTATGTCTGAGTGGGTTTTTTTTGAGCAAAGCAATAATTTGTCTTTAGCTTTTTTTCCTGGAAATAAAATTCACAAGCCCTTTTCAACACGAAAAAGTCACACTTCTTAACCTCATCCATCAACATGGAGAGTAGGCTAGTCACTCCCTGTAGTATTTTTACAGGTAATAGAGCAAAGGCATTTTCTAAAACACACTTGACACATGCTAATGCTCAGTCTGGAAGTACCTCCTTTGTTCTCAGAGCATACAGGTTGTCCTGTTAACCCCTAGCTTTTTTTTTTTTCTTCTTCTTTTTCAGAACTCCAGACAATAAAACAAGTGATAACTGATTTTAATAATCAGCAGATGTGTAACAGAGCTGCTCATTAGCTTCCCTACCTGATTCTCCACATTAAAAATAGATGAGGAAAGGATGAGGTTAACAGTTAAAAGTACAGCTCTGTTCCACAGGTGACAGAAACATGGACATCTACAGTCCCAGAGGCTTTACTGACTGGGGAAAACATATCTAGAAAACTCATCTGTATCTCCCACCCTGTAATATGGGGGACACCCTGAGACCAAGTGATTCTTTCTTTTTTTGCAGTCTTGAAACTTGGCTCCCATTTTCTTTATTAGCCACCATGCCAGCTAGCTGTAGGGCTGTAGACCCAAGCAAAAGCCTGCTGTCATGTCCTCTCCTATCCTACCATTTGCTTGCAAACACACAAAAGCTCCAAATGTGCCCCAATCCTAGTATTTTAAACCAAAACAGAACTCAGGAAATCTCTGTTTTCTGTGATGGCAATGGGAAATAGACTTTTTCCATTAGATGGCTGCTATTTTCTTAATTCATATGGGGTTTAGCACTGGAAAAGCAAAGGAAGTGAAAGCCTTCCCTGCAGTCTTAAATCCTGTTCTGGTTATGGATTTCCTTCAGGAGAGATTACCACCTTGGTGTGCATAGCTCTGAACTTGCAGCTTTATGCAACATCTTCCAATTAAAACAGCAGGACAAAAAGCAAATGGTTTCTTCCTCCTAAAATCCTCTGCACCCATGGCTCAATTTTGACTGAGCAACATCAAGGTGGCTTTACATGGAAAGCACCTCAAGGGAAAGGCAGGCACCAACCCACCATGAAGAAAGGGGTGGCTGGTGGTCTCCAAGTGGGAAATCAGGGAAGAGTGAGCATGTAGCTTCCTACAGCAGGACAGGGGCTGCCACTTGCCAGTGGGCAGGAAGCACAACACCAGCACTCCACTGCCCCACCTCCGTCTCTCCTCCATCAGTGGCTGCTTTCCCAGCTCAACAGGGCGCGGCAAATGCCGGCAGACGGGGTGTTTACACTCCTTCTGCTCCCAAAGCTAAATGTGCCGTTATAACACGACACTAATAGCTAAATCTCAGCTGTAGGTGCCAATTTGTACTTAAGGAAGGCTGTTCTGCCCTGCATCAACTTAACAGGGGCAGACTGAGCATTAGGTGGTTCTCGTGCACATGGAAAATGCACATACAGCAAGTGCACGATGCTGCAAAGCAGAAGTTCTGGAAATGCTGGAGCAGAGCCTCCAGGAGGGGATTATAATCCTCAAATACTGACTAGGAGATGGCAGGCTTCTCTCCAAAGCATAAGCAGTCATAGTGAGCATTTGCAATATTTATTCTCCATTAAACATGTAGTGTAAGTATCAATAAAGATCGTTTGTCTTCTTGTACTACCAATCCGACCTCGTTGTTAATAAAAGTAAGGAATAGCTTTTTTCATCAATATAGGAACACATGTAGATTGATATTTATCACTACATGGCCCGCTTAGAGCCCTTCTAGTTTTCTTTGAAGGATCACAAATTATTCACAACACTGCGGGGTTTCTTCAGTGATAACATCTGATACATTTTATATAACATCCTTGTTTTTGTATCTGATATCAAACCCTATAAACCACATCATTTTATGGGGAACCTGAAATTGGATTCCTCTGCAACAGAACATTTCCTCCCTTGACTGTCTGCAGCACTTTATAAAATATTTATTGATAGGATGCCTAAAAATACACATAGCTCAGCACAGCTTTAAGATGGAGAACTATTTAGTAGTCATAGACCAGATTTCATACCACAGGGTTCTTATTAGGCATAGTTGCCTAGAAATCACACTTATTTTCTGAAACATGATTATAAAATATTTTCATTTCAAATGAATAATTCAGCTCACTGAACAGACAAAATTATATAATTTTTTACTTCTTCAAGGTTCCACAGCAAAAGCTGTGCTCCAAAAATATTCAGAGGACCCAGGTGAACAAGACTGTGTCTTTCTGTCTATTTATCTTTTATTTGAAAACAAATTTAATTACTCTTTGTCTGACACACATCACATACTTCTGGTCAAGCTTCAGCATGAAATGCAGAGATGCTGTTTTGGGCCAGGCATCCCCCAGTGTGATTCACGGGATGCTGAAAACTCCCTGGGCTTGGTTGCCTGCATATAAATGAGCCAGGGCTCTTCTCCGTAATGCAAATGGCAAGGCAGCCCTCTTTCCTGGCAAATTAAGGCAGTGACAAACACTTTCTCAGCACACTCAAAGAGGCATGAATTCTCCAGGGAAGCATGGCGCAGTGTTTTGCACCAGCACTGGAGAGAGGCAGGGACACAGAGCCACTGTCCCACCCCACTGCCACTGTTGGGCTGGCCCCTGACAAAACTACGCTCACTGGGTGAGCTTCAAGTGAAGCACCAAGAAATAACCCACTACTCCTACACATTTTAGTCCATCTGGATGTCCCAGTTGCAGACAGCAAGCAAGAGCTGGCACTTTGACACCAGATGGGAGGAGAGGGCACTGGCAGCACTGCAAACCTTTGCCAGCAAGAGAGGTATCACTACAACTCCCAGTTCTGTTATGGACATTAAGGGGTTCATCGTCCTCTGTAACAAAGCCTTACCTTTCCACAATTGTACCATATTTTTGTTTTTGAGGGAATGAATTCCAGTGTGGTACACGAATCCTCTCCCAGCACTCAGGTTTTTCGCTCTCAGTGGGGCTTGTGTGAGCACACCGAGGTACCAGCTGTTACTGCATCCACACTGCAGGAGGCTGGGTCTGGCTCTCCACCCTTCCCCAGGCTGTACTTCCCAGCAAACATGCTCCCTCTGCTAAGGACACGCCTTGACATTACACAACACATAACCCAAGCAGGCCCGCAATCATTTCACTACAATATTTTATTCACAAGCACATCTGTTGCAGGGTATTTCACCGTGTTCAAGGGACTAGATAAAAGCCTGTTGTCCGCTGTCTGTAAGTATAGAATGAATCCATCTCACTCAAAACAACAGCTTTGCTTTCCCAAAAGCAATGAAACTGAATACAACAGAGAATTTCTGCTTGATGAGTATAGCAATCTTAATTGAGATTTAATGTTTACTTTACCTGGCTAAGCACAGAGCAAACACCAAAGAAATTATTGGGGGGGAAAAAAAAAGGAAAAAAAAAAAGAAAAAAAGAAAGAAGCTAATTAGCAGTGGTTGAAACTTGGTTCAAAGCAATAGCCTGCCCAAGTGACGGGGTTTGCCTACAATGGAAAGGCTTAGCCTTGCAGATAAAACTTTGAACCCACAGATGCCCTTTTTTTTTCCTGGCACCCAAACCACTAATTAAAAGAGAATACTTTAAAAGAAAGCATAATCTTACCTGAAGATGAGGAAACTACTAAATATTTAATTCTTCCTTTGTACACAGTGAACTAGCAAATGGGCAGAGTGAGCATGTGTGTGTTTAGGGGAGATTCTGTTTAATCCCCACAGTTGCTTAGAGAGATACAATCACCATTTCACAGCTGCTTTCACGTAGGTCGCTACTGCAAAACCACATTAAAATGTCAATTCTAAGACTGATGAATGGTTGTATTCAGCTTCAGACCCTCAAAGTCTGCACTGCCTTGCCCACATCAAGAAGGATCTAGTTCTGGAGATGCCATGCCCTGCATGCAATGGTTTTAACCTCCACACTTTTACTTGCAGAGAACTATACACATTGAGAAGCTCTAGAGATTCAGGGAACTCATTACTTCTGTCCCAAGTCCAAGCACTTAGATCAACTGCCCTCCCACTTATGCATCCTTGTGCTTTGCAAAACAAAACTAGGTTACGTCTCCCTGCTTCTTTTTCTGTAGGCAGCCACCCATGACCTCCAAGAGACTTTATTTTAGCCCCCCTGCTCTGTCTGACGTGGTAAGAGACGAGGTACTTTAGCTTGGAGAAGCAAGAGCTGCAATGCTTCAATGCACAGCTGAGAGCTGGGGCCAGTACTGGGAATACCCAAGAGAAAAACCCTACTTTAGTGACAGCTGCAGCTGCTCAGCATTAAAACATAGAACCCTGCAAGCAACAAATAGCCTAATTGCTCTAGATAAGGAAATTATCTGCAAAGTGGAATGACAGAATCTCTGAAATACATGAATACAACCTTATCAGACATGGTACTGAATTTTCTTAAGCAATCAGGACCTCCTTTGAGGATCCGTTCTATTTCTCATGGTGGTTGCTCTACTTTTCTCTTTCCCAGAGTTTTTAGCTAGTGTGGATAATAAGAACGGATTAATGTCATGTAACACTGGTAACATACATACAATGCAGTAATTATATAAGCAACTGTCTCTATAATCACTCTTCAAGGAATCACTATCTACAAATCTGCCACTTTGCCTTTAAAACTACAGCCCTAACCTGTCAAAATCAAATTGGATTTTCATTAGAATACTGCAGAAGTTAAGCAAATAAGCTATGGAACCATGCCTTGCAACAAATCAATATTTCATGCCATAATTTATACTGTGGAGAGCCAAAGTACACAGACATTTAGGTAAAACAGGAACTTTCTTTTTGTCGTGGTTTTTTGACTTCTTTACCTCTCCCACAGAAGTTCAGTGACGCTTCAGAAGTGCCAACACCTACAGCCATCCCTGTTGGGAGCTAAGCTATGCTGGGCATTGAAGAGTTTTTGGCTTTCAAGCAAACAGGAATTCCTCTATCTGACCTACACCACCTTTGTTGTTCATCACATGAGAGATACTAAAGCACAAGGATATTTAAGAAAGAAAGGAGATGAAGGAATAAAATGCAGAGATGCTCACAAATGCAAGAACCACTCTAATTAACTCCTTGAAAGACAAAAGTGGCTTCAGCATTGTGCACCAGCTCCTGTGTCCAAGTCTGCACTTTGTCATGAGTGCGATTTTGCTCTAATGGCAGCACCTAATTTTTTGTTTTCATTAAAGGTTCAACTTTCTTAAATGAAAGATAATTAAAATAATTCCAAAATCAAACAGCAAAGGACAGGACTGCTCTACAAGTAAATTCTTTCCCTAATTGCTCTTTAAATTCAGCTCCCACTTCTGCTCTCCTCCCATAATGTCAGCTGGATTTAAGCAGAAGTTTTCATAAGCAGGGATGAATTCCTCTGGTGTAATTCCAGAGTGTTTAGGTCTTACTGGGCATTACCCCCATGCTGCCAGAGGGAATATTACTGGGATGAAGACCAACCTATCTACTCACCTGTCTGTCCTTAACAGGCAGATCTGCAGAAGTTCAGATCATTATGAGAGAAGCCCCTGGATCAGGATTATTCGGCCAGTTGTTCCACTGTTACTGAGAGATCTTAAATAAATGTACTGTTGCTAACAGGCTACTTTTGTTCATACACAGAAATATTTCTCAGCTAATGGATGTCTTCCTTAGGATGACTGTGAAAGGCCAGCCCAGAGGCCATGAGAAATTGCTGGGGTCAAACAATCTTTGTAAACATTTTGAAACACAGACATGTAGAATCAGAATGCATCATGAACCCCCCAATATGTTTTACTCTCATTATAATAAATATGAAATGGTGATGACTTTTAAAAACCACCAACACTGAGGAAGGATCAGTGACCTGAAAAATGCTGGTGTCAAGAAAGAAGCATCTGAAGAATGTCCAACAACAGTAATCTACTTTAGGCTGTGTCAGGAACTAGGAATGCAGGTTCTCATTACAGTGATATAAATATGTTTATGCTTATATTTTGGTTTGTAATTTGTTCGGGTCTTTCTGCATTAAAACAATGCCCAGTGAAATGACAGCAAAATAAAACAGAAAAATATATTCATTGTTCAGCATTTCTAAACAACTAATTTAAGGGTCCAAATTTGCAGCACTGGGCATTTTTTCCTGCCTGAAGCCATCTAATATATTTTCACTGCTAGAAAGGTCTATCTAAAACTGTAATGCTGGAGAACTTTGGGAACAGACTGGACTTTATGACCCAGAAATTCTTTTTCAGTCTTATGTTCTCTTTAGGTAACTATGAGTAAGTTCCTGTGTGGGTGAATGAACAACTATGAGTTTTCTGTAAAATCTGTGTCTTCCTGACTTCTTCCAGGCTTTCCTGCCTTCAGTCAGAGATGTCTGTTAAATGAATTGAAGTTTTGCTGGAAAAGGCTCTGACATGTCTCCCATGCCAGTGATGGGTGGAGATTCTTTCTACATATCGGGAGAGTCAATAAAGTAATTTCTTTCTGGTTTAGAAATAGCAACACTAAATTTGTTTGATGTTCAGTATTTTCACCCAATAGGACCCTCTCTCTCCCCAAAAGCAAACAGAAAATAAAAAATGCAAGCATTGATTTAGATGAGCAAATCTTCACCTCCAAGTTTCCAAAGGTGGAGGTGGAATGAGGTTTTTCCTCCTCAGTTCAGGATTTTGGTGTGTGGCACCGCATTGATGCTGCAGAGCCCCCCAGTCTGCACCAGTACCTCCCTCCCACTTAAACTGGAATCCTCCTGCTGGTTTAGCACGGAGGCAGATGTCAGAACACATGCAAAGACCACTCTTCTTTCTGGGAGCTGCTTTTTTTGTGACATTGTGCCTGCCAATCTTATCAACACACATCTCAATATGTGACCTCCCCCAGGGACTCTCACAGAGGCGCCGTTTCCAGACACGCTTCCAACCACAAATCTGTTTGCAGGTGACAGCCTGCAGAAAAACTGGCCCCAACCTCATTCTCATCCAGTTTTCTCCTTTCCCTTTCAGGCAACACTTGAAAAGTGCTCTTTAATCACAGAATATCAGAGAGATTTTGCAACCATTCCAACCTGCTATCCTCCTTCACATCCAGAAAACCTAACCCCCACAGTGATAAGCTTTTCAGCCCATTTTTTTCTCTTTCCACAAAGTCTCATATCGAAAAGGTTTGAAGACCTTGCTAAGCTATACATATCCCAGTCTACCAGGTATCATTTTCTTTGCAATGTTACTTTGGACATGGAAAACAGTCTTTATGAAATTAAGCTGTCCAACAGTTCAGTTGCACATTTCAGGTTCTACCACACAATTTTCACATTTAATATAAACATCTCTCTCCTAATGGCTACACTGGGTGAGCCCAATGTGGAAGGGATATCTGTTTTATTAAACTTTGCCAAAACCTAACTTAATTTTAAAATTCCCAAACTCTCCCCCAATGCCTTGTGTTAACTGATGCATCTCAAGAGACACACACAGAAAAGGGTTTCTAATGCACCTTCCAAAGTTTGGCTGAAGTACATCTACAGATAAAAGAAACTTGGAATGAGCATCATCTTTTTGCTTCTCTGGTTGAATGGATCTCTTGCTATTGGAAAATTTGGATCTCAGTTGCTTTATTTTGAGCTTGATATTCCTCACACTTTTCCATGCTCAGCTGTGATAGCAAACTCTCCTCTTCTGCTGCCCATTTGTTCACAGGCAGGAAACTCTCATTTTGTGAAATATCCCATCAGGCATCGTCACCACCTGATTGCTTCCAGCAGCACAACAGCACCTGACAGATAAATGGCAGATGTATCACAAGCATCAGCTGAAACAATCCCACCCTGCCTTGCCTTTGTGCTCTCTGGTGAACTTTGGCACCAACCAACTGCAGATTCAGCTACTTACCAGCTCTCCAGGCTGCTTTCATTCCTCCCCAGACCAGCCCAACTCACACCTGTTTATGTTCTCTCTTGTTATGGCTTTGGGAAAACACAAACTGTATTTAACAGCCTTCTTCAGCATCACTACAGCCCTTCCAGGGGATAAACACACTACTGTGGGACTTTGCAGATTGCCACAAACTGCTTCTCTGTTTAATACTTCATTTTGGCAAACCTCATTGCGATACAAAGATGGACAATAAATGTCAATGAATGTGTGCTGTAATCCATGGAGTCAATGCCTGCCTGCATCTACTCTCTATTCAGGTCTTGCTGGAATTGAATTTTTCATAAATGTAAAACACGAAGAAAATAAAACTTCCCTGTTGCCTGCTGCAGCCTGAATCCTCTCGCTGTGCATCCGTGTGTTACCCTCACTCTTTGGCAAAGGTATTTTGATATCCTCCTCATGTCCCAGAATACCACAAGGATAAACTGTAAAGTGTCTGAAGAGATTTCTCTTTCTGGAAAGTTAAGATGCCCTAGTCTTCTTAGGTTGTTTTTTTTCAAAGGGGCTATGGGAGTTTTTTCAAGACTGGTTTCCCAATCACCAGCTCATATAATAAACATTATAATGTTCTACAGTTTAATTAATCCTCTCTTTCATCACCTCCAATCCACTAATCAGTGTTTACTATGCTCAGGTGCTATTGAGGATGGTATCACTTGAGAAGTTGGGAGTAGCACATCTGTGCAAAGAAGATTCTCTGACTAAAATCAGCTTACTCCAATACAATCTTTTCTCCTTGTATCAGGGCTGAAAGCTATCTGTGATCATTCTCAAATGCATAAGCTGTCCTCCACAGCTGAATCACTGCAGGAAAAATGGGAGATCATGTATCAAATATTTTTACAACTCCACCCGAGCATGGAAACACGCACACACATACTGCACAAAAGGGTCTTGTTTTGAAGGAGAAGCTGTCAATTAGCTCTCCCCACAAGGCTAATTCATAACTCTCTGTGACTTCCACAGCTGTAGCCCACAGCTGCATGCAAGATTCAAAGTACCTGCTGAGACACGAATCCTTTCAGAGACTTTTCACTTTGTTGTTCTGGGTAACCTCTCATCAGTTTTCTGAGCACAAAAGCTGGTGGGTGACCTTGGAAAAGGTGCCTTCTGCATGGGCATGGTGTGCAAAGGCAGGAATCAAAGCCGGCAGGCTTGTGGGATGCTGGTGGCAGGCAGATGGTTATAGAATATTGGCTGCTTTGTTTTAAAATTATACTGAAAGCACTGAGACCCTTTCCTCTTTTTACTGATATGACTCTAAGTGGAACTGCTGCATGTGAGCTCCTGGCACAAAGCACAATGCCAGAGGATCAGGTATGGAGCAAGGGCAGATGCCATGATGCTCAGCTGAATTTTCAGCCAAAAAGAACAGTTATAAGAAGCAAGTATTGCTCCCAGAAATTTCAGGGGGGTGGTGCTGGTTCTGAAATGAGAGTGTAACACTCAGTCTTCAACTGTAAATGACAAAAAATAAAAATGAAGAAAAGATTGTGCTAGCAAGGGCAGAAGAGACAGTTACAAGACTCTTATTTTGAGATTTTAATTGGCATGAAATTGATGGTAAGGAGAGCACCACTGTTTCCCCTGATTTGACCTCTACAGTGCGAGATAAACAAAACTTCGCTGATAAAGACTTGAAATGTATCTGGTTCTCAGTCAGCCACCAGCCTCATATAGACAATCTAATAAAATTAGAGATCCTTGGAATGGAGCCAGCGTTTTGCTCCATTCAGCATCCCGACCTGGCTGGTTTCCTCAGCTGGAGAGATCATGGATTGGGCACACACCCCATGCAGACAGCCCGGAATCAGGCCACCAGCACAAGGGCAAGCATCGCTGCTCCTCTGCCTTGAAGGTGCCACCCCTGTGAAATTCCTCTTTTGTTATTTGGAAACTGAGGTGCTGAACAGAGCATCCTTTCCAGTATTCCAGAGCCAGAACACCTTACATGGGAATCAGATCCACCAATTTATGCAGCTACTAACATTTTCAATAGGTCAACATGAATTTACAAAGAAGAAGGGAAAACCCCAAGCTTCTTTTGACTGCTGACCTCACTAATTGTCATGGCTCTGAGCACCATATTTGGCACCCATGTCTAACTTATAGGATCACCCTCTGAGGGCAGAGACAAAAGCCAGCATATACAGAACGTGGTAGTTTCCTGAACTCCCACTCCCAATTATTTTGCAGGGCTCAAAGGATATTCCTGCCTTTCCTTTCTTCCAAGAATATTGTTCCCCCTCCCAGTTATTAGCACTAACACAATTAAGCATACATCCATGCAAAACCATTCCCAGGAGGAAGAAATGACATCTCAGAATGAACAAACGATCAGGGGGAAGGAATGTCATCTCAAAATTAACAGTCACTGGAGGAAGAAGTCCAGCTGACCCAAAAGAAGCAGCTTATGACTCGTTGGCTAATTTCAGTCCATACACTACAAGCGAAACACTGAATCGAGAGTAACTCAAATGACACCTGGAAAATACAAACATAATTACACTTTTTCTAACATACTTAATCATTAGACAGACAGCTTTAACATTCAAGATAATTTCAACTCAAAACACAATTTATTTGTCACTCCCAGTGCCCTCTATTAGGGAGATGCCCTGCTCTGGAATACTGATACTAGAGGAAAAGCCCAGAAAAGAATATTCATGGGAAAGGACAATTACTTTTAATATCTGAAAATAATGGCAGTAATAAAAGGGAGTTTGCAAAGCTCAACATGAATTGAATGGGTGTTAATTTAACAGTGACACAAATTTTCTCCAAAATGGCAGAATAATGGGATTAATAACTGTTTTGTCCAATTCTTTCTTTGATCCTCAAATTTAGTTAAAATCAAGACATTATCTGGCATATCCATAAATGAATAAGGAACATGAAGTTCCCAGAAATACATGAAGGATCAGGATTCTCTACAGTCAAGGTAGAAATAGAAATAATCCCACACTTGAAGACTGACTGGGCAAGGAAGTAGGACCAGAAAGAAGAGGATCCATAGTGCCAAGCCCTCAGCTAAGAGAGATGCAGATTCTAGTCAGGCTCTGAATAACACCATTGTGAGAGCATTGTTTAACTAATATTTTTCACAGCTTCATCTGCTTTTACTCTGGTTATCAACACGACTAAGGCAACATCTTTCCATTTTGCTCTCCACAGCTCAGCAGTAGTCCATGCATATGCCATGCACTGATAGTCTGAGAAACTACTGAAGCTGCTTATAATTCATTCAAGAGGAATAACACCTTCTTTTCCAGAGTCATCTTATTATTTAGTGATCTCAAGATGGTTCTGTCGAATTAATTACAAATAAGTAAGAATCTTGTCCTGGAATTGAAATGAATTACAGTTGAGGTAGGCTTCCAAAAGGAATTAGTCACTTCCCCACTACATTTTTGGATTATTTACTAGGGTTACTTCCAGTTTTCCTATTTCCAAGTACAACAATACCTGAAGTCCAAAAAGCTGACTTTAATTCTTGAAGCCATCTGGATGCCTGGCTATAAAAAGAGCAAGACAAAGTCTACTAGAGCAATCCAGTCAGTCTCAGCACAATGCAAGGCAGGAGCAAGGGTCACAGATCAGCTGTCAGAGCTCCTCATCCTGCAGTGGCTGCACACTGGAAGAATGCTCCCACTGTCATAAAAGCTCCTGCTCACTCCCAGTTAAGATAAGTCACCTCAATAGCAATGGGGAACTGATAGTACAGACAGTTTGGACACAAGAAAATTGTCTCAGACTTTTTCAGGACCAGGTTACCGTCTCAGTCACCTATTTTAGGCTGCCAGAAAGCAAAGATTAGACAAAGTGACAGATACATTCCTATGAGCTTAAAAGTTGCTATTATTTCCTTTGTAACAGTCTGGTGCACAAAAACAGTGAGACTTGAATGTCACACGTCCTCCCCAGTAACCCTGAAGGAGTATTTTGCAAAGGTCGCCTTTGCAGCCTTTTCAGGTGTCTCTGCTACCACTTTACTTACATTTTTCCCTAGATATCCCCAGTAGAAAGGGGAAATATGTAGCAATAGAAATTTGCTGCACAGGTAAAGCTGCAAAGGGAAGATTCAGGGCTGGTAAAGATGACAATTATCAACGTAGCTTACAGAAAAACTGGGATCTTGCTTTGTTCATGCCTCTAAGTAAAAATGGTGCATCTGGCAACCTAGCACTTAAGATACTGGCAAAAAAACCTAAATTATGCTGATTCTCTCTTAGCTGTTTCATGCACCCTGACCCCTGCAAGAGTTAGCAGAAACATCCTACTGTCTGTTAAGTTAGTTAGAATGGCTACAAATAAATAGAAAGAGGAGTAACAGAAATGCTCTCCTGTAAAGTCTCTTCCTAACCAAAACCAAAGAAGGCAACCATAATTCAGCATGCCCTGAAAATTCCAGGGGACTCCTGTGGAGATCTCCCACCATTCCAGACCGAGTTTAAATTCATTTGAAAGATCCGAACTGTGTTTCTCAGGGCTAAACTTAGAGGCGAATAAAGGTGTAGAACCCCAGCACTGTGCCCTTCATGCCTAGGAGGAGAGCAGAGCTGTTCCTGGCACTGCTGCAGCGTGTGCTGGGCCGGGCAGTGCTGCTCACGCGGGGCGCGGCAGTTCCGCCGACGCAGTGGTCAGCGAGGGCCCGGGGCTGCTCAGGCTGTTCGGGGCAGATGGACATCCTCTAGGAAATCACAGGCTAACACTACTCAGCTTGGCTTTGCAAACCTCCGTGAAGCTGGCATGGGCCAGGGGAAGTGAGCTTCCCCAGGATACGGCGCTTGACGTTGACACCAACCTCACAGAACAGATTTGCATTTGGCAGTGCAGCTCGCCGGAAGGGATATTTTTACTGGCCTGCTCTGATTTTGGCTGGGTGCTCTCCCACCCCTTCCTTGCTGCCACCTCACTGCTCTAAAACATGGAGGAGGTTTGTACTTTGTCCATGTACTCATTCCTCAGCTTCCCCAACTTTGGTGCATTACTGACACTTAATACCTGTATTGAATATACCTGTGTCATCTGTAAAGCAAAGTTGTGACTTTTCATTTGCAGTCATATCCCTGTTATTAAGCAATTCCAACATCAATTAGGACCTCAAAAATATGCTTTATTCCCAAAAGTCATAGGAACTTCATTTTTTGCTTCTGCAAATATACCCTACACAAATTATGTATATTTGTATGTGTAGTCTCTGTGCAACAACTTTCTTAAAGATCTTTTGGTCATGTGTGATAAAACAGGTGAAAAACAAGAGCCATTCTCCACCTCTTCAGTTGTACAGGTGTATATTTTGCTTTGAGGGAGGTGAAAAAATTGGTGGCAGTCATAGTGGTAACACAGCCTCAGACACTCTAATCATCTTTTTTCTCAATAAACTTTCTCAACAACTTTGCTCACCTAATGCATTTGCTTAACAGTTCAAATAACCCCATTAAAAATTTTGAAATTGAACAACTAAGGTGGAGCAGCACTAAAAACCACCACAGAAAAACAAGGCATTTTCCTCAGTCTCCAGTATGGAAAAAATATAACAACAGCATAGATAGTGGTGTAGTCTTCACAATGAGAGTGATCTAGCAAGGAAATTTTTAATTTCCTATCTATATAGGAAATGTAATAAGAGAAGTCAGAAGAACTAAAAGAAAAGAAAAATACAAAACTTGTGGAAACTTAAGGAAAATAATTTAAGTCTTTACTCCATATAATTTAGTATTGGTTTGCAGCCATCCCACAAACAATTTAGAGAAACCAGCAAACAAGGCACTAACATTACTGGAGCCAAGAAATGCAATTTACTCTGTGCTGAAGTCCACAAATTACTATATTTGTTTCTGGATTTGTGCCAAAAACATACGGCCAGGCTCAAACCAGAAGGTGTTCCAAGGTGCTGGACATTACAGACTCGCAGCATGAAAAATGTCTCACCACCTGAAAGCTTCCCAGGTCTTCACTGGCAAGGAATAATTTAGTTCGTGGGATGGAATTTAGAATGAATCATTCTGGTGAAAATACCATCTTGCTCATTTCCCATTTAACTTCTGATGTACTTTAAGCAACAATCATCCAAGATAGCTGGGTTTAGGAGTCAATTCATATGTCCTTACATTGACTTTACACTCTGTGCTATTCAGACTTCTGCCAGAGGTAGAATGTCAGTGACACTGAAGTCACTGACAGCACTTCCATTGACCTCAAGGATGGCAGAACTTCTCCTCAATCCACCTTTTTTGGAAACCCAGCCAAACTGCTGCACAAGACTAACTGGTGTGTCCACAAAGCTCAGATTTCCTGCACATAGAGAACAGAATTTCTAATCCTTATCCTTCCACTTCTTTTTAGAGGTTGCACACATTTTTCCCCTCCTTTAGTAGAGAAGGGCATTCTCTAGAATTACCATTCTCTAGTAATGCAGCCAAATGCACAGAAACAGTCCTGACAATTAGTTTTTCAGAGGAGCTCCAAGGGTTTTGTTGGCTGCCTCCTGATGTACCCCACGTTGTTTCATAAAGCTGTTGACTCTAAGTTTTGCCCTCGGCCCCTGCTCTGTCTCATCTCGATCTGGTACTTAGATTGGAGGCATTACCTGAAGTTTCACCCAAAAGGGATTGAAAGATATGATCTGAAAAAAAGGGATTAGCCCTTATTAACTGCATGTGATTACATCTAATTATGCATCCCACTGGCAAAAAATGAAGTACGGTTCAGAAACAGACAAAAAGAGAAAGCCAGTGTGGAAAAGCGTAGCAGAAGACTGGAATCACTCAAGCTACCCCACAAGAGGAACTTCTTATGATTTTATCAGACTTTTCCTGGATCTGCTGGTCAAAGGAACTTGCAAGAGCAGGGCAAAACACTCTATGAATTGAAAAACCATGTCAGAAATCTAAAAAAACAAAGAGAGAGCAATAAACCCAGAAATTCAAAGTTACTACTGGCTGAATGTGCAAAACAAGTGTAAAATTAATTTTTTTGTCAGAAAAGCTGATCAATTAGCTGCTGAAAAACAGCTAGTTTATAGTAGCATGAAACAAATAGAATAACTAAACATTGTAGCAATACACACAACTGAAAATAATTATAAAATATTTCAAGCTACTGGACATGTCAACCAAAAATATATGAAAATCATTTACTGTTCACCAACAAGTTCTGTCCGTCAAGCTTCTCCTTGGCTAAGACTGAATTTGGTGCTTTCTTCAGCTCTGTTTATTGAAAAGCTCAGAAAGGCTTTCTTGTGTGTATGTACACACAACCCAGCCAAGCTGTGACACCATCTCTAACAGTGTGAAGACATAAGGAGCTCTGAGGAGAGGAAACAACTCTAAGTAGTGGCAATGGGTGGCCCGTGGCAGAAGGGTGTCAGCAGAGTGAGAAATCCTTTTACTACGTGGAGCTGCTATAGTTGACATGGCTGTTGAAAGAAAAAACCCCCATGATTTTCAGTAGCTGTGACGAGAGAGAGGACAGATAAACAAGTGGTCCAAGATTTCCTAGGGGATATATCCCACTTGGATTACAGCAGGCTAGATTGTTCCCTTATTTGTGCCACCAGACTATGGTACTTCACTTAAAAATCAGCAACCTGGCACAGAAGCAAGTTCAGAAGAATGTGATTTTCAACCTGAGGCATCTGTATTCTGGTCTGTTCTGTGCACCCCTGTTCTCTGCTGCTCCACATGGGTACTTTCTGCAATGGCAACAGAGGATGGTTGAACCCCCTGTGCATTTCCCCCTCGCAGTAAAGCCATGTTGACAACTCTTAACTTTCTGTGTCATCTCAAATGCACAAGGTCAAAAAATAAACCCTCTTGCACTGTGACTGGGATTTCTTGCTAAATCAGCATTACTCCGAGACATAAAGCACAGTTGAGTTTCTAAACATTGTCCTTAGGCTGTTTGTCTCCCCTGAATTCCTGTTGAATATTGAGTTGGGATTTAAAGGTCCAGCTGCCCACCTAATCACGTTGTGTATACAAACTCTGACTGATTAATGGGTTATTCTAAATGAGCAGCTACCTCAAGGACTAAAGAACATGGACAACATGAACTTTTCTTCTCTTGCTTCATGCCACAAGGTATTAGATCAAACTATGCCTTTGCAGAAATACAGGCTTTCCCCTCATGATACAACCACCAACCAGATTTTTCTGTGAATTTGCTTTTTCAGACGCTTCTAAGGCAATCTGGCTAAGCCTTAGTTATAAGCAATCTTAAAATACCAGAAAAATTACTTGGTATTAAACTTGAGACCACATGTTGGCTTTTGAGATATTCATAAGTCCAGCAGACCTTATATTAAGCAAATGGAATTCATTTTGTGCACACTATCTAGATGCATCTCTCCACAGCTGAGCTACCATCTAGGCAGGTTTAATGGACAATTCCTCAGGCTGCCCTGGCAATTACTCCTCTGCTGACCTGGAAGGATCATTAATATTAGGGAGTTGAGATGCAATTCAATTTCCATTTTGGCTCTGCCCTAAGCTTCTCCTAAGTGGATGCTGTCAGCTGTGTCAAATTATATACGATGCCTAGGTGATGTGGAGGATTCTTCGGAAGAGAGCTGGGAATGGTAAGCTCAATCCACAAAGTTTTCAGCCTGAACTTCAAGAGTGGCCTAACATACCAAGGGTCCAGACCCACTTGGCATGGTAACAACCACCCAAAATATTTTTTTCCGGGGTAAGATGCTATGGGAAGAGCAAAATCAGGTATTGATTAGCCCAGAGCAGTAAGTGAAGAGCTGCTGTATAGAACGGCACATTAAGTGATTTAAATAAATACAATAAAAAAAAACCAAAAGGCTTTATGGCAGAACTCTGAGGAAGCCCAGCTAGCAAATGCAAACAGCATTACACAACACACCCGGAATGCCAAAGGAAAGAAGGTTTGATGCTCAGCCCCACAACTGCAGCAATAAATGAAGCCAGATAGCTCAGATCCACTTCAGCCTTTTCACAATCATGAAAAAAGCCCCCAAAACCACAACTTCTCTCTCAATGCAATGGTTATAACCTGTAAACCAGAATAAAACCGAACCATCTCCCCCACTTTACTATCCTCTGACTAATTTGAAAGAAAACAAATGCACCAAAAAAAAAAGCTTTTCCCCCTGCCTTCCTAGCTGATGGGGGAGAATGAAACATTTCTGTACAGATGGAAGCTGCTGATTCCTTGCTTTAAAAGCCCTTTAACCTCTTTTGGCAACCCTCATCCTCACCTTTGCCTTTGCCCACTATCACGATACACCTGTCCCACCTGATGCCAGCTCTGGCTTTGCCAGCAGAATTCCCATGGTGCACGCAGGCGCCAGACTGCCACGGCATTTTAACTCTTCTTGGGGAGAAGAAGGAGCTGAAAAGATCACCAACCTCCCCAGAGGAGCTGGGCGCTCTCACACAAACACACACCTTTCTGCTCGTTTTCAGGTAACATGGAAAGCTTTGTAACCCGTGCTCGTTTAAATCAGATGCCTTGGAGGTTTGTTATTTGAAAAACAAATAAATAAATAAATAAATGGAAACACCTCACTCTTCGTGTTAGAAACAAGCAAATAAACAATCAACCTTTGAGAAAATACACAAACACTTTCATTGTCATAAGCATGCAGCGATTCACCCTCCCCCAAAAGATTAGAAGGAACTCATTTAAAAATGAAGCCACATTGCATTATATATCACCACATTTTAGTCCATCAGATACAGTCATTCATTTATATGCAATTTTTCTTATCAAAACATGCATATAACTCACAGGAATTCCCGTTGTGCAAATGCTCACTGAAAAAAAAAATCAAAACAAAACAAGTACACACATACGTACACACACACGTACACACATATTCTAAGCCAAGATGAAAAGCATGCATGGTCAGGGTTTAAGCATAATTTAAGCCAAAATAATTGCTAGATTGTTAAAAAGAAAGCAGCCTGGCAACTATTTGAAGCAGGTTTTATTCATGCTTTTATTTGATTCTTCTCAATTTTCCTTTCCTTTTAGACTCATTAGTAGAAAGCATGCTCAAAAAAAAAAAAAGTCTCTATTGTTTAAGAAAAAGCAGAAGAGAAAAATAAACAGTAGCATCCATGCTCTGGGTACCAAAGCGTTATTTTCTTGGAGCAGAAAAGAAAAAAAAATACAATTTAGAAGCTTTTCTAGATTTAAAACAGATATCGTGCAGAAATTTGATCTTAATATTAATGACATGCAATCTCCAAGGAGATGTATTCTAATTTTTTTTTGGTTTTGTTTTTTTTTTAAAAAGAAGTTAATTTTCAGTAAATCGGTGCAAATGCCTTTTTTGGTTGGTTTTTTTTCCTTTTTTTTTTTTTTTTTCCTTTCTCCTCCTTGCTGTCAGCCTAAAGGTATCTTAAACCCTGCATGCGGCAGTGCTTCGCCTGTGCGCTGCATCGGCTGTGAGAGAAGAAGCTACCTGCGAGTTTTCACAGTGCCATCTCATATCCATGTCTGCCTGGCTACCCTGCGTGCTTACGGCTTTTTTTTTTTTTCCCCTCTTTCCCTTCCCTTCCCTTCCTTTCTCTCCCTCCCCACCCCCCTTCCCCGCTTAATTCTTAATGGAAATCCTAGGAAATTTAGTCCATCCTCTGAAATCAATACTGGTGACAGGCGCGCTGCCTGCCTCCGCGGGAGAGCCGGGGATGATAAATTGCCTGCGCATCCGCCCGGCCTATCAGTGCCCGGCGCTCCGCCCGCCCCTGGCCGCGCCCGCCGCCGCCGCGGGGACCGCGGGGCCACCGCACGGCGCTGCGGAACGGCGCGGAGCCCAAAGGAGCGCGCCGGGATGCGCCGGGATGCGGGGTGGGCGGAGGGAGGAGCGGCGCGTCCCCCGCCGCACCCGCAGGCAGCGGTGCCGCACCGACCCCGGCACCGCGGTGGCGTTGGCGCTTTAAAAAAAAAAAAAAAAAAAAAATTCCCAGACATAAGGCAGCAGAATTCCACAAACGCCGCGGAGCCGGGATCGCGCGCCTTCGTGCTGGAGCCGCCCCCGCGTCCCTGGAAGCGCCCAGGCACGGCTCGGCTCGGCACGGCCGGGATGCCGCGTGGAAACCTGCCAGGCACATCTGCCGTCTCCTTGGCCACACACACAGATCCGTCGCGCAGCGCTGCACAGGTTTGGCAAACTAGTCACCAACCCCCCAAAATCCAGCCACAGCGTCCAGCACCATTTTACTTCTATTTGGCCCAGCGAGAGATTCCTTTTTTTCCCCCCCCCCCCCCCCCTTCCTTAGCAGTTTTCATGAATCCCAGCAGTTGTAAGATATCAAGCGCCCACCTTTAGGCTTTTCCAGAACCCCTCAAAACTGCTTTGAATAATGGATGTCTGTGCTGACGAAAAAGACAAGCGAGATACAGAAAAGTCAAGCAATACCAACTTCGCAGTTCCCCTGATGGGAGCTCGGAAATGATAAAAACTTGCCCTGACATAACGCTCACCCACCCATTTCAGTGGCAGCGTGCTGCCTTTTTCAAAAGGCATTTTGAACTTGTAGCACCATTTGATAAACAACACGTCTGCATGTTACTGCTAATGGCCAAAGCACGTGGCAGTAAAGCAAAGCAAAGCTGATGCAGTGTCTTGATACTCTTCATCATGAAAAATAAATTGAAATGGATTGATAAGATCTACTCTGTATGAAAAACATCTCCCTCCTCTAAACGGATCCAGGTTCAACCCTGGGTCGTGTGGCTCAGTATATTTGGTAGATTTGCACAGTATTGCCTAGATTTTTAATATTCAGTTATTAAATTATAAGCCTGTGTAATAGGTGTCTACCGTGTTCCTTTCCTGGTGAACTGAAAAATAACAGCCCATGGACAGCTGCAGGGCTGCTTGCTGGACACTGGGGCTCTCCACCTACATTAATTTGGCTGCAATTCACTCACAACAGTTAATGCTGAAAGAAGCACTGCACAGCTTGTTGGAAGTGGCATTTCTATTTGTTAAATGTCTGTCTGTTCGATGTGGTGCTAATTAGAGGAAAGTCATTGCCCTGAGGCTCTTACACTTGCCTTATGGTGGAACCTGACTCCTGGCCCTAAAGCTGGCAAACTTTAAGAGAGTGTGCTAGTGGATGGAGCAGGCAGCACTGTGCTCACTTGTTCCACACACTGTTTTCTAAGCATGGGCCAGCAAAATTAAAAGGTGCCCTGGAGCTGAACATCATATTTTGATAGCTCTCACAGTTGCAAATCTCTCAGCTTTTTTATTCAGAGGAGTTCCTGACCCTCTGAGGAGCACCCTATAAATCCCCAGCCTTGAATCTGCACCTTTCCCTGTTTGGAAGACAGCAGAGGACACCATCTGTCCATAATTACGTGGTTGCTTGTCCAGTGTTTTGTGGCAATGGTCAAACCTTCAAGCCTTGTTTGCCCATCCCTGCTCAGTGACCAGGACAGAGGACAGGAAGGGCAATGCCCATGGTTAGCAGCTGTGCTCTCGCTGCCCTTCTGGCAGCAGCATCCATTTCCCTGGGTTGCCTGACAATAACTCCTGTCAGGGCTGTGTCCTCAGTGAAAGGAGTTCACTTGGGGGGCGAAACAAATACGAAAAACACTCCTATTTTAATTAAGAAAATGATCTAAATTAGAATAATAAATACCATTTCAAGGGGATCGAACCATGTGGTCCTTTCACATTGACTAAGTCAAACTTTCATTAACCCCAGCATGTGCCTTCCTGAAAGACAGTACTAAATTATCTATAATATTTTGCTTGAGGCAGTATTTTTCAGAAGCATGATTCTACAATAACACCATTTACAGTAATGGACTGTCATATGTCCTGCGTGCTGTTATTCAGGGGACTAACTAACGCAGCAATAAAAGGAACGGTATAAAGATGGATGACAGATCCCAACTCCTCTCAAACACTCAGCAGATGTCTGTGAGGATGAAATGCTGTTTGAGAAGCCTTGCCTTGAGGTGCTGCAGAGCACAGCTTGCTGTGAGCTGTGCTAGATCAGAAAGCCATATCCTACAGATTCTGGGTGTCCAGCAAAAACTAGCTTGCAAGAGAATTCCTTCTGTTGGAGAACAACCCTCCATCTAACCAAGTTCAGGGGGTCTTTTTGCCTTTCATGGAGATGCAGCTGTCTGTGTATCATGTGTCACGATTTGGAAATACAGTAAACAGTGTGGCTGGGATAAATTTTACCCAAAGGATATGAGGGCACTTATGGGCTTGGTATGGCAAAGCAGTTAGACATGATCTGACTTTATACTTAAGTACTCGTAACTTTGCATTTAAGTAAACTCCTGAGTGCTTTGTTGAATCAAGTCCAAATATACAAAAAATAACACAAAATGCAAAAAAGCAATGAACCTGAATTTGCTTGACTACACACTCTCAGGCTGTACATGAGAGTTTTGCTGAATGCATGTGTTTTGCCAGATACATATATCAAATATCACTTGAAAACTTGCTTGTCAATGCAGTGAGGGATAGGAAATGAGTTGTATACCATATATTTCACATCAAGGGACAGAGTAGTAAATATCACAAAGACAAATCTCTATAGTTACTAAAATGCAGAAACAGCATTATGCTTGAAAAACATAGACAAAAAAAATTATGTTAAATCCACCATACACAACTGAGAACAGGGGAAGCCAAACTTGTGATTTGATTTAGATCTAAATATGCTACATATTTCATTAACTAGACAGAAACTGTACAGACATATCATCATTAAAATCCTTGCTAGTGCACTGAACAGGCAGTTTTATAAAATGATTGTAATTTATCTAGGAAAAACATCTACTCAAGAGCAAAAAACCCCCCAATTATTTTATATTGTTGTTTTTTAGATACCATTTTATCAAAAAAAATTTGCATCTGTAGTTCAGACACAGGTGGAAGCCTTCAGTTTTTACACTTCAGCCTAAGGGCAAGCACAAATTAAGCTCCTTGAGATGAGAATGAGGTATTTTATATACTATCCACCACTTCAAACGTGCTTAATGAATGTGAAAATTATGTGAGTTTTAAATATAAATGTCTGTGCGTCCTTAGGGACTAAACTGTCATTTCAGCTTGAGAGTCAGATTGCTCTTATGGCCAGGGTGGGCCTCCACTGATGCCCAGTCACCTGCAAACCCTTCAATATTGTCCTTGGGAAACATATTTAACAACTTTGAGGTGTATGTGGGTTTGCTGTTATAGTGAGTTTTAATTTCATAATTACTTGTGCACAAAGTCATTCCTATCTAGAGAGAGCTGGTATTAAGGAGGAAACCTTAACTGTTTTTATGGGAGAACTGGGAGAGTATTTGGGATTTCGTCAGCGTGACATCCTCACTGTGCCCCTGGAGACTCCTGCAATACTCCACTCTGCTAAACTACCAAACTCTGGGAAATGAGTGTCAGTGTCAACACTTTGTGTCATCTCTGTAACACTTAGTGTACTGGCACCTGTGACAAAATTAGCCCCTTCTGGCAGGAAGTCTGTAATCTCCTTCCCGGAGCTCTGAACTTTCCCATCATGCTGTCAGCCAGACTGCACCCATCAGGCTGGCTTGCAGATGCCTCCATGCCCGTGGATCACAGGAAAACAAGCTCGACAGTGATGAAAATCTTCAAGAGAACTGCCCTCCACTGCTTAAAAGGTCAAGATCCTCCTCCTTCTTTAAGCAAATGGAAGCAGAAAAACTGTCACTGGAAAAAAAATTGCTCTCTCAAGAAACCATAATTTAGATCAATCCTACCTGTTTGGAACTAACAGCTGCCATCAGCCTTTAGTCCCCGATTTTATACTGTCAAGAAACAGATTAAATGTACTCTTTTTTCTGGGCACACATATATTTTCATTCTCTGCTTCCTCTTACCTCCTACTTACTATTCCCTAACAGTTTTTCTGGCCTTTCCAAATCCTTCTACACCTGGTTAATCAACAGTGTCATAATAATACACAGGGAACATGATGACATGCAGCTATTATTCTAATTATATAGAGCACCTTTATTTTGTCTCAATTGTCTTCATAAATTATGTTTCTTACCCATGCAAATATTAATACTACTTGATTGCTCATACCTATCTGGTTTAGTCAGAAGTATTCATTGCCTTTTCTATGGTGGAGGGGGCAAATTACATGGGAAGATACACAGATACAGATATAGGAAGGGGAAAGAAGTCATCTATTTGTATCAAAATCTTTTCCAAGGATGAGTAAGAGTGAGCAACTGCAAACTTCTCATCTTGAAATGGCAAAATTAAACATTTGTCGAAGCGTGTTTACAGCTGAATGCCTGTAGAAGAAAGAGGCAGCAATTTTGATCCTAGACTGCCACAAAAGCAGACACAAAGAAACAATGTATGATACACTTCTGCGGGGAAAATAATAATCACAGATAAGACAAACCCATAGCAGAATTCTGAAAGTTTGGAGGTATGATGCCCATGATTTTCTAATTAAAAATAATGCAGAATTACAGTGTCTAATTATTCACAAGGTTCCATTTTGGCCCTGTAGCTACACAAAGGATGCCAGATGTTGCATGCAGAATGTATTCACCCTTGCTATGCTGTGCTGGCTGGGAAAAGGGGTTTTACCCTCCTGTTTCAGTCTGGGAAGTATTGAGGCTGCCTTAACTTGCACGTGACTGTCCACTGTCTAAAAGACTTGTAAAGACATCACCTGCCTTGATTTCTGCAGCAAGTGCCCCTCTGTACAGGTCACAAAGTCCCAAATAAACTAGCCCTAAATCCCCGCAGGTGATTCACATGGGATGCCCCTACTACTTTTTTGTATGGGGGCAAAGGGAACACAGAGCAACAACAGATTGCGTCTCTGTGATTAGTTATTTTAAAGCAACAGCCAATTATATTACAGGTGTTATTTCAGTGAGTATCAGTTCAGGCACAGAGGTTTATTAGGGAACCTGAAATAAGTCCAGAGGCTCAGCAGTGTCAGTGAAACCCCAGCATTCAGATGAGCCTGAGGAACAGGGTCAAGCTTGGCACGGCTAAGAGAAAACTTCTAAATTACCTAAAGGTTTTTCTCCTCCTGCAAACAGCAACAGGATCCAGAGAAGAGCAGAGAATGAACTCCAGTACCTGCAGCAGCTCACTAACAATGTGTGCTTTCCAGGAGAAGCACATGAAGTTGTAAATGTGAAAACAGAAGCTGGGGAAGAAGTGGTATCTGAAGAGAGAGGTCCACATCTGCCTTTTGCTCTTTGTTGTGAGAGAGAGATCATGTCAGAGATCATGTTTTCTTCCCCCAAATAAGAACAAGGAAAAGAAATAAAAATGAAAGTCTTTGTGTTCTTTCCTCCTGGGTGCATAAAGCACATCTGTGTGTGCAGAAATAAATAAACTGGGAGCAACTGCAGTCGAGGATATGCTGTAAACAATAAAGCTATTTATGCCATTTCATACTTCTGTCAACATTTGATGTTTCAATATGATTGTGTATTTCACAAACTTTTGGATTTTCTCATCACCTCTGGCAGGGTCAGGAAAGGTTTTACCCCCATGTGTCAGCCTCCTGTATGGATAACAGGGGCAACTGCCTACACCAAAATGTATACAGGATGATAAAATCCATACTGTAAGACTATAAGACAAACTTGTTGTACCTGCAGTTAGGGAAGCAGAAAGAAAGAAAGAAAGATGAACTCTCAGTTTCCAGTGTATTTTCTCCGGGTGTAACTTTGTCCTGCTCCATCAGAGCCATTTTTAGCAGCTGGGGAATCCTTCTTGCAATTTCAACATCTATAAAACAGTTTAAATCTAAACCCAACAGAGTGGAGAATGTAATATACTGGGTTTGATTGATCTGTGTCTTTGGGTTTCTAAAACCTCGTTGGTTCAAAGAAGATTGCTACAAATATATTGTTTGTTCTACTTCAAAATCATACCTTTTGAGAGACACCCACATAGCTCAGAAATAGATGTGCAAATGCATTAAATTTTGGCCCTGCTACATTTTGCAGAGTGGGAGTGTAAAGGGAAAAAAAAAGAGAACGTGAAGCCTTCCTTCTAAATTAAAGGTTTCATATCCTAATAAATAATTTCTTTGGCTGTTAGTAAATGCTTCCATTATCCCCTAACGTGGAGAAGCCCACAGAGACTGGGTGTCTGCTTTACTCAGAAGATGTTTTGATTGTTCCATCAGGTAAACAGCAGAGCCTGGGCCGTGTCTCTTTTGTGTGCTTCATGGAAAACGAAAGCAGCTGTGGAATAACTGTGCAGACACTCACAAAAGCACACCCAGTGTGATGCTGGCTGTTCACCCAGGTTGGTTCTTCCTTGCATGAAAAGAGGGTGGATATCCCCTGGTCACAGGGCAGCTCGGGGCTTCCTCGATCCTGTGCCTAGGGGTTTTATGGGAAGGATGCCTGATGTGGATATCAGATTCAAAGAATAGCTGGAGGCAGCTGAACCTGCTGTAAGTTGACAAGGGTGGAAACACCAAGAGAGAAATTTTCAAATGAAGAGCTAATTAATGGGTGCAGTTGCGTGCTGGTTATCAGGAGGGCTCTAATTACAGGCCTAGAGGAAGACAGAGAAACTAATGAAGAAATTCACATTTTGGAGAGAGTATCTTGCTATGACATCAACCTCCAGGTGATGAGAAATGAGGAGACTGATGGGCTGAAATGACTGCTTGCCTTTGAAAAGTACAGGGCTGCTAATCTGCCTCTCTCCCAGCAGCCAGGTTTAAAAGGGAAGGGTTTTTACCAGGGAGGAAAACTAGAAGAGCCTGGAAAACTACACCACAGTCAAATCAACCTGCAGATAGAACTAAAAGCAATGGGAACTACTTAATTTCTGAATGAGAAACTCATATTCAATAAAAGGGCATAACAACAGGAAATCGAGCCCTTTATACCTGGACAGGTCTAACAAAACAAAACAAAACAAAACAAAAATATCCTCAACAAAATTGGAATTTGAACACTTCATGACAATTATGTGATTTCCACACTTTAATGAAATGACTCTTTTGGCTCAGCCATTTTGCAATGGGCAAGAACTACACAGAACTGGGGGGGTGGGTAATTAGTTGTTTTTTCTCTAAAGTGAATAGCATTTAAAGAAAGAGATTAGAAAAAAAAATACTCCCCTCACAAACAAGGCAAGCATGCAGAGCCCATAGAAATTCACAACAAGAGTTTTGTGTATCAGGGAAGAAGCATTAAAGGGCTGGTGCAAAAACCTGTTCCTTCAGAAATCAACTGCAATTCTGCCAGGATTTCAATCCATATTTTTCAAAACATCCCATGGGCTGTCCTCTGCTTTCGTACCTCTTAGGGAAGCTCAGTGAGAAGCCCTTTTGCAATCAGTGTCACCCTCACCTCGCCAGTGAGTGTGACTGAAGGAAGGGGCAGAGGATGTCAGCACTGCTCTACTCCTACACAAGGCCTGTAGGTCTGCACACACACCTTAAAAACATGCACTGTTAGAGAAACGGTTTTGAAGGTGGAATACACAAATCCACATCATTTTTACAGAAGACCACAGGTAATTTTTATGCATTGAGTATGGAGGCGTGCAATGCAATTAGAAGGTTTCACTAATTACTGGTACTCACCACTCAAGCTAAAACTCTAACACAGTATTTATACTCATTTCCATCACTACAAACCTAGTTAAAACACAAATTAGCTGTAACTTTTATTTTACTATGACAAGACATGAAAAATCGAAAGCATATTGCTCATCATGATGTCATTCTTCCAGTGCATACTGGAAGAAAAAAAAAAATTGAGTCGTATTTTTTGTCTGATTATCTGTCAGAGAGTTGGCTTGTGCAGGTCACAGTTCTGTAAGCAGTGAAATAAACTCATGGTGATAAACTGGAAATTACAGTACTCATGTACAAGGCCACACACAAGCAAGTACACCCTACATGTTGGAAAGACCCTATTTGTTTTCTGCTTTGTTTACTATCAAATCTTATTTCTCTTTCATGCTAAGAGACAACTAATTAGAAGTCTAGTAATCAATAGACCATTTTATTATCCGGTTCAGCTCTGAATAATCCTCATAATTTAACGAGCTTCTGAGCAGGCCAGCAGGGAATATGCAGAGAAAACCAAAGAATCTGACAAATACCAAGGGCTAGTCAGTACAAAGCAGCTTTAAAGAAAATAAAAAAGCTATCCGAGATTAGTTTTAAGTAGTGGAATCAAAACAAGCGTAATGCAAATCTGGCTTTCCTTCTTTTCTTTGTAGTAAAATTCACAGCTGCTTTGCCCAGCTAAGCCCTGGAGGTCAGTCAGCTCTGGCTGCTGCAGGTGGCCCCTCTGCCTGAGCCAGGAAGAGCTTCTTGGCCCTGGGAGGGGATTTTTTTGGTCAAAGAAAGAAAGGAAGGGAAGGAGAGCGTTGTCCTCCCTCAGGGCTCCCCAACAGGTTTAGGTTTCTCTGTGGAAGCTTTGTGGAGAAGTCCCAGCACAGCTCTGCTGGACCAGTGGCACCCTCAGGCAGCAAAGCTCCCCAGCAGCCATGAAAGTGCCCTTCTTTATGCCACTGTAGAAGTGGTTTTGTCACCTTAACTCTAATGATTAAGAACCAGGAGCATCCTGTCACAATATTAACATATTCACAGATTACAGGAACAGGCAGTTATCTGCTCAGACCACTCCCCCTCTGTTTTTTTGTCAAACAATATAACTGGATTTTATTTGGCATTTTAGAAATGTATACTTATTTAATTGAAAGCAACCAGGGTAATTATTCTTTGTCGATCAAAAATGTTTTCTGTGCTTTAAAGAAGACTACAGAATAAAAAGTAGGACAATGCAGAGTAAAACCCTTAATTAAATAGTCCTGAATGTATTTTATATGCACTTTCATTTCCTTGACAGCGTAGCTGTGCTACTTCCTCAGTCATTGTTAATGAACTAAGCCTATCCTTGCTTGGTCTTGGTACAACATTAAAACAATAAAAATAAATAAAATCAACCTAATGTTAAATTTAAGCTTTTAGGTCCATAAGAAATATTTACAGCTCAAATCACAGCCAAGTTTAAATCAGAAACTTTTCAATATTTAACAAAATATCTCTGTAGGAAATGCGTAAATCATCAAATAAATAAGACAAAGAAGGATGGAAGCAAGCTTAGGAAAAAAAAGACTGAAACAGGATACAGATGCAAATGCTTGTATATATGTAATAAAAAGTCAAAAGTCAGTACGTTTCTATTTGATAAAATTTTCACGTTCAACTTATTTTACCGTGGAGTCCATGACTGATGATCCAATTAATTTCATTTATGAAATTATTTCTAAATGTTTAATTAGTGTGAAGTATAAGCACAGTGTCGGCTCTGAGGAGCCTGGGGTCTAACAGGTCTGAAGGAAAGGCTTAACAGCCCTTCAAAGTCAAAACTCCACAAGGGAGAAAAGTCCCTTGAGTACAGGTTACTGGCCTAACATTTATTAATTTGTAAAATCTTCTTTAGATATTTTTGCCATATGCCATGCCAGGTCATTCTTGTTTGGGTCTGCCTCTCAGTAGGATCATTTTCTCTGAGCAGGAGCAGTTGGAGCAGACCCCTCCCCAAGCCTCCTCTTCCTAGGAAGGCAGAGCTGGAGAAGTCCCCTTGGCTCAATTAATCCTTAGCATAACCAGCACAGGACCCTTTTACCAACCAAGCACACCAGTTCACTTTTCACTGTCTGACACCAAGCTTTTTGTCTGTTCCTGCTGGAACACAACTCTCTGAGTACCTTCTTATTATTCCCAACTTAATTTTATCTGTCAGCCTGTTTTCTCTCAGGGCACTTCAAAACTCTGGCATAAATTGTCCTCTCCCCTCACTCATTAATTTATTTTATTTCTAGTCATTGTTTTCATAGGATCGTAGAAAGGTTTGGGTTGGGGGGGGACCTTAAAGATCATCTTATTCCAACCCTTTGCCATGGGCAGGAACAACCTTCACTAGACCAGGTTGCTCAGAGCTCCATCCAACCTGGCCTTGAACACTTCCAGGGATGGAGCATCCACAGCTTCTCTGGGCAACCTGTGCCAGTGCCTCACCACCCTCACAGTAAAGAATTTTTTCTGAATGTTTAATCTAAACCTACCCTCTTTCAGTTTGAAGTCATTCCTCCTTGTCCTGTGACTACATGCTCTGGTAAATAGTTCTTCTCCATCTTTCTCATAGTCTCCCTTCAGGTACTAGAAAGCTGCAATTAGGTCACCCCAAATCCTTCTCCTTTCCAGACCAAACCATCCCAGCTCTCTCAGCCTTTCCTCATAGGAGAGCTGCTTCATCCCTCTGATCAGTTTAATGTCCCTCCTCTGGACTCTCTCCAACAGGTCCATGTCCTTCCTGTGCTAGGGACTCCAGAGCTGGATGCAGCACTGCAGGTTTTGCTGAGTTAAAACAAGCCATGTTCTTGTAGAGGATGGAAATGTGAACAAGATCATATCAGACAAGCAGGATGTAAACTCAGCGATTCTTACACTCGACAACAACTATCTTAATGTCGTGTGTTTTTGAAATGCAATGGGATAAAGATGCACATTTCCAGTGGATGCAGAGTATGGGTGTGGTGCAAGTACCAGTGTAAAGCTGGGGTGGCTGGCTGGTGCAGAAATAGCCTTTTTTTAATCTTGTAGGACAGGATCTTTGGCAGCTCTCCCTCCCAGGGGGCCAGCAGTACAATTCCCATCTCCATGGTCACACTGCTGCAGCTTACTCATCCTGTTGTTATTTAGAACTCCACGCACTTTTACTTCTCTTTCATTTCTAACTAGTGAACAATTAACTTGTAGCTCAATACTTTGCTATTCTGAAGGATGTGATTTTGCACTTGATCCCCATGAATTCATCTCCCTACTCCTACAGCAGTCCACAGGGTCATCCAGCTCCACACCCTCATTTTCTCCATATTGGTGATGCCTGCTTTCCTTCTGTCATACCAAATCAGGGCACCTCTGCTTTCTGAGCTACTCCTGGGCTACATTTTTACTGCTGTTCATTAGTGAGCCTCAAAAGAAGTGACAAGACTTGCAATCAACCAGCTCATCAACTAGAAGGAAAATGCTGGTTTTCTATTCCTGGTAGGTTGCATCTGAAGTCCTGGCTTCATCTTGCAGCTACCTACAGCCTTTATCCCAAGTCAGAATTTGGAAGGAGGTCAAACCTACTGATTTATAAAGAAAACGAGAGCTACAAGAACAGAGCCAGGCAGAATGCTAGCAAAAAAAGAGAGGAAGAAGATGCCAAAATAATCTGCAATAGCACTGCCCATACCACCAGAAGGAAGAATGATAAATGCCTCAGTCCCTATAGATAAAAGGAAATATTTGGAGTTATACCATTATTCTAACCCACAATGGTACATCTTGTTGCCATATAAAATTGATCCTAATAGCAAAATACATCCTCAGTAAAATGGAAAACTCTTTGGGTTTTTTCTGCAGCTGTAACAGATAATTGATTAATAGTGCCAAAGCCAAGAAGAAATAACGCGTATGACACCATATTCCTATTTTTTCAGACAGATAAAGTAAAGTTTTAAGGCCTCGTGTTCCTTCTTTGCAGACTGGTAAATTCCATCTGTTAAAAATGAGTTTCCAGTTGGCACACAGAAAATGACTGCACTGTTGTATAAGCATCTCCACTAAGCTTTGTCATTTATTTCTGTAATTAAAACCATTTTGACAAAGACATAGTCAGTTCAAGCAAATTACATGTTATAATAAAACAATTCTAATAACAATCCAGAAGTTATTAATGAATGCTCAAATCTATATAGGAAAGTATTAACTCGAGTAGTTCCTGAACAGGATTATTGCTATTTTCAGGCTTTTAAATGTGTAAATATGTTTTCTGCACAGAATGTGGCAGTTGCATTTGCATAAGAATCATAAATCCAATCCAGAAATGTAATTTTATTTTTCTCAATAACCAGTCTGTTAATTTATCAAGGGCTCTGAACATCTGAACTGGTGGAGCAGAGGATAACGATATGTCTTTTTCATGGGATTTAGTAGCTAGAAACAAGGAGGGAACTGAAGGATGAAATTTTTAAAACAACTTGTATTGATTGTAAAAGCACTTTTTACTATTTCTTAGAGATGTCTGCCTAGTGTTTGCCAGACTCTCCTCAGCTCTCCAATCCCAATAAATGCATCACAGAACTAGTAAAAACCTCTTCCTATTCTGATAAATTGTTTTCAAAATACCAAAATTTTGTATCTCCCAGAGCCCTTTCTAACAGAATGTACCGTGGCTAAAAGCCTACTGGCAAATCACTCCACACAGATGCCTTAAGCACGTGCTCACACAAAGATCCGAAAAAGCAACTTCTGACTAAGGGCTTTTGCTTTTGGAAGTGTAAGTACTGGCAGAAAAACTTCCTGTCTCTTCTTGCCTTCAGGGGAACAATTTCTGCTTGTTAAAGACCATCCCTGCCCAGGTACCTTTAGAAGAGCTAACTCCCAACAATTAACACCCTGATCCTAGAAACATGGAATTCCAAAGGGACTGTGCAGCTTGGTCCAGAAGCTCTGGAGATATTCAGCAATTTGATTCCAGTCAAGACATTCAGTAAGATGGGGTGGTGGTACAACCCACTTTGGCCAGAAAACTTCTTCCCATAATTTCATTGAGATTGATGAATGAGACAACACTAAGGATAATGACCTCACAAATTTGTGGGAGTTGTGACCTTTCGAGCACAAGATGATCATTCCAAGATCATTTGTCCTCTGACAAGGACAGGCTATGAAGATAAAACCCAGCGTATGATAAAATAATCATGCCCTTTTTGACATCAGAAGTCTTCTGTTTGGAAAGGGTTACACAAATCCACAGTACTGACATTAGTGGTTTATTACATGAAAGCATGTAACTCCTGCGACAAAAATAATGTTCTTTTAGAAGCACTGAACACAACAGTCACAAGTGAAACATTTTGCAAATGAAATAGCCACAGTCTCTGATAGCTGGGCTGGACTATGGGAAGAGTGATACAAGAGCCACTGTAAACCAGGAAGCTCCAGAGGAGTAAGATGAGCTATTTGTAAAGGTATGCAGCTAGTAATTGTACGTGTGGTTAAACATCCTGGTCTCCAAAGAAATTCCTATCATGAAGGCCTACAAAATAGGCTTCTTTCAGTCTAAGAAGCAAAAAAGATGGTAATTTTATAGTGGCACATGGGGTTACGTTCATGTGTCTTTTCCTCTTACAAGTGGTGGCTTCTCATTAACCCTTTCACAGCTGAAACCCAAGAAATACCTCAACCAATTACAGCCTCTGTGCTGAAATTTGACAGGTGTAACACATTCTTTGCTACAAAGAAGAAAGCCCCTTTCTCAGAGGCAATTACAGCATCCTGCTTTGCAAAGACCACACCGTGTTTTTATTTCAGGGTAGACCAGTGCTGTGACCAAGTGACTGAACGGTGACTCAATAGTGTAAAATTAGCTGACCTATCCCGGGTCTGAGACATGTCATTCCACCTATGACATCAACAAGAAAAGGTATCCAATGCTTTTCCTTCTTGCCATAATTAGAAGCCTTGAGGGTTGTTTTTTCCAAAATAATAAAAAACAAAACAAACAACACCTCCCCCAAACAAAAGCTCTAAGCAAATCTGGTTCCTCTATGCCAGATGACTAAATCACAAGGAAACTCTTACAAAGTCCTAACTTTACAGTGAGACAAAGGATGATCTTTGGGATTCTTTTAAGTAAGTGAATATTTTATATTTGCTTTCATTCAAAAGCTTTTAGACTCTGTTCTCAACGCCTTTCTCCCTTCCTCTTGTATTTTTTTAACCAGGGTAAAAGAAATAAAAGCAAACAAAGGAAAGAAGGAAAGGAGGAAAGAAAGAGATTACATAATTTTTTGGCAAAAAGCAACACTACAGATTAAAAATCAACTAAAAACAGAAATATATGGACAAATACAAAAGAAAAGACAGGTTCCACATGAATTTTCTTTCGCCGGAAAACACCACATCAAGCCTCTCTGAGATCCTTCCTTCCTTTCCCTGGCAACTACAGAAGGGCTTACCAAATCAACAGCCTAACTAGGCTGGAGTTCTAGCCTAGATGAGTGAGTGGATCAGCACCAGGTGAGCATTGGCACTGTTAGGTTGCTGGTATGGACTTGCTCATGGGACACAGGATCTGCCCAAAGCAATAAAGCCTCCTCCTGCACCCACGCGTGCATGTACCATATGAAAGTCCATTCACTTTGTAGCATTGACAGGAATATCCCACTTCTACATATGCTGACTTAGAAACTTGCTTTGAAAGTTTCAGTGCTGAAATCGGTCATCTCAGTGTTCCCAGGAAGGGGGAAAAAATAAAATAAAAAAGGCTGTTATTACTGCAAGAGAACAACAGAGCCATGGGGATATAGCAGTTGCAAGGATGCTGCTAAAGTTCAATGAGAAATGGCAGCTTGAGAAATGTTGTTGCTTCAGAAAGTAAAATGGGGAATAGGTTTGGAGGGGGAAAGATAGTAATGATTGAATAGGCTAAGCAAAAGGGAGGAAGGATACAGAGAGCAATCAAGCAGAATTTTTCAGGACAGGAAAAAACCTAGAAGTATGCAACTAATAGTAAAAAATAGGACAATTAATGAAAAATACAAAGGAAACACATATGGAAAAATAAAGGAATGGTCTGTTGTGTGGGTGAGGATGAACGCGGAGAAAGAAAACAATGTCAGATATTTATACTCCTAAAGCTTTTTATTTTCCCATGTCCCTTTGCTTTTCAAACTCTTGCAAAACATTACCTCATCTGTTAGGTTTGTTTTTTGTTTGGTTTTTTTTTCCCCAGTGTGCAAACTCACATTTCTCATCATTGTCTTTTCCACTGCAGACAACAACCCTCTTCTCTAGCCAGAGCACCATCAGAGAAGCAATGTCATGCACAGCTGACTGTGTCTTCAAGTGCATTTGTTTGTATTTGTTAAATGCATTTTGAATGTGTTCTGTTCACCCACGTCTTCGCAGCAGAAGCTCAGGGAGATGAAACATTGAGAAACGTCTGTTTCACAATCAGTCCCAGACACACACACACACACACACACACACTCTGTATTTCTATGAGGTTTTAAGTAATCAGAGGAAAATGGGCACATTTCATATTGTTTAAGCAGTGGCTAATGCAAAAACACAAAATGATGTCTTTGAAAGTATTCTGTCATTTCTGTAGCCCATAACCTACAATTCTTTTTGAAGAAGAGAAGCTTCAGATTGTTTTGGCATAAAAATTTCACTAAAATCCTGAGTAAACTGGCTTATTTACTTACATATATCCTTTGCAATACATATGTTTTGCCAAATAATACAGTTACACTGATAAAACTTATAAACTGTTGCAGTTTATTTCTCTTTCTAAGAGACAGAGGATGTTCTATTGGAGTCAGGCCTTTTCAGTGTGTTAAAATAATCTGGACCTTCAAGACTGTAAGCATAGATGTATTCACAGCTCTGCTTTTCCCTCACAAAAAACCTATTTTGAGGGTATTCACTTTATGGCAGAGTATAGTGCAAAACATGACCACAGAGGTGTGCCTGTGAATTGAGGATTTGCCACTGAGATACTCCAACGTGAACCAGAATCAAATGCAAATTTCATAGCCTTCCTATTAATACACATCCTTGACCAAAGATCAGCCCATTTGTGATTTTTAGCCACTGTTTCCTTCACTGCTGAACCTCTCCCAGATGTCCTCATCGCTTTAGGATACCGCCCTTCAAATTTGCTTTATAATGTGCCTTGTGCATTTCATAAATCAAGGCTGAACTCTTCACTTCTACAAATTACTCCTGAAAATAACCTCACTCATCTTCTGGAGTATGATCTGCTCGCTTGATGGAATACTAAGATTTTTCCTTAATGTGTCCTGGTCAAATTCATAATTATAACACATATTCCATTAAATGTTCCATGCAATAATTAGATGATAATAACTTGATGATTCCCCTTAACAAGGCAGAGAATAGGACCTGTGTGAAATCTCTTCTTTCTGTTGCACCGCTACAGGGTTGGAATCTGACTACTCACATATAAATTCAGAAAATTGAACAAAGTTACAAAGCTACGTTATAACATCAGAATGAAATTCTGAATAAACTCTTCAGTGACAGGAGATTCAGATGCATTCCAGAAAAAACAGCCTCCTTTGTGCAGAATTGTTGAAATTACTCAGACACAGCTTAACTTCATGTCTGGTTTGACAGGGAAAACTGCAAGCTCGAGAACTCTGCCACCAAGATTTCAAAGAAAAATTAATTTAGGTGCACAAAAGCTTTTGTCAAGTAGAGAAGCTCTGGATTACTTTAAAAAAAAAAGATCAAATTATTGCCCACATTCTGTTTAACATCTTTGTCAGCGACATAGACAGTGGGATCGAGCACACCCTCAGCAAGTTTGCTGATGACACCAAGCTGTGTAGTGAAGCTACATATATTATATATGGGAGGGAAGGGATGCCATCCAGAGGGACCTGGATAGACTTGAAAGGAAAACCTCCTGAAGTTCAACAAGGCCAAAAAAGTCCAGCCCATGGGTTGGAGCAATCCTAAGCACAAATACAGGCTGGGTGGAGAATGGATTGAGAGCAGCCCTGGGGAGAAGAACTTGGGGATGTTGGTTGATGAGAAGCTTGGTGTGACCCAGCAAAGCACACTTGCAGCCCAGAAAGCCAACCAGATGCTGGGCTGCATCTAAAGCAGTGTGGCCAGCAGGATGAGGGAGGGGGTTCTGCCCCTCTGCTGGTGATTCTCTGTCTGGTGAGACCACTCTAGTGCCCACAACACTAGAAGGACATCAACATGTTGGACGTCTAGAGGAGGGCCCCAAAGATGACCAGAGGGCTGGAGCACCTCTCCTATGAGAAAAGGCTGAGACAATTAGGGTTATTCAGCCTGGAGAAGAGAAGGATCCAGGGACATCTTATTGTGACCTTTCAGTAACTAAATGGGGCCTAAAAGAAAGATGAAGAGGGACTTTTTACAATGGCATGTAGTGAAAGGACAAGGTGGAAAAAAATTGCCTCTGCATTGAGGGTAGAGGGGAGAGAGGAGATTAAGACAAGACAAACTAGTGCGTAAATAACTTCTATGAATAAATCCCATCTAATACAGAATCTGTGATACCTGAAGATTATATAAAGATTATTCTATCAAATATAATTTAATTGTTAAATTTTTTGTTTTGTTTCAGTGGTGTCACAGAAAACTTGAAGCCAGAATGCTGCATTTCCATTTAAATTTATAGGATGGTTCAAAACCTATTGGAAGGTTATAATTTTCTAGTAAATGATATAGTGACCTTTTCATAGTGCTTAAGGAAGCAATACTCAGGCTATGTATTTTTCAAACAGTGCAGTACACTTTTAATTTAGGAAAATGTATGCACAGGATTTGCAGAACAATCTAAATTATTCTGCACTTGTCAAGATTTCAGGAGTCACATCTATTATTGTAATATTTTCCCCACAGAGTGCTTGCTTCATATCTACACAGAAATAGTCCCTGAAATGTCAAGGAATAGGGAAGCTGTGTGGCTGCTTGTTGACTTGTGAGGTTACAGGTTGCCAGACTCACATGGCAAGAACAACTGCAAGGCCAGATGACAATCAAACTCCACTCTTAATTACTTCTGCTGCCGAGTCTAAATATATGCCCAGCTTGTGCTGAAATTGTGTCGCGCCACATCTCGCTGATATGTGTCAAGGGACTGCGCCCTTCCTTCTCCACCGGTATTCTGAGGTATCAGCAAGGATAAATTCAGTGCGGGCACTGTAGCAGGTGCCGAGACCTTGCTTGATATGTGTACATATGCATGTCAACCTAGATAATATACTTGGGCATGGCAGGCAGAAAAGAACATAAATCACTGTCAAGACAGGCTGCTGTACGCCCTGGAAGACTCATGGTGCTTTACTCAACCCAGGTGCCATTTTTATCCAAATGAGATTTTGATTAAGAATTATTACACCTCAAAGCCTTTTAACCCCAAGGCCTCATCTTTTTGACTGCCACTTCAAAACATGTGTTCTGATTAATAAAGTAACCTCCCAGAGATTACAACCACACAGGCATTAGCTAAATCCCACTTGAAATGAACACAAGAAGCCAATGGTATTTGTCAATCTGACTTTCTTGTGTAGTCAAGCTACCTTATGTCTGTAAATGTGTTTTTAATCTGTTTGCTACTTACATATTTCCTATGAAGAAACAAGAATACATTTTCTTTCATTAGGCTAAAGGTTGAAAATAATTTTGAAGTATAAATAGCATCAGACAGTAAAAATCCTAAAGCTTAGGAGAGGTCCAGTAGGTGTAACTTAGGCCCGTATTATTCTTCAAACATAGAAGAATAAATTTGTTCTAAGTGCCTGGTGCTGGATGCTTGGCTATTAAAAATGGACCATTAGAAAAACAAAATGACAACTACTTCTGTGAGCTGCAGTCTTTCTCAGGATCAGTGTTTGGCCTGGTTTTGCCACCCTTACACATTAATACATAATTTGCAAACAAATCAGACTCAGATGACACCATTTAAAATTTTACAGAACCATTACTTAACATACCTCTCAAAAACGAAAAATACACTGCACAGTGTGCACAAATCATTGAGTCACATAAAAAATGTAAGCAGGGAAAGGTTTATATGGTAGAAATCCTATACAAGCTTTCAAGGAAGGCAATCATATCTTCATTGTGCCTTATTTTCGAAGACCAAATGAAGCATAGCTTCTTTTCCTATCACTCGAATTGGCCATTTTCTTTCATACCCTCGTGTTCTATTATTTGTGTCACTGCAGCTAGAATTGCAGGATTTATTTGGGAACAATACTTTGTCAATCATGAAACACAAAGCACAGCCCGGCCTCACAGCACATATGTTTTAAACAATGTTTTACACCTCATCTTACTTACAGAAGCGTGAGAACTGGTAGCCTGAATTAGGATCTTTAGTGGCAGCTATTAAACATTAAGAACCCTTTTTTCCTGTACAGTCTCAAATTTTTCATTTTCTGTTTCATTTTCAGTGTTATTTTATTACATTATTTTATAATGGGAAGACAATCACAAGACATCTTTATGATATATGACATAATGCTCCTTTTCATCCAGATAGGGAAAATGAGTGAAGCATTTCAGGACAATTTTCCAAAACTTCTACCATCTTTTCCTCTCAGACAAAAAAAAAAGTGGAAAGTACTGTTTTCTTTAAGCTTACTTAAAAAGACTTCCTGCTCAACTAATCCTACTTCCATCCTATTTACTTCATGTGGAGGCTAAAACTGAACCTATATGGTTACAATTTAAGTCATCAAAGAGAATATTAGCCCCAAGATATTTGAAGAGAAAAAAAACCACCAATCAGACCTCGAAATCCCAAATGGATTTCACTCGTTCACAAAACCTTTTAAGCATCACCAATGCAGAGGCATAAAAATGATATCTATTTCCCAGTTGAGGGACAGGACACTCTAAAATGAGGTCTATGCTTTGTGGATAATTGGCAATGGAGAACATCTACCCTCCTGCACACTTGAGGGACTACAGAATTTGTGGCTAGTGGTTCATGTGGATGGACTACAGGGCAGATCTGATCACCTGCTGACCCAGCCATGGCATCAGCACATTGACTTTGTCCCCAAGAGCCATCTCTTCAGTATCTCTGGAACTCAAAATCTTATTACTGGTTGTGAACCAAAAAAAGTACTCTAAGTCCTGAGTTGTGTGAAGGCATACATGTGGGATAAAGAGACTCTTTGAGAGGTAGAGCAAAGGACAGTAAGATCATTCATTAGGTGGGTTTATGTCTTGGGGTAGGAGCTACTGGGTTCCTACACTGCACTGCACTGGGTCCAATGGGAAGAAAACATGAAGAGAAGAAGATGAACAGAAATGGGAAGGTTTAGCAGCTGGGCACAAGAGAGGGATGGCGAGGCAAGTTGAAAGGTTCATGTTTCAGCTTTCTGCACAATTAACACACCTCTCTGGGCACTAATTTTAATCCTCTTGGAGAATGTTTCTATTTTAACATTGATTGGCAGCAATGCTAGAAAAAAATGAAGAAATATGTTGGCTTTGACCCTACACTTGAATTTCATGAATTTCTAGCTAAAGATATGAATTGAATGACTGTCAAGCTTCTGTACCACAGGACAGGTGTTTCTAAAAGCATCTCTGAAGCCTGACACAGCTGGTTAGAAGAACAGACTTGTCAAAGAGAGGCCAGAGAAAGAAAAAATGCTTGATCCTGAAAGCAGAAATATATAGTAGAAGTCAAAGAAGGGAAGTTTAAAAAGAAGCCTTCACAAATATCTTGTGAAGTGGCTAAAAGGACTTTCAAGGGCTAGTTTTTCTCTCCACATAACTAAGGAGACTGACCAAGGTTTCTACTTTCATTTTTCCCATGCAGTTTTATTCTGGATGCCTACACACACTGCTACTCAAATTTACAGCACTATGATTCAACAGAGTCAGAATCTGGTCCCATGTGATCCTGAGAGTGTCTACTTTCCAGGAAACAGGCATAGGAGGCCCTGGAAATCAGGCTTGAGTCACAATGGCTCTTTGCCACTTCTCATATGAAAGCACTTTCAGTGTCCACAACCAATAATATCAATATACATTAATATAAATCGAACAGAGATAGCCATATTAAAAAAAAAAAAAAAAAAAAAAAAAAGTTGGTTTTCCACCTGCATTTTGGTGCTGTAAAGATAAGGGCATCTGCTCATCTGAAAAAAATTAATGACAACCCCAAACCTGTCCAAAAAAAAAAAAAAATTACTGCTGTTTTCTTGACATTTAAACTCACTGGACTTCTCTGCCATCCACAAAAATTGTAAGGCATTATTTAAAGTTAAAGAGATTTAAATGCCTGGGGTTGCTAAATACAGGTTTTTCTCGTTTCTCAATCTGATTATTATTCAAATGCACCCTTCTTCTTTGATAAAATCAAGGCACTTCTTGGTGTTGTCTGAAAGCCATAGCCCAGAAAAATGAAATAATATCAAATATCATGAATGATATATAAAAGATTGAGCATCAACAATGTATAAACACTCAAACCTGGTACAACAGAACCATAAAATATGTTGGGCAAACCTCAAAACACCAATTGGCATACAAACTACTTGATAGCTAATAAAATACTTGAATAGAAAAATGAGAAGCATTATTTAAAGCACAGTACATGCAGAAAAACACTTGCAATATTTTGTACTAAATTATACAACTCGGATAAATATTGGAAATGCAATGTTGTCAAATTTATACCAAAGTTGATGCTATGGGACTGGTTTGAAGTTCAGCCATTTAGTATGAGGTATTAGGCAGAATAAATTTAGTCCTCAACTTCAATTTACAGCTTGTAGAAGGAGTTTTCCTGCAAGGGAATAACATCTCTGCCATCAACAGTGGGTCATAACAACCTGATTCCCTGGAACGCCCATGACAGGAGAAAGATTACATCCAATAAAACAGAAGTCACCAAAACTCCCCAACTCACAGCAATTGATTCGTAATCTGTTAAATGAGGCAAATGATTTACAAAGGTCTCTGTTCAGACCTTGGAGGGAGTTAATATCTACAGACTGAAGTGGCATGTAGAGTTTTTCTAGATTAGCAAGGATGACATATATTATTTACCAACTGGGGCATTACTATTCTTTTGAAGCTTCCATTTATGTCCAAAGACAAGCTATAAAACAGAGGGTAGCAGAGCTGTTCAGACTCACTGTTTGTCATTTACAAATGACCTTCTCATAGGTCTTAAAGTGTCTTGAATATGCAAACTCCATTGTACCAGAACACCTTCAGCCCCACAGGAGAGCAATAAAAATGACCTGGGAAGACTTCTATTAAAATAATTATTCTAGATGAAAGTACCAGCCATTTCTGAAGTTTATTAATACACTAGCGTATATTGCTAATAAATTAGTGTATTAATAAAATGCTAAGGTGACACTCCTATGAAGCCATTGTTTTAGTCTTTTCTGGCATGTACACATGTGGCCAGTTTTCACTGTAAGACCTTCAGGTCTTAAAGGTATCTGTCACTGTTGTCTACACCACAGCATTGCAAATGCATATATCATAATTTCACTTCAATTTTAAAATAGATACATTTCTAGCTCTCTGGTCTGCAGAGTAGAACCTGAGAGTATGAACTCTGGGTTGAAAACTGAAGAAGTTATAATTATGGCAATGCTACCAGGGTTGTGCCTAGTTTTTAAATACTAGCGTATGTGCCTAGTGTTTAAATACTTCTATTATTCATGTTTTTGTTACATCACCTAAAAAGACAGGGACTTGCTGCAGAAGAACCAGCAACAAATTAATGCCTGGACTACTGATACATGGAGAAGGGCTGATATTTGGTCCTTTTCTAGAAACAGCAGGAAACATCCTCTCTGCTTCCACTGCACGAATCAGCACCAAGCCGAAGGATAACTTTGTGTCTAGGCCACTGAAGAACAACAGGGGATATGAGTTGTTTTCAGCACTCAAACAGAATTTTAATAACCAGGCACATCCTGCCTTGCTTTTCATCTGCAGAGCTCTCCTTGTATTAGTAAAAGTACCAGCAGAAGTCAGGAAGTGCTACAGGGTCTGTAGGATTCTTCCCTCCCACTCCCTAACTCCTTATCTCACGTGTCTTGGTTTCCCAAAGCTTCAGACCTGAGCAGATGAGGACAGAAATACATGGGGAAATTATTCCAGATGCTGTGGTTCAGTGTAAACATATCAATCATGATAGGCCATTTCTGATGCATCATAACAGCAGCTGTTGAGTACAATAAATTATGCTTAATATGAAATACAGTTTCCATTTACAGAGTAAGAAAAACTGTAAGTTCAAACCAAGAGTCTGGAATTGCATGAAGCATAACAATCTGCCCAAAATGCTGCTAAGACAAGGGAAAAGTACCCTCTAGAGCACGCTGTGACCTTTCAGTGAGATGATATCCAGCCAATTACATGGCTGCTATGGAACTCAGACTCTCTCAGTGAGGCTGATGGCACATGACCTTAACAATGAAGAGCCATTTGATATTACAAAAAAAAAAAACCTAAAAAAAAACCTACAACAAAACCAACTAAAATCAAAACAGCTGGAGGACATTAAAGGGGAGCATCATCACAGTGCATAACAGTGAAGCAGAAAAAACATGTAAAAAAGTATAATGCTTACATCAACAATGCTGACTGATAAAGGAGGAAGAATTTCCAGAAGAGAAAAAAAATAAGCTGGAATAAGGAAAGAGACTGAAAGCCAATGGCCATGCCAGTGCCAAAGCACAACACAGCTTTGACATGGCTGTAATTTATTCAGAAGGCAGTGCAATGTAAGGGATCAGAGTTTGATCCTTTTTTTCTGGACTTGCAGCCTTTTTCTGGGTTTATTTCCTCTGCTGCCACATCACCCACCGTATGTTCATCTCACCTGTATTATCCTTAGAAGTTATTTGGGAAGTCAAAGCTGTGCCAGCAGGAGCTGTGCTGCACTGGATGGGCAAAGGATGTCACAGGCAAGCCCAGAAGCTGCAAAACAATCTGGATGGGGTAGGACACAAGCTGTTGTGGGGTGGCTCTGGAGGACTCAGAGGCTACACACACGCCTGAAAACCTTGTGGTGGTGAGCTCTCACCCTTTCCATAACACCCTTTGAAAACACAGCCGTGCCAGCCACAGTGTTGTAGCCACTAAACTGCCTTATGTGCCAGATGTTCAGCGTTTAACCAGTGTTACAGTTTAGTGGTGCTCTAACAAATGAAGCTACACATCAACTCAGATGCTTACGGCTTACTTTCTGTAGAGAGACCTTTAAAAGCAGCTTGTTTTCAAAATCTGTAGGCAAATGTGAACAGGCAGTGATTAGAAATGTGTTTTTAGAGTCTGTGGGGATCTAGATCAGGCCTTCATCTGGGAGCTGTGAACAACAGATAACACCAGAGGGGAACAAACAAAACTACGGATGAATTTACTCTGTGTAGCCTGATACTGTGCAAGCAGGTGCAGTGACATGTCTTCATTATTACTTAATCTTTCCATCTCATAGACATGGGGATTGGGACAATGATGAGGATTGGAACTGTGGTGCAGCATACTGAACTGAGATAATCTAATTTACTTTAGTGTCTGCATCGGTATTCAAACTCAGCTGTTCATGAAGCAAAACAAGAAAATACATTTTGCCCCTTTTCTAAGCCATTTTTTGGCTGTTTCAATTATTTAACTAGGCTTCTCAGTGGAAATAAATGCCAAAACAGCTTTGCGGAAATCTTCCTCTCAGAAAAAAAACTACTGAGCACAAAAACACGAAGAAAGGCAGAAAGATGAAAAACTTATTTCATTCCAAGCATGGATTGACTGCATATAAATTAATCATACTACACAGGGAAGGGAAGAGCAAATCTCCCTGAGATATAATTGTGTCATGTATCACAAAACAGATTCAGGGCACACCATGGTGGAATTGAGCATGAGTGACAGAAAAGGTGCAGCGCTGTGGCAAATGCATTTATGATCTTAAAAAGAAATAAATCAGTGTTTGTTGATAATTACCTCTGAAAAAAGAAAGAAAAATAACTGCAGGACTTAATAGCACCTGCTCTCAGTCAGTCTATGGTGGAGCACTAATGCTTATGATGAGGGAGGGGATGCTCTGCTTCCTGCAGAGGTCAAAGAAATTATGATGATGATACAATATGGGAAGCAATCCAAGAGGATGATCTGATAATCAGGAAGTCATAGAATAAGACAAAGATTTTTAAAAAAAGGCCTTCAGGTGATTTGCAGAAAACAAAATCTCTTATTTTATAATGCCAGATTTCTGTTCCTGACAATTTAAATCAGAAAATGCTGCTTTAGCTTTTAGGAGAACAGAACCCTTGCAATGGCACTGTAATGAATATCAAAGAAAGGAGTGTCAAGACGAATAAACATCTGTCATAAAGACAGAACTGTGGACAAAGCAGGATCTCAGGGCATCTTCAGACCCTAGGACTACTTTGCCCTAAGTTAAGAGGAGCCAGGCAGGATTTTGCTCAAAAATTAAACCATTATTCTCTTCAATGGAAAACAAACAAAACAAAAAACCAAATCAAACAAACAAAAACCCCCCAAACAAACAAAAAAAACCCCAACCCACAACAAACAAAACCCTCCAAATCCAAATAGATAAATTTTCATAACTAGCTGCTGCTCCCCACATATTTTTGCTGGGGATGTGGTCATTCACAACACACCACTTTACACCCTTAGCTTACAAATCATCTCCATAGCAAGCAAAGCTGTTCAACCCTGTGAGCACAAATACACAGTGGATGCTGCCAGTGTTACTAAAATACATCCTAAGCATCCCTTCTCCTGTTCCTGTTCAATGACTTCAAGGGGAGGTAGGCTTCCTCGACACTAAATTACTAGATTGTAACCTGAGGTTGTCTTTCTTCCACCTACAGGCTTATGCATGTTTGTTTTACTTTGGAGGAAACTTCATCAATACTTAATACCCAATGACTTGACATCTAGAGGACTGCTCTTCTATGTCTCATGAAGGTTTTTGGGGTAGAGGAAGGTTCTTCCATTAGCTTTTTGAAGTTCCGTGTTTGAAAACTGAAGCTTTTGATTAATTTGTGAAGGCAATTCTAGATTTACAGCTGTGCAAGAGAAGGAAAAAGAAAAAAAATAAAACCAACGCCTTTCTCTGAGCTTGGTGTTCTCAAGGTAAGACCAGTGGAATTTCTGAGTTAAAAAAAATGCCATGAGATAGTAGTTAAATGCAGTGGAATGCAGTGGCTCCTCTGAGTACAGGTATACACCTGCACAAAGGAAACAATGCATGGGTAACCAGCCAGCTTGCACTTTGCATTTGCATTTCATCAAATCTCAGAGCTACTTCCCAGCGCAGCAGGCAGTTAGCTTGCCCTAATTACTGCCAGGGAGACCCAGATGCTTTTGTCAGCTCTTCAAGCACGGAGGAAGATTACCAGCAGGCAAGCCAGCCATAGGATCAAGGATGGCTCCTAACAGGAGGCTTGTAAAAAATCCGCTAATACTTATGTTCTCTACTGAACGGAAGAAATCTAAACACCTTAATAAATCTGAGATCAAGCCAGACTATTCATATACAGGATTATCTTCCATGCTGAAGAAATCAAACAGAAATGCGGTCAATTAAAGAGAGAGTTATTGCAACAAACTCTTTTTTGTGTAATTTGTCCAGATACGAAACAGTGCCTTGAGCAGACAGGAAGGCACAGCTATTCAACAGATGTGCCTGCCAGCCAAAGGGAAAGGATGTGACAAAAAGATGTGGGGGTCCAGCATCTCCCACAGCTGGGTGTGGGTTCAACCTCTTCCTGACTCCAGTGGCAGAGGAGGCTGGAACCCAAAGGATTGCGGCCACTTTACCTACACGGATAGTCTGAATGAAGTAAAAGCAATTACTATTTTTCACATTTTGAAATTACATGGAGAGGATCCTCCATTCTCTTGCAAATTGAATTTCACAAGCTTTCAAAGCAATTTGGCTTAAGCTTGAGAAATAGACTCAGCAGCAGCTCTTTATCCAGCAGTAGTGGGGGAGGCCAGTGCCTCTTATCACTGATTTCAGCAGCTGGTTGAAACCAGCACAAATTCTCTATCACCATAGAAAATACAATTACCTTTTTTACCCTCCTCATATGAGAGAAGAAAAAAACCTGTTTGTTTGGAAAACTAGGACTGAAGCTTTAACCTGAAATACTTTCTTCTGTTCAGCTATATGATTTTTAAAAAAATGAAAAGCCTGATTAATGCAGTTCAGGGCTGTGTGCTTTGTAAATCTGTAACCATTTTCTGACTTATTATATATGGTGAAACTCACCTGGGTCAAAGACAGTTTTTAACTACAAAGGTGACCTCAGAAGACCCAAGCTCAGCCATGCCCTGTCTCTGCTGACTGCCGAATTTGAACTGGTCACTTCGGCTTCTGTGTCTGCAAAATGAGCAGAGCAATCCCTTCTCCTTAGCAAAAACCAAGGAGACACATTGATCTTAAAGGAGGTGTTAGAAGTTTAATATTAATATTATTGCCATTATGTTGTTAGGAGTATGATCCTATTTTGAGCAAAAGAACAGAAAATTTGGAGGGAGGATCCTCCTGTTGCCACAAAAGCAGCCAAATCAGCATTAGATGCCTCTGTGTGTCGAATCCCACGTGACTTCAAGCAATGTTCAAGTTCTGACAATATCTGAGTCAGAAAATTTGTTCAGCAAATTAAACACACTGCCTGAGATGGCAGGATAATACTCAGGAAAGAGTGTCTTATCCCAGCACAGATCTATTGCTCTTAATTTTTCTTGTATAAATGAACACTGACTTTGGGCCTGAATCTTTGATATTTGCAGTTGCCATAGCACACAATATTGGGCTCTATCTGAGTAGCTGGTGGTTGAGGATGGACTGCAAACCCAGGTAGTTCACTGTCTCTTTGCCCATTTTTAATTTGGAATTCTCAGCTCAACAGCTCCTGCATTCATTTTATTTTTGTTATGCACAACAAGAAAATTGGAATTTTGTAATTCACACCCTCCTCTTGGCTACACTGATGTTCATAACTGAAGTCAATAGAGTTGTACCACAGTGATGGAGAATTTGGCTTGGTATATGAAACAGTTATCAAACAGTTTTGTTTATTTGCCAGAGTCAAGGATCTGCTATCATTTACTTTCTGTCCATGTGTTGTGCCAGGATAATAGACATTTCTGATCCAACTCTCAGAGTATATTCATTGGTAAGTAAAAAAAAAAAAAAAAATTAGAAAATTAAGAATTAGCTATTTGGCTGCTTTCAATGGTAGCTTTTTGTCCTTCTTTGAGAATCAATTCCTCTCAGAGAAACAAAAATTTAGGTGCTTCGGCAATACTAAGAAAGTTGTCAGCACAGCCCAGGGAATTTCCTCTCTAGTCCATTATTTGCAGTTTCCTCTCGGTCAAGAGTGGCTGCAGCTTATTCCATGCAACATCTGCTTGTTACCCTCTGTGCTTTCAGTGGATGTTTGCACTCCAGTTCCCAGAGAACAAGTGAAAACCAGCATAAAATGAGAGCATTGCTGCCAGCCTGGGTAGAAAAGGACTGACATCATTAGTAGCATCAGTCACATTTATCCCAGCTCTTCTTTGTCAAAGTCAGAGATGGAAACTTGGAGAGATCCATCAAAGTTTGTACTGGAGAAAGTTATACTAAAATTTATATTATGCCATAATATTGACAGATCTGAGGTCTGCTTTTGTTTATGGTTATGTGTATCCATGTTTTATTTGCTAGCACCCTGTATCTTCTTAAGCTTCACCAAAACTATGGGATATTCTAAGAAGATTAATTACTCCTATCTACCTTCTCAAAGTGTCTTCATTGTCCAAACATCATCTTTACAAAGAAAGGCCTTGCAGCCCTTAAATACCTTCTATTCAGGATTCCCTAGATCACTTCTCTCCCACAGGAAGTTAAATACAGGCTCTTGAGGCAACTGTGACAGCAGAGCATGTAGGAAAACAATCTGTCAATTATTCATCTATTTTTAACTCCCAGTAGTGTGGTACAGCAAGTGGGAAAAAAAGGAGTAGAGCTGACAGAGTAATGAGCCATCTTCCCCACAGATCACCAGTAAATGCTCTGCTGGTCACAAAGAACCACAATTAAGAGAATGCTGGCATTGATAATTAATGAGCTATTTAAAATGAGCAAATCAGAGTACGCTTTATGTGCCCTTTCACCTGTGGGTGAGATTTTGTAGAATGTAATTCATGGGTGCTCTACTTGGACAGAAATAAAACAGTTCATTCATTTCAAATTTTTGTTACAGAACAGTGGCTCAGATATCAGAATCACACCTCATGTCACATCCTAATTAGAGGGATAAAAGGAAACAGAACTCCTTCTTGTGTAGGGAATGAATGAGAACTGATTGAGATTTTACCTTTAGCTTAGACCTAGGTTAAGGTAGCACCAGAACAGACATTATTGCTTCTAATTTCAAGACTTGATTCAAGAAAAGACTTGAAAAGCTCATGTTTAAATCCCTTCCAATCCCAGCATTTACTTAAGAATGTGTTTAAAGAAAAGACATATATTTAAATATTATCTTGAATTGAAATTCCTCTACATACTGAGGCCCCACATGCATCATCTGAAAAATCTCATATGCCTTATTCATCAGCAGTAGATTTTATAAAATTTCCTTCTACACTACAAAAAAAAAAAAAAAAAAAAAAAAAAAAAAAGGCAATTTCAATGATTACAGCCAATACTCAGGAAATGCACCATTACAGCTCTATCTTGCTGTTAGTATTTGTAAATAAAATTGTGCTCACGCTGTGACTTCCACCCCTGCCACTGCATTTTTCTCTTCTTTGACCAAGGAATGCCAGCTAGGAGTTTTACTCTAAATTCCTATTTTCTCCCATGGGCATATGGACTCTCCTTGTTAACTGACTGAAACACCTGAATACACTTCCTTTAATATTTATCTATTTCTCTTCTTTTTTTTTTCTTCCCTTTGGCTCCATCTACCTAGGTCATGTGAGTACAGTTTCTTACTGATGGCCTTGCCTTGCCAAAAAGAAAACTTGCCATTTGGTTTAGTTTGCTAGTCAGCTGAACAACATGTGCAAAATTTGCAAGTAATTCTGTGGAAAATGTGTGCTTAAACCCCAAATATGAACAGCTAGATATTCAGAGAAGCAGGAAAAAAAAAAAAGAAGGCACACTGTGTTACAAACCCAATCTTGTTAGGTTTTCCAGCTCATTTTATCACCAACCCAGGACTAGAGAGGGAAAACAAAAATACAGCTTGTCTGATGTTCAACACTAAGTTGAAATCAAACCTTGTTGCTTCTTTAACAAAGCTGAAACTTCCACCTACTAAGATTAAATGTTGCTCAGTGTTCATCATTATTATTTTAATATTGCACTAGAAAGAAAATGGAATAGCCATATGGTGGAATTATCATGTCAGACATCTGTTACCTCCCTCTTATGAAAAAAAAAAGCACTTCAATATAATCACAGACTAAGCAAGCTGATAGCTGCTATTAATATATAAAGATATTTATTATATTAAGATGTTAAATTAAGTGTAGGATTAAATTAATTGTAGGATTTTCTTTAGAGGCTTACCTGTTTCATACTAAAAACAGATAATGGTCTCTGTTTCTGTGTGGACTCAGCACTACAAGAACTATTGCAAAAGTTGGAATGCTAAAGTAAGCTAAGATTGCAGAGGAGACACTGCCTCAACAGATTTGCAAAGTTTTTCAAACAGATGACTGAAAAAATGGCTGATCTCAGCCATGTACAGATTTATGTCTAATTAGATGAATATAATACACACAAAACACTTTTCAAACACTGGCCCTATTTGGATTTTCATTTTGATTTTTTTTTTTTTAATTTGCCTGCTCTTAATAGTAAGGAATAATAATTAAAAAAAATCACGCAGAATTAAGTTTGAACAGAAGTTTTTCTTTTCTTTCGTTCTTGGTATGCTGCTGATAAAAACTGAAAAAAATATCTTGGGTCATCAAAAATGATTCTTCCATCAATCATTGGGGAAAACAATAACCACATCCTGACCCCTTCCCTCCTGCATCTGGTTTTAACCATGACTATCATTTCATGAGGAAAATACTATTACTGCCTTTATGTCTCATTTAATTATAATATTTGGCCATTTTGATCACTTTAGAAAACATTATTTCTAAGACTATTCCTGTGTATGGTGATGCAAGCTACCACCATCCACCCCAGGGAGAGGAAATGTCAATGTCATTATCAGGGAAATATTTTAAGGGCTTATGTTGCAATTGGACATTACCTCAATATAAAAATGTAGCGAAAAAATACATTTATACACTCAAATACCTATGCAAATACTTTATTTAGAAGGCAACACACATCTAGCTACCACTGCTGTCCTACACTGTGGGATATGAAGGTATTGAGAGTGCTTTGGTATGGATTAGATCAGTTAATTACCAAGTCCATCACACCTACAGAAAATGTATTCAGACTGTCATATTCAATACCTCTGGGAGCCTGGAATTAAGCAACTAAGTCTTAGTATTAATGTAAGGAATTATCAGCTTTCCTGAACACATTAAGTCTAGATTGATGTCCCTAAAGCATTCAGTAAAATTCCCAGACACTTAATTTCAGTGAATTTGTGGCCTCGTGAAACACGGAGACAGGATCTACACTCATTTTTCCAAAATATGACCTGAAATAGACATAAAGAAGGGGGAATATTTCTCTTTGGAATTTATTAATGCCAGCACATTTGTGAAAATCACAAGAGAATCCAGATAGGAAGAAAAAAGCAAATGATCTATTAGTCAGTGGAGTCAGCTATGGCTTCATGGGCATCAGAACCTCACTCGTGCTATTCCCAGCATCCTCCCAGTGTCTACTCAGCATAGACACTGATGTCCTGCTTTAAAAACCTGAAAATAATATGCAAGTGTCATTTAAGATATGTCTAAGGCCACTTGGTCTGACCTCATCCTTTTTTTTTTAATTTATGAAAATGTCAGAATCTTCCCTATATTTTTAGTTATGCTGGGAGCTGAGAAAAACCTGCAAGCTGGTGGCAATTTCAAAAGCCCTGTAGACCTCTTCAGCCTTTCTTCTCGTCAGGATCCACCCACAAAGCCCCAGACATTTAGTGTGTGGTTGGATTTAAAGACCTAGCAAGACAATACAGAACATTGTACCTTCAAATGTTTTGCTCCCCATGTGAGCCTCTTTCCTCCAGGATCTGAGGGAATGTCAGCATCGTGGAATCTCTCCACTCGGGCTTTCTCCCACATGATTTCTGCTCTTTCCAGAACTGCTTCTAATTTACCTGCTACATGTTCTCCCAAACCCTGGTACTTGCACCACTGTGTTTTTAGATACAGACTGAATCCATAGTGATGTATCACACATCAAAGCCATTTCATCCTCAGCCCATCATCATCTCACAGTGGGGAAGCGCTCGGTTATTTATTAACGGAGAGGAACTGGAGGAAGATGGTATCATTTCCCCTAGGTCAGAATACAAACCTGTATCTTTGATTTCTGTTCAATTGGTGAATATATCACCACATCCTCTGGAGTGGAATTGAAGCAAACGGTTCCTATTTCTCAGCCCATGTTCCTATGCACTTCTAGGAGAGAGTGGCATACTTGGATCCATGGAAAAACTTCAGTTCTTCTCTTCCTTAGTGCAGATGCCCCTGCCCTTCATTTACACTCTCTGGAGAAACTGGCAAGTCTCACAGGTTTCTTCCTTAAGTCCCTTTGGAGACTTTACTGTTCCCCTTCACATTAAAAAATTCCAGTCTAATAACTTCATCTGGCTTTTAGGAGTGTGTATGTGTGTATATGTACATATATTTGTGTGCTTGAGAAACCATACTGCAAAAAAGAGACATTTCAACGGAGATTCATTAAGTGAAAAGAAAACTATGCAAAGAAATAAACACTGCATGCAAAATTATTTGTAACAGAACTGCAGATGTTCTAGGCAAAGAGCATGAAGACATAACTATTAGAAAGTATCTCACTCTGAAGTAATGCCAGCATATAAACAAAACATAAGTTTCAGCTGTTCGAATCAACTGTTGATTACTAAATGAAAACAAATATTTAAAGACAAGTTTAGCTAACAGATCAAATTAAATAAATCAATAAATCACAACGTACTTATTGAGTCATTTGAGACAGATGTAGGATGTTGATACTACCCACAGGGGATAAAAAAAAGGTTTTGAAGAAACCTTCTGTACTAATTTATTAACTGAAAGTCCCAAGAATTGTTTGATTAAAGAAAATGATCTGCAGTCTATGAAGCAGGCGTGCCTGTGAATGAAGATTTGGTCTTAATAACTGTAAGTGAGCAGAAAGGCTTCACACATTGCTGTCACTGTCGTGTTTAGAGGAAATCTCCAGTACATAATACAGTTGTATCACCTAAATTTTGAAGAGCTCTGATACGTGCCTGATGTTCAACAAAACATCACACAACAGACTGTTGTAGTCAGGTCCTTGCCAGCCACACATAAAAGCAGGTTGAACACCACAACCAGCAGCAATTAGCCTGATTAATTAGATACGGAAAGCAAATTCATCTCCCAGCAGCTCCATGTGCCATGGAAACACTTGAAATCCTCTGGCTGGCTGCAGCAGCAGGACTGACACTGCTGCAGTGCACTGGGGGGGCTGCAAGTGAGGCAGCACTTTGAAGCTTTATCGATGCAGGGTGCCTGCTCTGGGCTCTCACCACTGAGAGAAGAGGGTCACACCCTGAGTCAATTTGCTTTTCTTTCCCTCAGCTCTCAGGAATCACACACAAAAGAAAGAGAATGTATTATTTCATGCTTTCTGAAAGGAAATTGCGTGAGCCAAACTTGTAAAACACACAGTACTTCAATCATAAAAATGCACCAAAGGAAGTGGTTAACGAGATCTTCAGGCTTAGCATGGCTCCAGAAAGTGATAAGGGGACTGAACGACTCTCGCTTTCTTTTCACGGGAGAACAGAAGCTCTGAGACACAATACAAGGATTTCTATCCTTCAAGGCTGCTGAGAATCAGTGACTGCAACACCCAGCCCTTTTCAACCATCCCAAATGCAGAAAAGTGCATTACAGCCATGTGAACGTACAGTTATGGGTGACCAGCTCAGCAACAACCTCTTGTTCCACCTGGGTGAAACAATCCCATTTCCGTATAATCCTGATGTTTGTTTGGTGTGCTGGCAGGCACTGAGAAGGAGCAATGGAAGACACAGAGTATGAGAGAGAACCAAGCATTGCTTCATGTGAGGAGACCCTTCCTAAGAAAGGGGTTGAGAAAAAAGAACTGTGACTGCGAGGGAAATATTTCTCCAGCAACGAATCACTGCCTAAATTTGGGTGTGACTTTGCTCAGCAACCATTTGATGCTATGTCCCATGTTATGCAAAGGGATAGTTTAGAAATATTACTGTCCTGACATAACATGAGCAACTTACTAGGAATAAAGAAAGGCAGCATGCTGTGAAAACGTTAGCACCAAGATGATGTTTGCTGTACCATATTTCACCATATTTAAAAATGGCAATGTGTCAGAATTTGAGACTGGATAAAACAAATCTGGGTCAAAAAAACCATAACAGAGCAAATTGTAGTTAACGAACTTGGTCATTTATACATGAAAGAACAACAAAATTAAAGCAGCAAGTGGCCTGAGATCCTTTTTCCTCAAATTGAACTTAAAAAGAAATCTTATTTGCAAGTAATTAATCAGCAATTTATGCAAGTGTCTTGCCATTCTTTGGATTACTAGCACTGCTATAATTTCATTTACAAGCAGATTTTTTTCTCTGTGTGTACACACTGTAGGGGGTAGTTTCAAAGTAATGCTCAAGGTTTCAGACATATCCCACTGGCTGAACAGAAATTCCGTGGTTTGTCTTCCTTTTGGAGGGGCTGGAAACCCATCCCACCTGGATGGTGCCTCCTGAAGTAAATCCACAACAGAGCCAAAGACAAACCAGAAGTCTTTTCTGGATAGTGCAGTGCAGCAGGAATGAAGTAGCATTGCTGATCATGTCCAGTTGTTTTGGGGCCTGTAGTTTTGCATGCAACTGGTTAGGATTTGCCTTTGGTGCTCCATTGTGCTCCAAAGTGCCTCTATGAACCTTTCCTCTCCAACAAATGCCAACAACAACAAAGACTAACAGCAAATCTTATCCCCGAGCTTGGCACAATCAAGGATACTGTTGGAGTATTTATATATAAAAGTGTCCTAGGATAAGATTTTCAAAAACTTTGATGGAATACAGAAATATTAACGAGTCTGAGGAACTTCTGAGAAACTCATCCTAAGCACATACATACACTTTGTTTTTCTTTTTCATCTTTGCTTTTAAAAGACAAAGCAGAGGAAGACATGGCTCTGCAATATGCAACAGGAGACCAGGATGGGCACCAGAACTGACACAATTTAGCTTTTCTGGGAGCTTAATATCCTTGAAGCCTTTATGCTGAAGCCTTGAAGATTTGACTGACTTGGTCAAGGGATGCAATACTTATTAAGAGGGACAGACAGATAACCATGAGATCATATAAGTCATAGTTGAAAACAACAAACCAATGAGCCAGTTCAAGAGGCAATTGTACTGAATACTGATTTTCTAAAGCCATCCTATTTATACAACTTCAGTACTCCAGCTGAAGAGCCAATATTCAATATGGAAATACCTTGTGGAAGAATGGGAAAGTCAAATGATCAGGTAGCAAATATTAAAACAAAGATAGAGAAATTCACTGTGTCCACTTTTCAATATTTTAGAGATCTTGAGTGTCAGTGATGTTGATAATTGTTTTAAAACAATTAATCATATTATCAAAAATCACTAGAAGAAACTTAAAATTCTTAATATTATATTTTAAACCATAAAAACCCAAGGAAAATTGCATAGGCATCGTGCACTTAGATAAATTTCTGTCAACCTGCAACTGAAACGTGCACTTCACAACTTCATTTTGCACAGAGATCCTCCTGCAAATGAGATTTGTCCTGAACACTCAAACTTCCCAGGATCTGTCATCTAAGGGACATGTATGGGTGCGGAGCACTGGGATGCTGGAAGCTGTGGGATTCACTTTACACTAGTGAGCACCTGTTGAGTTAAATCTTTGTGATTTATCAGAGCCCTGGCAAAGAGCTTTGCTTACTGGGGCTGATGAACTGTGGAGAAATTGGTGTGACCATCCAGAGAAAGAAGTGGAAGCAGTGCAGATACAGGGGAAGAACACAATGCCTGTGCTTGGGAATAGGACTTTGCAATCCATGTAGTCATAATTTTAAACCAAAATGGGTGGAAAAATCTCATCCTTCTATTAATAATATCTGCATACATTTAATGATGACTATGTCTCCACAAAACATGTTCACATTTGGCTAGAGGTTATGTATTCAACTACCTTTCTTAAAATTGAACTCTTTCCATGGATAACACCCCTGTTTTTCCCAGTGCTTGTTTTTATTTGGCAGGTGAAGTCTCTGAGCCAAGCCTGCCATTGGCCCTGCTACAATAAATGCCATTTAAATCTGCTGCTTCAATATAGGTAAGGAAACACACCCTTCACCTGATGTATGCCCTGTGAGGCAACTGACCAAATTTCAGTTCACTGATTTAGTTCTGCCTGACCAAAAATCAGTGCCTATTGTTCCCAAACATGTAATCATCTCACAGTATATAGCAATTGCTGGCTAAGTGGCTTAGTGTTATTGATAAGAACTCACCCTGATGAGAACAAAGAGGACTGCCAGAATACATTATGGAAAATAAAAAAAAGCTATTTTGCACACAATTTTCAGAAAGAGTTTCCAGTGCATGCGAGTAGTGAATGCTCTGTGGATAGGCTGTCATAATCAAATCCTTAGAAAGGGATGAGAAATGAGCATATTATTCTTGATTTACTATCACTTCATTTATGATTTCCAGTTAATATGGACTCACAAAGCTGTGCCAAAGAGATACTAAAGGCCTGATTGGGCTTTCCTAATTCAAGCAAAACCCATTCTCTAAGTCCTTTTGAAGCCTTTCAGGCTTCTGCCAACTCTTGCAATTTTTATTGCAAGCCTTGCAGTACTCAGTGTTTAGCTTAACATTTCAGCTCCTGGAGTTCTACAACATGTGAATCTTTATTTTCAGTTTTAAAAGATGCTTATCACCTTCATGACTGAATAGAAAAACTTGCAAATTAAACTTTTTTAAAGTGTTAAAAATAAAAGACAAAAAGAAGTAAGAACTTAACTGTATCATTTTGTTGAATAACTTCCTAAAAAGGTGATATTCTTAGATCGAATTCATGATTTCTGAGTCCAAGTGCATCCTTACGGCTCCCCAAAGGTTAGCAACACCTATTTTCATTTAGCACAAGTCACGTTCTTGCAAAAATTAATCTGGGGGATTTCTTTCCATACTCATAAAGGTATGCAAAATGCTGAGCCTCCTACCATACAGTGTCGGAGGAGCAAATCCTACAATCCTCAGCTCCCATGCCAGTGGCCAGGACTTCCCCCAGGTCTCAGTGGCAAAGTGAGAAGCAGAGGAAATATCTCACTGACCACCCAGCTGGTGCCAATTTTGCACCAACTACTTGAACAGGCATCCCAGTCCTTAAATTTCCTGCTCCAGAGTCTGCTGTAGCTCTGTGGTGATCCTACAGCTGCCTGAAAAGACTGGATAAAAAACTACAGGACAGTAAAGTGTCCGTCCCACAATGGCTGCAAATCTGCACACTTGTCAACACTGAAACAACACAATGCTTGCTTTATTCCCCTCTTCCTCCCACCTCCTGATTTCCTCTTTTTTTCCCCCTCCTTACCTGATAGCTTTTGTTAATTCTGTGAGATATTGGAGGCAGGGACTTTCACTTCCTCTGTGTTTACACAGTGCCTTGCAAGGAGGCTGACAGCTTGAATGCCATTATAATCAAAGGATGAGTAGGGGGGAGGATTTAAGGCACTAAGGAAAATGAGGCATTCACCTACTATTGACATTCAATAAGCTTTGAGTACCTTTCTCCCCCTTGGAAAAATTTACATTTCCAAGTGCAATAATTAAGATGTCTGTCATCACCAAAACATCCATTGTTAAAATATTTCCGAGCTGGGAAAACCTTCATTTAGAGTCTCTAGCAAATAAGCATTTCTTTCTCAGAAGCACTAAGACCTCCCTCATCTAAAATCATGCACAACAGTATTCAACATACTTTCTGGAAGTCCCATGTGTATCTTGCATCATATATTGCTTTTGTTAATATCTGTGAGGAAGCAGAGACTCCGTCAATTAAACACTGTAGGTTTTTTAAAAGAACCTTTCCTATAAATAGAGATTTAAATGATCTCCTTTAAGTATTGCAGTCTTTAATTTAATTCAGTACCTCTGCAAACGGAGCAAACAATCTCTGACTGATTAGATCATTTGCTTCTATTCTATTTCAGCCATGCACCGGTTTGTAGTAATGTAGGGTTTTTTCATTAGCAATTGCTGTTCAGCTGCATATTTTCTTCAATAACTTAATTAATGCTGGAGAGGTAACTTTTCTTCTTGTGCATTACCATAAGTCAATGTAGTTGATGGTCTTGCTGAGGTTCTATATAAGCAAAAATCAGGAAAAAAAAGAGTAAAGGACAAAAATGAAAGAGAATGAAGAAATTAAAGGTAGGTTTTTTTATGAGATGGTGAGTACCTTTGTCTCCAGTGACACCAAGATGGAAAGTGATTATTCAGCACCCTGCAGGACAGACCCATGGGAGTCCTATGGGTCACAAGCTCAGAAATTATTACACGCAGGTAGAATAAGAACCAGGTATGAATGAAGAGAAGAAATTATGTCCCTAACGTGATGCAGTAGCTTCCTAGGTCTTTGTTGCACGAATGGTATAGCATCTGCAGACAAATTTCAGCTCTGACTTTGGGATGTTATCAGTCTCTCTAAATCAAATCATAGGCCTGATGGCAAACTGTGTTCCAGTGCAGTCCCTGACTAATTAGGTGTATAAAATGACACACAGAGATTCTACCAGGCAGGACATTCAGACATAGATGAAGTCAAGAAGGGCTCATTTATACACTCAGGTTACCCCAAGTGCTGCACTGATGTTACCATGGAATGCTTTCCTCACAGATGTTGATTTCAGGTTCATAAATCGGCATTGTGTCCCATTGGATGCACAAAGTCCTTGTTCTCCTTGTTCTCTAACAGGTGAGAGAGGCTGATCAAAACCTCCATCCCCAGAACTTGGGTTGGAGAGATGCTCTGTACCTCTGGATGCCCCTGGAGCCTGCTGGAAGCTCCTTATGGTGAGGTATCAAAGAGCTCACATTATTTTGGCATAGCCACTTCAGCCAGAGAGGAAGGAGAAAATGGCACGACTGCATTGAGGCCACTCAGCCCCTGTGGCAGCGAGGTTCTCTGAAAAATTGAGTGGATGTTCTGACAGAGTCAATAAGGGCCACATTTTATTTCAGGCACCACAGTCTAGAAACAGATCAGCTTTGGAAGATCATTTTGCCCTAACTGTTTCCCCTCTTCAGAAAAATTTACACTTCACCATAGTTGTTAACTTAAGAAAATCCCATTGAAACACCTCAAAAAGAAAAGTCTTAGTGGCTAAACATGCAAATAGTGTGCAAATTATAGTGGGGAATACTCCCAGAAACTGAGGCCAACTGGCAAAGCAATCATACCAGTAAACTCCTGCTGCCTACAGCTCATGCAAGGTGCCAACTGAGAATGGCCCCTGTGACATTTTTCCTCTGAAATTGTGCCTGGGAGTTACATGAGAGTGGCAGAGGCCAACAGTATGCTGGGAACTGACAGAACAGCTTAACATTGTTTAATTTTAATTTAGGAACAATAATTGAGCCCAAATTCTTCCACACTGTGAGGGTGTTCCAGACTTTTAGAGGCAGATCTTCCCTTTGGTAAATTTGATGAAGCCTTAAATTTTGTTGCTGCAAAATACTGAGGTCAGAGTAGCTGGATAATAGAGTGCAAGATACTATTTAAAACAGAATTAATAACAAAGAAAGTGTATTGCTATTTAATAAAACTCTGTAACTTACTACAGTAATTATTATAACCCCCTGCAACCTGCAAGTCAAAATGCTTTTTTTTAAAGGCTCATTTTTAAGTTAAGTGTACTGCTTCAAGTTTGTTAAATAACAGTTTTTACTTTTACTTTACTGTAGTTTTTGGTCCATAGTATAAAGCATACAAAGATACTACAGACGGAAAAGCTGAAGTGTCAAGTTTGATGCCCCAATCAAACTGCCCCAGCAGTCTGTGACTTGGATTTTTACACAGAGAACAGGCAACCTGACCTCAGCTTCTGTCTAATGTGCATGTGTTTCATTCTTGAGAAAACGAACCTCATTCAGCACATCCTGTACCTCCTTACAGCTCATGATGCTTTCTGTGTTCCTTGTCCTACTTCTGGATCTCAGGAGTGTAGCTGTCATGGCTTGATGGCCCAGTGGGCAGACAAACAAGCATGTGAACCAAATGAACATAAGAAAAGCTTTTAGCAGTGTACCTTTTTTTCTTGGTTTGGTTGAGGGGTTTTTTTTGTTTGGGTTTTTTTAAGAAAGCATAAATATGAAAGAATCTTTCCCACCACAGGAACGTCTTGGTAAGGTTTAGGTTTTTAAAGCCCAATGTCTGACTGCTGTTACTCAGGGTATCCACGAGATGAAGGTACTTAATTCACTCACCTGTTTTTCTCCCCTCCTTTTCCCAATAATTAAATTCCCCTGCTTATTATATAGAGATCCTGACAAAACCTGAAAGCAATTAAATATATCACCAAATTCATGAGATGCAAATAACCTCAAACAGTAAACAGCCTATGACTTTGAGCCTGAGTCTCCCATGGTGCAGAATGCTCTTAATTCCCTCTGCTGCCACTGCTTCTTATGAGGAATACTGCCAGAGAAGATGATCAATCGTGGGACTAGAGAAAGTGCTAATTCCCTCTTTTCCAGCCTCTTGCAACTTTTTGTTTTCACACCTCCTTCCTGTTCTCTCTTAAAACTGGGTCTCTTTTCTCTATCTCATGGATCAAGTCACCACTTCATTTCATTATCTCTAATTCCAGACATCCTGCATTCCTACACCGAAAGTAATCGATGTAAGCCATCAAAGGAAGAAGGGGTATTTAAAAATATGCACCACTATGAAGATGGATGACAGAGCAATATAACTCAGCACCAGAATAATCCGAACTGGTAAGTTTGCCTAATTTAGAAGAACAGCAAAGTCCTTACTTTCCCTCTAAATGCTGGTGAACATCACATCCATGAGCCACGTATGGTACAGAACTTTCAACTGTAACTCATGCATTTGTTTAACAGGAACAATTTCATCTGCAGAGGGAATGCGACAAAGGAAGCCACGCTCAGAGAGGTGTGAAGATATTTGCAAAAGGCGAGGAAGCCAACTAACCTGACCAATGGGTTCTTTGGTCGGAGCCTTTCCTCTTCTAGCGGTGCTCGTGGCCAAGGTGGTGGTTGTTTCCATGACTGACGTGGACATCTCCGACTGCATTGCGGTGGCTGTGGACTCGGTTGTCATAGAGGAAGGCACTTCACCAACAAGTCTCACATTTCCTTCTATCACGATGTTGGCATCATTTTCTGCTGCCATATTCAGAACTTTCAAGCCATTGTAGTAAAGACCAGAGAGCTGGCCTTGGAAAGGGTGGCCGCGTTCCTTGCCTCCAATTTTTATGGTTGCTTGGCTATTGAAGATTGTGAGCTGACGCCCTGTGAAGATAATATTATATACATGCAAAAATGTTGACTGTGAACGCTATACTCTACACGAGTGATAACAGATTGTCATGGGGTGAAAAATGAGAGCAATAAACTATAAGAAAAGGATTTGACTCATAATTCATTGCTTTTTAATGAGGTGTCCATGAAATGCACAAAATTTGAGAGCATTTGCATTTTTCTTAATTTACGACGTTTTGGGATTTATATGTTTTTTGCTAAAAGGCCAATCAAATATATTCGCAAATGTGTTTGGCACTACAAGATATACCCCTCTCCCTTTTACCTGAAAGCAGTGTTAACCTTTTGGTGTGTCTCAAGAATGCCAGGTTTTCTAATTCCTTAAGATAACTTTTTCTTCAAGTCTGCCAACATTTAAAAGTTTGGGTTTTTTTCCACGCAATGCAGCATAGAGCCTATAGCTTTATGTACAAGTGAGTTTATGTATGTATAGACATATACAAATATGTATATACACACAAAGTTTATATATATGCCAACAAGTCACTAGGTCAAGTGAATTTTAAAGAATTTATGCAGTAATCTGTTGCATCTCTATATATGTGAATATTTATATTTTTAATTAAATATTTCCTTTTCGTGTTTAAATGTTTATTTCCCTTCAACATACACACTGAAAAGAAACACATGGTTCACACTGAGTATCTCAGAGGCAGATTCAAAAATAGATGTCTGATTGGCTTTCAGCAAGGCTATCAATTAAAATAAAAGATTTTAGATGTAAAAGCGGCTTCAGAAATGATACACATACCGATGGAGAAATCATGGCACATTTCCATTAAACAGAGAAATCCTCAGCAACAGTACCACTCTTAGTAAATAGAATAGTCACTTTAGCAGATTGGTTTCTGCTCACAAAAAGCATGCACACAACTTTAAAGTTCTGTTTTAATTAGTGTTTGTTCCAAAATCCCCTTAGAAGGTTGCAAACGTTAAAGGGACTTCATTTTGATTGGCAATTCATATTGCCCACTATTTAAGATACCTACAGTTTAAACAAATTTTTTTCAGGACCATAATGAAGACATCATAACTACAGATATTTTTAGTTAATAATTTAGATGCTGGAACATGTAATATAATCTATGAATGATTTATAATTTTTGGTTAATGTTTGCTATGAGTACCTTCATAGATTGAGTTAGTGGATTATATTTAACAGTCCCTTTAACCTTAAGTTAACAGGGTAAGATTATTAAACAGCTGGTACTTCTAGAAATGTATAGAAATTATTATACAAGGTATGCAAATATTACTCTATATTTTACTTTTTAAAATTTGTTTTAATTTAGTTTTACTGAAATTTATTTTTTATGTTTATTAGTGTTACAATGAAGCACTACTTGGTTATGTTCAAATTATTTTTTTATTTGAAGTTTTAATCAATGTTTTTTACCTTTGTCGAGTAGCCATTCATCAACTACTCGACCAAGTCGATATGGAATTCGCTGTCTAGCAATCGCCAGGCGCTCGTTATCATTGTTTCCTTTAAAGTTTAAAGAGACATTTCATTGGTTAAAATCTGTAAGGTCAAAGGTTAAAAGTTAATACTTAAAGCTTGAGCTATACAGTTGCCACATGATTTTTTGAAATTTGGAATTTTAAAAAGTGCTACCTAGAACATTTCATGGTTCAGACTTTTCATTCATTCATTTATTTTATTTTAGCAAACAAAATTATTCCTATGTTAATTGAAAATTAGAAATCTGCATTTGAGCTAGGTTATTAAACTTATGTTATAGACAGACCCAAAAAACAAATTTAAACATCATCGAATGGCTTTACAAAAAAATGATAGTTGACCTCAGGGTTTTGTCTTTTTTGATGTTTCTTATTAACTAGTTAAACATGTTCAGGTGAAACAGGTTTAAGTTTTCAAAAGACATCCAACCTCTCACTTCAGGTTAGTCATTTAAAGAAGAAGAACACAACTCTTAATCACCATCTAAGGCACACTTACTTCTTCTGTCTAATAATAGTCCTGCTGTAACTTATTCCTAAGCAGAAAAAATACACATTTCTTCGCTTCATTTAAATAAAATCCAGAGATTCAAATACATGGTACAGAACAGACCAGGGCATTCACAGTTTGTACATTCTCTTAGGACTCGTTGACAATGTCTTGAAGGAACACCAAGGCTTTGACAAAAGTGACTTGCTGAAAGGTAGCCTGGTTCTAAAACGTGGAAGTGCTTTAAAATTTAGCAAGAGGCCATCTGTGGTGGGGTTTCATAAATTAAGAACTAACCAGAACTCAGCAATGCAAAGGACAAACTTGTTATATTTGCCAACTGTATCTATTTTCAGTCAGTGCAGAGATCTCTGACTTCTTTAACTAAAACAGTGAGATAAAGAAGTTCCTCAGGCTAATACAGTCACAAAAATAGCAAATGAGGAATAATTAGCAAAACACTAAATATTTATTTGTAATTATAGTTTTTTGTGTTTGAGTTATATAGTTGTGATCCCTCAGAAAACCACTTAGGAGAATGGCAAACCTAAATATTTCCTTCAATGTATAGGCTTTTGGTGGCTGCATAATTTTAAACCAACAATATCTTTTACTTTCATTGTATTGGTTCATATTAGGAAAGAATCTGAGAGATAAGAAGAGCCAGATGAGTAAAAAGCAGTCATTCATAAATCATGTCCAAATACAATCTTATTGGCTCAAACGTGCATATTTTCTTTGACTTCAAAACCCACCAAACCAACCAAGGAACCAAGTCCTGTATCTGCAGTGGGAATGTAAGCACACGCTGCAGTAAGCCCACGTAGTGCTCAGAAAGACATATTCCTGAGCTAGAAGGATCCCACTGCTAACTATCAAACAAATATTATCCAGATTTAGGAGATCAGTGTTCTAGTTTGTCACAAAATTATGAGCCATAACAGGCTTGCAGAGAAGAATCAGTACAACAGACCCCCAAAACTGCAAATGAAACCATGGTGGTTTCATGCAGATATTTATTCTGCAGCAATGAGAAGTGTTATTTCCATGTTTCATGCATCCCTCACTTGGTTTAGCATGGATGACATCCACCATGCCAGAAGCTGGCCTGTTTGCTTTTGAGGAGATGGCCTTTTCCTGTTGGCTCTCTTTCCAATATAAAATCAAAAGATGGTTTGGGTTGAAAGGGACATTTGGAGATCATCTATTCCCACCCCCCTGCTATGGGTCAAGACACCTTTCACTAGATCAGGTTTCTCAAAGCCCATTTGACCTGACCTTGAACCCTTCCAATGATCCACAACTTCTTTGGACATCCACAGAAGGGGGTTCCACAACTTCTCTGAGTAAATATGCTATGTGAACTTCTAAGTGTATGTCATATTAAAAAGTGGATGGACATACACACACACACACACACATATATATATAAAGCATGTACATTTTGTTTCTATGTGTGTTTCTCTCTGTTCTTGACGTTTAGATATATTTTCCATAAAACAGAACTGAAATTGAACATTAAACATTTTACTGAATCTCTCCCTTTTGTACTTCTCCAAGGAAATTAAATTTTGGAATTAAACACATCACAACATAACTACTATGATGATGTGAGAATACAGGAAGCTTTAATTCTTTTTTTCCTGTTACGATTTTTAAAATTACTGCTCTTCATCCTGGCCTCCTTTCCCTACAGCAAACTTCCTGTGAATAAATGGAAATTTGAAAAGTATCAGAAAAAAACCCAAGAAATTTCATGTGACCAACAAAGGAACCAAAATAAATGGTATGAACCTACATGTTTCTGTTCTGGATTTGTATCTTCCATCAAAATATGTGTGTATGTATATATACCTAAACTACTGAGTTAATAATTTATATTTACTGACACTCAGTTAATTTTGACACATTTCGCTTTTCAATAAGATGTTTCTACAGTTTTTATTGAGGCATTGTCAGTTGAGTCACTGAATAAGTGAGAGAACATCCTATTTCCAAAAGGTTTCCTTAACTTAAAGTAAATGAATCATGAATTTTAGTTAGGGTTGCATACCTTTTTTTTCCCCAGTTATTTACATTTAACAAAAAAATGGGGGTGTGGGTGAGATTGTTCTATGTCATTTATAAGAAAGGCTAAGTTGTTCAGAAGAGGTCTGTGGGCATAAGGAATGCAATAACATAATGGAAATAAGTCTCATGGATAGAGATCATCATTCACTCATCAACTTCACACACTGTTACTCACTGGATGCCTTTCATGAACAAATGCTCTCTAGATCCCACAAGAACAAGGCAGTTATGGCAGTGTTCACAACTGCCTGTACTGGGAAGGCATTAAACTGTGTTGTTTATTCACTCAGTAGATGTAAATCAGGAACATTTGGTAAGAGGAACCTCTGCAGCCACCAGACTGGATCCTTAGTGCTATTGCAACTCTCTGTTGTAATTCCATGATTAACATGGGATTTATCCTAGGCAAGGTCCACTCTCACTACTCTGCAGCTGCTCCAGAATATCTCTATGGTGATCCTGGAAATTCCTCTGTGAATTAACAGCATAAATTTAATCTTGGCCAGTTTATACATTTCTTTGAATTATTTCATTAAAATATACAATATGTATATTTTTTGAGCCTATTATAATGTGATTCTATCAATAAATTATGTTTTATACTAGCTGCAGCAGTCCTGCACCACTGGGAGCAAAATTCAAATGAAAAGCAAGGAAATAACAATTTGATTTGTAAAGGTCACACAAAAAATAATTGCTGATTACATTAGCCCATTCGTCATCAGAGGAAAAGTGTGCTGTGAAATACATCTCAATTTGACACTATTACATTAGCTTAAATTCTTCTAGTGTATAATATAAATGGAAAGGCTAGGGGGAAATGGTGTGGAACTTATCTGGATTTAGTTTCAAGGAGAACACATGGATTTAGTAATGATGAAACCAGTAGACACATAACAACTACATTAAAAAAAAATTATATGTAGAATTGAAAATAATGGAAACTCCATTAAAAGCAGCAAAAGTCCTATTACTACATCATGAAAAACACATCATTTCAATAACTTCTTCTTCCCTGGTTTGGGTCATACACTCAGCTACAACGAATCTGGGTAGACCCACTGAATTCAGTAAAACTGTGTGCACTTCCCCCATCTTATAATCTCACCCCAGTGATCATAAATACCACAGATTGTTTTCCTCAGGAGTATTCAGTTCATGTTTTTCTACCTTCCTTTATTTATGCTTGTTTTTACCAATACAGTGAACCACAAGGAACTTCTTCAGTAAAAACACTTCCAAGAAGGTTAATAAATTTTTTCATACTCTAGATAAACCTGCGGCTTTGAGATTTTATTTCTGCTACCCTTCTGAAAGATTAAGTGCTCTGGCAGGCATCCTTTACATCGTAATTCATAAAAATCCCCTGATGTGCCTAAACTTTAATTGTAGACAGCTTCGTGACTATCCAGCATTACTCTTCCAGGTTATATGGCCAAGATTTCTTTGATTAAAAAAACTGGGTAGAAATGATTCACTCAGGATGTGCACCATGACATTGTCTAACCTGATTGAATTCTAGATGGCTTCATTCTTCTGCCAAATAGACAATATTTTGTCACAACAGAGTGTTAATTCCATACTGGCAGAAAGGCTTCAAGGGAATAACAATAATTTCAAAGAATCAAGGTAAGAAGAGAAGAGCAGCAAAGGTCAAATCTTTGAGTCAGAGCTAAATCTTGTGTCAGAACTGAGAAGATGCAGTCTAAAAAAACTCTAATCATACCTTTATATCTATAGGTCAGCTGGGACAAACCAACTATGTGAACTTCACTAATATGTATTTTATCCCTCCTGATTTATTATATTGTCAGGGCTGGAGTGTAATTCTATTTTGTGTTCTGAAATAAAAGTGTCAGTTATTGATGTGAAATAGCAGCATCCTTGAAAGGGAATAAGTAAGAAGGTTGAAAATCGTGAGTCTGTGAAGAACAACCTATACTAGAGAATATTTTCTTTGAAACAAACCCTTTAACAGAATACAAATTCACATTGTTAGTCCCAGTGATCTGTAAGGGAAATAAATAAAGTGATGAACCCAAGGTCTATCTCCATTTATAAACAACCCTCCCTCCCTAGCTTTGCTCATCATGATCTTGACACCGCTATTTCTGAATCATGACTCCTCTGACATCTGCAAGAGAAAGACAGACACCCATATCATTCCTCCAGATGCAATTAGGGATGAAACCTGACTGAAATGTCCACTGCATGGCATGAGAGGAAGCCACAGCAGCTCTAGGTGGGATATGGGTGCAAACAGTCCACACACAGTCTCACAGGGCCAGGAGATGAAATCATAATCTCAGTAATGGCCCATACTAAAGTTCTTTCATAGCATCTGTTTCCACTATTGTGCACACATACTTGAGACTGGGCTGCATGGGGAAGAGGAGAAGAGGTCCAAGTTCACCTCAGGAAGTCACTGTGTTAGTGGGGGACACTGCTCTGACCTATATTTTTGCTGAGTGCTTACAGACTTGTCTAGCTGGTGTTTGATCCAGGAGTGAGCTCTGGATGGATCAGATGAAGGTGTGTATCCTTTTCTCTTGCTGAAAGATGTCAGCTCTACTTGTTACAGTGTGTGGGGAGAGAGAGAGGAGGATGCAGTGGTCAGCCTCGAAGACGTTGTATGAGGAGTTACATACCCAGAAGGCTGATTTGGGCCTCCTGCAGGGTTCAGAGGGAAGGTACACACACAGTTGCAGAATGTGAACATATTGAACAAACCTTACCATCAACTCAGAGAGAAGATGAAAGTGCAAAGAAACTCTTAAGTTAGAGAAAGAACCGGTAGCAAGTAAGAGTGCAGCTCTTTTTGCCTTACCTTCTTGAGAAAAATTAACCTATAAAGGGAGAAACCACCACGAAGTACCGCTTCTCCAAACTCTGAAGTGCCAAGCCCGGCAAGTTCATATTAAATGACCAAAATATAATATGACACTTTACACCCTACAGGAACCCCCAGATTCCTTATCATGAATATTAAGCATCCAAAGAGGCTATTTGCCCACAGAATGACTGATAGGAGTCTTCACAGCAGAGAAAAATCTCTCAGTAGTGTCTCATAACACTGCTAAAAATAAAGCAAAACTTAGGTTTGCCTTAAAGGAGAATACAATTACAACATTTATTGCAAGATGAACGTGTAAGTTGGTTCCCATTCCATTTATCCTACAGATTGTACCAAAACATCTTATATTCACCTGTAAGCTCCTTATTTCATGCTTGCATATTAAACAAAGTAAATAATATTTTTACAGTTTTCTACAGGATTAAACTGAGAACTCTCATTAACCTCTCAGGGGGAGCCGAACCTTCTCTTCAAATCAACTACCTTCTGCCCTGTTTTGTTTTTGATTATTTTTCACTGTATTAATTAGTAATTAAATGAAAAGTACGCTCTTTCTGACTCTCACTTCCTCACAATAATGCAGTATCTGTCTCAGTTTGTGCAGTGCTGGATTGCTTATTTTGAGAGATTGGTGTATTATAACAAAAACAAGCAAGAGAAGATGAAAAGCAACAAGAAGCAGATAAGAAAACATAAGACTTGTCTGATAAATTAAAGGTCATATTTTGTTATCAGGAGTTTTAAAAAGATCCTTTGTACTCCCTGTGTAGAATTTAAGGAGCTAATATTGTAGGGCTTCTGCTGAAATAGGCAGGAAAATTGATAGAAATCATTGAAGAGGAATGAATTGTTGCAAGTATGGTACCATGCCCAACATCCCCCCAAGAGTGACATTTTGTAGTTCTCCAAGGTAAAAAGGACTCTGAACTGTTTCTAAATCATAATGTCACAGCATTTAAGGTTATATTTTCTATATAAATTTAACCAGAGGTTGACTGTAAGCAGTTTCTTATTCAATAGAGTTTCAACAACTGGAAAATGGAGAACGTTTCAAGCCTATTGCATTGAAAATTAGCTAGATCTCAGATAGCAATCAACTGCTGAGGGTGTTCTACTGACTTTTGCCCAGGTAGCAATCTGGATGATCTTCATTTCATGCTAGCAAAGAGGTACTATATAGAATGTCTCTTGACAGAAATAATACATTATACAAATGAACAATGGCAAAAGGGAAACACTGTGCTCAGCTCCCATTTTAAATTCCCACTGAGCTGTAACTCCATGAATATCCAGTGTTCAGGTAGAAGCCATCAATAAGAAAGGACTTACTAACTATGTGGTAAGTCTCCTAATTAAGTTTAATCACCACATAAGTCCCGAGTTCGGAATAAGGACAAACTGTCAAAAGGTCATTGCTCATAACCTTGCATTTTATTGTAGTCAGTGAAAGGCTTTGGGGAAATCTATTTTTCCCATAAGTTATTTGTGGACAATTTGCAACATGAAAAGTCGTCTGAAACACTTGGAAAAATCTTCTGGAGTTAAATCCCCCTCTTGGATTTGTGGCTGATAAGAGAAAATAGAGTATTGGCCTTCAGTTGTGATCTCCAAAGCTGCTTGAGCAGACTGTGCAGGGGCAGTGAAAGGTGCAGATAAAGCCATGCTCATTACATGACCTGATCCATAAACACTGTAAGAAATCCAAAGCACTCAGCATCAGCCTTCATCAACAGCACACAAACTAACTTGACTGCAGCTGTAAATTTTTAAAAGTTGATGTCATGTTCTTTCACAAAACATGAAGATGCTGGAGTTAACCCCTGTGTCCCAAAGTCCTGGGACATACAGGTGCTTTGTCACACTTGCTGCACCTGCCCAGGCTGTATGATCTTACTCTCCTATGGATAAGCATAATTACACACAAGCCAACAGGAACAAAACAGAGGTTATTCTTTGGACCAGGGTTCGCCAAGCAGAAAAAAACAAATGTGCCCATATAGACAGAAAATGGCATTTAAGAGATAAAAATCTGTTCTGTGTCAGCAGTGCAGGCAAAAAAAGTGAAAAAAACCTAGCCCTTGGCCAAAGCAAGCTCCAGACTTTCAGTTCTGTCTAAAAGTGGCATTTCAATTTGTGTATTTAAGCCTCGCAGACATTTTACTATAAAAGAATAATCTATTTCAAATGGAAAGGTTTAAACTTGTACATACAGGGGGGGTTTAATGCTTTCGGCAAGACACAGAAACAGAAACTGTAAATAATAGAAACAGATGTTCACTGAGATAAAAACAGAGGAGTGCTTTAGGACTGCAGAACTATAATGAGAAGACCACCATGGAAAAGTGTAATGGCTGTAGGTAGACTCCCAGCAGGTTTAATTTTATCTGTTAAAAATTGAAATAATCTGATTTTGTATTTATAAACTAAAAAAAAAATCACTAATAATTCCCCTTCCACCTATGCTATGTTGCACATCATTATAACTTTTTATAAAATGCAGCTAATTTTCTAATTATCTGAAAAACATTTACAATTCGCTGAGGTTTTTCCTCTTGTGATTATGTTTTACCTCATTTTTTTTAAGTAGTACAACTTAGAATACTGAGAATTGTTGTGAAACACTTGATTTTGTTTTGACATGGTAATTTTGAAGAGAATTGAAAAGTTCATTGCTCAGATACTCTGAGTTTCTATACTCAAAACTCTTCTATATTTTCCTTCTTGTAGGGTTTAGGAAGTTCTCAAGGAAGGGAACATCTGGTTCCCATAATACAGTTATCACTTTCCTGATACATCTCCTTTATGAATTCTCATATCCTCTGTGTAAAAATGGGACAAAGACCCACTGCTGAGTAAAGACCCTGTGTGGGGAATAGGCAGGAGAAGGGCTGCCACTGTTGGCACAAACCACATCCATGGAAAGTCCATTTCAGAGCACCCTATTCTGCAAAATTCCATAAAGACACACTGAGCATCAAGCACAGAAGCAATTTTTGGGTGCCTTCCTAAATCGTGGCCTGAAAACATCTCTGAAGCTACAGATCTCTCCTTGGATGTTTTCAGATGACAGATGGTGTCAAGGTAGCCTTGGGCCTCTAGAAGAGAAAACCAGTGACTCCAAAGACAGTCCTAGCACATGTGGATCTGACCTGCACCAGCTAAACCAGGACATCCCAATGCTTTAAGTTCTTGTCCAGGACACACTTTCATATGAGGAGCTGCTGTTTCAAAGCTAACAAGGCCACATTTTGGATGGGCAGTGCAAAGCTGGCAGCTAACTTTCGTGTAGGTCTAAATTTATTGGGGTGATTTTCAGAGCAAGTCTGAGCTGAAACAGCAGAATGAAGAAAGAATCAATACTGGACTATGTAAGCATATATGAATTTGCAAGGAAATAGATAATCACTAGTCAACTGTCAATATGTTTAATTTTTCATTTTGTTTTACAAAAATCCATTTGCTGATGCAATATCCACAATGTGGACCTGACTTCTAATTTGAAACACTTATGAAATGTTAAATGGGAAAAAGATCAACTTTAGAAAGAAAATAGCTCTGCTAGCACAATTTACACATCTACTTTTTCTCAGGAAACCACTTGACCTTTTAACAACATACTGAAACCCACCATGTTGAAATTAAATAAGGCTATTATCATCTTTCCAGCTTTATGAACTCTTGTAGCTTCTCTAACACGAAGCACTAATGCATTATTAAAGATAATGTAATATGCTATTTAAATTATTTTTATTTCTAAATGATGGTACTGAGCAAGGTGAAGTATTAAATAAGAATCTAATTCAAAGCAGATAATACACTAACAGCTAAAATGTGCAAATGACTTACTAATAAAATATTAATGCATTCCAGTTTAATAAGCATATTTCAAGACAAAATTCAGGACTATGAGCAGGAAGGGCTACATCAGTCCATCAGTCTATTGTCCATCATCACCCATGAAAGTACTGGCATGGGCTCAACAGATTAGATGGGAAAATCAAGCTGCCTTCTGTGCTTTTATTCATATGTTCACAGATTTGCCACTGCTTCTACAGCAGAACACTAAAACTTTGTTTGTAAGTTTCACTGCTGAGGCTGAAGTATATTCAATTAACACTAAAATATGTCTAACTGCCAGGATGGATTGTTACCACCAATAAAGTACAAGCTAAAACAGGATTCTGACAAGGATTGGAGTAACATCCCATTTTGTTTTCTGCACAGAACACCCGTGGTGCTCACATCCACAGAGCTATGACAGATAAGGGAAGTGTATAGGCAGCAGATTATTTTTGACACACTCCTGCAGCATGGCTCATCTCTCCAGCTCAGCTGGAAAAGCTGCACGCAGGCTTACTCTGTGGAATGCTCTTTAACTAAAGTCAGCTACTGCAAAAATTACATGCAGCAAACTGTGAGCTATCAGATAGAATGGACAAGCAAGCAGCTAACTAAGAATCATTCCTTACGTGTCAAGATTTCTGGATGTACAAATATACAAGGCTGAGAAAACGAAATTTAAATGATATATTAGGATTTAAGTAATTCCAGTATTCTCTTCTTGCTCTTTTACAAGCACATTCCCAGTTTGATGCAGTAGGACTGACATATTTAAGGCATTGCATAGATGCTGATTAGTACAGTAATGTTTCTGGATATAGAAATAATAGCTGGAAACATTTTTTTTTCCTACTCTGACTTTAATTCCTGGAAAGTTATTGTTATATCTGCATTATGAACTTATTGCTACCATAGCATTATTCTTATATCTATAATACACTCCTAAGACATAGGCCTAATGTCAACTGCACATCACAGGATATGACTATTGACCCACTAAATCAGGTATTCAGCCATGAAACTATTCTTTGGTTAATTTATAACCTGTAACAGGCTCAATCAGGACTTCCAGGAAACCACCTTCTCCTGGCATGGCAACACACCACAGAGGTAAATCTCTCAGAAGTGAATACCAAGGTTCACTGTTGAAATTCTGTGCTCATTTCTTCCATGAATTTCTCAGTTCTGGTTACAGCTTTCTAGGAACAGCTAAAGAGCACTGTAAGCATCTCCAGTTTTCTCCTCCTGAAAGCACTTAGATTGCAATCAAGTCACTGCATAGTTTTTTTTTTTTGACAGTATAAATCACTTAAGCTTGTTTCTCTCCAGGGATCTCATTACACACACACCAACTTGTTTTCTTCCACAGAACCACAGACCCCAGGTACAGACTTTGATACCTGTTCAAGAGCTTGTTCCAAAGTGCTGCAAAAGGTGGTAAAATCCTCCCCAGCTCTTAATGCTTTAGCCTTTTGTGCCCACAAAACAATTTCCATAAATTCCTTTGTCACAGTCTCACTTGATGCTTCATACAGAGCAGCCTGGAAGATGAGACCCCCACAAGTGTCTTCTTGGAATTAGATTTCTCCAGGACACTGTCTACATCGCCATAACCTTTTTAGAGCCAGTAGAGAACCCCAGTGGGTGGGGGGGGGTTCCAGTCAGTGAGTGCCCCTTACTGAGAACCACCAGTTTTATGCAATACCGAGCTTATTAGCTCAGGATGACTAATGAATAATTAACTATATTCACTGCTCACCAGTTGGGATGAGGAGTATCCACTGGCTTTGGGGTTGAAAATGAGATGTGTGGCTGTGATATGCAGATTCCCCAAAGTCACTGCCACACTGCCCTCTGCAGTGTTGCTCCTCTCTGATTATAATTTGGCTCTTAAAGGATGATTTTTACACACAGGATACCTATAAGCACCAGAGAACTTAATAAAAGGGGAGAAGGAACCCTGAAACGGAACCTGAAACCTCTCTGCCCAAATCCTTCATGTGTACCATATCCTACCACAGCATTTTAGAATGGATAATGCAGCCATAGCTGAGTTTGTAGTTTAGTTCAGACAAAAACTCACTTGAATTTGTATCACAGAAACTCCAGGAGTAAGACCCTAAAGTGAGATGGTCAAGAATCCTTTGGTTGAAAATTGCTATGAGGCAAATGACATGCTCTGAAAATGAGAGAATGCTTTCAAGATTTAGCCCTATACCCAGCTACAGTTATATTATTAGCACCATTTGTTCTTTTGTAAAGGGCATCTTTAGTATTCTCTCCCTATTGTGCAACTGTAATTTAAAAATTTAAACCTCTCCTCTATTAATGCCCATCAGTTCTGTAAAACAGGAAAATCAAAATTGTCTTTATATATACTTAACCTTGATGATATCATGTTTCGTTCATTTTTTAATGTCCACTAAACCCGATGCTGCACCAGAAAAGCCATTTAACTCCTTAGAAATAGTTCACAGAGGAAAATAAACCATTCACATCCCAATTAAACCAATTTGCAAAAGCATAATTTCACTGCCTTTAATTCAGTTAACTTCTGCATGTAAGGGGCTGAAATTAGGATGCCCTTTACAATGTTTCATGCTTCTGATACACTGAGGGATATTCAATTTCTGCTTCAAATACATTTGAAATACTTATACTACACAATATGACCCTTGTGAAGCCCATAAGAGTTCTAGGTTATATAAATCATACAAGGTTTTCTTTTTTGACAGGTAGGATACACTGGAAAAAAAATATATATCCTCTATCTTAGCTATACCTTGCTAGGGTCAAGGTAGGTCTTTGAACATGCCTGGAACACTCTGAACTTAACTGTATATGCATGACATAATACAACAGTAGAATTTGTTGCAACCAAGGTGCCATTAATCTCAAATCCAAAGCATTAAAGAAAAAAATTATTTTGACAGTGTGGATACTGCAGTTGCAAGATGGCTTTTGTTTGATTGGCTTTTAACCAACAGGGCTTAAGACTGAAGAAATCTAATCACACCAGAGGATGAAGAGATGAGTGTACAGCTTCTCTCCTGTGTTCACAGGGCACAAAGAGGAGAAAGACAGTCTAAAGAATGTGCACACTCATATGTTCCAGACAGCAATGATTTGTGTCCTTCTGGATACCTGCTTAATGCAGTTCGCTCTCTGGAAAATATATCTAGGACAGAGCAAGTTGCTTTTTTCCCTGCTGCAGTATGAATTATAGTGACTATTTCTGAATTAGTTAGTTTAATGGAAGTTCTTATCCTGCAGACATAAAGTACTATACTGCTGTCACACCTCATGCCACCAGTAAAATATATTGGGGACACAAGCACGAATGTGCCCCAAATAAAAAAAAATACCTCATCTTCCAAGAGCACCTAAAACACAATAGCACTGCAGA